>CM077465.1:103524960-104124960 GCA_039654755.1 Calcarius lapponicus | reverse complement strand
TATTGGGTAATTTCTTGTTCATAACACTCCTTACCCTTCATATTTGTAATGTTAGTTAAAAATTGCTTTTCTATTAATGAAAGTGCAGTTAATAGTTTTCATTATTGAACTTTACAGGCTTCAGTCTTCAGTTTTTTAGTCATAGAGTGTGATGGAATCATAGTTTATGAGGGTCCAGAGCTCAATCAAACCATTGCATTTACTTCATCAGCACCTGAAACCTGATGTGAATGTTGAAAATAAACATTATGCTACTTACATTATATGGCATAAATGGAATTATGTACATTACCCTTCAGTGCAATATACTTTAAACTCAAAATTGGAATGAACATGAGGAAGGCAGAAAGCTGTTGATTTGAGCAAACTATTAAGCTACATCAAATGTGACTTTAAAGCAATAAATATTGAAAAGCTTTGCAGTCATAAACAATAATAAATACAGTGAATGGGTTCTAAACAAAATATTTATCTGCTTAATACTGTAGAGGTAAGCAGATGTCCTTGAGTTGCTGCCAGACTGTGCTGAAATGAATGCACTATTTCATAAAGATGAATTTTGCAAACAAGTAGGGCTTCTGAGACCCAGGCCATTAAAAAACATTACTGTATCTTGACCACTGGCATTTTGTTACAATGGGAGCCGTGCTTTCATGGGTAAGAATTTCAAAGAGCTGTGTGGACATTTTTCCTAAGCATTGTGTGGATGCATGGAAGCATAAAGAATTATGCAGTAAATTCTGTGGCTGAGAGATATAACTGGCATGTTACAAAGTTGCCTGCTTACAAGTACAGTGCTGATGGCATTGCTATTCTTGACATTATAATTCCGCTGCTTTCAATTCTCTGGAGATGATAAACCCCAAACAACACGGTGCCACAAGCTAAGGGAGATGGCTGGGGTTTCGTGACAATGCTCTGAAAGAGCAGCAGAGACATTATGAGGTTTGTCAGACAGCATAAAAGCCTTTATGAACCAAGTGAATTAGGCTTCCTCTGTTGTTTCCCCAAAACTGATAGTAAGGAGGGTTGTTTCCAACAACTGCTCCATTTCTAGCTTTTAATAGTTAATGGGAGGTCGGGCTATAAGCTGAGATCAATCCCAGAGTAATAAATTTTACATTATTATATTTGTCTTTCTTGGAATATAAACACCAGAGGATCTATTCTCAAATGGCTTCCGACCCATTTTTTCCATAATTAATACAGGAAATTCGAAGAACGTGACTCCCCGTGCAGCTCAGACAGAGGCAGATCTGTATTCATCAGCATGGATTAATTAGTCTTTCACCAGACACACAGTTACTTCGAGGAGCTACAAAATGGGCAGTTATAAAGGAGGGAAAGCTGTCTCATAAAAACCCATAAGCCACATGTTCTCGTGAATAAGAGATACTTTTTTTTTTTTAACTTTGATGTTTATTCTATGTAGTTTAAGATTTACAGCTAGATTTACCCAGCTCCACTGACATTGACCTTGCCTTCAATGCGGCAGCAGTATGGAATGAATTGCTCTTCCCTGGTTGATTTGAAGGGCAGTACTTAACAAAAAAATGCAGCAAAGATTCACTCTGAATAAGAACAGCAGAGCCTCTCATTGTTCAGATCTGAAGACTTACTTCTGGGTCATTGTATTCGGTATGACTCCACCATGCTTGGCAGGCTTTTTCTTTGTCTTTTAATTGGGTAAACACATCTGTTTCAACCAAGAAAAGGAGAATTATGCACTGCCACTTAAATCTTAGGGACTATTCTAACAGCTCCATACGTGACATTGAGGCGTAAGGAGTTGTTTTTTCTTAGCCTTCTCACTTTTGTTACTTATAAGAACCTCATTCATGACCTGACACAATGTTTTATGAAGTCAAGAGAAAGGCTGTCACTGTTTTTAATGAGCTTTGGATCAAGCCCTCTGTTTTTCATCAACACAGAACAAATCCTTTCACTCCAGACACCACAGTGACATAAACTCCAGGAAGGTCCCAACTCATCAGTTGGATATTTGAAGTCAACAGTAGCAGCAGAGAGGAGAACTTGGGGACCCTCAGCAGTGATATTACCTGTCTAACATGTCTTTGTTTCAGGATGTACTGTAACTGGAGATTAATGATGCACAGCAGATTATTGCACATTTCAGACCACTGCCTAGGAGGAAAGCAAGGGTGGGAGAGCAGGAGGAGGAGGAGGGCTTTGTCACACACATTGCTAAACCACTAAACCAGACACCTTTTACCTGTGTCCATTACCAATCCCTGGCACAGCCCCAGTCTTCTTTACTCTTGCAAAACTCTTTTTATAATAAAGGTAAAACCTGATTTCACCTGAAGTGTAAGTGAAATCTTAAATAACAGTCCTGCTATTGTCTTTGTCTTTGCTGAAGAAATTGACAAACTCTCCTGAAACACATGCTGGTTAGTATTTTGGCATCAGGAGAAAAGCCAGCAGATCCATCTGAAGCATGGTGAAACTATCCCACAAGTGTATTAATATAAAATAAGGTTTACAGTGACTTTTGTGGTATGCACTGTGCATAAATTATGCCAAAAACACTACCAAAACCCCCTAATTAATAGGCATGTAATTCCATAAAGGAGGTCAGACATAAATGTATGAGATCTTTTCAAAAAGACCAAGTGTCCTTTTTGCATTACAACTGACACAAAGCAGTGTTGCTCAGCAGTAGAGCAAGATTTTGAGACATCTGGGAGCTGAACAAGTGCTGTTAAGTGCACAGTCCTTCTTGGCTTTGGCTTTAAAAGTCCACATGTTCAAGGGATTTTAGATTCCTTTATATGATAATGGTATTTTTGGTCAACCCTGAAAGACAGTAAGAGAGTTAAAATTGTTATTATGTGCTGTCTCCTTACATGGAAGTATGGAGTGAGAGCATTGGGTGAAATAAACTGAAAAACATTCCATGATTCTATGAAAAGTAAGAGTCGGAAGAAACATAAAATATTATTTAGCTCCAACCCCATGCCATGCACAGGAATGTCACCCACTAACTAGATCAAGGCCCCAGCCAACCTGGCCTTCCAGGGATGGGGTTTCCACAACTTCTCTTGACAACCGGATCCAGTGCCTCACTACCCTCTGAGTAAAGAATTTTTTCTTGGTGTCCAATCTAAATATTTTTTCTTTTAGTTTAAAAATATTCCCACTTGTCCTATCATTAGCTATTTAATAAAAATAGATAAAATGTAATATAAGTAGATAAGATGCAATAAAATTGAGAGTAGCCACACTTTGAGAGAGTTTAGGACAGATAATAAAACTGTACTTCTGTATTTACAATGAATTAACCTATCTTCCTAAGCTTTGACTTATCCTCGTGGAACGGGAGTAGATAGCATGTAGTGACTTTTCCAATGGAAGATCAAGTGCATGCACAATTTGCCTGCTCTGTGCTGCTGTTAAGGTACAAGTTTTAAATGGAAAATGTCCGGATATGCTGCTATTTTAGTTCTGAGGAAATATGCTGGTGATGAACTTAAGCACCTGAGTGCTGAGTGGTTTTGGATTACAACATTTGTTTCAAACAGATTATAGATTTTGTAAGTGCACCCTGGATGTAAAGTGTAAAGATTTCCACTTTTGAAAGACGTACACTGAGCATTATGCAAATAAGCCATTGCTTACTCAGATGGTAGAATAATCTCTTTGTCCTGACATGACAAGTATGTTTCCACTTGTTATCCCCATCTGTCACAAGATGATAAACCTCAGATCTGTAAAAGTCTGATCTGAATGTATTTGTTAACATCTTGCTTTGCTGGCCACCATCATGTATCATTTTCATTCTGTAACCAAGTAGTTGCATTATTTTTTTTTGTCAGCCAGGAGGCAACTGGAATTACTTGATTTTTCCACATAGGTCCAGTTGGGAAAAGCATTTGGTTTAACACATCCCTGTTCTACACATCACAGAAATATGTTTATCAAGCATAAACTTAAGAACTCTTCCAAACAGATATGCATTTCTGAATCAGAGCCATGGTATTTCAAGTTGTTTCATTTGCAATTAAGTTATATTCAGTGCTGATTGCACAATATAAAACCCACTAATATTTCACTCGCTGCATAATTTTTAGAGATAAAGACCTCTTCACATTGAAATACAGCCTATGAATCCATTTACTGCGTGAGAACCTGATTTATGTAGGGCATATGATTTCCTCGTGGCTTTGCACCGGTGCAAGTGGGCTGATTATATTTATTTCTATTTTTTTCTTTTTTTTCTTTCTCCAACAGCGGGGACAACGTATATCTTTAGCAAAGGTGGTGGACAGATCACGTACACGTGGCCTCCCAACGACCGGCCGAGCACTCGAGCAGACAGACTGGCAATAGGGTTTAGCACTGTGCAAAAAGAGGCTGTGCTGGTGCGAGTGGACAGTTCTACTGGCCTTGGAGATTATTTAGAGCTGCATATTGTAAGTAATCACCTCACCAAAGGCGTGAGATTTCTTCTTGTCTTGCTTCTTCTTGCGTTCGCGGGGGTTTAAATTTGTTTTGTCGGAGTGTGATTGTAGCAGTTAATGAACCTTTTGGGGTCAATAGTGGACTAAATGATGCTGGTTTGTTGCAGATGATGTTGTACAGGGTCTCAGACATTCTCAAAATGCCTTTTATATTTTTTTGCTACAGTGCTACTTTTCATAGCTTTTCAATTAAAAATCATACTGAGAAACTGCCTGTACAGATAGAGCAGTTTATTGCAGTGTAATTACATGGAACAGAATTTAGCAGTATCAGAGGAAGGTATGTTTATCCTGGGGGATTTAATCTGGAATCTAATAGTGGAACTGCAGTGTATCACAGCTGACTGTGCTTTTTGTTATTATTAGAATTTGTCCTCTGATTTCAGCATTCTTTTGTGATGGTAAATCTTAAGCAGGGAGACTGTCAGGGTAGAAAGTCTTAGAAAGTAATTTCAGTTGCCTTAAAGCAAGGAACTAGCAATCAGAATTGAAAGCATATGGAGTTTTATGGCATCATAAATAAGTGATCAATTGAGAAAAACATAACTAGAGCAGTATAAAATTTTGTTGTTTAGATTAGTCTGAACTTTGTTAATGCGTTCTTTTGATTTTTATTTGAGAATGTTTCTACTTTCAGGAAGAGTTGAGTTCCTTTTGAATGAAATTACTTATTGATCTATAACCAATTACACTTTTACCCTCAGAAAGCATTCAGCAGTGATCATTTTCAAAATTAGATGGGATTATGGTATTCAATCTTTCCAGACTCCTTTTTCTGCAAAGGCACTCTTACATTGTGGACAAAGGTGATTTTTTATTTATTTACTGGCTTGAGTAAATAAAGAAAGAAAACCTTAAATAAAATTCAGAGGTTGTCTATACCCTTATCTTACATTGAATCACATGGACAAAGTAGTTGGCTGGTTTGTGCAATCTTAGTTGGAAAACGTGAACAAAGCAACTTCTCCCAGGTACCAGAAAAACTGAGAGCCTACATATTTCAAGGCAAGTATTGTGTTGCTAGATAGAATTTAAATATTTGCTTTGCAAACACCAGGTGCTTTGTTATAATTTACCTCTTTATTTGCCATCTCAGAGCAAACCTGCCCTTTGTGGTCAACAGAGTTATCTTCTTCTTACAGTTTTTTTTTTTTGGTTCATTAGCATACAAAGAAATGTTTTCCCTGTAATTTTACTATACCTGAAGTCTATCAAAGTTATCATATTTGTTTGCTCTTCCATCTAGCCATGATATTTCTATTTTAAAGCAAACATTATGTTCATTAATGATGAGTTGGAGATGAAAAATTATTGCCTGCTCATAAATGTTTGTAGTTTTCAATTTTTTTTCCCTCAAATAGCTTTCTTATACCCATGCTGTAGCAAAAGATGGTTAAAAATAGGAATAGTTGAGAGTTTTCTATGGTCAGAAACACAAGCTTAATAGGGGTGAGGAAAATGGTAAATTATATTTTAGTGTTCTTTTGAAATTTCTGTGAAGCAGCAAAGCCTTTTATCATCCTGCTGTATGAGATGATATTGGCCTCCCCCTGCTGCCTTTGCAGGGGACTTTGGGAACCTCCCTGAAGCCTGTTCTGCTTCAGAGCAAAATGGTAACTGTGTGAAATTTCACTGGAATGAGGTTTGACCTCTGAGAGCATCTTCAGAGTAGTCTGTCCCTGGAGTGGAGACACTGAGGGATTGACCTGATATCCTAAGACATTTGGCAAGGACTTTTATGACAGTTGTCAGTGATAGATAAAGCTTGGAAAACTATTGAGATATAATTTCCTGGAATCTAATTCAAATAAGGATAGTATTCAAAGGGAAGTTAAAAGGCAGTATTTTCAAAAGCACTTTTGACACCAAAGACCATATATCTCATTAAAGTCAGTTGAGCTGCAGATACTTCTGAGAATTTTACCCGAGATCCATTTTAGCTCAGAAAGATATTGTGTGAGATATCACAGTTCTAAAAATGAAGAGAACATAGAAACAGGGAGGTCTACAGGGAGAACATAGAGACAGGTATGTGTTATACTTGAAAAATAGTTTATTGGATCTAAATGTTTCCATCTTGGCAGCTACTGTGTTAAACCAGCTGTAATAAAAACAGTAGGAGGGGTTTGTCATTCAAAACTTCCTTCCTTCACAAGTGTGTAGATGCCACCAGGGGTGTCTTATCTACTAAACAACCAGAAACATGCTATGGATAGTGGAAGGAGATAAAACCAGAAGGAGGGAAGTGTTGAATTCTGCATGTTCTTTTGCATGTACACATTCACTGTGAATATGCATGAGCAAAAAGTGCCTGTGTACCTGAAGATGCTCTGTGCATGGATAACTCACCTGTGTGTGGTGGCAAAAAAAGTTGCCCTCGAACTATTGCTTTAAAAAAATTTGGATTATAGCCTTCACTAGCATGTTGGGGAAGGTGCTTGAGAGCTTTGAGGTAGCTTGCTCTTAACTTTCTTCATTTTAGAAATGGAAGAGGAAATTATAAATTAGATTATGGTACTTCAGTGTGTGCTTGCCCTCTTTATTATTCTGTTTACTTAAATACAATGTAAATCTAATAATGAAATCAAGCTTGTAACAAATTCTGATTTTGAAAATTGCTGCTTGATCGTCTGAATCACACTTTTGCTGCTAGGTTAGGAACATATTTATTCAAAATAATCATTTAACCTCTCCAAATAGCCATTGTTATGAGAAACTTTTTAAAAAATGTGAGTCTGCATTGCTTCCAGACGCTTAACAGTTCCAGTGCAAATACTTTACATTCCAAGAGAGATTATTATAAAATTCCACCTGTACTGTAGCAGCATAAATATAAAGGACTGTTTGTGTGTATGGTACCTATGCAACACAGTACTTCAGGAAAGGGACTTTAAAATGTTTTACTCATCCAGAGCTGCAGCAATTAGCTTTCATTTCAATCATTTGACTTCTCGTTTGGAAGTGGGCTCCCGTGCTGTCTCTGCTGGGTGATCTAGTTCAAGAGGAAATAGATATCCTACCTAGAAGTCTACTGCCACTTCCTCTCCTGTTGATGGATAAATGAAGGACAAGTAGCTCTGATAATTACTGCAAGCTTCCTTTTTTTATTTTCATGACATGGTCTGCATCCATCTCCATGTCACATGGAAAAAGGCAGCAGCTTTTTGTGCAGTGTTCAATTAATCACCATGAGCACTCCTGCCCTTACCTTTTTGTCTGACTTTTAGTGCCTTTAGGTAATTCTGTCAGTGATTCCTGTTCCTACCTCCACTTTTCTTCTCTTCCTACCCTGTTATCCCATGTCATTAGAAAGCAAAGTGTAACAAACATATAAATGCCATTGTCTTTCACAGGCACTGTGCTATTGCTACTTTGAATTTTTAGCTTTCCTATGGTGAAGAATAAAGTGAAGTTAGACAAAGATATCATGTCAAAGGGCTAAGAAGTCCTGTTAAATCGCTCTTTCTGTCAATGTTGGTAGCATAGGAAACTGTAATTGTCCTGTGTTGCACAAAGGGTATTTGCTCTGTTTGAGAAGGATGTATTTCCATCCAGAGACTTCAGCCATTATAAAAAATATGTAAATTATACCATGTTTTCATCTTTCATTGTTAAAATGAAAGACTTTATAACAAAATGCAACTTTTTTTTATGCCTGATGGGAAGAATCAGCAGTTTCTTCTGTGTCTTCTTTGTCTGTGTCGTTTGTTTGAAAATCAAAGTGTTTGCGGAGCACAAAGCAGCTGTTTTTATGGTGGTAGCTGATTTTGAAGCTAAGAACAAGAAGTTTGTATGGAGCATAAGGCCAGCAGAGCATTTAAAAGTATAAAGCTTTGGCATTCCATAGACACCCAGCTTAGGGCACATGAACTACTTAAGCTGAACCGATCACTTCTCCTAACTCAAGCAAGGTGAGAATGTACTAATTAATCTCACTTACAGGTATGGACCTGCTGAATTACGTGAAGTGGTGATGAGCATTCTCAAAGGAAACATTCAGAGGTCTAAAATAAGGAATAAGGCAGATGTGGCAATGTTTTGAATGTTGTCCTAACCCTCTCTGGGAGGAAAGTGGGGCAAAATGCCCTGTGATTCCAGTGAGAGACAGTGGCTGCTTATAATTAGGATATAGAAAACATATCAAAATAAAAAGAACTAAAGCTCAGGGTAGATGGTAGTAGATATTTTTGTTTCATCATATTTCATGTCACTAGGAAACAATATTTTAGAGGAAATGCTAACCAATAAGATTAATGCTGTGATGATAAAGCACGGAAAACTGCTTCAAAAGATTTGCTAACACATTACCTGAAAAAGTAGGGTATGGTTAAAATAGATGGCATCAATATATGCAAGGCACAACACAATTAACCTGAAATACTGTGAAGATGTAGCATTACTGGCATGATGGATTAATCAATATTGTCCTTAGACTTCCAAGATGTGTTTGTGAGGCTTTCAGAGTTACAATTAATGACTGAGGTGAGCAGTCACGGGACTGGAAAGATTGATTGTCTTACAGAAAATAGAGTTTTGGATAGTGAGTAAACTCAGTTCATGCTCTTTGTCCCAAATATTAACATACTACATATATTAAAATCTATATTGTAGAAATGGATTTTTTAAAATTTTTTTTTCAAACTTTAGCAAACTTAAAATGAGTATTATTTCCTACTCCCCTCCCTCTGTGTCTTAGTTATACATATGCAGTATTCTGCTACACCAGGCTTTTAATAGCTGACTCTGTTAGACTTTTTTGTACATATCCATAAAATATGGATAGTTTTAACTTATGCAAGTATAATGAACTTCCCTCAAGTGAACCAAAGGAGAAAAACTCAAGTGAGGATCAGAGTTCTGTATTTGAGTGTACCAGGGAAAGAACTGCAATATTTTATGATAAATGCATTTGTTATTCTCTTTTGAGTACTTGACATGTCTTGGGCTTAATGTCTAATGGAAAGTCAATTGATTTTTATTGACTTGGTTGTATTTGGATCAGTTCCTAGAGAGCTGGATGTACTTTCAGTGAGATTGATGATAAAAATACCTTTGATTTTAGTCGTTTGTATTGGAGCTAATTAATTTTCCCAGGAAGAGTTTAATAATATTTAAAAAATAATATTTCTAGATTATGATTTCTTCTAATAGTCATCACTCAAATATAGAATTCTTTCTTATTAAATGCATACTTATGGAAAGCAAAGATTTGGGAATGCCAATGTTGGCTTGTATATTCATGAAATAGTAATGAGTTTAAAATTAAATTATTCACATCCAGGAAGGGATTAAAAAAAAAAAAAAGACCTAGTTTTCAGAAATCTGATATTTTAGAAGTGCTGAACATGCACAACAGTGGCTAAAGTCAATGGAAGCTGAATGTAGTCAGCACCTCTGAAAACCAGGTCATCATCATATCAGCTAAGTGGGCATCAGGGATCACTTTGGAGGCCTGGAAAGACTTTAGACCATTATGTTTATCAGAGTTGTGGTTTTTAATATTCTGCTACCTTGAAGTACAAGAACATTTCATAAGGCTGATGTTATAGAATTCTGTATTATTTGATATTTCCTTATTATGCTTATAGATGCAATATTTATTTGTGATTTCTTTCTTCTTTTATATATGCGAATGTAAAAAGCTGTAGGAATTTTAACTGTTATGGGCAGTGGTTGTTTTCTTTGGGGAACAAAAATCTCAGCAAGTAGACTATATGTTAACCTTTAAACTGAAAAAAAAATTACTATGGAAGAAGGATTTCCAGGCTTGCTTATGGGTCTGAATAAAAAAATGCCAGTGCAATCAAAGAAGACTCATTTATGGAACTAGACAGGTAGGTGAGAATGCAATTCAATGCACACAAACATTAAGTTAATTAGAATGGGAGCAATGAATTAATCTAGGGAATTTGTACTAAATGCAGCAATCATTTACCTCACTGATCAGGTTAAAGATCTAACTTTGTAGGAAAGAAAATAAATGAATCACTGAGATGGTCAAGTCATGCCTTGAAACCATGCAGTTCAGTTATTCTTTTGTATCAGCAGAGACAAAGATTAAAACAAGCTCTGGAAAGGGCTTTTATTATATAAGCAATTTGTTAATGCCTCATCTCGAATGCTCTGCACAATCTGTTATTGCACATTGAGCAACAGTGGTCTGTTCTTGCCATAAACAGGCCAAATTGCTGAGGGAAGGTTATGGAAATGTGCTAATTCTGGCACAGAACAGACTGATACCTTACTGTATGAAAAATCTGAATGGAATTTGTACAGCTGATGTAATTAAGCAGTTTGACTCTGACTGCCATCAGGGAGCACTGCAAGGAGAAATCCTGATGTTTTGTGGAAGGTCCAGTATTCCAGTGTGGCAAGGCTGATCTCCCAGCCTGGTTCCTCAGCTTAGAAATGTGCTTGAGGGAGGCAGCTCCTCTCCTTTTCTTCCTCTGTCTTGGGATAAAATAGAAATTCTCGCTTCCCTCTATCCAGCAAATAACCCCTTTATGCATCCTGCTCCTTTTGTGCTTTTGGGAGAATACAAGCTTCCTTCCCAAACAGGCGTGCTGTGTAATGGGGTCACCCCCTGCCAGCCCCTTGACCAGAGAAAATTGCACATCCAGTAGGACCCAGCTTCCCAGCTAAAGTACAGTGCCAGTGCACAATGCTCCAGCCCTCAACAGTGATGGACCTCCTCAAGTGTTTCCTTCTAGAAAAGGTGTAAAGCCTGGCTGAAGGTGGCTAGGTCTTTAAAACACTTCTGGGGGGCCCACATATATCAGAATCAGCTGGAAACTATATGGAAAGAATTGCATTTGGCCGTGGTGTTGTATGAAGTTATCGTACACATCAGGTAGTGGATTCTAAATTCCCTTCTGATCCCCCACATATCTTAAAATTGCACTGGAAATTGGATCCATCTGTTGGCAAAACTGTTTAAGATCCAGAACTTGGGTACTGAATTTGATGGCAAGTCTTCCTATGACTTTATTGTTGCAAACTGTGCACAAATGGAACCTTAGATCTGGCACGAGGAGAGAACATAAACATGGAACTTAATTTTCTTTCTGACCTTAAAAAAAGCACCAAGATTAGGAATAGAAGGGGTTTGGCCTGGGTCATGTTACATTAATAACAAAAACTGCATTTTTAAGAATTCAAGTGGACCAATTTGGAAAAGCAAGCACAAGACCAAGCACATTTAATTAGCACAAACTTGAAGAGGCTCATGACCTCCTCATAAAGCTCGTCTAATTTTTTACATTGTCACTTTTAAAGCTCTGAAGTACTGTATGGATTACATCCAGTCATATTTTCAAGGATTATTTCTTTCTCTTCCCTTTCCCTTGTTCCCCAGCTTGTTCTTCTGCCGTGTCCTCGAACACAAATTCGTGTGTTGTGCAAATTCAGCAATCCCAGTGAATCCCAGTGAAACGGGTGGCAAACATCCAGGGGTCTCAGGGATTGCATACCTTTTATTTCCCATGAAATGAGGCATAGGAAGGACAGGGGAGTCACCTCAGGCGGCGACTGTATGGTGTACTCACATGGAAGAACTTCTTGATGAGAACCATTGATAAGTTCCTCTTGATTAAAAAACAAAAGCAGCAACAACATGTGGCCAGAATTAGGAGGCATATCCTTGGGTGTCAAAGCTTTTCATGTATAAATAACAAATTTCTGGCTTCAGAAAGGGGGACACAGGAATTAGTTTATGATGTATGAATAAATAAATAGACCATCTTGCCTCCCACCATTCCTAGTTAATGTTATCTCCTCTCATTGACGTTTTAGATCCATCACAATCTAATCACATACTTGTAATTTAAAATTCCTGGCACTGGCTACTAGCCAACATCCTTCTGTATGAAGGTTGTAGATATTTTAATAACTTGGCACCAACTCTCCCAGAACATTGCCATGTATAAAAAGCACCAATGAAAAATTTAGCAGGCATTTTAGCAACTTTATTAAGATTAAAAGAATACTTGACTATTTGAAGTAGCAGAGCCATTGAGGTGTTCACTGTAACCTGGTTGATCATCCAAATGAAGAAGGAACTGAAATACAGGAAATTATTGTCATTATTTGGAGAATGAGAGTTCTGGATGACTGAGAGTGAAATCCAAGAGCAGGTTACTTTTGTCCACTTATTCTTTGGAGGTGATATTCTTATTACATTTAGACATAGATATAATAGTATCCATATTATATGTTTATTTATATATATATGTAAAATAAGCATATACAGTTTGTTATATATAAGAGAGTCAGCTCTGATAATATTTCCAAGCTTATTCCTGCCTAGTTCTTGTCTAATTTTAGAGAAGCTCAAGAAGATTTGTACTCCCTCCTCCCTGCTGGGCATGCCTGGCTCAACACCAAGTGGAAGGAGTGCATATCCAGTGTGTCAGAAGCTGTGACAGTGCAGGCAAAGGACAGGTTTCAGGCACTTTGGGCTTACAGTGTGTGGTTTGGGGAAAAAAAAAAAAGAAAAAACAGGCAGACTGGAGCAATGGCATCACATTCAGCATATCCTAGACAATGCTTTTAACTTCTAATGCAGCCTGAATAAGGGACAGTGACTCTCAGACTGCTGTTGACCCACTGAAGAAGGGCCAGGTTTGCACAGGACAGATTAGGGTTTGTTTCCTACAAATAAAGCCAGAATCCAAGATCTGGCTCATTAACTCCCTGTCTTTTGAATTTATGAGCC
The DNA here is from genome assembly GCA_039654755.1 of Calcarius lapponicus. Taxonomy (NCBI): domain Eukaryota; kingdom Metazoa; phylum Chordata; class Aves; order Passeriformes; family Fringillidae; genus Calcarius; species Calcarius lapponicus. The sequence goes on along the minus strand of CM077465.1, from coordinate 104,111,766 downwards.
CTAAGTGAGGATAAGGATGAAGTGTGCACTGCAGCACAAAGTACCAGTGTAGGGGTTTTTCAGTGGATATGCAGTATGAACAATATTATTTTTAATACTAGTGAGAGTGGTTGGTCTGTTGATGCAGAGCAAGATGAGGGTAAAAGTGCTGCTGGAGACCTGAACAGATTCTGATCCTAACTCCAAGTAATCCTCATCCCATCACTTCCACTATTGATTTGTTTGAAAATATTGCAGAAATATGAGTTAAGTATGAGCAGGATCTCCATCAAGCCAGAAAACTACTGGTGGAAGGTGAGGTAGAAGCAATTTTACAGAGCCTGCTGCTTTCATTCAGTCTTTTGTTTAAGTAAATGTTGCTAATGTAGGTAATCACTTTGTGCAAATAAGGAAAGCTCATCTTAATACTATTCTGGTTTTGTGAGATACTACCTTAATTGTAACTCACAATTAGTTAATTAGACCACTTACTTAATTCAGGTTTTGCTCTGTGAAGCCTCTGACATCACCAAATTGAAAACTGCTTTTAATATTTAATGCAAGTTTACTTTTCTCCTTCTAGACTGTTTCATGGTCTTGAGCCTTTTCTCAGTTTCTTTACACCACCGTATCAGTGAGGTGGAACTGGAGAAAAATCACTGGTTGGGTGTAGGTGAGGGTGGAACTGGACACACAGGGCTTGGCTCCTACCTCACATCCAATTAATTTACTTAACTTTTGTAGTCTTTGTCACTAGCTCATTGCACCAGGCTTATTCAGGAAACAGAGCCAGAGCAGGAAATTTATTTGTGTTTTCTGAAACCCTGGCTGCCAGTTGTATCTTTACCTTCTTTTCACTTACTTGCCTATGCACTTTAATCACTGTCTCTTACCTTGACACCCTTGACATCAGTGCATCTCCACTGCTGGTGGATCACTGAGCAGCCTATTGCTTTCTCTCCCAGCAACAACCACAGGTGTACAATATTTGCCTTCTCTTTGAATCCAGCAGTGATTTTTCCCACTTGACAGCAGGCTGCTGCTGCTGTTAAGTCTTTTTTTGCTTGGATCATACCACTCAGAGGAATTCCTGCAACAATAATAGACAGGATAAAGATTTAATGAACTGATACTGTCAAGGTTCTGTGTTCTGGTGGTTTATGTTTAATGTAACAATCTAACAACCCCACTAACAACAGGTGAGTTTCCCTGTTAAGTGTTGGGAGAGGCTTAAATATCTGGCTGTTTGTGGAAGCCCATTTACCCTGAAACATGCTAATGCTTCAGAGGGTGGATTAGCTGAAGGAACTGACTCATGCATTTCCTGCCTTTCAATAATTACCTAGCTTACGTTGAATAGGGGATGCTGAGGAACAAAGACACAGCCCTTCACTTTTGCCAGCTCTCTGCGAAATTATCCCCAAGCCTTCACTGCAGCAGCATGAAGCTGCTAACGTGGCTTTAACTTCTCGTGCTGGAATTTGTAGGTGATGATCTGTGCTCAGTCAAGGGTGAAATATAAGTCCAGATGTTCCCTCAGGGAGATGTAAATCACACTTGCTGCTGCAGCATTACACATTCTTTGTGGACTAGAAAAGCTGCCTGTACAGGACTGGGCATTCTTCCCTCTGTTATTCCACCTTTGGGTCAGGTACTCTTCTTCATCCCAGGTCTCTGGATTGAAGGATGAGGATGAAGCATTGCAGCAGATATCATCCTGCTGCACTTTGTGTCCAGAATCTCTTATTTTTAGTTCAGCCCTCTCCCCCTGCAACTTACTGCCTACAGACTGAATGCAACAGACTGCCCTCTTCATGTCTGCTCTGACACCCCTTTAATGCCCTTGTTCCCCATATGGGGCTTTTTTCCCTGACCCAGTGAATTCCAGGGGACAATGGAGAGTTCCTGCAGCAAAAGCACTCAGCATTTCCCTGGCATAGCAGATGGAATTTTTAAGGCTGTCAGTGTAGCAGCACCTTCTCATTTAGGGGCAAGGACAAAGAGCATTATCACACGTGAAGCTACTTTACAGTAACTTCTACCAACCAAAATAAAGAGTGGAAAGATTATTCTAGAGAGCCTTAATAACCACTCAGCATATTTGATAATGCCACTGCTGTCGCTACCCAGCTCACCACGATGTTTAATAGCTGAACAGATGCAGCTCACTAGAGCACCACATGGTAGGCAGCAGCAGGGAGTCCCATTTGACAAGTTGGTTTTGGTTTATTTCCTTCCCAGAGAGCCTTCCCTGATATCCCAGGTTTCTGTAGTGTTTTGATTTGCTGCTCAGCAAACAGGAAAAGGCAGGGGAGTTCTCTACTGCTTGTTTCCAAAGCAAACGGGGTTTGCTAGTGAATGTGCTATGAAATTCCTAATTAAGCTCATATAAGGAGTGTTTTAATGTCAAATTGCCCACCCTTGATCTGAAAAGAGCTGGGTTTTAGCAGGAAGCATATCCACATATGCATGGACTGTTTGTAGGATAGCAACTATCGGGGTTTTTGGAGGTGACTTCCCATTTGAGGATTTTTTATTTTCTTTTAATTGCAAGATTTTGTGTAGACATCTGCAAGTCACTTTGCACAGTGAGCAGTAACTCTTGGCTGTAGTAGTGCCATGGGATGCTGCACTTCTTTGGTGCCTCAAGGTTTGCTCTCCCTGGAACAATACAGAGGAACATTTTGTAAGACTTTTCAGTCTTCTAATTGCTTGCCTAGAAAAACACCTGAGTATGTATTCTGAGGCTAAAAGAAGATGGCTCTGCTGTTAATACATTCTAAAAAATCAGTGGGTAATGCAAAGGAGATAATGAAACCATGGTTATATGATTTGGGTATTTCTTTCCAGGAAACATATAAGAATAATATGATTAAGATGGGAATAAGACTAAAAGTGCTGCAAGACTCATGTTTTCCACCACATATTGCCTGGTCCATAAATAAACACAGAATCTCCCTTGGTTATATTTCTTTATTAATGTGGTTATATAATTAAAGATAGGTGCTGCCAAGGGCTAAATTAATGGGCAATGCCTTCCCCAGAGCTAAAAACTTGCCACAACTTAGTGCTCAGCTGAGATTCTCCTTTGGAGGATATTTAAGATTTGTGGGGTTTTATTCCTAATCTACTTTTTGAATATTTTGCTGGCTATTTAAACTGACATTCTTAAAGCATTGATTTTCTTTTCTTTCCTCTTGCTTTTCACTGCATATTCAAACTCAAAAAAGCCACCAGCACGTCTCCTTGTCACAGCTGTAGTGTGGTACATGATGACACCAAGCTGTGCTAGTGTGGGAGGAGGGGAGACAGGGGTTGCAAGCACTGTGGAGAACTGATTAAAATTCAAAATGAGCTTGATAAAGTGGAGAAATAATCTGAAATCAGGAAGACGAAATTCTACAAAGGAAAGCGCCGATTCCTGTACCTTAAGATGGAAAAATCAAATGCACAGCTATAAAATGAGGAATAATTGTGGCCTAGAAGTAGTTCTACAGAAAAGATTGGGAAGTTACAGCTGATTGCAATTTGCTGCAGACACAGACAAGCATCAATCTGGGATGCATTGAGAACACAGGGGGTGGCAGAGGAGGAAAAGTTTGGTGTTAGCGCAGTTCTGCTGGGATCTTAGCTGAAGAAGGATGTCCAGTTCTGAGTGCTTGGCTTTTCAAAAGGAGGTAGGGAGAGAAGACAGCTACTAAAAGAGTCAGCAATACACTCTAGTTTTTTTGAATGCTCTAGTTTGTTAAATTCCCCAGAAGAAAATGAAGGAATGGGCTCTGTTTTGTTCATAAAAGAGAAGACAGAGTGTGACTGGTCATGAAAGCATACATATAGCACATATAGGTTATTAACAATCATGACTGTGGCTAATCTGTGTTGCCTGTCTGTCAGCATAAGATAAGAAATAGCTGGTTTAATTGTAACAATGCTACTGGGTATTGGAATAAAAATTTCTGCTTGATGGCTAGCAGTGAAGCTGGCTCTGTAGGCAGGCCCTGCTAATTTATGCTTTCGAGATCAGGCTCCATTCCTATCGGTATTGGGAATGCCATGGAGACTTCTGCTGTGTGTTTTTGCTAAAGTTAGCCTGCATGTGTTCACTGTTGCCAGCAAGGGGTGGGTAGAGCAAGTTCTTCTTAGGTTGCAAGCTCCCATTTGTGCTGCAGTTTTTAACTGGAAGGCTTGGGTCCAGGAATGACCTAAGAGGAATGCTTGGATGTAACCACAGTGAGGTTCCCTGGTGTTGTTCATAAAGACCCAAAAATGGGAGTGGCTGAGCATTTTTTGCTTTTTAATATCCATTGGTCTTGGTGTCAGCAGCAAACTCCAAGACTGTGCAGCAGCACCAGAAACTTGTTCTCTCTCTGTCTCCACCATACCAACATCCCTTCTTTTTTAACACTAGGGAACTGCTTTGCTGCTAAATGTAGGGAAGAAACGTGGCTCTGAAAGGCTGGGAACTGCTCTCCAGCCCTGCAAGGGCCTGTTGCTGTGTTCTTCCCTGACTGTTGGCATGTGCCTCCTCGTCAGCTTGTGGGAAAGGTGCTGGTGATGTAACTAAGTTTGCCTCCTCGCCCACCTCTCAAATGTTAGCAAGTGTTTGCTTTGGTTGATGTGTGGGAGTGGTGAGGTAATTTGAACCATCCTGGTGGAAATCCAAAATAACCCCAATGGGCTAAATGGATTGCTTAGCAAAACACATTTGGTTATATTGAGAAAATAATGTGCAATTGGGGGTGAATTTAGTTTGCAGCTTTCTGAGCTATTTGGCCAGTTCACTGGCTGCAGACTTAGCTGTGCAGATCTGTGAAATATTTTTTTAAGGTTTCTTTTCACAATAGTGCATGAAGTTTATCTGGTCATGGAGGATAAGCTTTCCTGTTTAATTTCTAATGTAAACTTCCTAGTTTATTAACATTGCTGGCTATTTGTGATGCAGCTTTCTAATTATTTTAATGGAATGTTGATTTTTAAAAAATCCTTTGGCTATTAGGAGTTGTCACAACTTCAGGCTCGTATTATAAAAGCTCAGTCTGCTTTAAGCATGGCAGAGGATTTATCTCTTTGGTATTGTTCTCTGTGTCTAAATCTCAATTTTCTGTGTGTGCTGGTGTCAGATGATTGTGTTCTGGGGCTTCCTCTGGAGCACCTCCCTTTAGTCACCCTGTCTAATCTCCTTCTCCCCCAAGCTGTGCCGTGCAGCTTCACCAGCTTATTTTGCACTTCTGCAGTCACAAAGGTAGGTCGTGGATTTGCTTCATTGACCCAAAATATTAGAAGTTGTCCAGACTGATAATGTACGTCCTTTCATTCAGTTGGAAGAAAAACAGTGAATAAATTTGTTGCTGTGACTGTCAGGATTGCCGCTTTATCTGTCTTGTAATGGAGATACTGCTCAGCATTTCTAATTATGATATTAATCTTCACTATCTCCTGCTACATGGGTAATATCAGGATAGTGGTGCATGGAATTTATTACTTTGGACCCTCAGAGGCACCAGTCACAGGCACTCCTGGTTTTCTGGCAAACCTAATTGGTTCCCCACAGTCCTTCCTTTTCACACTGAAAATATTTGAGAGTTTTGTGCTGCCTTTTTCCTGTAATGTACAGTAACATGAAGAATCAAGACAGGGAAATGGTTTTGCATGAATCATATTCTCCCACACATGTACCACAGATAGGATTATCACAACCATTGCTAACATTGTTAACATTTTTTTTGAAAGTACAGCCAAGGTTGATTTGTACACCAGGAACGCTTTAGAAAGCTTACTGGTTTGGAGTATTTTGTAATCGTTTTTTAAGGGTCAGAGTTCAAGAGAGCTCCTGACCACAGGCACCTGTGGCAGGTTAGTTGAAAAGTAGGTATGGAGAAAGCAGAATAGTCATGAAATCTCTTCAGGAAGTGGAGAAGGTGATGGAGCCTTCTCTGCACTCCCTTTTGCTGTGCTTCCTTTTGGGCCTGATGGATCCTGAGTGACATTAAATTATTGTATCAAGAGAGAAGTTCATGCTTCTCCTCTTGGTCCTATTGGAGAGGTAGCAGCAGGGCTTTGACACTTAAGGCTGATTTTTAGGCAGATATCAGCTTTTCTACTGGTTTCAGCTGGCTTTTTAATAAATTTCCTGGTTGGGATGCTCAGATTTCTTTTTTTTTTTCATTGTTTTTTTTTTTTCTCCCTATCTTAAGCACATGCACCACTCTCAGGGAAAACTTTATGGGATTTCAAACTTGTTATTTTGATCTCAGATAGGTTAAAACCACCAAACCTGAAGCTTGCAGAGGTAAATCAAGGGTTACACATTTACTGTCTGTGAGCTCCTGTTCACTGCCAGGAACTGGCTGCAGCAAGAGAAACACCAGTGGTCTGATCTAGGCAGTAGTGCTCTGTGAGCTGGAAAAATGAGGTTTTTCCCAGTCTCATTTCTCAATGGAAACCAGAAAGCAGAAAATTTTCAAGATTGTGATAGAATGTACCAGGCAGAATGCAAAGGGTCTGTGCTTGGCACCAATAACCAACTAGTGCTGGCTTCAGTGGGACAGGAAGAAACCTGGATTCAAATTTTTAAATTTTTTCCCCACCTAGTTCAGACTGGGATCTGATCCAGACTCCCACACTGTGGCTTCAGAAGTCAACTTTTGACTCACCTTGGTAACTGAATCTTTGTTTCTTCTTTGCTTTTAGAAATGTACAAGGTTTATTTTTTTCTTGCTGTGCACCAGGAAGGAGAGGGTTTTGAAAATTTTCAATAAATATATTAACAAAAATGTTTCCTGGTCAATTTTGGTGAAAGCACATCTTCTGTATATTGATGATAAAATGGTCTTTTTTTATGATCATTGCAATTGTGATTGCTGTTGATTTCTTTTTCTAAAATCAGGACCCTAAGGTAACAGCTTCTTGAGAGATTTTTAATCAAAATTCAGGATGGAGGCCTATTTCATATTTTGTTAAAATAGACAGAAAGGATTTCCAACTGTTGTTTCTAGAATAACTTAGAAGTGCAGGAGGCAAGAAACTCTTAGAGCACTGCAAGAGTTGCCCATCACTGGGGACAGATTAAAAGAAAAATGTCATGATGCATCTGCTCTTAGCATGAAACATGGCACATCCACAATTCCTAGAAGCCAACGTACATTTCCAAAGGTCAAAACCTTTTCTAAATCCATTAATACTTCAGAATTTATCACCTTTTAGCACAATTGAATGTGTCTGAAGATGTGGAGCAAGGACATGATGATTAAGCAGTGTAGTGATGGAAAAGACAGGACAATTAGGTGACACATTCTCTTACATGTTGTAGTGGGTATTTTTCTAGCTATTAAAGGAGTTTGCAAAATTTTTATTACCAATTCTAGCTACTTGAGATGATTTAAATCTGAATTCTGTCTCCTAGTTGCTTGATGTATTATCATAGGCAACATAATAGTTCTCTGTATCAATCACTTGTTAAAAAACTAAAAAAAAAAAAAAAGACAAACAGTAATTGTAACCAAAAATTAATACATTAGAATAAAAAATGTTTTTAAAAGATAATTTAATGGTTTAAAAATAAGTAGCCTTTTACAATCCAGCTGCAAGTCCCCATTGTGTTTCTTGCTCAAAATGAATTCCTGCTGTAAGTGTTTCAAGGCTGTAAAGTTAGAGAGCTAAGTTGTTGGGTTGGGTTTCTATTGCTTATCACACAATTAAGAGGGTATTTAACATAAGTGTAAATGGGGGAAACTCACATTGCTCTTGAGGCAAAACATTTTGGCCACTTTTTTCTCACCTCACATTCTCTGAATAATAGAAAATAAGTAAGTGTGGTTGCCAGTAATAATTATGTTTCTTGAAAATTCAAAATACTCTTTTGATGAAGACTGTGCCAAATTTGTTTCATTCTATTCTCACTTCCAAGATATTTCTAGTGGAGCAGGTACTTTCTACATAATAGAAATCTGTCATGCAGGGCTTGTGTATTTTGAGCCTTCAAGAAATGTAAACTTTTCAATTTCACATTGCAGACCTGCCACAGAAAGATTTTTTTACTGTATGGCAACAGAAAAAATAAATGGTTCTAGCATTAGAGAGAGGTAATCCAGAGGATCACCTGACCCCGACACACAGCTCCTTGATTTTAGTTACTAATCTTATTATTAAATGAAAATAAAAATATCAAGAAGCTTCTTTGGTGTTACATCACTGCCATGTTTGCTTTTTTTTTTCAATGAAAATTTTAAATCTTAATTGCCTTCTCTTTGATTATGAATTAAGATTTTTAAAGTAACAACAGAAATGTAATCACAATATATCATTTAGAAGTAAGAGACATAGGATGAGTTGTTTAGTACTTTTTTGCCTTTTATTTTTCTTCATTAGGCACGAGATTATGTATTTGCTCTACATTCTGGTACTGTTCCAGACATGTATAGTAGAAGCTAATTCCAATTTCAATTGTTTTAGTTAAAATGCATTTAGAAAACATAGCTCATGCCAAAAGCAGATACCTGAAGTTTGTTGTGTTGGCATGAAAAATCAGAAATCTTGGATTCATTTGATAAACTTTGGACGTTGGCGCCTCTTGGTGACTTTTTCAACGTTTTCTGCAAGATCATGAAGAGTAGGTGCTTATTTATTATTAGTAGAAGTGGTATTTTAAGGAATGCAGTGTAAGTTATATCTTACAGGACAGCCAGTGCAGAGAAAAATGGTTCTGCAAGACTGTAGGAAGGGAATGAGCAGTGAAAATATTCCTGGGCACCATCTCAGTACAAATGCACCAGAAAAGTGCCTCTCTGGAGAAATGCAGGTCTGAAACAAGATTTATAACCCCTGTGTGACTTTGAGGATCGTTTGTTAAAAGGTAAAAACAAAATGCAAGGGTTCAGAGTTTCAAGTTTAGTTGCAGCACTTATTTGAATATACAAATCAGGAGCCCTACCTGTGTCCCCCTTTTAAACCAAGCTTGCAGGGATGCTTCAGTGGTGCAGTACCAACCAAATGAGGGAAATGGGTTTTAAGATTTGCCCTGTGGTTCTCATTGGAAAGCACAAATGAATTTTTAATTCACACCTGTGGGTTCTGCACAAAAAAAAATATCCTGAGGAAAAGGTGTCAGACGTGATTGCTGGAAAATTTGTGATAACTGCATTATGCATCAAAATTATTATATTGGATGACAATTTCTATTATTTTACACAAAGTCCATTCAATTTAATTATAATTTACCACTCAAGTATACCATTCTCTTCATGCTAATCTTCTAATTATTCTTGTTTTTGCTCTAATAGCTATTTATGAGTCATAGAAAGTACACCTAATTAATACCTCTGCACATTGCTACAATTAAACATTAATCAGATTTGATTTTTAGAGTAATGTGCTACCAGTCTTCTAATCTTCTAAGTTACGACCTGATAAAAATTTCATTACCCTAGTTAAAAAGTTCTCAATGGGGAAGGGATTTCCATTTAGTGCATGTAATACTTAGTGGTGTCTTCCATGCAAATTTTAGACTCTTTTTAACGCACTCTACATAAATTGAAGTAGTGACACAAGTAAACTGATGTTCTACAGATAAATTAAAAGAAAAAATTAACTGAATGGTGATTTTTTTTTTATCAACATGAGATGACAGCATTTAGTCAACATATTTCCTTCTTCCTTTTCTGTTTGAAAGAGAAAGCCAGTAGATGCAAGCATGAAACAATGCATAAGTTTTCAAAAAGCCACCTTAACAGGGTTTGTATAAACTTGCTTGGTTTAGTCTTTTAATTTTATTTTATTTTTTACTTTCCAATTGCAGTGGGGGAAAGGAAAACAGTATGTCAGAACAGACAGATGCCTGTTGTGTTGATCAGTGATTGCTGTCAAATCACTCACTGTGGCTCCTCCACTCCTGATCACTGCCACACAATGCCCTGTCCCCCCCCTGCCCCAGCTGCTGGTAAATCTGGGGATATATGACAAGGAGTGGACAGGTGGGGAATTAACTTTATCACATCCCTGAAACTTATCTCCAACTCTATTAACTTGCTTCCAATGGTGAAAAATCCTTTTTGAGTCCTCAGAAGTTCAGAGCAACAATATGGAATGAGCTCTGTGTCATAGGTTAGCTCTCCCAGATCATCTGCAGCTTAGAGGTATTTCTTACACCTTTTTTCCTTCAGAGAGCTAAACCCCTTCTCTTCATTCAATAGAAAAGCTAAAAGATAATTTGATCTAGGCAAGGGCACAGCAAAGACAGTAGATAACCTATTAGCACAGCTTTGGGTTGGAACTGGAGAGATTCCAGCTTTCATCCTGATCCTTAACAGGTTTAATTAACACTGTTTCTTAGTCAGGCTTATTGCACTGCCAGCCCAGATTTGTTTAATGCTCTAGCATTTCTACCGCATGCAAAGAGTTTATAAAGGCAGCATCCTCTTTTGAATTACTTTTGTTGAAATAATTGTGATTTCATGCATGTTTTCTTGGATATTTCCCAGAAACTTTAGGCTATTCAACCAGTTATATCAAAATGATGGGACCAATTCTCCTGGCGGTAGTGGGTAGCTATGAAGCTGTCCTTTCCCTAAACTGAAAACATTTCTGGCTCGGAACAAACAGGAATATAATTGGCAGCCTGTTTAAAGGATGGGTCATGCTGTTGTGCAAAAAAGTTGAAGTTTCTTTGTTCCTCACGGGTGAAGTCAGAAGGAATTGGTAGGGCCTACTATGAGTGAGGTGTGAAGGGAGAGTTTGGGGCTCTTGCAGTAAAAGTCTGGAGCTTCAGCTCTGCTCCATCAAGGTTTTGTGAATCTTAGAGAGGTTCAAGTGATTGTGCTTGAAGTGGTGGATCCCAAAAGCTGCTCCTTTGAGAGCTCTGTTCGTGTGAGCTGAGCAAAGGCAGTCATGGCTCTTCTCCACCCCTTTCAGGGAACAGCACTCTGTGTGCTCAGCAGTGTGAAATGTGTCATGGATTCCAGTGTTCCACGTTCAGGAAGGGATGGCTCATCCCCAGGGAGCTGCCACCATGGCCTAGCCTTGTCTGTGGTGGAGTGGGAACAGTGTGCAGGGCTGCTGTGAACACCGCACAGGCTGCGGACTAAAAAATACACAAAGATATGCAGTGTCCCCATGAAAAGTATGATTTCCCTCATGTCTATAGGAAGGATGCTAAATGTGAGTTATGCTGTTTTCTAGAACACATAATGTAGTGGAAGAGACTAAAATCCCTTTATTGTACTGTCCTGTCACAACTGAAGGTTATGCCCATTGTCATTGGTGTTTCTCCCCCCTTAAATTGCACATACTGAGGACTCATCTTTTTAAGATGTAGCTACCAATGGTTCCCTTCTGCTACATCTCTGTAGAAATATTCATGGTGATTTGATTATTTATGTCAAGGTTCAGTGTCTCTCTGATTCAATTCTTTAGGTATTACATCACTCATGATTGTATCTTTGCTATGCTTGCCATCAAACTTTTACTAAGCCCTTTTCCAAAAAGGTTGGGTGCACTATTTTTTTTTTTTACTTTTTTTTTTTTTTAATTTCCAAAACTTTAATACCTAATAATACAGTTTAAGTTTACCTCATAATAAAGTTTCCAAAACTTTAATACCTTATACTCTAATATTTAATGCGTAGTATTTTGGTGAGATCGCCAAGAAATTCTGCTGGAAAGATCAATCATAATGTTTAAGGATGCTTTTAGGAGGAAGCAAATAATTTTGTCTCTTGAAGACTATTTGGAATAAGGGAGTAAGATGTCACTCAGAAATTAAAAATAATTCTTAAAAAAGTCAAACCAGTCATTTGTCCTATACCTCCAAAGACAGAGCTCTGAATTAACTTCCCTCTAGATCCCTCCCCCAGAACTACTTTTTCTAGTCTTGACATCTGCTGGTTATTTCAAATAGCCGTGGGCACAGGGTAAGGCATCCAAGAAGTAAAAATTTAATGTTACACTTGGCTCTAGTTAATATTAGCTGATAGGGAACAGACTCTGGCACTGTTCAGAGGCTCTCTGCCACATCAATGATGGGAAAAAGGAGTGTGAAATAAGTGTGGAGTACATGCCCTGGCATGGAGACTTCAGCACTCTGGTCTTGAATTCTCTAGCATGTTTTCTTGGAAAAACAGTCAACATCTGATATTTACCCCAAACCCAAGCATGAACTGGCAGCTTAAATTTTTAAAGGGTGTTTCTTTCTGGCAGTTCTTAAACTGAAAACATTGGTGTGCTTTTCTTTGTCAATATACAGTTTATTGTCCCAATCAGCATTAACAGACCAAAGTCATGTTGTTTGTTTTTAATTTAGCCAAGCTGCTACCAAAAAAAGTTATATGTCAAACAGCCCTGTAACAACAACAACAAAAAAAATGGACAAGGTCAACTTCTCTTGTGTTTGTGAGTTACCTGGAGGATTCAAGGGCCCTTTTTGCCCCCAGTTCTTAAAAAAATAAATAGTTTACTTGCCAAGTTTTCTCTGAATTTTTAATTGTTCCATGCAATTTTTAACATTTTTATGTTTGAATATTCCAAGCTTTCATTTTGGATTTACCAGAAATGCTGATCATCTTTGGACATACTTTTTAAAAGGCACTTTTAATGAGAATAAAACCTGTAGAACATTAAACCAAAACACTATCACTGGTAGGGAAAAAAAATTACATGGTTATTGCTGTGGAGGGACTTTTGTCCATTACTGCTGTTGCATGATTTTAAAGCAATGTTGGGTCATAAATAGGAAACTTTTACACTCTTACATACAATTTTCTCTAACAATCAGACCTAAATTGTGGTTTGTTCTTGCAATGCAAGTGATGAGCTTTGCTTTCCTGGTTTTCAGCGGTCACTTGGGCAATGTGTACCTCAAAGATTGTATTTGGATTTTTTAGGGGGCTGTTTAAGTTCTTTTGGGGTTTGTTGTTTTCTAATTCATCTCATCCTGGCATACTTGGGCTTGAACTACTGTAGCTCCCATTTATGCCTGTGCAGGTGTGTCTTTGTCTGTAGGACCTTGCATAATAGAAATCTGTCATGGACTTGAGTATCTTTCTAGGCTATTACTCTCATATGTAAGAACCTAATGCTCAGGAGGACTATTTTGTCCATCAGACATTAATGCAAAGTATGACAGGTTATTGTTTTGCTTGATTTGTAGCTTGATTTGCAGCATAGACCCCAAACAGAAATGCTGACCTCTCCAGATAACGTCAGTAATGTAACAATTTTATTATTCATTTAAATCTCCCTAGGGCAGCAACCTTTTTTTTTTTATTGCTTTAAAATAATTTTTGGAATTAAGCCCATGTTTTTGTGTTTGTCTCTCAGTTCTGAGCCTTGGGCAAGATGTAGGACTGGGCAGAAGATGACCAGCACAATGCATCTTGATAACCATGACAGGTTTCTCTTGGCCAAGATAAAATATGGTTGTTCCACCTGGATAGCAAATGAAAAAGACACAACAGTGTAACGTTTGCTTATACTTCTAGCAGTAAGATTTATATTTTTCTCCTGTATTTTCTAGTTTGAGTGGGTTGGTGCCTTGTCCAGAAATGGCCTTTTATTACCATGGTAGTTCGAGAAGTCCATTATGGCTGATGGAGGTTTTGGATTTTCTGGGAAATGAGCTTGATTTCTCAAGAAAACATGTGTCTGTAATCATCATGTCCACCAGTCAATCCTATTTTTCCTCCAACAACATTTGAACCTTCTATTAGAAAAATTTAGTGGAAGCCTAAGTTATCAAAGGTACTAAATTCTTGCCTTTTTTTCTGCTTTTCTTTGTTTGGTTTGGGTTTGTTTGTTTGGGTTTTTCCCTTTCTTTTTTTCTTTTGGTGAAAATCAGCAGTTCAGTAATGGAGGGAGACCTGTTAATCTCCTGCTGGGAGAAAGGCAAGGAAAACTCAGATCTGATCTGTTCTTTTTGGCAGTAGCTGAATGATCAATCAGCAGCAGAACATTCTGGCCAGTCTGTGTGTAACTCCAGCCTGGGGAAGGCATTTACTGTCTTTTATTGACAGCTAAAGACAGAATATAGCAGCCGGAAAAAGAAAGAAGAATATAATTGGAGAAACAAGAAAAGTAAATCATTTGAGAGGCTGTGGGGGATCTTCAGAGCGGACTGTTGGCATGGAAGGGATGGAGAAGCATCAGAGTCAAATCAGGAGCAAATTGTGCCTACAGAAGAACAGTCTTATGAAGATGCCATGAAATAGAAATAGAAAGGCAAGAGTAGCTTTCCTTGCTTTTGTATTTTTATGTGGCAAAATCTTCACTTTTGGTTATCAAATACTCTTCTGATAAAGCAGCATACTAGTTAGAACAGAAATCCCGTAGCATTTTTCACATTTAATACTATTTTATGTTGATTTTTTTGGAGCTTAGTAACAATTGAATGCCAGTTTATTAGGCCAGCATAAACTGGTTCTAACCCAGCAGTTATGCTGCATTTTCCTAATTGCCTCTGGGGAACACACCTAGCCTGGCCTGTACCAAGCTACCAGGTAATTTTGAAAATTGGTTTAATTGGTTCACAAATGGAACAGGAGAGCTATAGTTGTAATATGTTCTAACCAAAATAAATAAACCCAACCAACCAAAAAAAATAAACCTTGGTGAAATTTAAAAGCAGATTAGCTAAGTTTGTGGTATTAAAATCAGTTGGCAAATGACAACTAGGAGTTGTCATTTGCAAGAATAGTTAATAAGAGTTTATTTTACCAGGAGGAGGGGATGGCATCAGTCTTAAATTCTTGCAGAGGTGATTAAAAACTTCTGAGACTTCTTGGGAATTTTCAAGCTAACAGAGAGACCTGTGATACATGAAGCTGAAAATAAAGTATTTCCAAATAGGTTAAAATAGCTTTTGAAATTCAGTGGGTTTTATAGCTTGCTCTCAATTCTTAAGTACCTTGAATTACATCCACCTATGATTGTAATAGCTTGAGTGAAGGCAAAAGCACACAGTGCTATGAGTAATGCTCAGATGCAGAATTTACAGTATTCTCAGTGCTTTGTTGGGTCAAGACTATGTAAGCTGTAGGAATATTAATATATTGGATGGCTATATTGTACAGCAGGGGAAAAATTAATGAGGCAGATCCAGTATGATTTCAGGCATCTGACAAAGCTGGTTTATAGCTGCAGATAGTGTGTAAGTTATGCATGAACTTCTTCCAGCTAAAAATAATAGTTCACATAGTTACCCAGTGTGGGGGGCCAGGGGAAAATATCACCATGGTATACATAAAGAGACACTGAAGTATTAGCAGAGAAGCTTCTAGGGTGTATACTTTATTGATGCCTGTTTTCATTGCTAAACCAAAATATTTATGGCAATATGTAATGAACAGATTATCATTCATAAAATATGCAGTCATAAAAATGAGGAATAGTGGGATTATTAGCAGCTTTCAGCAGTAGAGAGGCTGTCTCTTAATGGTTTCCTCTTTCTCTAGCCATTAGCACTGCAGCTGTGAATTATAGTATTGCATTTTATTGGATTCACTAGAAGAATCTGTCCAGGCAAAAAATAATAATTAAAAAAAAACCAACCAGACAAACCAGGAAATTATAACAAGAGGGCTCCTTTTTAAACTGCCCTCGTAATTATGGTTGCAATTCTGACAGTGACATCAAGAATTTAGTCTGTAATTTTGACTGTAACATATAACAGTGATGGTCTTATATTGAAGAGAAACTGATACTTGCATAAACTGATCTTGTAATCACTCATTTCCTAGTACCAAATTCTTGCTATCTGTACACATAAGTAAACATTACATGTGAGCACTTGCTGAAGTCAGCTCATGCTGTGAGTGGATTATTTGCATGAGTAAGCATTTTGAGTTAACTCTTGATGACATGGGTGCACTTGGTCAAACAGAAGTGCATGGCACATCACTCTCACTGTTATTTTATTTCTGTCTCCATTATTGAGTTTGAAATCTGTTTCTGTTAGGATCTGTAGAAATCATCACCAAGGCCAAAAATAAAATGCATAAGCAAACATAACCCAGCATATAGCAACTGCAAACTAAAACTGCTTTCATGTAGAGCAGTAATTCTAATTAATTCATCAATAATTCTAATTAAAATCTGTTGTAAAAAGTCCAAGGCTGCAATCATGCTTTATGAAAAGGTTATAAAGGTACAAGGTGAAAATAAACATAGAGATAAGGCATGTGTTTTCCATATTGAAGAGATTTATGATCATGACAACTCCAGTCACTCTTCCTAAATTACTTCACCCTTTCAATAGCTATAATTTGAATTAAAATAGTAGCTTATACTTGCGTGTAATGAGAAAGAACTGAGCATATTAAAAAAAAAATGAGAGAGCATTGTTGTATGTAAGCTAATAGAAGTGTACAGCTCTTTAAGTGTATGGACAAATGGAATACCAGTTATTGTAGACTATTGCAGGATCAACCCAGGTTAGCTGACCTCTGTGGGCATTTCAGTACTGAATAAACAGTTGAAGGTCATGTTAAATATTTTGGAAAGCTACATGCTCAGTGAGCAATTTGGAGGTATTTTTTTAGAAAAATGAAGAAGGCTCGTGATTGGTTTTCTTATGGAGTACAGTGGGAAGCTGCTGGGAGAGAGTAGAAGGCAAAGGCATAAATTTTGGGGAAGGATAATGTGGGTGATGATCTGGTCAGAGCTGGAGAACCTCTATAGCTGTATGTCTTACTGGTTAAGTAGTTAATTAATACAACTAGTTTTTTGTCCATCTTTATTTGGGTTACACCTTATCTTCAGTGAAGGTGAGATATTTTAATTATGGATTTGAAAATTTTAGTCTTCCTGGTGATTTGAAACTGGATTGAAACACTGGTGTTCTTCAAGCTTACCTGAATGAGGCACTAGGAAACTTAAAACTGATATTTTAAGATCTGGAAATTGTGTATATGAGATTATATTTATTTTCATGCTAGATGCGTTTTTACTTGGCCTTAAGTTGAAATGAAAGCATAAATGGCCAACAAACTGATCTGAAATAGCTTGGTTTGGCATACAACTTGACATGGCTCTCCCTCCTTTGCTAAAATGCAAATGCTCTGTCAAATGTGATGTTTCTAATGCTTTTTGGTAAGCCAAGCAGAAGGAAGGGAACTGAAATGCAAGTTTTTTCTAGAATTTTCTCCATTGGGTTTCTTTGCTGGTTTGATGAAGTCAAAATTTTTCTTGGGAATTCCCAGGTTTTGTCAACAGCTGCATTTTTGCTTTTTCTGAGGGTGCTGGGGAGGGAGCAGCTGTTTGTCCTGTTGGACAGAGGATGGACTCTGGCAGTCACCCAGCACAGAGCAGACAGGCTCAAGCTTTCCTCACATCTTACCCAGACAGATAATCCCAATTGTCCCATATTCCTTGTGCACACTCTCATTGTCAAACGAATGGCATTTCAGGCTGCTTTCAGAATTTTTACTGCTTTATCTAATTACTCAATTTTTATGTTGATCAGGATCTGAAAGTGTCTTCACTGAACATGGATATTTCTTCCCCGGCTTTCTCTGCACCCACTAATTCATGCTTTAGTTCTTACTTCCCTGACAGCTATAAAACCTGAGTTATTTTTATAATCTAGGAAGTTAAATGTTTTATTGCAGTTCTAAATTTGTATGGATCAGCGTTTGAAGTGGAGATTTACGATGGTGGTGCTGAGAGAATTCTAACCATTAACATGCAAACAGACAGCTCTTGGACACTGGTGGTGTCTCCGTTCCATCAGTGCCACTCTGCCAGCTCTGTGGGTTTTGGGGGTGGGAGGCTGCATGGGCCTGTAAGCTAAGAAGGGGTTAGGTAGGTGCAGAGCAGCTGTGGTGGCAGCATGTATCTTCATTTATTGATGAGAAACCTCAGGAGGAAATGGTGTGGAAGGGAAAATGAGCTGGGCCGAAGCTGGTGTTGGATGGCAGGAGGCAGCTGTTGTGTGATGTGTGCGGTGGTGAGACCCAACAGCACTGAGTCACCTCTACCTCTGTGAGGATTTAGTGGGAAATCCCGGACTCCCAGACTCATGGCCTTGTCCAAATGTTAGTGGTAGAGGCAGGTTTGATTTAGGCTGCAGATTTCTGCTCCTTATTGAGTGTGAACCAGTGGGAATTTGGCTGGAGTGGAGCTGTCCTCAATCTTAGTGCACAGTTCCAGTTTACGTATGGACTACACATGAATTAACAACAACTGCAGCTTAGGAAAGGCAGGTCTGTAGAGAAGAATGAGTGGTGTAGGCACCTGAACAAACACTGCACAGGTTTCAGCAGATTTTTCTTCAGGCTGCCGTTAGCCTGGTTCAGGGAACTACCAAATGTCCACTGGTGACAAGAGCACTCCTGAAGCTCAGCATGGCTTTGTCCCAAAGCCACCAGGTTCAGGAATGCTTAGACATCATGCTTTGGCTCCCATCTTGGCCAGAGTGGGAACATAAGGGAGATTTGCTTCAGCAGGGGAGCCCTGATGTGGGGTAAGGAGCTGTACCCAGGCCCTCCAGAAGGGTACTCAGCTGTTGGCCACCTGGACAGGCAGGACATCTGCCTTTCAGAAATGGTGTCCTGTAGTTTTCTGGAGCAGAAACTGACTTTGACAATGATTAACCCAAAGAGGTCCTTTGCTGCTTCTGGAAGATGGGTGGAGGAAGAAATGTTCCTTCATTAGCGCTGTTGTACTGACTCCACCAAAGGATTCAGCTCTATTCCTTTGGCTAACACCACTTTCACTAAAGCAAGGGTGAATCTCCAGAGCACTTGTATCAGTGTAAGGCAAATGCTGTTGCATAATTTTTTTTTTCTTTTTGACCAGTGACAACTTAGTTTCTGGCATATTTTCTGTTAAGATTTTTGACAGGTGGTCAAAATGAGGCTATAGTTAACATATGTCTTGCTATATTTTGCAGGTACTGTGCTAATGTGTGTGTGTCTAACTCCTACAAAGATCAAGTGACATTAATGCTTCACAAGTTTCAGATACTGGATTAAATTCAAACTCTTGTTTAGGCAAAAATTATTCCTACGGGCACCAAAAGACCAGTGGAACGTGAAATAAAGTTGCAGAATTTTCTAGAATTTATAGTTCTATTTTGTACACTTTGGGGCAGCACAGACAGAATGTGTAAGGAGTCTAATAAGCCTTTTTCTGAGCGTGGCATCATTGCTGATAGCAAATGTGCAAGAATGTTCTAAAAATGAAAATTAACTGTAACAAACAAGGAGTAAGAATGGCTACAGTAATTGAAATGTACTAATGAAACTCTGTAGTTTGTTCCTATTATGAGCAGTCAAAAATCATGCATAATTCAGGAGTGCAATTGCTAACAGTAGGCTCACATAAGATCATTTAAATTTGTTTCTCTGGCCATGAGAAGATGATCTTTGAAGGGATCCCTTATGAGGTTCTGCTTGGTCCTGTCAGCATCTTGGGAAGAGAATGTTCTATTTTCCCTCTTGCATCAGTGAATATTTATGGAATGTAAAATAGGAATAACTTTAATTATGTATGGGGAAGGAAATATATGCAGTCCTGAGCAAGATACTTCATTGTAAAATCTACCTGAAACTCTGACAGATAGTTTGCTTATGTACTAATTCAAAAATTAAGTTTTGTTTTTTGCTGTGGATATATAGGTTTATATTCATCTCTTTGTAATATTTTATTGTTTTGATTTTAAGATTCTTGTTAATTTTAATACTCATGACTATGTTGCTATTCCTTTTGTTATAATGTCAAGAGAGAAGCCTACAGGAGTTTGCAGTCTAAACAGCTAAGGGACAGTAAATGGGGGACAAAAGGAAGGATCACCATTCTTAATTTCATGTGTATTATCAGATTTTGATATTGCACATAACAAAACACAGAAATAAGCTTACCTGTTTGCCTCTCTAAAATCAAGTCCTGTCTAATGTGTTCAAAAATAAAATAATTAGAGAAGCTATGCCCCACCTGAGCTTATGTTCACAATTGCTTCACCCATGGTGTCCTCTAAAGGGTAGAAATTATTCCTTCCATCTGCTTATTTTTTTGGACTATTTCTCAGAAAATGCTGAGTTTTCCAACACAGAGAGATACTTCAGTCTACAGAACTTCAGAGATTCTTATTTTTGCTTTCATGTTACATTATAACAAAAATGTTTGACAGATTTTCTTCATATGAATGAAATGCTAAGTGCCAATTACTGACAGGTTTTAGTTGCACATAGAGATTAGCAGCTGGGAAGTTAAGCAAATTGTAAGATTAGGGCCAGGATGTATTAAAGCATTCAATAAAGAAAAGAAGTGTTCAAGAAAACTGAAAATTTGCTTGAAAGAGTGTCATTTGATCTGAATTTCTTAGGAGAGGTGCAGTAACAAAAACCACTTTGAAATTAAAAAAACTGGCTTGTACTAAATAATAAATCCTGCAGATTTGTTTTGGAGATGGAAAATAATAATAATCAGGTTGGGATTTTTTTTTTTTTAAATGCCCAAGTTGAGTAGAAATCTTTCACATGTTGTTACTCAGTATGTCAGTGTGCTGTGGGTGTTGAAGGGTGGGGGCTGCGCAGGCATGTGCAGCAGATGTACAGCATGTGGGGAAAAGCTGAATCCACAGTGAGTCAACAAACACAACCTACTTTAGCTACAGACAAAATGCATCCAAGATGTGCAGTGGAAGGGAGCTGTGCTGAGAAAATTACTGTCATCATGTAATGATGTAGTTCATAAAAGCTTCAAAATATTGGCATGATGTGTCCTTCTGTGGTCATCCTTCTGCTTCGCTGCAACAGAAGAGTTGGTTTATTTTTAGAAGGAAATATGTCAAAAAAGTCAGGAAGTGTAGCGGTGTGAGCGTTGTGGGATCTGTGATATTGCTCCCAGGAACCAGGGGGGCAAAGTCTGGAGGAAGTCTGGCTCTTGGGAAGGACTGAAGCAGGTTATTCAGGACAACAGTGCAGAAAAAACACCCCATAATTCAACAAAAGTCAAATTGCGATGAGTGTCCCTCATCCAGTTCCATCTGTGGCCTCCTGAGCAGGGAACACACACACAGAGAAACTCTTGGGACACTCAGGGCTTTTAGCTCCTGCTTGGCCTCTCTGCATCTTGGCTTACATGCTTTGATTAAAGCAGAGACATGCTGGGAAACGTCTGCATTCCTTCTTGAGGAACGGGGAGGATTTAGGCAAAAGACGCATGTGCTAATTGCAGCTCTATAATGGATCTGTTTTTCTGTTGGATACTGAAATCCAAAGTCAAAACACTCCCATAAAAAGGTAATAAACAGAGATGTTTTATTGTGTTTTTATGGCCTCAGTCTGCCATCAGTAACTGAGCATCCACTTTTTTCCTATTCCATGTAATTTGCTTGATTAGTGAATTGTATCACTGTCTTTCTGGGGAGACATTTAGTGTGTATTTTTGGGAACTCTGAACAGATATGTGGTAGAAACACAGCTCATGTCTGAGGGAGGAAAAATAAATTGGACAACTTTTCTCATATTTTTTCATGAAACACAGGAAAGTATTGGAAAGTAAAGTCATCTGACACTGCTTGCAAACTGAAATATCATTTGACAGTAGTTCAGAGCAGGCAAGAAATCCTCTCCTCATTACTGTGCAGTGCACTCTGCATATATCTGCAGATTCCTGTGCAATTTGAGTACTTTTAAGATAGTGAACTAAAAATGAGATTATATGTCAATGAAAGCATTTTAATAGTTACAGTGAAAGTGCCATATTCAGTATTTTTGGTAATGTTTCATATTTTATGAACTTTGACGCTTTAGTTGCTAACAAGGGAGTAATTTCAGACTTTCCATGCAAGAAATTTCTCTTTTATAACTAGTAGTTGTAATAATATAGCTACAGTTTAATAAGTAATATGCTATTGTGTGCAGTGGAAGTGCTGAATGCAGTGTTCCTTTTGCCACTGAGTTTCAAAGAACTTTTAGGCTGCAAGCTATTTTGCCAGGCTAGAAAGAAATTCTGTGAATGCTTGGGTCAGGCTTGCATTTTGTATGTTACTGTTGACACACAAATATTTCTATGTCTTATGAAGTGCATCAATATCTTAGGAAGTTACTGATTAATTAATATCAAACAGCTAAAAACCTTGTGTGTACTGAACAGCTGGGAGTCTTCCTTCTCCTACTAGGTTTGGTTTTATGGTTTTCTACCTTGGAGTGCAGATCCAATGAGGAGCAAGGCTTTTTGCACAAGGTGGAAATATTGAATTTCCATTTGCATGCTAAGCTCTTCAGCTTCTGATGCCTATAAAGATCATTGAAAGAGATTACAAATTACCTGAAGAATAGTTAATTAAAAAGCACTATCCAAATATCAGCTGATTAACTTCCAGGTCATGTGAAAATGGCAGAACAGGGAATCTGTGGAACAATCAAGTCTTTCAGTAACTCAGATTGCTTCCAGGGACCTATATTCTTCACCCTTTTAGTCCTTTGCTTACTGAAATAAAAAGGCATTGAAGAAACATAATTTTCAAATATTCTAAGAACTAGGTCCAAAATTTAGTTGAACCCAAGATTTCTCCCTATCTTGTCATTTAGAAATTTCAGTAGTATGTATTTTTGTCTCTATCCTGAGGATCAAACTGTTTCCATTGAGTAGGTTTCTCTGGCACAAAGGTGTGATGTGTGAGAGGGTGTTCAGGTGGCAGCTTGTTTTTGCTCCTATGCATGAGGGTCTGGGTGATGCTGGAAATCTTAATTCATTTGTGGTAAAGAAGCTCAAAGACAAAAAGCAGGCTCAGGAAATTTGAGCTCCTTTAAACTGTTTCTGCTTCCAAATATGTCTGTCAAGGCTAGTAAATGTCCAGGATTAAGCATGAGTAATACTGGCATGTTTCCAAATGAAAAATATTGAATTTGCTTCTTGGCCTTCAGGAATCTGGCAAGTAACAAGTGTGAGAAAAGCAATCACAAATTCCACTCACTTCTTCTAATTATTGTCCTTCCAGACAACATAGTTTCTGGAAACTATGTAAAGCTCTTAGGGTAAAGTCAGAATTAAATTGTTCATTCACAAGGAATAAAATGAGCCATGCTTAAGACACCATGTGCTAGTGCCTAACATGCTCTGAGAGAAGAGCACATGCACCCATCAGATTCAACTGCAGACAAATAATGGCAAGAAAGTTTGGGATTCTGCAGTCCTAACATCGAGGATGCTTTCATGCCAGTAGGAAACAGCTGTAATTCATGATGACAAGTCCTTCTGGCCCACCACAATGCAGGCACACTCATTTTATAGTGCATGCCAGCTCTGTATCTTATTCTTTGCTTCACTGATATGTTATGCAAGAAAACTTGTGGGGAAATATCAGAAGTATAGTAAAAAATACATTGCACAAGAAAAAAGAGGAAAAAATAGTTAAGACAAATAGCACATATGGGAAAAGATGCATAAAGAAGAAGAAAATCTCTTCAGGCTCTATGTATTTAGCAAGTGCATAATCACAATATTAAAGACTATGATTTAAGGATTAGGATACTAAGTCTTAGAAGATGCTGTAAGACTCATTTTTCCTCATAAAGGATTAAGTTTGCAGAATTTTAAATAATAGTAAGTTTATAATATGGAAGAAAAAAAAAGTCAAAAGAAATAGAAAGACTGGAATATATTTTGAGTTGTTTTGTGTAGATGTGTTCCCTCACTCAGCCATTTACTCTATCAGATACTCCCAAGAGAGGACATTTCCCTCCATTCTGGGAAAACCCATCACTGATGTGGAGCACCTTTTTATTTGGTTGGCTGGTGTTGTTTTTTTTGTCTTTCTTCAGCTATCAGAGAGGGAGACATCTTCAGTATCTTGCAGTAAAACAGTAGCTCTCAGCTCTTAGAGTAGATCCTGGAACCTTCAGCTTGAAGTGATTCACAGGTTACCCTTCTCTATCAGACTTTTCTAAGCTAAGCATCTGCCAGCAAGCCAGACACTGCAGCCTGGGAGATTCTTTAGTGGCCCTGACCTCTGATTTGATGTGGCCTTGGTATCTGCCACTGCACTTGCAGGCACGTTGCTGCCCCAGATAGGCAGGTGGACAACATCTTTAATCCACTGGAGTAGTATTGCTCCTCTGGTTTGGTCCATCCCTTTCACTTTGTTGAGATGCAAAGTTATGAAGAATTCTTGACAACTGCTGCAGCTTTGTGTTCAGGGTAAAGCTTATTAGTTCAGCCATATCTCAACTTATAAGTCCATGTAAGTATGATTTTAAAAGACAGTGCTGACACTACTATGGCAGCATCACTTTGTTACCATATTTTTAGGTTGAAGCATTTGAGCTTATTTCTCCTGATGATATTTAGGTTAAGAAACAATTGAGGTCTGAATTTTTATTTTTCTTTTCTTTTTTGAAAGGTAGTTTTGAGTACTGCAAAAAAGATAGCCCATTAAATTTTGATATCTCTGCAATCTAGCTTCATCAAGTTGATGAGGAATGGATTGCATCAAAGTTTGAAGCACATTCTTTAAAATATTTATTTTTGAGTAGTTGCCTGCTAATAAGTTCCTCTTTGCTAGGTAAAGAATAGCCTTAAATAAATCTTGGTGAAGGACTTGTTTTTAACACATTTTGAAAGCAAATAGAAAAGGAACATCAATAGCAGGAAAATCAAGCACCAGCTGCCCTTCTGGCAAGCAGCAATTCCATTTTTTCTGATTTCTGTTACAGTTGTCAGTAATGTTGACAGCTGCTAAATGTAAACCTTGGTAGTGTAATAAATGTTTGCCATTAACATCTATGCTTCCGTTGGCAACTCTTAGTCTGTTGTCATATGAGAAGCAGGTCTTCTTAAGAAATATTTAACTGTCTAGCAATAGTTCTAATGGTAAAAGTATTAGGAATCCTGATCACCATTTTAAATTTTTATCCATGAAGATATCTCTTTAAGGGATCACTTTTTGGCTGGAAATTGTAGCTTCCAATATTTTGCTTAATTTAATTTAGAGCAAGCTTTATTATATTTAATAATAAAGCATTATATAAACACGGTAAAAACTTTATCTTCTTTTGTATTTCATGGAGGATTTCTTTGTAATTAAAAGATGAGGATCAAATCCTTCCTTGTCCAGAATTATTGGCAGAATTCCCACTGCCTTCAGCAGTGCCAGAATTTCATGCTTAGTCGCATAGATGCGTTTCACACAGAGCTCTATGTTTGGATATCATGGCTCTTCACAGACACCTTGGTGGTGGTGGTGGTATTTACCTTCATGGGCTGCTAACTTTGGTTGTGTTTATGGAGATGAAACAGAGCATGGGAGAGTGGGAGCAATCCATTCTGCCTTACGTCTCATTAGGCACTCATGCTGTTTTCAGCAATATGAGGAGTGTGTTTTGTTGGTTTTCTTTTCCTGGAAAAGTAGGCTTTGTCCCACTTAAGGAAAAGGCTCATGTGAATGTCCACTAATCTGTCCTGCTGTAGCTGATTAATAACATTGGTGTAAATCTTTCCTGAAATCCTTTCTCTGCCTCTGACTTGGGCACCCTCCAAGTGCTCTGCAGTTACGCTTCCATCACTGCAGTGAGGCAGGATTATTGGCCCCGTTGTCTGCTCTGAGTGCATGCCACGAATTCAGGTGTAGACACACACACACATTGACTCCGTCAAAATCCTACAAGGCCTTTTCCCGAGAGCCCCAGCCCCTCTGAGGGCTGGGATGTGGAGTGGGATCTCGCTGCTCCAAGAGGCGGCGGCGGGAGGAGCAGACTGAGCAGGCTGTGAATCCAAGCTGCTCCTGGCTCGGGTACAGCCGTGTAGGATGCCTGTCTGAAGTCAGCGCTTTGGAAGGTGCTTCTGGATACAGCTCTAAGTTATGCAGCGTTGTAAAACAGATCAAATTCCTTCTGTCAGTTTATCAGCATGTATGCATTATCAGGTGTGCTGCTGGATTCACTCCAATGAGCAGCACATGGCTGCTGGACTCAGCATATGACTGCAGTGCCTTCTTTCCCTATGGCCTCAGAGTTGGGCCCTTTATGCCTCTTCAGAGATCTGAAAATGATCTTTAGAGCCTCAGTTTGTCTGTAGATGATAAGTGCTTTGTCTGTCTTGTACAGGGACTTCCTATGGCTGTTTTCATCCCATAATTTGCTGTTTGGAAGTATCCTAATGGTTGGTGTGAATGGTATATGAAATCTCTGATAGAAATCTGTGTGGGTCTCTGTGTAGAGGGACCACACAAAATTATCTGGTAGACAGGTGTTATGTGCTGGCTTTTCTTTTACGCTGAAGATACTGACATTGGGGTGCTAACTTGGTTCTTTATGCATATGAAAACCTTTCTAGAAAATGGTCAAAACTGTGGTTACATTTGTCCTTGCTTGGGGATCTGATACAGTGTTCCTGCTGCCTGCCCTTTTCTGTGTTTTCATGGTCTCTGCTAGTTGGACACAGTTGGGAGTTGTCAGCCAGGTGAGCAGCTGGAAGATATGGCAGCTGACTCTGTGTGCTCACTCTTCCAGGACTTATCCATTGTGCATGTCACACTCACATCTCCTCCAATCTTTATCATCTCATCTTTCCACCAGATCCTATATGACAGTTTTCTTCCCTATAGTGTGCCCTAAACACAGATGTAAATGCCAGAGGAGATGGGAAAGAAGAGAAAAACATCCTTAATGCAAGGAAAAGTAGGCCAGGTATTTTCTGAGTTTTATGCCCAGGTCTCTAATACCCAGGGAATTCATTCTATATTCACTAGCAGCACTGGGTTTTGCTGATTGTATTTTGTGCCATCATTTTCACTTGCAGAGAATGATATTTACTAGTTTAAAAAAAGTACCAGAGCAGAGTGGTTGACTCAGAACTGTCCTATGTATGTGACTATAGCCAGTGCAGAGCAACAAAGTCACAAAATGGTTTGGTTTGGAAAGGCCCTTGAAAGATCATATAGCTCCAACTACATCAACCAATCACCTCAGGACTCTGGGATGCATCTCATCAGGCCCACAGGCTTAAATATATAATAGAGAGTACACTCTGTGTACTATTTGGCATAAATATTTCTTTTTCACTGACTACAAGATTGTACTTATCCTCACAATGGGACAATTACCAGACTAAAATAATATCTGATGTGCTATGAGATGTAGCCTTGACCTTCCAGCATTTCTAGACAGCAGAGCTGTCTCGAGTGCTTGATGAAAGTTGACTTACACTCTAATGAGGAGCTGTGAACTGGAGAAGTCAGCAGGAGATGGTGGATAATCCATTTAAGCCCTTGTCATTTAATAATTATAATAATGAACCAGCTGGTCTGTGTGCACACACACTCCCTTCTCTGAGATGTTCCAGAGTACGGCTCCCAGTCCTGCTCTGGAGTGCGCAGGGTTGTACTCTACATTATCTTCAGTGTCATAATCCCATGGGATTTTGGCCCCATAGCTACATCCCCAAGGACCTGAGTAGTTGCCCAGCTCTTCAGAGGGGACTGAGGAAACTGGGAGTCACTATTTTTGATCAGGAGACAGTCACAAGTTCAGGATCTGGCCACATATTCAGTCACAGAGCAGAAACAGGAGTAATGCGCTGAGCTGACTTCTCACTGCTGTAGAACACAATTAAAAAAATTGGTCTGCTTTCTTACATTTGATGTTTGTCAACTTGACTTTTATTCCTCTTAACTGGAATCTATCCTAAGATGAAGCTGAGAATTCATGAAAAACAGATATTTAAGGCTGGTCCAAGACAAAATACCCGTGAGCCTGCATTGTGATGTCCAGGTTCTGCTTTTGGCAGGATCACAAGAAAGGGAAATATCATTAGTAAATATGCTGAGCAAACTGGAAAAAGTTGCATTTTTAGCCCCTTATCAGAATTTTACAGCTTTTCCTATTTTCAGAAGAACTTAATTATCTGTTTCGTATGTAAACATTTCTTTATGAACCCAAGGCACTATCTCAGTATTTCTTTGTTGAGGGATGAGGTCTAGAATTACCTTGTGACAGATTCATAAAAGAGAAGTCTGAGTGAGGAGGGGAAAAAGATTATGGTTACTCATATGTTTCTAATTAATTTCCTCACTATCATCTTTATAATGAGGAGCATGAACAAAATATGTGCATATCTTACCCTTGATTTAAAAAAAATAAATAAAAGAGAAAAGCTAGTAGAAAGTTTTCGACACATTCAGGGCTACAATGTAAGAGATTGAAAAGGACTAGTGTCGTGTTTGCTTAAAAAATAGTCTTATTTGTTCAGACCAAATAGAAAATTTGGGTGAGCTTCTCTGTGGTGTGGAAAGAGCTGGAAGCAGAGTGGAAAGCTAAAATGAGAATTATAATGTAAAAAAAAGTATTTTAATTTATACTTTTTAGAAGAAAAGGAAAATTTAAATAAGGATAAGAGACCAGGGACAGGGGGGTCATGATTCACTTTGTGGAGGGAAGGATTGTAAACAGTAACAAAGTTCAGGAAGAAACCTCACTAATTTGATTTAATGGAACCTGTTAGATTGAAAGAGAAGTGAACTTCATGTGTTGCTCTGTACATCAGTGAATCCTTATCTTTCTTAGGAAAGGAACTGGTTTTAGGATCAACTGTTTCAGTTAACAGCTGTACCTTTTTAAAGACCTTAGTATTTGGAGTATTCTTAATTGTGTGGGCATGCAAAAGATAAGCCATTAACCATAAAAAAGTAAAGTATAGACATAGAGGGTCTTAAATCAGAAAGCATTGGAAAGCACACAAAAATATTTCAGTTGAAGAGATTTCTTTGTAAATACTGTAAAAATTATAAATAGCGTCATATTCAATTAAAAAAAATATTTATGGGGCATTGCTTTGTATGTGATAATCCAGGGAAATGCCTCTTGATTTACATTGCAATAAATCATTAACTACTATTTGGGGATTATTTTGGGACGGTCACAGGGAAAAAGGGATCCTGCATCTGCTGGTAGGGATGGGGAAGATTCTATCCTGGCTGAGTAACCTCCCTGTGGTGCAACATGGGTCGTACCTCCACAGAAGGAACAGAAAAGAAGCAGCTGGGATCTTCCCTGTGTGGGGTGGGATGGGGTACTAATGGATAAAGCACCTAAATACCTGCTGGACACACCTCTTCTGCAGGTGTTGGAGGAGTTAATCAGCTGTAGAATCAAGAGCAGGAGCAGGTTAGACAACTCGCTCCCAGTTAGGAGTGAGCTTCTAGGAGCTCCTCAATGATCTTTTCCTCTCTGTGCCACTGTGGAAAGGGGGAATGACCTCTGGCAATTAGGATGCAGAGCTCTTGGTGGACGTTTCTGGTGGGGATGCTTTTGTGGGGATGCTTTTGTTACAAATCAGTAAACCAAAACCCCAGGGAAAAAGCGATCAAGAGGCTGCTGAAGTGTTATTTATCTTTTCCAGGAAATGAATTCTACCTGTTACCTTTCGCAGCACTTGTTCAGCACTTGGTAACTGCTTGTGTGCTTTCACAAGTCAGAACTTTAATTTCTATATGTAGTGGGAAGAATAACAATTATAATTTCCATCTCCTTGAATTAATGAGGGCTCACAATGAGGATTTTGTGAGCGTGTTGGAAAATGCTGGGCTTACATGCAGCAGACAGATTGCTATGAGAGTCAGTAACTGTGTATTTTGAAGCACTGTTTAGAACAAATAACTCTTACTTCTGTATAATCTTTCTTCATATTGACAGGCAAATGTCAAACTGTATGGAAACCTCAGGAAATTTTCAGGGCTGACATCATCTGTTTCAAGTCCTTATAAAGCAACGAGGAAAACAAGCTGATTTTGTTATATGAAATTTCTTCAGGGGGAGGAAGGGAAATTTGTTGCCTTCTGAGCAGCTTGATAACTTTATTTGTCAGTAAAGAAAGATGCTGAAGGTTAGAAAATGTGACGGGGATTGATCAAGATGCCTGTTGGAATGCAGAATGTGGAGCATTCCAGTGATGTGTTGTGCAACATCTTGAGCAGGACATAGGAATCTGTGTAAATTTTTTGAGAACAGGCTCTGAAGGGTGTAAGAACTTAAGTTCTTATTAAATAATCCCATGTTTGGTTTAACCTTGGCGTAGACTGGGCAGAATGAGTCATTGGTGTGGTGGCCTGTTCAGGTCTGTATGAGCTCACTGACCACGCTTCTGCAGCCAGGACTTGGTTCAATGGTGTGGTTTGATGCTCCTGAAGAGCTCAGATTGACCTCTGCTTGTGATGGCAGATGTTCTCCCTGGAGCAGCTGCTTGCTCTCACTTTGTCAGGATAGCCCTGATAACTGTGATAGACATTGCCCAGGACTGTGGTGTTGGGCAAGGCCTGGGTGCCCAACAAACTTGGACCTTCTTATGAGGAGTGGGAGATGATTCCAGGTGGTGCTGAGCTTGGGACTGAGCTGGAGCCTAGACCTGGACCTGCTGCCTGCTCTGATGGCACTGATCAGCATTTCCCAGGAGCAGTTAGTTGGTAACACCAAGTTCCCACTGGCATTGCAAGAAAAATTATTCCACTGCTGTCTTATTTATGAAATAACAGCATATCATAAACCTTCCCTGTCACACTTTGAGTTCTAATAACGGATCTCAGTGGCACAGTGCTTTTTCATTAGTTTGAAACTCACCAGTCCTCAAATTGATATCTCAACTGATTTAGGAAACTGCAATTTGCTGTTTGCCACGCCTTATTGTAGGAAAAAAGGGCTGTTGGACATGGAGAGATTCAGCACATAAATATAGGGTTCTAACACCAAGTGTATTCCATCCTGGACTGGCTTGTCTGGGCTCCAGCCATGGCTCCAGAAGGTTGCAGATGTCCCTGGATCCAATGTCAAATCTGCCAGACCCAGGCAGATGTCTCAAATGCCTAGTCTGGCTCAAAGGCATGTATTTAAAGCTAGCGGGTCATTATTAAAGTAATAATAATAGTAATAATATGTACAACATTGCAATGCAAACCAAAAATATTAGTATACAGATAGTTTCTCCTATTTCACTCTTACCATGAAACAACAAGAAATTTATGCGAGGCCTTCAATCACTTTTTAGAAACACATTCACATTTTGAATTAAATGGATAATCTCCTTTTAACTCCTAGCAAGAAAAAAAAACCAGGATTTATCTCTAGTTTATTAATAAGAAATAGCTTGCCTTATTTTTCTAGCTTGATGGAAAAATTTGGAGAATTGCACAGATCTTCTTGATGATATCAAAACTGGAATAACAATTGAGTGAACATTTGCCCAAGACATTGTTGCAATTTCCAACCAATGGTAGCCAAGTGAAATAATTTTGATGTAAGGAGTTGTTCATTGACATTCTATTGCAAACAGCCTGCATTGTTGTTAATAATTTTCATCATTTTTGCACTTGTGGATAGTGCTTAAGACTAATTTATAGATTATGTGGTGCCATATTGACTTAAATAGACTGTATCTTAATGCTATTGTGAACATTTTCTAGTAAAATAATTTAATTACATTGAAATTTAATGCTATTACAGTGGATAATTGACTGCAGATCAAAACCATAATATACAAGACCTACCTGGAATGTGCACGAAATCAATTGGCTCAGCATTGAAGTTGTTCACTGTGCCTCATTTTAAAAGGTTGCAGCCCAAGGAGTCATGATCTGGTCTCTGCTCATCCAGCAATCAGATGACTTTTAAAAGCACAGCCCACCTATATTTTAATCTCGCCTCTGTTTGTCACATTTATTGTGTGACCTCGAAGGAAACAGGCTTTGGTCTCAGAGGTGAAGAGACACTGTTGTTATTGTATAGAAAAGACATGCAAATTTTTTTTTGCCAGCAATTGGGAAGGAACAAGTTTTTATCCCATCAAATTCAGTGGGAAATCTAGCTCTGACTAAGAGCCAGAGCTTCCTCCAGGTGCTTTCATGCCAACAGAAAGGCATCCAGATCTCTGGAGTCCTTGTTATGGTTTGCTGTTCCAGCATCAGTTTCTTGCTCAAAAGATTTTTTTTTTTTTTTTGGTTCTATTTTTAGTTTCCCTTGCGTTATACCAAAACAAGTAGTCATAGAGGTTGTGAGATGAATTTTCACTAAGAAAACAAGTTAAGTTTGAACAGATTCTATCTGGTTATTTGAAAATTAAAAAAAAGCCATTTTCTAACCCAACCAAAGTGCAGGCGCTGGTGTGACCTTGGTTCTGTCTCTTTTGACCTCAGGATAATAGAAGTAAAAATAACTTTATCAGAGCATGAGAGGAACAGCTTATTAAAGAACACCAGATTAATCTTGACTAGTGATTGATAAGTTCCTCCTGCTGGTTTTCTTGCCAGTCTTACACATATGAGGGGATACTTTTGCTTGACCCCTCCTAAGTATTTGTCCCTGATAAAGTGTGAAGAGATTTTTTTTTTCCTCCTGATGGTAAGATTCTACAAGATTATGTACCTTTTCTGATAAGAGGATATTCATATCATCTCAGCTGGTGAATACCAATGGCTATAAGTTTGGTATCTTGAGTTTCCAAATTAAAAATCATACCCTGAGATACATTAAGTCCTGCTCTGATTTTCCTGACTTCGGGCATTTGTATGCACCCTGCAGAAAACACCCTTGGGTCTACAGACTTTTTGTTACAGACACCCCAAGGCACAGTTCAGTTGAAATGAGGCTTGGGCTGGATCTGCCCAGGTTTTCTTTGATCAGGTCACGCTGGCAGCCTTGACAAAACAAGGCAGCACAGAAAACCATTAAACCATTGACAGCTTCTCTCCCTTGTAAAGCACTTAGAGGTGAAAACCAGAGGAGTGATGAGCTCCTCATGTGGGAGGTGACAACTCCTCATGGGCCCTGGGAATGAAGAAAGCCAAACAGGTGGCAGTTTATGCCAAGCCCAGGCTGGGGACAATGCACAGCTGAGACAGTAGCACATGGACAAGTGTCCAGCATCTTGCAGAGGCTGAGGCCAAGGTGAGTCCACAGTGTGTCAAGTCCAGGCCACCAGCCTGGACTTGAAGACACTGAGCACCTGGAGTTTTATCTTCTTCGTTTTCTTTCACAACAGTGTAGTGCAAATCTTGTATAAATGGCGTACAAGTCTTGAAAAGTGGGCAAGTGTAGTATAGTAAAAACCTTAGGGCTGACGTCTGTAAAAAAACCAGGGTTAGTTTGCATTCCTTTTTCACTCTTCCTCCGATTATTTTTCATATTTATCCTAGCTTGGTTCTGCTGTAATTTCTTCACTGGTGTCTGCTGTCCTTGTGCGAAGAATAGTTTTGGTAGCTCATTTAAAATGTTTAATTTCTTTATTCATTTATTTGCTCAGAGAGTTTTTAAGGCAGGACATGCACAAAACAGATTGCTCTCCCAATTTGATCTCTCCTGAAATATGCTTTATATGTAAAATATAGACTTAAATATGTCTGGGTGTTTTAACTAGGAAAAAAAAAAAGGTTTATTTTTTTATTAGTATGAAGGGTTTACTTTTATGAATTTTACTAAAGAAATTTTTAAAAGTTGGCCTTTGCCTCTCTGCTAATAGTTGTCTTATGAAAGAATGTGTTTAGAATCTCATTACTTCTTAAACAAAATAAGAGATCACCTTATATTTCAAAAAAGATAATTTTAACTTAGAAGAAAATTCTCATAAGAGGACCTTCCATAGTGTAAAAAAAAGTTCCCATTCCTAAGTCCCAAACCAAGTGGTGCAAGTACTTTGATCAGATTCCCACATTAAGAGAGCTCCTTCCTACAAGTATATTGTTGAATTCTCTGAACCTTAATAAACCTGGCTCAGTGCATATTGGATAGAAATGCCATCAGTAAGATTTACATGAAGTTTAAAGCACCTAGAATTCCATGGAAGTAGAGGTTCAGAAATCACTACCAAGTCTGACCTGGCTACATCACTCTTGCTAACTTGAATGTATGTTGTAGAATCAGTACTCAAGAGGTTCATGTTCAAAACATTTGGATTTTGGTGAGAATTTTCCTGACAGAGAAAATAATTGACTGGTGAGGACTTACTCTTTTGACTGTATCCATTGTTACAATAACCCCACCGAACTTGCTGCAAGTCTGAAAGGCAGCAAGATGTTAATTAATAACTATATCAGTACAAAAGGGAAATTTATAAGAATTTAAAATGTTTTATGAGTGGATCAATAATTAATTCTTTTTCTGTGAGGTGATATAGTGCAAATTGCTTAGGAATAATACAAATAAATGCAGGCCACAAAAAGAGTGGGAAACCCCCCACATTTTGTATGTCTAAAAAAGAGTTCACTGCTTTAGTTAAAAATAAGATGTGCAATACTCTCTGACTTTATTCTTTATTCAGTTTTCTTTTCTGTATTGCACCCAAATAAACAATAGTAAGGACTCTTTCTGCACTGGAAGTCATACTTTGAAGACAGCAAATCTTCCCAGATTCTTATCCTGCTAAAATGAGCTTATCCCTGTAAAACTGGGTACCACAATACTTGGGAGGAGGCATTGTCTGATTTCCTCCCTCCCTCATTAGGAGCTTTTCTCCTGCAGACAGACTTTCCTGAAGGGACTGGGAGGTCCTGGTTGGACTCAGCAGTGTCAGAAGTATCAGAAAGTTTGTAAGAACTAAGTGGGTGCTTTCTTCCCTCCCATCCTGCTGCATTTAGAGGACTTAATGGGATAAAAGAGGTACTGCTTTGCTAATAGCTTGTACATTTTGACAGTGCCACATGAGCAGAAAAGCTCTGATGAGAAACCTTTTTTTTGACCTCGAAGCCAAAATTTCTCCTTCCACGGAGGAAAGAAATTAACTGAAAAAAAAAAGAAACAAAACAAGGGAAAAAAAAGAAAGAAAGCAACATTTCATCCCCAGATGCAACATTTTACTTCTCCCTGATCAGCATTGGCAGCTGTTCATTTGCTGCCTGAGTGAATTCAGAAGAAGTCATTTACCTACAAGTGATGAATGCTGTATGGCACTTGCTTTTTTCTATCTTACTAGCATTTACTCTCAGCCTGACAAAAGCCTCCTATTTATTTCTGGATCTGCTAGTAATATCTCATTGAAGTAATTATTTATCATGTTTCTGAATTGTGTGAGAAAGGCAATCCTCTGATAGAGACAGCAGCTCTGTGCCACATTCAGATGAATTCATGAGGGAAAGAATAACCCAAGCAATGATGTCGGTGATACCAGCAAACAGGGTTTCACATTTGAGCAGCAAGTATTATTAGGCAGCAAGTTGTCTGCTCTGAAACAGATTAACTTTTATTGCACTGCAATTTATTCACTTACCATCCTATTTTCACTTTGAATATACTCCTCCATCCACAAGGAGGCTTTTTTTTTTTCTGATATTTTTCCTCTTGTGCTTGAAACATTGGAGTTAAACACAGTGACTTGGAGAGAGAGAAATGAGCATTACTGTTTATTGAAAAGTTAAGGAGACTACTGCTGTATTTTCTTGCTTGTTGTCTTTTTAAATTCAAATTTGCAAGGCTGAATTGAACTATTTCAACATAATTTCATTTTGATTGCCATTTTCTGTAGTGCGCATTAGATTTTGTACTGTGGCTGTGAATGTTAGCTACAAAGTAGTAATGGGCAGCCTCTCCAATAAATGTGCTACACATAAAAGGATTAAAAATGTGCATGTTCTGTTTTGTACTTGCTAATACTCAGCTAATCTGTAATGCTCTAGAAGACAAAAGATGCAAAAACTGACTGATAGATACAGGCAGTGCTCTGAAGCCAGCACTCTGAAGCCACCACTGCAAGGGGAAAGTTGTGGTATTAACCACACAAAAGGGTAATAAAAGTGTAAAATATCCTGGGTAAATGTGGTTGCCTTCATCGTATTTGCAGATGTTTGGTCCCTAGAATCTAAATCTGAACGATTTTAGGCAATGGAAGCAGCCACTTGTCAAGAAGATGGGAGAAGGCATTACGCAGTCACTATATGAGGAGCAATTTTTAGTATAAATGCTCACAACTTCACCAGTGACAGTAGATGCACATAAAATTTATTTCAGCTGGGAGTGAGTCTCTTTGTTTTTCCCCCGTCAAATGAAAAGGGTTTTATTCAGAAAGAATGCATAATGTAGTATTTGAGTGCGCTGCTTTGTACCTTCTGCAGGAAATTTAGGTTAAAAGCTGTGTTTTAGTGAAGCTGGAAGCCCAAATTTTTGATTGCTTGGAACCACAAATCAAATGTGTATAAGTGTTTGAACCAACAAGGATATAATAAAGGATATGACTTTGTTATACTTCAAAATATATTTCTCTTTAAAAGATGAAGAGCTAATCTGATGGAGGAATTTAATAAAATGGTTCTTACTAGGTGTTGCTCACTTGGTTTTGAAACATTTGCTCCAGGGAAGTCATGTCCTATTAACAAAGTTTGCTGCTTTTCAAATTACTTTTCTGGTTCCTGTAAGAAATCATTAACCTCCAAAAGGAGCTATATTCCAACTATACTTTCCATCAATATGTGTGTTGCACCAGCAGAAAAATGCACTTACAAGCTTGCAGACTTTTGGATGATTAGCTGTAGCATAGTCTTGGGGAGAGCAAACAGGAGGCTTCCTGATGTTCCTTCCATGCACAGAAGATTTGGCTTGGAGAAATTGCCTCGCCATTTTTTTTCTTTCTTCTCTGGAATTTTAGTGCATTAACCTTTCCTTGTGGGAAAAGCTAGCATTCATAGGCTAAAAAGAAAATCTCTCATTTAGAGGTGAATAAAAGAAGAGCCAGAGTGAGCATGATGGCCAGGGTTCAAAAGCAACATTAGTTAGCAAGATGAGGCTCCTGTATTACAGATTTTTGTGATGTGTGACCCTATTAATGAGGTTAAAAAGAGAAGTAGGATTTCAGTTACTTTTTCAGGATATTTTAACCCTTTGGGAGACTCTATTACATGGGCAAAGTGAAGCACTTTGAGGATGTGGGCGTTTGCAGGAGATGCAAACAAGCAAGAGCTGTGCTATTGATCTTTCTCTTATTATCTGTCTGATTATTCCCAAAGTAAGAAACAAGCACTCTCAGGAGCACTCTCAGGCTTTCAATGGTGTTTTCTCAGATATTTAGGTCTAGACTTCATGGGAAGATTGTGGGGTTGGATGGGGGAACAGCTGCCAGCTTGGACTAGTCAGCAGACTTAAATATGTCTGGGTGTAAGTCAGCTCTTTCTGGGGAATGGAAGTCATCTGAACTCAATGCAGAGGGGGAACAGTCCTGTTTTATATCCTGAATATTTGATTTGCTATTTTCTCTTTGGATTTTTTTTTTGTGTGTCTCAGCTCTTTCTAGACTTTTTTCTCCTTGTTGCTTCTGTTTTCCAATTCTTTCAGCACATTGCATGTAAGACACTGGTAGATTGGTCCCATGTTAAAGTCACCCAGAGTTATGACATCAGAGTATGCCTGAAAAGCTCATTATTCCCATTATACATTCCACCATCTTTAATTGTGCTTACATCTTTGCTCCAAAGTAATTTGGATTTCTCATAAATTTCTCTTTAGTTTAAAAGTACTTCAGTTTAGGCTGTTGGGTGTATTCCATCATCTTGTTGTCCATTTTAGAGCTCAATCATTGAAAAAATATATTTGACAATATTGATCACTGAAATTACTTCCCTGTAAGTAATCTTCTTTCTAAAAGGCAGCCATTAATTATGCCTTTTTTCTCTCTTAGGTGGTTATTAATTCAGAACTCATTATCTTTTTCTCCTTTTTCTCTGAATAATCTCACATGAAAGGTCTTGACCAACATGAAATAAATTTTAAAATAATCAATTCTGAATGTTGCTACAGGCTCCCACTTGTTTACCATTTAAGAATGCTGTGAAAGAACAGATTGCAAACTGTAAACTTTCTCTACAAAGCCAGTCCTCTGGTTTATTCAGTCTGTACTTATCACATGTTATTCCAGCTTTACCCCATGCTTTAGGACTGATCATGCAGGTTGGTGACTGGGGCTGCCTTGCAGATCTCTTCTGGCTGTACTGGTGTGTGGCCAGCCCTGGTCCTAAAGACAGCTCTGTTCCTTGGCTTGGGAAGTGTTCGAACCCTGAGCCACTCAGTGGTGCAGTGAGAATTAACTATATTTTTGTTTTGGAAGATGGATCGTGTGGGAATTGCTTGCCTTACTCCTTAGGATTAACAGCTTTTTTCCTTGGCTCTGCTCCTTTTCCTTTATAGTCTTCAGGCACTCAGCAAACTGTCTAGCCCTGGGCATTTAATTTCTCAAGCTGTTGTGTAGATTTGTGTCTCTGGCACGATGCTGTAATTTCCTTCTAAGTTTGGACCCTCCTGTTATAAATAAAGTCATCCAAATTGTTCAACTCTTTATCATCTTGATGCCTTTCATTTCTGCCTTTATCCTTTAATAGCCGGTCTACAAAGGACTGATTTTCCTCCAGGCATTTCTTGTCTCGGCTGACAAAGACCCAGACCTGCAGTCCACGCGCCAGCCTTGATGCTAAACAATCCCTTGTTTCCTTTAATAAAAGAATGAGGCATTATTAGTGAAATGAAAAAGGAAATAAAGGAAGTGCTGGGATCCCACTGCCTAGGCAGGGATGGGATCCTGGTGGGGTTTGTCTGCTGTGAACTTTAGTCCATGTTATTATCTACATCTCCTTTAAACAACATACATCCAATTCACCAATTAATTGGTTGAGAAATCTGACCCTTCTCATCCTGTCATGCACCACTAGGCATTTTGTCATCATATCATTGACTTATACATAAATTTCCCTTGCCATACTTAAGTGCCATGCCAGACGTCCTGGCACAGTTTCTGGCTAAATGGTAATGAGGAGCTGGAGTCTGGTTATAAATGGGAAATATGGTTATTTCTCCTGCTACTAAAGACATCTGATTCCTGCTGCATGATAACTCTAAATTCTCAAATCTGGTGACATCATCCCAGTAGGAGCACTTAAGATTTCAGAAATCCTGTGAAAGCACTTTCTGTTTGTTCTCTTGTGTTACAAGTAATTTTTACCATGCCGAAACCTACACCAGGATTCACCTATGCCCATTTGACCCTTTTTATTCTATTTGACCTTTTTTATTCTTTTGTATATGGGAAGATGGGGTCAAACTCATCTCAAGTATCTCAGGGTCTTTGTGCGCATGCTCTTCAATGATTGATCCTTTAATATTCCTGGGACATGCTCTGGCTGGCTCAGTCTCAGGAGCACAATAGGAGATGCTGGAAGAGGCTCTGTTACCCAAATCCAGGCAAGGTTTCCCTGCCCAGAGAAAGACCAAAGGAAAATATAATTTCTGCCTCTTTCTCCGTTTCTGGAGACCTCTGGCCTGAAGAGATAGCAGGAACACCCTTGACATGCTGTTCTTTAAAACAGGACAGCAGGAAGTTTGTGAAGTGTCTTAGCCTCACCACAAGTAGAAGGTCTACAAGAACTCTTAGGAGTTGCTGGAATGAATATTGATCTAATGAAAATGCTTTTCCTAAGTGCCAGGTGTCACATCATCCTTCCCCACTTGCCCAGCATTATTTGCAGCCTATACCTTTTGTCTATCCTTTGTTTTCATTCCTGCTATGTTTAAGAAACATCCATTTGTAATCAATTCTGTAATTACCGGGTGTGATTTTGATTTTTAGAGGATTGATAATAGGCCTAGTAATTCCTCTGTCTTGCTTTGATCTCTCTTGTAGTTTTAGTTACGAGATTAATAAGCAGAAGCTTCCATTTCTGGATACTTTTTAGGTATTTATGGCTGCTATAGCTATATTTTCTCAGCTTTGCTTCTTTTAACCAACCTCTTGAAAGCCTTAAATGTTTAAAATTTAGCCATTTGATATTCATCACAGCTGCTGGTCCCTGATTGTTGTCTATTAGCTCTTCATGCACAATTGCACACTCATAGCCACTGCAGTGCAATGCTTCTTTCACATTATCTGGTAAAGACAATGTTACCTTTTCTGCATATTGCACAAGATGTGATTGAGAACAGCTTTCTTGCTTTTATGCTGCAGAACTCCCATACAGAGACAGTATTTTTCTTTAAGTTGCCTTTCGTGTGTTCTTTAAGTAGCCAGTTCTGGGAAAGATGACATAAGAGAGGTTTCATAAGGTTTATTTATGCAAAGCTGATCTGTCAGCAGTATGTGCATAAGGTTTCCTGGAAAAGTTGCAGTTTGCCAAGTCAGTGGTATGTTTCCAGTAAGGTAAGGAATGAAGTCTCTTCAAGCTGTCACTGAATGACAGGCTTTGCCTACCGTAGGCTGTGTGATGAACAGAGGGGAGTTATTTTGGGCTGTGATTTTGAACATTGGCATGGTTGTGTACAAGAAGCTTCATAAGACTAGCAAAGTATTCCTTTCCCATCTGGTATATTCATGTTTTCTTGGTAATAAATAAAAGTGTGCTTTCAAAATGGGAAACCATTTGAATTAAACCATGTCTAAATATTTTTCAGACATGAAAATACAGTTTTCAGACCTGGAATGAAAATTGCATCACAAAATACTTGTATATACAAGATATTGGCTCTGTTTAACTTTGGCCATTAACTTAAGTCTGACCAATTGTTGCTTTCTATATTATCAAAACCTGAATTTCCTTTTTCAAAAATTAATTCTTAAAATTTTGTCTTATACTCGGAATAAATTCCTATATTAACTGCTTAAATAATTGTAA
The DNA here is from genome assembly GCA_039654755.1 of Calcarius lapponicus. Classification (NCBI taxonomy): domain Eukaryota; kingdom Metazoa; phylum Chordata; class Aves; order Passeriformes; family Fringillidae; genus Calcarius; species Calcarius lapponicus. The sequence continues at coordinate 104,071,241 of CM077465.1, read as the reverse complement.
CATTTACATTCAAATAACCGGTAGCTTTGTCTTGTTAAAAGTTGTGGAAAGAGTATCTGAAAGCAACAGAAAAAAAAATGAGGCCCTAAATTCTCTAGTAAGGAAAACATGTGTGTCTAGCTATGCATTATCAATTGCGGCCTGTAAAACAAATAATGTCTTGCAAGAATTTGATTTGTTCCATGCAAGATAGCTGCTCTGCATTACACTGGTCCACCCTGGGCTTAGAAACACAGCCCTGTCCTAATCAAATCTCTGTACTGGTTCTGTTCTCCAGTTGGGCAATTGCAGACCAGCACCAAGGCAAAGGGCTTTGAAGATGAGGATGTCTGTTTAATTAGCCTAAGATTCATTGCTCTCCCTCTTCTTAATTAAGCTAAGGTAATCATGAAATCTGTTTGACAACTGTACTCTCAAATGTTGCTCATCTATTTGATAAATGGGCAGGTAGAGGATAATTAGTTTCAGTCCTTTTTGCTAATTTTCCAAAATGAAAGAAGAAAGATCGAGGTAATTTAGGAAGATGTTTTAGAGTCTCTTTTCTACAAAAATTGGGGGTAGTAATAGCAAAATTTTACAGAACAGAATTTGCAAGCTTCAACCAACCTCACAGCCAAAGAGAAAATCCCCACAACTTAACAAGGCTTCTAAATTTCCCAGTTTTGCTGTCCTTGAGGCATCAGAATATTTTCACAGGCTGAGGACTTCAGCTTCCTTCCCCAGGGTGTTAGCAAAGAGCCATTGAATGAGTTCTGTGCATGAGCAAACACACAGTTTTCCAATATTTGATTTCTTTTGCTGGTGTGAGGATGTTGCTTTAACATGATTATTATATGTGAATAAATGTCACCATGTGATGTTAAATATTTAGATAAATGACTGAAAGAAGTCAAGGAGACAAATCAAACTATTTCCTTTCAAAGTGTTTCTGGGACATCAATATTAAAATATAGCTTGTGCCTCATTAATGAGGAGAAAATTCCGTGGGATTTTCCCAATAGTCAGGCACTGTTCTTCATGATGCATGATGGTTCTAGATCATGGACCATGAAACTATGAACATACAAAGCATGCACTGAGGTTTGTTTTCATATTTAAGTGCATCCTTTTGCTAGAGTGAAGTAGTATTGGACTAAAATTGACAGCAAAATCCATTAAAATTTTTACCATGATCACTAAATGTATAAATTCCTTATGGAAGTACCTATGAAGGGGGAGTAGGGGCTAAAGGTGGGGAATAACCAGGATTACTTAAAGACATTGTGACCTTTAGTATTTAAAGGAGTAGCAGCAATGTTGTAAGCTGTAAGAGATACCCAGGATTAGAAAACTTCAAATGTGTAAGTACATCCATTTGCATTTTGCAGTCTTGTCCATAGCATGAGCATTAGGCTTGTGCAAGATTAGTGGGCAGAATGTTTCTTCTTGTGATTCACTTATAAAAGATAATAAATATTACATCAGCTACTAGAGCCCTGCTTGTTTCATGTCTGATCTTGTTGAATAAATGTTTTGTTAAGAAATAGATTTTGAGAAAAATTACCTTGTTCCCTTTTAACTCTGCTGGACTGGCTGTTCAGTATTTATGTACTGTGGTGAGAGAAAACAATGAGTTGGCTCTGAGACACAGTGACATAGTTCCATCAGTTTTGCTCCAACATTCTTCCAGGTCTGGGTTTCTACTTTCTCCATGCTGGGGATCAGATTGTATTCCTGCCCCCTTTGTAATGGCAGGCTGGAAGGAGCATCTGCTAAGGATTGCTCTCCATCTTGTGCTGTTAGCAGTGATGAATATGCGCTGGTTTGTAGCTGGTGTTGATCATGATTGGACCCCGGGGAAACAGATGTTTGCATGAATCTCTTCTGAAGACAGAACTACTGATAGATAGTTAATACCATGGGAAAAAAAAAATCTGCCGAACATGACTTATTTGGAGCAAATGCTTTGGAGTACTTGCTTGTAATGTCCAAATCTATCTACCCTGGCTATGTGCTTTTTGCTTCTAGTCTTTCCAACTTCAGCTTCTATGCCATATTTTTCAATACATCATCCACCCTGAAATATCCAAAAATAAAAATAAATATAAGTCGTCTGGTGGGTCACTTGCAGTATTTCAAAGATTCTCTTCTGTCTTGATCCTAGGCATCAGATATCACTAACTCTCTTTGAAAGACTGTACTTTTTTTGCTTCCACTTGCTTTTCAAAAACATCCAAGTGACCCTGGAATCCTGCTGGGAAAAAATGGCATTTTCCCAGCAAGCTGCAGTGTTCCTAGGGGACCCACACAGGATACACGCTCTTTCATCTCACTCTTAAGAAATTTAGACCTATAATTTATAGAGCTAGTTTGAAGCTTTGTTTTCCCTTTTATTCCCTTTTCTTTTCTCACAATATATTTCTCATTCTGGGAGAACAGAACATTGTCTCGAGTAGTCCTGCTTCAGCAGAGCAAGCCTGTCTTTTCAAGGACAGATCATTAATTCCTGGTGTGTCCTGTTAAATTTTGCATGCTGATATCATTGAACTCTCCAACAGAGATGTTTTGGGATCTTTTCCCCCACTACCTCTGTAGCTAGCCCTGAGGAACCATTTTTTCCCATTTCATTCATGTGTTGTTGCTGGGTTGTGGTTTTTTGTTGTACTGTTGGTGGTTTTGTTTCCTCTTCCTGCTGTGTGTATTTTAATCATTCTTGTGTCTCTGGAGAATCCCAGCTCCCATTCCTCCCCAGGGTCAGCTACCTAGAAACCTTCAGCAAACTTTGGATTCCTTGAGCAGATTATTTCCTTTACATGCTTAGTATTTCACAGCCATAAGTCATAACCTTGGGAATGATTTCCCAGATAAAGTTTGTTGTTGTTGATGATGAGGAAAGCACATGGCTCTTCAAACCAGGCAATTGTGAGGAGGAGGAGTTAACCAGGTCAGTGTCTTGAACCATGAAATCATACTGTGGAGTGCTCTGATGTCATCCTTTTTAGTAATTACCTGATAGCTTTTGGAAAGTAGCATGCAAAATGGAATAATCAGAGATTGAAGCAGCTCTTCCTGGAAAGTATTGGGCCATGTTCCTCTCATTCTGTTTTATTCTTCCTTCTTTATGTGCTGAGTTAGGAGAGAGAGGAGTTTAAATGTTTGATACGTGCTTTTGTTCACTGTTGTATTACTGAAATAAGTGATTCATGCTTTCTGGTGTTTGAATTTCCAAGGAATCTGAGCACCTATGGTTCTTACTGCCTTCAGTTTTGCAGTTGGGAGCACTAACCCTCCAATTTTTTAGGTCTTATGTATTTCTCCTCATTGCCTAAAAGTTATGTCATGTTCAGAGATGTTTAGATTTCACTTTAATCTCCTGCACAAAGGAGAATTTAATCTAGCAAGACAGAAGAAAAACTAAGTTTCATATTGCTTTGCTCTAAGTAATCTGAACATGTGCTCAATGCACCTTTTCTCATTTCTGCAAGAGGTCAGTGTTAGAGGCACTTGCTCATTTCTGATGCTAACTCCATCTTGATATGGATCTTGGAGATTGCTTCTTCCACTAAGCCCTAGCTCCTACAGGTGTGTGCCTTTATGAGAATCTCAGCTGTTTTTAAAGGTGGGTGTCAGTGAATCCCTATGTTGGAAGCAAATTTGTAAACATGTGCCCTGCTGCCCAGAAAACTGCAAACAAATACACAAGTATATTTTTAATCCAGTGTTGTGCTTGGGGTGAGTGGTTCATGATTTCTCAATGACTGAGTTAGATTCTGTCTTATAAACAGAGCCTCAAGAGAAAAGAAGTTTTATTGCTGAATTTCTAGTGTACAAAGTAATACAAAATTGACAGAGTCCAAAAAAAAAAAATCTTTGCTTACTGGTATAATTTTTATAACCAACAACTGACAGAGAATATATAAATAAGTGCTAATGGCTGTGACATGAAAAACACTAGAAAGGATGGAGGAGAAAGAAATGGTTCACCCAAACTTTCTCTTCCCCCTGGTTCCATACACAGAACCAAAATAGAAATTCACTTCTTGGGCTGTACTGGAGCTGGAACCACTGGATGCCTGGTTCCAGTGAAGTACAATTGTGCTTTTATTCCTTCAATTAGAATGCTAAGATGCACATTTGTAAGACAACTTGAAGCTGTGGAGCTGCATTCTGAATTGGATGCCAGAGCTATATGGCTGAAGTCTAAATTGGTGTTTATTTTGCACACTGGCAGAGTTTTACAGCCATTGCTCTTCTTCCTTACATGTTTTTTTGGACCTTGATAGTTCATACCTACATTTTTTAAATAATTATATTATGGCTATAATAGTTGCTCATCTAGTGTGTAAATGAGTTAAATTACTTAAGATGTTGTTCTGAGACTCTTTTATTAGACACAATAAAATCCAAGTTCTCATTACCATTCCTGTAGAATATGCAGCTACTCCAGAGAAAATGCCAGATTTTATTCTGATCTGAGTAGCCGCATACTCAGATCAGAGCTGGCTCTAGATCTTCCATTTCATGGAGGAAAGTTCATATTAAGATTTTACATGCTCTATGCATGTTAATTGTTCTTTTTTCATTACACTGGTAAAATATTTTCTCAAGTGTATTATGCTAATTTTCTTTGAGTTGAAGTGAGCCACATTTATTCTAGTGGTGCAAGGTCCTAAAATTTGCCTTGAGTATTTTATGGATTTGAAACAGTGACCTTCCTCTCTTGGATCACATCAAACTCAGGTCATTGATGCTGGGAGAACTCCTAAGATGTCTTTTCCCAAGTTTCCCCTGCACCTTCCTGAAAACATCTTTTAAAATTTTCTTTTCCCCCTCCCTTCTTGCTGTTCTGTTTCTTTCAGACATCTTTTCTCTTGACTGTTCATGGTAAAGCTCCTACCCTTCTTTGTATACAGGCCTCTGGTAAAGTCTAAATCTGAAATTTCAATTTTCTCTAATATTTTTCTTTTTTTTTTTTTCTTCTTTTCCCCTTTAAATATAATGCCCAGGTCTACTGCTCAAGGGATGTTTTGCCTAGGCTGATATAGCAAAACATCTGTGCTTCTTTTTTTATTGCAGATTCTCTCAGCAGCACAAACAGCTAGGCACTTAAAGATAATGAAATGAAGGCTCCAAGTCTGCAGCTAATGACAAAGTTGCAGAATTTGCATTTTTTTCGTCTGCCTGCTTTTCCCAACATCCTAGATTTTGTTTCAAGTCCCAATTTGGATGACTTCTGGCCTCATGTAAAATATTCATTAACTGGAGTCACAAAGGTTCTGTTAAATACAACAGAGCTCTTCTGCAACTAAGTAATTTTTTTTTTTTTTTTTACTTTTTCATTTCTACCACTGCCAGTCCTGCAAAAAATCCAAGGAGAATGTTTTATTATTTTGCAGAAAGGGAGGCTAAACCTCCTGTTGCATTTTCTGCAGGTAGGCATTGTTGCAGCAGTGGTGCCCTGGTTGTGGAGCCACTGTCAGACTTTGAGAGCAGGACCCCAGACATCCTGATGTAAGTCCCAGAGATGCTGCAGAGACAGACCAAAGAGGTCGTTATAGATCAGGACAGCAGGATGAGAGATTCATATCAGGTTCTCAGTGACTTCTCTCCTCCCAGGCTGTAAATACCTTGTCCTTATTTGCCCTGCTTTTTTGTTGGCAGAGAGCAGGCACAGCTGGGGGAAGGGGATGGTTTGCCTGGGGAAAGCCCGCTCCTTGCACACCAAACCATCCTAAATTATAATTATCAAACTGGGCTCACAACAGGTATTTTTTCAGACTAAATCCTCAGTTTGTTTTACATTGTTTTAAGCTACAAAATTGCCCAGCATTAATAATGATCAGCATGGTATTTAACTAGAGAGAGCATTAAATTAACTTTTCTTCCATAAACACATGCTGTATCTAACATGAAAGGCGCCTTTGCCTAGAGCTTAACTGGTACCAATAGAAATAACAGAGCTAATTAATGTCAGCTCATAAAACTAATGACTGTGTTCTTTCCAAGTGGTAGCACCCGTTCATTCGGTGGCATGTGCAGCTTCTTTACTTTCAGTCAGTTGGTTTTGAGTTTTGTTCTAAATTAGAAGACTTCCCTGGAGTTTTTCTTTATGTTCTTCATCTGGCAGGCCCAGAAAACCTATTTCTCTTCAAACAAACCCAAACCAGGACTAGGCAACTATGATTCATCCTCTGATTTTTTTCTTTTTTTTTTGTAGTTATTATTATCTCCGTATGTTGTTTTATTTAAGTCTCATTTCTCTTTGGAACTTCTTAAAATTCTAAGCCAAGTATTTTCTATTCTCAGTGATCATCAGGGTAGGTCTTTTTGTATGACCAAGTTTTCAAAACCTCATCTTGCAATTTGCATGTCTATGTCAGCACTTACACAGGGCAGGCATTCAGATATGGAGAAGCTTTTCAAGGTCCCTTATTTTGGAATTTCAGCATTTATGCAGGGGATTCTTGCCCCTGGGGATAATCTCTGTTAAATTCAATTGAGTTCCTGCCACGCTAGGAATACATTTTTCTTTGCTGTGGGGCAAACTCTGCTAAAGCTTCAGGCTCCTGGCTATACATTTGCCAGAAGCAAAATTCCAGCTGAGTTCAGTGATGTTATCCCACCCGAAGCCTAAAACTACTATTCACTTATCCACTGATTATCACCCAATGGAAAGAAAAGTAGTTATGGGCTTGTAGCAAGAGAGGGAGAAAGGAGTGCTCTTAAAAACTCAAGAATTGCAAGGAAAGGAAAACTGAGGCCTGTGAAGACATACAAGGCATTTATGGCTCTGCAGAGCTGGAATAATTTGAGCTTTGCAGATGTGCCAAGCTTTTGGCAACTGCAGTTCAAGTCAGTAGAATTGCATGAAAGAACTTGCTCTCCAGAAACACCTGATGCAAAGCAGCTGTGAGATCTAGAATTCCCTGCTGGAACAACAGCAAATTAAGGGAAAACTCAAGATGATATCATAAGGGTGTTCAGCTCAGTTAGAAAGGATCATCCCTGCTGCTTCTGTCAAATATTGATTGAAGACAATGTTGCCTTATCATAAGTCCTAGCCACAAGTAAACCCGTGTGAAAAATCTGTTGTATAAAATATTCTTTTAATCCCACTTTATAGACTCAGCAGCAGGAATACATCAGAGTTTTGTTTAGTTCCACTCTTCACCCAGTTTTACAGTTGCTGTGTATTGCCAGTAGTGTATCCATAGCTTCTTGACTAATGAAAACAATTTGTTTAAAATTAGATGACAATAAAATGCATGGAAAGACAAAGTCTACCTCTTAACTCAGATTACACCACAATATTTCATCATCAGGCAGCTCAACTCGACTGTTATAGATTTCAAAAATTAGCTTCAATATGCAACATAAATTTTTTTCATCTGAGAGCAAAGTCTTAGCTTTGAAGAGAAGAATTGGATAGGCTTGTGGCACTGGCATATGAGGAAACAGTTAAAACCCTTCCTTTGGTAGATGGAGTGCTGAGGGTTTAATGAAGGACATGTTCTTTTAAAAGACTGCTTTTTAAATGAATTTAAATGGGCTTGGTGTTGTGCTTTACACAATGTCAGGGAAACAGGTACCACTAAACTTGCAGCTTTGGTGTACCTTCCTGGTAATCATAGTTCCTCCTACACTGAGGGTCTCTCAAAAGGGCTGCATATAAAAAATACCTGGTGAAAAGCCTTCCACTGGCTTGAGCAATAGTTTAAAAAAAACTAGAACCCAAGAGGTGCAGAATCAGACCTCAAGGTAGTATTTCAGCCCCTGACCATACCCCACTGGCCCATCAAAACAAATTATTAGTTTTTTTTTCTGCTCCATGTAGCACCATCTTCTTTCTGCAGAAGCCAATTTTAAGAAATATGAGTGGTTAATTATTTTCTGGTGAGTTCCCTAAGGAGATAAGAGGAAAAGGACTAAGGATCTCATCTAGCCTTTTCCCCACATATGAACAACTTTCATTGTCTGGATAGACCTGTGTATGGAAAGTTTGAGCTTCTCATTTTTCCTGGTAAACCTGTAATAATATAGAGCTGAGTTGCCATCAGCCCACATCTTGCTGGGTGCTAAAATGGCAAACGCAAGGGATCTCTGTCTTCCCTGCCCTAAAAAGCAAGGGGCCACTTCAATGGCAATCCTTGGTTTGCCCATGGGATCAGCCTGGACCAGCTGGAGCCCTTTGAGAAGGAGCAGAAATCTTGCTGGGCTTTCAGCCCCTTTCCTCTGTGTTTCAGTGGTTCCAGCAGGAGGGCTCTATCAATAGCCCAGTGCAGAACCTCATGGTCTCAGGCCTGTTCCCTGGCTTGTTTGCCAGTCCTGCTTCATTTTTTGGAAATCAGTTGTGGCATGGGGGTTCCTCTGTGTGACACCAGCCAGGCAGCTCACTTTTGATCCTCTGTGCTGGGTATTGCACTCCTGTAGTGTGGTGTTTTTTGTTTGGCAGCTTTGTCTGTTCCTGAAAAATATTATTTTTAGCTACATGACTATTGGGGAAGAAGCAAAAATGGGAGAAGCAAAGAGAAAGGAGTTGCTGAAATGGTCACAAATGCACTACTGTTGCCAAAGGTAGCTGTTTCCCTGCCAGTCATTTTTCCTTTTGTTCCTTTGAACTGAATGCCTTATGTTCATTTAGCTGAATATTTCAAAAAAAGTCACCTTTTGCCACCAGAATTTATCATCTATATTTTCCTCTTTGCATCATGTTTAAATCTCTCTACTTAGATTTTGTTATTTGGCATATATTTATTTATTTACTTGTTTACTTACAGCCTTATGCCTTTAAGCAGCCTGCCACCACACCAATAAATGGGTAAAGAAATGAATGTGTTGAAAGAAACTGTCTGCACTGTGATTTATGCAGAAGCAGAGAACTCTTTCAGGTTCTTAAGAGGTGCATCAGAGCTTTGAAAGTGACAGGCTTGAACAGTGAATTGAGTTTCCTTGATGGAGCTGACCTCCAGGAATTGCTTCCTTTTCAACTACAAGAATAAAAACTTTACCTAGTTCCAAAGTTTCTCGCTTTCTTTTAGTGTTCTTTTCTTTTCTTAAACTGCTCTTGAAAAATGTTAGAAGGCTGGGACCTCAGAAAAGGTGGTTTTGTACCATTTTGCTGTTTTGCTTTTTCTTATGCTCTGGCTTTGATGGATTTGCTAAGGAACTGGAGCTACCCATTGCTCACTCAATGAATCACTTTATGTTTTTGGATCTCAAGCTTTATTCTTCTCTATCTCTAGCAATTTCTTTCAGAAATGAAGACTATGGCAGTAAAGACACCTCAAAAACATGATTCCTAAATTTCATATGTAATAAAGTATACATAAAGCTGTACTGAGTTCAGCCTGAATGAGCAGTGACCCAAAGATTCTTCAAAACTCTGAGGTATGCATTTCACAAAACAGCCTATAAGGAGAAGTGGGAAAATAACATTGAGGGCTACTTCATTTCCACTTGGTTCCTTTATTCCATTCATAAGGAAAATTGCCCTCTGCTTCACTCTATCTATCCAACTTCTGGGCAATTTGGAGCCAACATAAATAAATGGGAATTGCTGTAAGTAAAGCATTGTTTAGCCTTTATGTGGTTACAAAATGAGTAGGAGCTAAGAAAGTATTCAAAATGCAGGTGTAAAAAATTCAAGAGCCAAAGCAGTATTTTTATTATCCACTCTAGCTCCCCAGTTTCCTGTAAGTGCTCTAAGGTTCTTCTCAGTGGAATGATTTGACTGAAAACAAATGAGAAAATTCCTATATGCATCGCTCTCTTACAGAAAGATGTAAAATGCTATAAACACCAAGTAACCAGGTATTGCTCTGTCATTATTTAGGGGGGTTGAGTCTCTTGATGTTGTCTGAAGGAGAGTTTTGTGGCTTCACTGTCTTTAGGTGGAAGCTTCTTCCAGGGACAGCATTGTGTTATTTAAAGAGCCCTGTACTAATTATAAGCTACTAGGAGGTTGTGAGCCCTTCTCTGTGAGAGCTTCTTAATGTGTGATTACTTTAAAAGACTCTTTGTAAATTGTTCTCCTGCAGTGGTATGGATGGAGGACAAGTAGATCCAGAGCTGGTCCTCATCAGTTTGAGGCATTGTTGTTAATTTCTTCTAAAAATCCTCTTATGAATTTTTTTCTTTAAGTGCTCTGGTGCAACACTGAGCACACTTGGAAAACAGGACTCAGAGAGGGCTTAGTGAAAGAATGCTTAAAATCTGAATCAAAAACAGACTAATGTGATTACCCTTAATAGTCACACTGGCCAAGAAAGAGATGAATGGAAACCCAGCTTTCACTGTCTGTGGAAATGTCTGGTTTAAACTATAGTGGTTCAGGTGGCTGGGGAAAGTTACCCAGAGTTATAAGGAATGCTTTTTTGAATTCTTAAATGCTTCAGTGCACCATGGAGCACCATCAGAGCAAATATTGCCCTCACTGGTAACTCTGAGCTGTGCTTTTCAATGGCCCATTCAGCCCAGATGCCCAGACACATGAGCAATATCTCAAAGAATGTCTAAATTAAGTAGCAGATAGAGTCACTGTTTGACTGCAGCTGGCTTGAGATTAGTGACACTCAAGTCTCCCCCTGTGAATACCTGAATAAAAATCATATGCTATTGGTTTTCTTTTTTTTTTCTTTTCTATTTCCTTCTTTGGCTAAACCAGAAGCCAAGAGCAGAAGATGTTTTGTATTCAGTGTGTATTCCACAGCCAATTGCTACAGTCATTGGGTTTCAAACAGGAGAGTGTTTTTAATGGATTTATGGTATCAATTTTTCTTATCTAATATTAGAGGTATCTGTCTCAATGCTTTTGGTAAGCTTTCAAGGATTATATCAATTTTCATGTTTGCAGTTTGGGATACAAAGGCTATTCAAGCTGGCTGTAAATGTACTGCTTGGAGGTCAGGAGAAATCTATTGTGGCATCGTGGAGCTCCCTCTTAAGATGATTTACTGAGCTGAGAAGTCAGAGGAGAAATGTTCACTGAAAGCTACCTGAGACTTCTCTGCATTGCACAGTTTTGTGGGTGCATACCTGAGCAGGAGAAGCAATATCTGCAAGATTTGTTTAGCTTATCCTTTTTCTAAATGATTCATTCTTTATTTTTAACACCAGCATCATCAAAAAGAGATGATACAGTAAAATAGCTCATGTCTGAAGCTGAGTTTGCTATGGGCTTTCCATATAATAATTAGTACATCATCTTTGCATTTGCTTTGGTTTACAATAGAAGTACATACAAAAAACTGAAAAGGAAAAAAAAAAGAAAAAAATAGAAAGAAAAAGGAATATTTCTGTGCCTGAAGGATACATTTTGAATGAGCGTGGCACATTTAGCTCCTGTACGGTGTGGCTGTAGTCTATGAATGTATAAATGACTAATGTATGTTCATACTGTCAGTAGCAATTGAAAGTCTCCTACTCTTCTGACCACAAGAAAATGCGTTCTGGTTTTTGTTCTCCAGTCACTGTGGCTTTTCCACTCTACCCATGGGGAAAACAGCCTCAAAACCCAGTGAAACAGAAGGGATTGCTGGAGAGGAAAGTGTTCAGAGAATGCCTCTCTTTGTCCTTTTTTCTGTTCTTCTTTTTCCCCAAGCTGGCTTAATCTGTCCTCTACTATAAAGCCTGTGATAGTCCTAAACTCTGCACCCACAAGGACACTCATGACTCCTTTTCCTTGCCCAAATGTGCCAGCCCTGTTGGAATTACCCCAACCATTTTTTAATTGCACTCCCACCGCTGCGTAGTTCAGAAATCTCACCTTGACTTTTTTATCAGGTTTGTCATGGTGTCAGTAAGAATTATATCAAATTTGATAAGCAAAGCAAGTTTTCTCACCTATTTCTTTTTGCACCTTCAGGAACCCAAAGGTAGAATTTAAAAGCTCGTTGAAACAAATGGTTTGACTGTGAGCAGTTCTGGTGAGATTGATCGAATTTCTGTATTGACAGTGGGTTTTAGGTGAAAATGCTTCCTTCTTCTTATATTCCTGCTTCAGAAGATGCTAGAAAATGGTCTGCAGCATCTAGGAAGGAAGCTGCAATGGAAGAGAAAAGATCAGATGGAATAGTAGTGTTTTTGGACAATAAAACCATGTTGTCCTCACTTGAACTAATGTGTTCAGAGTGGCAGCCACAACAAGAGGGGTGAGAGTGAAATGACCTCTAATTCAGGTAATTGTGCAGGACTAAAGTCCTTAAGAGTGAAGATGAAGGGTAAGGAATGCTGGGCGGCTCTTTGGTTAGATGGGAACAGTGTAATGAAGAGTATCAGCACTGCAATGGGGTTAAAAAGTGTTCAGTCTCCAGGTGCTGAAGTCTCTGCAGGAGCCCTGAACACTTTCAGGAATGAAGTGGGTTCAGATGTTGAGACAATGAGAGATATTCATCTGAAGGGTCACACCGCTTTTGGCTACAAAAGAGAACGGGAGAACACTTGAGAGACTTGACCTAGGAGAAATATTTGATTGGGATGAAGATGGCAATAAAAACAAAAAGTTGGAGCCTGATTTTTCTTTTGTGTAGTGTCATTGACATCAGTCAGGTTACTGCAAAGTAGAGATAATAAAGCTTTTTCTTAGGTTAGATTAAAACTATGAAGCACATCTGAAGATCTGTGGGTTTACATCAAGCATCAGCTTTTTAGCTTGAACTGCCTCTTGACGTCTGCTTCAGCAATAATTGTCATGTTGCTGGGCTTGCAGGAGGTTTTTGTGCTGGTCTTATTTCTTTTGCAAGTTTTTCTGGTCTGGACTTGTGGACATATTTGGGATTGGATGGCTGGTTTGGGTTAGTTTCCCTGCTTTCAAAAGTCTTTGCCCTACTTGAAACATAACTGCAAATCAGTCTTTGTCTCAGTTTCTTCCAAAGCGACCCAGCTCTGGAATGGTGGTGTATTTCTGAGGATGAGGATCTTGCAGGAATATGTGCACAGTGAGGACAGCATTGTCTGCAGATAGCACTGGACAGGGGCTCTGACACCTCCTGTTCTGCAGCATCATACTTTTCTTTCTTTGTCTCTGAATTCTTTAGAGCTTCTGCAAGAAACATCAAAAGAGGATTATCAAGTGCTTTGTACTGATGATATGCAGCAATATTTCTTTTTCTCTTTGGCACTTTTAAGCCAGTTCTGACAAAGACTTCTGTTGTTGTTCTTCTGGTGGGTTTGTTTGGTTTGTTGTTTTTCGGTTTTAGTTTGGTATATCTTTTGTCCTTGGAAGTTTTGTGGTTTTCTCTTTCGTCTTTGATTTTGATAGCATGGTTGTTTCTCATAACTTTTATGTCTGATTCCTAAACAAATCTCGTGTGCGTTTTACACATGTATAAATGGAGTGTTATAATTGACTTTCCTGAGATAGCTGGGGGGAAGGCAGGGGATCAGTAGGGATACCAGAAAGCAAGAATGTTTTTTATAAGTACCAGCACTTCTGCCTTCAGTTTCAGTGTCCTTTGCTGGTTAAAAGCTACCTTATCCTCTTACGTGGGAGATGTTAGACATAATGAGTGTGGTCTGATGTTTGGCAATTTGTGTTCTTTAACCGCTGGCTTTGATTGCTTGTTTAACAGCAAAGACCCTTGAGTGAAATCCTGGCATCTGACACATTCCCTTGGTGTGTTTAGCTTTCACTTATGAGAAGCAAAACCTTGTTCAGAGCTCAGGTTTGTTGAGAATTAGGTTCTGCTCTTTTAGTGTGTTTATTGAATCATCTGCTAACTGATGAAGAGAAAAAAGTATTGTGATTAATATTAATATGCCAATGAAGGGCATGTTTACTACTATTGCCATTTTATTTATTCCATATGCACTTTTGATTTTGCTCTGTGGACTGGATTATTTTAATGCAATATTCTTATGTTACTGCCAGAGGTATGTAGGAAATACTCTGTTATATGCACTAAAAAGATAGAGGGGTGATTGATTATGTTGTGGATATATCCTGTGGCTCGGAGAAAAAGCTCATTCCTGGGTTTATCCAAAGTACATGTTCCCCCCAAGTGCAGGGAGACATCTTATGATTTTAGGAGATATGAGACCTTAGTGATAAAAGATAAAAATGAAAAATTGCAACATATGTTTATTGCGTAAAACAATAAATATTGGAGGTTAGGTAGGGACATAGTTTTCTGTGACCTCTTTTCAAAGAGGCAGTAAGAGAGCGTGTGATCTTTGTCATCCAGGAGGGTCACCTGACAGTTCCATAAACATTTTTCCATGGCTGAATTATAGCTAATTTTGGTGAGTGATTATAGTCACTGAAACTTTATCACTATTCAACTTTTTCCAGTTTTCTGGAGTAAGGCAGAACTCTGTCAATGTGGTCATGTGTCGTCCTTCACCTTACACTTGAGTTAATTTTGGCCTTTTAAAAATTTTCACATTTAAGAATGAGATCTTTTATATCATGAAAGGAAATTTCTGAGTGATTTTTCTGTGCTGTACTTTACCATTGATTCACCCTAGTGTCCACTGGCTTTCAGCAGCCCTCTCCAGGCCATTTAAAGAGATTATTGTTTGGAGCAATATTATTATATTCTTTGATATTACAGCTAAGTGGGAAAAAAAGCTAATGCAATTATTTTCTCATTGGAAAATGCTGTTCCATCAAACTGGTCTCAATGTATTAGATTTGTTTATTTTTTTCTCTGAAAATTTTGAAATTTGCAGGTTTCATGCTGCTTTGAACAACAGAGCTCTGAAATCCAAACTCCTTTATCAAACAGAATTTCCATTCTCTGTACATCTCATCTTCAATTACGGGCAAAGACTTTTGATTTCCTGCAGGCTCAAGGCAGGAGGCTAAAGATCATCAGCTGCACTAATGTCCACTGCTGGTTAATCCATTATTAGTATTATTATTTGAATCGCAGCAGTGCTTAAATGCCTTAATCAAGAATGTGATCCATGTGTGCCTGTGCGCACACATATAAATAACAGGAAATAGTTTTGATCAAATGCCTGACTGAGCAAGCAAGAGAAGGGTAGAAGTTTAAGAGGCAGTGGTGAGGACCACAGAGTGTGACATTGTAAAAGAGGGACATGATGAAATCCCTAGTGCTGCTCTGAAAGAATTCTCATTGTGAAAATGAGAATTTTCATTTCTGTTTTTTTCTGTTTTGCCATTGACTTTGCAGCACTCCTTTAAAATTTCCTCCCTTTTTACAATGTCCTCTGGTACTGTTCTTTGTTCACCTGATTCTCATGGTGCCCCCAGTGGCTAATGGAACCAGGACTGACTGAAGAGACTACAAAGCAGAGCTATTGCCTTTCTTTTTATTGCTAATGATTTCAGCTTCTGGCAGATGGCCTAATTGCCAGAACCAAAGGAAGCTCATGAGAATCATAGCGATGGAACTGGCCCGGTGACTTTCAGTAAGATACATGGCTTATAAGAACACACAGTGCATTGGCATAGTACACATTATTGGTGCTTAAATGTTCTCAAAAGGGATTGAATAATGGGTTTATTAAATGTAATTTACAGCCAGCTATAACTTAAAGAAATGAAGCAAAATATGTTTAGCAATTTCCTTGCATGCTTTCTTCCGGGCAGCCACGAGCATAACCACTATATCTGAACCAGAAATTTACTTCACTGATGCCTTCACTTCTCAGGTACATAAATTCTCATTAATGTTATTGAACAACCTGCAGATATGAGACACACAAACATATATTCCAAGGAAAGGGAGATGTACATATTGATTCCAATTGGCTTGTTTTGGGGATATTATATTAAGTATTTTCTGTCAGGTTTGTTTGATTCCTCGGCTTGCCACTTGCCAAGTTTAATATTAAAGTCGTAGGGTGAAAAGACATATATTAAAAAACTTGTTAGATGGCAAACGTGGAATTGGAGTTTATTACTTGTACTGCCTGTAGCCATCCCTCAGTTCCACCTTTTCTGCTGTTTATCTTATTCTTGCCATCTTTTGGGGAAATCTGATATCCCTCTCTAAATTTAGGAGAGACAGAGAAGGAAAAAACAGTTACTTCTCTTCTGTGCTTCCTTAAATTTTTATCAGGCATTGGCTTTGGTTGTGCTGCAGTTCTCCCTGGCGCAGCAGCCCCTCGGGGTGTCTGTCCCTGTGGCCACGACTCAGTAAGTGGCTCCCTGCATCTCTTACTGCACAGTGAGATTGTTGATACAACCTGTTAGGCTTGCAGGGTAGAGCTGCTGTGATAGCAGCTCCGGCAGGGTTTTAATAAGGCCAGGGAGCACAGGGATAAAAGTTACCAGTACATGTTTTTATTTGCTTGCCTTAATGTTATTTGTTGCTGATTTCCAGTACATGTGCAGTTTTCTGTCCTCTTCCCTTTTCCAGAATATAAATGAGGATCTCATTAAATTTAAAGCTCAGCTGTGCTGGAAAATATTACTCAAGTCAGAATCTTCACTAACATCTTTACATATGAGAAAACATTGATACTGTCTTTGCCTGCTTGCTTCAGAGCTGCCCCAATTTAATCAAAGCATTTTATGTCTGGGAGACCTGGTTATTGTGCAGTGCTGTCCTCTGTGAAGTCTGGGAATTTTTCCAGCCTGGCACTGTTTGCACATAGGCATCTATTTGCTATAGGACAGGCACAGGTCAGAGTGAAACAAAGAGTTATTTTGCTCTGAATTGCAGAGAATTCCGATGGCCCTGACATCAGTGTGGTGGGAGGTGAAAATCCTGCTCCTAGCTTACAGGCAGAGTGGCTGATTTGCATAGGGAGTTCACAGAGCTGCCCTAGATTTAGATCCTTTCCTTGATTTGAGTGACTGGGCAGCAGGCAGGGCTGAGGAAGCGAACTGAGGAGATTCCTCATTGCCTCATGCCTCCAGCAAGGGCTACTGCCAAAAGAGTGAGTTCAAGGTCATGAATTTACTCTGTGGAAATTTGTAATAGGAAGAGGTCTGAGAGCACGGGATGAGTTGCTCAAAGAGCACGTTTTGAAACCAGAAAGACAAAGGCTGCCTTTGTGGAGGTGAAATGGTGCAGGTGCTTCTTCACCCATGCTTGTTTGCCTAATTCTTGCTTGGCTGAAGTAGGGAAGAGAAGTTTAATCCTCTTTATTTTCCCATTCTCAAAATAATGTCACTCCTAGGGACATGTCTGGTGCAGTGTTTGCTGAACTTCCCATTAAAAACTGTGTTGCTGCTTGAGAGAGTTGTGAACAATGGCAACGGCACCAAATCCATCTGCTGAGTCAGAAAAACATTTAATTATAAAAAAATAATTGTGCTCATTTCTGCTTATTGGAGATGGTGTTTTATATTCTGCAGAAATTAGTGGTGTGAATTCAGATGGCTATTAGTGCAAGTTTTTCTTTATAGCTAATTCAGTTGAGTTCTTTTCTCAAGCAGCACATGCTTTATTGCCTTTCAGCATATGAACTATGACACTTAGATCATTACATTATGTGAATCTACCAAAAAAAGTAAACTTGACCCTGTTAAGCTCCTCAGCTGGCCTGAACTTTAAGCTGTGTTTTTCATAGTTGGAGATGTGACTTAAAAAAACAAAAAGAAATTGAAATTTCTGCATAACATTTCTCTGATATTTGAATTTTTAAAATAAAAGAAAGGCTATTATGAGACTTGCAATAAGGTAACAGGGGTCAGAAACATGACCTATCCAGTTATTGTTTGCTTTGGAATCTGCTGTTGTTACTTTAGAGTATAATTTTTACATCCTTCCAGTGATATTGTTTAGGGAGCTGCTCCACTGTAGTTCCCCTATTAGAAAAAGACACAGTTTCCCTGACTTTCTCAGTAAAATTATGGGATGCAGTATAATTCCAAAAGCTGTATTCCTTTCTCCTTAAGGAGAAAACATCTGCATGGAGGACAATTTTGCTTGAGTGTTGCATTAACACTTTTGACTGGAGAAAGAGGACAATTTCTATAGATATATCATTCCTAAAATAAACTGTGACTTATGAAAAAAAAAAATCATCTGCTACCATAAGATTTATATACTGGCTTGAATTGAAGCAAGTTGTCCAGGCATGTTTTAGCCCTGCATTGATCCCATTGAAGTGGTTTATGCCAGACATGGTAAAAATGGCTTTGCCACTCTTGGTTACTGAATTGAAATGCAGAACTTCTGCCATAAGGGGTGCACACCAGCTTATCATTCAGAACAAGGCTGTTAATCTTGGGAATTGCCTACCAGGAGGGAAAATTCTTAACAGTCAGCTGAAGCTAACAAATACAGTCAAATATTTTGTATTGCTGTTCTCCTTAAGTCCCCAAAGATTTTTTTTCTAACCTAGAAAAATTGGCCTTTGTGTTTTGGGTGATGATTTTCTGCAAGCACTGAAGGCACCTCACAGCC
Source organism: Calcarius lapponicus (assembly GCA_039654755.1). NCBI lineage: Eukaryota > Metazoa > Chordata > Aves > Passeriformes > Fringillidae > Calcarius > Calcarius lapponicus. The sequence continues at coordinate 104,052,939 of CM077465.1, read as the reverse complement.
CTTGACAAGTTTCTGCAATTCTGCATTATCACCTTAGATAACAGAAGACAAGGTATTTTTCCTTCATTGTTGTATTCAGATAAGAAAGGGAGGAATCCACAGCAAGTGCAAATAGAGCCCTGTAAACACAGGGGATTCAGTACAAAGGAGACACCCAGCACTCAGAAAGAAGCCTTTGGTGGGATGAATGTCCTGGCTATTACAGTAATTTTTGCCATCTTTGTGTCGTACATAAATAGTCATTGGCAGTACAGCTTCATCCCTGAGGGATGTGACTGGGAGATGCTCCCACAGGAGCATTGTCCTTGCACCCTCTGCTTCACTGGAGCTTCCTCCTTTTTCCTGTGCAACACTACACAAAAACAGGCATTCCAGCTGTTCCTTTGTTAGTGATTTGCACACTAGCCACAACCTAAAACAAATCAACCTTATGTAATGCTTTTTGCCTTGTTCATTAACCCCTCTGTTAATTAGCCACCAGTTGTGAACAGTAAAAATGTATTTAGTTCACATCAGAAGAAAGCACCCAAGCACTGTCCCTAGTCCTTCAACATAGTGAGGGTGTATTTCTATGCATTTGTTTTGGGGTGGATTGTCCTGATATGTTACTGTAAATGAGATCAGAATTGAACAGACTGGCCTTATTATGTCTTCATAATGACTGCAATAGCCTGAATTAGCCTGGCCCATGCCCTCTGTTGTCCTCTGCTTTGTCGCAGTTGCTGTGTCTATCACTTCTTGCAGTCGTCTTCTACACCAGAATTAATCACCTGTATGTTTTTCATGTGAATTCCAGGAATTATTCAGAGGCTAATGCCCATAGTCTGTTATCTCACACTTGCCAAGAGTCTGAAATCTGCTCGGAACAGTCACTGGGAAGCCATAGTTCATTTTGTTGTCACCTAATTGCATGCACCTGCTGGTGACAGCAGTAAAATGTGATATCTCTGACACGATGGCAGCAGATGGGATGCTCAGAAGAACTGCTTCCATTTTTCTTCCTAATGAGCATAGTCTTTTCTCTCCTTTTGCCTTTTTGCTGTGCAGGGAAGATACAGAGATATGCTGGGAAAGATGACGGCTGTGGCAGCGGAGCTGAATGCGACACCGCTGCTTTTCTCGTACTTTTCCTAATAATGTGTCAATCAAATATTCATGCCTGAAACTTTCTTTTTAATGGAATTAGTAGAAGGAAAGACTTTTAGAACCAAAAGGCCTCACAGGAGCTCTGTAATAGTGGTGGTACATTCGACATGTGTAAAGCTACAAAAAGGCAAGATTTCCAGGGAGAGCAAATTTTTAATTGTTTTCATTGCTTTTAGAGGCTCATGCCTAAACGTGGCCTTGTCAGTATGAAAATTTGTCCTCTCCTACCTCCATTTGTGGTTGGTTATTAGGAAGAGATTTCCTCTGCCTACAAGATTAGTCTCTCTGCAACCTGAGTATTGTACCAGGAATTTGAAACCTGTACCCAGGTGAATGGTAAAGCTGAAAGGATTTACACTTTCTAATGAGATAACACTAGCATTGCCAGCTTGATGCATTCCAACTGGTAATGTGCTTAATCAGTGGAAAAAAATAGAAAAGTTGGTCATAAATTTTCTGGCAGGCTGTTTTTTGAGGGGGTTAAAATGCTTATGCATCAGAAACTAATATACCTTGGAAATAAAGCCCTTTCGTGAAAAAATAGTTCTGAAAGAAACTATTTTCAAGGAAGGCATTTAAGGTATTTATTCAAGGCCAGACTTGGCAATTGAAAAACTAAGTGTTATTTGAATGGTGTGATGATATACTGCTGTTTAAATTTATATTACAGAATCTCCAGCATCCTAGTGGTGCTCTGCCTCACACATACCAGTCACAAGCTGGAATTTCATTGTCTGTAACTCTCCTGCAGTGGAACAGGAAATCTGGGGTGGCATCATGGTTTCAGAGTGGGCTTATCTGAAGATCATCCTATGACATCAGTCTATGTTTCTGCTCTTCTGGTTGTTAGGGAGCTGTGACCTGATACTGGGCTGCTTGCCATGGAATCATAGAATCATTAAGGTTGGAAAAGGTCTCCAAGATCATCAAGCCCAATCTTTGACCAAACACCCCTAATGCCAACTAAGCCATAGCACTAAGTTCCACATCCAGTCATTTCTTGACCACTTCCAGGGATGGTGACTCCACCCCACCACTGGGAATAGGCAGCCTGTCAGTGAAGAAATTCTTCCCGATGTCCAACTTGAACCTCCCCATGCGCAGGTACAGGGCCTCCTCTTGCCCTGTCACTGGCTGCCCGAGAGAAGAGACTGACCTGGCTACAACCTCCTTTCAGTTGCAGAGAGCAATAATGTCTTTCTTTATATTGTGGCACCCAAAGCTGCCCCCAGCACTCGAGGTGAGGCTGCCCCAGTGCAGAGCAGAGGGGACAATCCCCTCCTTTACCCAGCTGATGCTGTCCCAGATACCTCCAGGGCAGGGTTGTCCCTCCTGGCTGCCAGGGCACTGCTGACCCATGTTCAACTTGCCATGGACCAGGATCCCCAGGTCCCTTTCCATGATTTCCAGCACCTCATTCTCTAGTCTGTCTGTATATTCAGGGTTATCGTGTACCTGATACAGAATTTGGAACTTGCCCCTGTTAAACTTCAACTTGATCTAAACTGGGAGTCACCAAAGCCCTCTGGCACACTGCAGCTATAGAACTGCAGCGGTCTTTATGGAGGTGTTTGAGTTCCTGTGAACAGATGATTCTGCAGACATAATTCTGCTGCATAATGCTTTAATCAGTTGTTTGCTGAAACCTTTCATTTCTGCTGAATTTGATTCTATCTTATTGTTTTTGCAACAAGTATAACAAAAAGGTTCATCTGGTGGTTCCCACTGCTGAGCTGTATTTTGTTTAGGACTTTCAAAAGCACTTTAAATGGCTTAGGAGCACAACTACCATTAATAGCCATTTAAGCATTTTTGTAGACTTCTCATCATTCAGTCCATAATTCTCCCAGAGGAATGACTCAGGTAATGTTTGCTATATAAAGCTCCCTGAATTCAAGCTGAGGATAGTTTAACAAGTGGGGGTTTATTTAAAGCATTCTTTGGACTTTGCTGCTCCATGCTGATCAACGCTGCTGGTGGTTCAGATAAATACATTGTGCAAATGAGCAAATATGAGCCTCATCAAAGCCTACCGAAGGCCATCAAAAATCTCCCACTGTGAGCAATGTTCACTCAGATTCACAACAAATAAATACAGGGAAAAAACAAAGAGATTGTACCACTGATTGCCCTTTAGTTTAGCAGTTGAGTAATTGCATTATTTCAGTGTTAATTATTTTGTTTCCCAGCTCACTAACACGTGTGTGGACACAAGTTCCCTCACCAATTGTCCCCTTTCTCCAGTGGAAAGGGTTCCAACTATCACAGCGTATTGCAGGGCTCCTCCTTGAGAAGAGGAGGTTATTTGGGGTCTTGATGCACGTGGTTTGAAGCAATTGATAGAATTTAAAGTCACAGCCAGATCCCAACCCAAAACTCGCCTCAAGCCCCTGCGCCACACAAGCTTCAGATTCGCTCTTCCATCAGCAGATCCCTCCCTGTGCAAGCTCAGACACACATTGTGCTGCCGAGTTCAAGACAGGAAAGAGCTCTACTGGTCCCACTCCATCTTTTCCCATCCCCTGGCATGTTGGTCCCTCTTGAAACACAGGCTGATATTTCCTAGCAGATGCATTTTTGATAATACCTAGATAATATGCGCAGGAATTGCTGGTGGGGTAAAACACTTGGTTTCTTTAAATTCTCCAGCTCAGCTGAGTTTTATTCAAGTGCAGTGCTGCAATTTAGGTATCAGTTGAGAGGCATCTTCAAGATATATCGTTTTTGTTTTCCCTTTAATCAGGCTCTAAATCTAAATAAATAAATATGTAGCAGTAAATGCTCCGTGGTGTATTTGGTAAGATTAACAGTCTTCCAGTAGCATAACAGCTCATGATAGTCTTTGCTATTTATGTTCCTGCTGAGAGGAGAGGAAAAGCAGCTAGTTCAGTGAGCAAATTATGAAGTATGTGGGTTAATGAAGTGCCTGTCATAAAGCTGATTGTTGCTTCTTCACATCCTCTCTCTTTCTGCTAACAAAGCTCTTAATACTACAAAGCTTGGAAGACTGAACCTTCCTCTTTGTTTTTCAGTACACACCCATATTCAGAAGGAAAAAAAAAAGGAAAAAAAAATCTAGTTAAATGTTTATTTTTACCAGTCCAAGTATACACTGTGAATAAGTTAAGGTATGGAAGTAATAAAACTGCTTATTCAGGCATATAAATCCTCAAAGTTTTCAATTCCATTTCTACTAACAAGGTGTTTTTAAGCTTGGATTACTGCAGATTTTCATGATGCTTTACTCTTACAACCTCTATGTCTTCTTGATAGAGACAATTTTACCTTCTATTCAATATAAACAAGAGGCAAGGGATCAAATACACCTTCCTGCATATCTATGTTCACTGTTTTATGTATCTCCCTAAAGCCATACATCTCTTCAAGAGATTATTAAGGTGGTTCTTATACAAAAAAAAAAAAAAGAGCTTTTGATTCCATTTTCCCCCTTGCCCAGTAAGGAGTTTTGTGTTTGAAGTTAGTACCTATGTTATTAGCTGAGGAATAAAAATAAATAAACCCTCAAAAACAATCGAGCAAAACCCCAAGAAACAAACCCCAGTTTGTACCTATGACCCAATAATTGATTTGCAGAGAGGATAGGGAGTCATAGAGAGCATGAGAGTGAGCACTGAAGGCATTTACTACCCCATGTTTAGGCAGCACTAAGACTCTGGTAAGAGCTAATCAGGAAATGTGATTGCAGATGCAGTTTCTCTGTGTATTTTCCTTCCATTTAAATACACTCCTCCCACAATTCTAAATAAAACTTCTCGAAGGGGAGATGGCAGAAACGGTTTCCAGACATAATATGAACATGATTAATCAATATATATCTTGTTTACCTTAGCTTAAATTTTCTTTGGAAAACACATTGGATTTTGCTGCATAAAAGGAAAAAGTGCAAAGGCATACAAAAGATCCTCTCTTTTTCCAAGTGTCCTGACTTGCACTTTGCAGACCGAGAAGTGCAATTAAAAGATCTTCCCGTTCTTGCCAATCTCTGTGGGTTCTGTTATCGTATTTTTGGGAGCAGCGCCACGTCCTTGCATCTTCTCTGGCATCATAAATGTTGTCCCTGTTGTACAAAGGATGAACTGAAATGGAGATAGTAAAATTACTCTGCCAGCAGACAGCACTAGAAAGTATTAAGCTGGGAGTCTCCAAACCCTGAGACTCTCTTGCTTCTTTCTGTATCCTCTGGAAGAGCGAGACAAGCGTTGGCAGGTGCAGGCAAGTGCTTCACATCCATCCTAGCTGTGTCTATTCCACGAGGGTTTGAGATTCAGTTGTGTTTAATAACAAACACCAGCCATTTGCTGCTCTCCAGAATCTGTAATTGGATGCTGGCAATCATATCCTGAAGACTGGGAAAGGATTTTTTTGTTTGGGTATTTGTTTAAATGCCATTATGTATTTATTATTGTTATACAAGGCAGTGAGGTCATTTTAGGGGACAAGTGATGGCACTTTCCTCTGTCAGCCTCCTTCACTGCTGGTAACAAACCTGGAGAAACTCTCAGTGAAAGACTCTGTCAACAGTCAAATAGTTGTTACCAAAGATTATTATATTGAATTAAACACTGGTCCCACCCTTAGAAAGTGGTGCAAGAAGTAGCTGTGAAATGGAGCAGCTTCTTCAGGCACAGGGAGAGCAGTACAAAATCTCAGGAAATCTTTGGTGCTTCCAGTCTCTATTCTCTTTTAGGTGCTGCGCTCCAAAAGGGAAGTCCAGAAGGGAATTGTTTTGTCAAATGTTTGAAATGCAGTGAATGGTTTTTATCCCCTTAGCTGCCGTGTGGCTCTACCCAGACTTGATTTATTCTCATGTATTGAATAGCTGAATTATCAGGCACTGGTCAAGTGCCTTTTATGTTTTGCTGCATTTCCTTGGAAATAATGACAATATAATTTCAACGGGTCATTTTGTTACATATGGAGCAAAAGAAATATTTACCTGTGTCTCCCACCCTACAATTTAAGAAAGTGTTATCAGTTTCTTAAATTTCTTTCACTCCTAGGACCTCCGCAACTCTTGTTTTCTAAACGGCATGTTTAAGGTGAGAGACTGAGTGCAAGCCACAGTCATATCCAGGCAGAAATGTGAATATATTGTGGGTAGATGTAACCAAACCATTCTAGGTCATATGAATAAAAGCAGTAATAAAACTGGGTTGCAGTGTTTTATGCAGTACCAGCTCCTGGCAGCTTTGTATCTGAGTGCCTTAGACACTCCTGAAAGTTTATCATCCCATCTTTACAGCTTTTGTTAGCAGGAGAAAGTGGCCCAACCTGTTCTTCAGACACACCTCCAGTCTGAAAAAGTTGGTGTCAACCCAAAGGACTGATGTGCTGTTCCACCTGATGGTGACCAGAGGCCCCAGGCTGCAATGGGAATGAGCCCTTTTCTATCTCTGCAAAGAGGAGGGAAAACCAGTGAGATGATTAGAGAAGGGAGGGACAACACATAGTTCAGGCTCATGTCATCCTTTCTTAGGATGGCCTAGCCCAGACTTTTGAAATGCCCTTGCTTGTAGGGAAGGGAGACCTGCACTGTGCAAGGTGAGCAAGGATCCCGTTCCCTTGGCTTTCAGTGCTGGTCAGGGGGAGGAAGGAACCATCAGTGGTGTATCAACATGTTATAGATCAGCTAACTTCAAGAATTAAAAAATAAATCCACATAGTTCATTGTTAGAAATCTGTTTTCCCAGCAATAAAAAGAAATATCCAGCCCATGTCTTCTTCCTGTAATTTTGTTTCCAGCAGAATCTGAAACCCTCAGTTTTGATTATTGCTGTTGGGAATCATATGTGCTGAGTTTTATTTGATCCAAGATCAGATGGAGCAGGCTGAGGCTGACCACAATAAACTTCTGAGTAGCTTAACCAGAGAAGCTCTAGTCTTGGCTTTCCCCACAATGGCTATACTGGCCAATGCCACTTGCACATTTTTGTCACACATCAATAGGAATTTGCAGCTGAAAAAGCCTTTTTAAAAAAAGAAAGAAAAAAAATCAATAGCTTTTCGTGACTGCCTGAAGCTTTATGATTTGGCTCACTGGGTTGGTTAGAACTGTTTGCTGAAGCTCTTCTAGTGGCAGCAATAAGGTATGAAATACTTTTTTCTTCAGAAAATATCTACATTGAATTTTTTTTTATGTCTACATAATGTGATTTTTTTGCAGCCTGTGCAATTATTCAATATGTATTTCTGCATTATTGTCAATGTTTGCATTTGTTATTTTGCACTTACATACTTTTTAAAGCAAAGCAAGTTATTACCAACAATAATATCCATAAAGGGATTGTCTGAGGGGGCAGAAAAGCATTCTCCTTGGCAAATATGTTTAGGGTTTTTTGTGGGCCAGAAGGACATTATGTGGGTTGCAAGGTATATAAGGAGTAAGGGCAAGGAGAGGGCAAGCTTTAATTTCATAATGTGATGCCACTGATTCATAGGAACCCTCTTCAAGACTGTGTTTGGGAAGATCTTATAACGCAATAATGTGTTGTAATTGCAATCATTAATGTGTTTTCAAAGATTCCTGAAGGTCCTGTCAGCATCTGCTAACCTGACCCTTCACATTACAATTCTCTTACACGTGGCTTTTTCTCCAGGAGCAGGGCAGGTGTGGAGTGGGGTCACTCCTTTGTCAGGCTGTGCCCCAGAAAGGGGAGCCAAGGAAGCTGGAAAGCTTCAGCTTGTCCAGGAAACCTTGTGTGGGAGGGAAGGAGGGGGAGGGAAAGCTGGAAACTGTATAGAAACTTCCATTAAGCAGATCTATTTCTGCTTTTGGAATGGTTGTGGAGGACAGTGGTGGGAATTGCCTGGTCGGAAGGCCTGGACTTAGCAGAGTAGAAAGTATCCCAGTATTTCACTCCCCAGAGTGGAAAGTAGCCCAGCCCTCAATGGCACAGTTTGGAATAAGAGTAGAGTGGTTCCCAAACCTGGTCTAAATCCCACTGAGTTGAGCTCTGCCCAACAACAGCTTTTCTGTTTTTACAGCTATAAATATGATGCAAAAAGGTTTCACGAGTGATTGGAATCTAGTTCATACTGTGGATTTATAATCAACAGATCATAAATTGTCAGGAAAGAAATGCTGAAGTTGTAAATCATAAACTACATCTGCGAGGCTAAAGGCTGCTTCTCCTGTGTGGCTCCCCACACTTTTTGTTTGCTTTTATATAGAAACAAACCTTACACCCATTGTCCAACAGATAAAGAATGACAAGTGAGTGAGATGCTGGGTATGGAAGGTTTTCCTCCGTGTCTTCAATTCCTTTATTAAAAAGCTATGACAGCATTAAATGTTTTATAGTTGGAGATGTATTTTTTCCTCTTTTGTTTATTTTTTGTCTAAAGCTTTGAAAACAAGTGTCTCTAATGGATCATAGGTGATGTGAGCCACATCCTGAGGCTTCATATTGAGTTTCATTACTTTCTAAGACTAAACAATTGTTCATATCTATTTTTTCCTATTTTTATCTATCTCACTTACTAAGAGTCAAGCTAAAACCTTTCCTTACTCAATATCAATGCTAATAAGTCAATAAAGGTAAATACAGGAAGCAGGGGCAGTTTCACAGTCTGAAACAGTGAATCCATGATACCTTTCCGAAGGCAACAACTTTAGCCATATGCCAGAGGAGCTTTTTTTTTTTTTTAATAGGAAAATAATCTTTTGAAATAATGGTTATGAGGGTAATGAGAAGGAACAGAAGTCAGCTACCATCCCTTGGAGTACACCCAGGTCTAGAGAAGTACCTGTGTCAGCACAAGATTTCCTGTGTGTCTGAGTACTCCTCTGTCTGGGAATGCATCCTGCTCTTTCACTGGAATCAGCATCTCAGCTAGGAATTTAAGAACTGCCCCAATCCCACTAGCAGTGCAATCTCTGCAAGAATTGCTTCAGCAGGATAGCAGGAGAAAAAAAGCAGGGATCATTAATTTTAATTGCTTATGACATTTGGGTCTTCCTCAGAACAGATACACTGGTTTCAGAAGGTAATATTTTAATTTCTTTTTCCCTTAAAAAATAAAAATATAGTTGAACAATGTGAATTGAGCTGCAAATCAATTGTTCTGTAGGAAGAAATGTGTTCGCACAGAAACTGAAGAATGAATTAAGCTGTCTGCCTCAGAACTTGACTCTAATTAAGGTGATTCTCCTTGATAAGTAATTAATCAGGAATCCTTGCTCTTACCCCTCTGCATAGAGAGTGGGCAGGAGGAGGGGCTGTTTCACCTCATCACTCCCCTATATACATCTCCATACATCAATTATAGAGATATGCAACCATTCATGGAGGTATCTGCAGGTCCTGATGGGTTTGTATTGGTGAGAACAGGTGAAAAAGGTCTAATTGTCAGCACCTACCTTTCTGCTTCAAGGTTAGTGTTTGAGTGTGGGTTACAGCACAGGAAATAATCACAATTAGGATTATCCAGGCATTAAAGTAAGTTCTCCTGTAATATAAGAAGTGGAGCTCTGTGGTGGAGCAGCTCTGGTGGATTCCTTGCATGTGTTGTGTTCTGCAAGCTGGAGTTGGTGGAGTTTCCTCACAGCAGGGTGGGCGCAGCACTGGCACAGTGCTCTGCCTGGGCTGAGAGAGGAAATGGGAGAATGTTTACTGGGGAGATCTGTCTGTCACAAATGCCCTTTGCACTGGCAGAGCCAAGAAACCTGTTAGCAATTGCACTGGCAAAGCAAAAGTCGCAAAAAGCTATTGCTTTACTACAGGTGAAAAAATGTGCTCCTGATGTCCTCTAATGGTGTTACTGCTTAATGAGACTGTTGGTGGGTAAAGAACAATTTGGAAAAAATAAGAGAAGGAAAAGAAATAGGGTTTTCTTTTTATAGCATTTAAGTTATCTCATTTAGCACAGAAGAATGTCAGAAAGGCAGTATGTGTGCACAGCCATGCACACACACCTGCCTTGCCTAGTGCTCCACTGAAGCCAATTTGAGCCTAATGTGTTTGAATAAATTGCTCCAGTGGTTTGCTCACCCATGTGGAAACCTCACCTCTGTGACACTGGCAAAGTCAGCAAGACATTGGGTTATCTGGTGCAGATCACAAGATATATCAAACATAAGCTTCCCATAAGGCTATTTAAGATGCAGACGTTTTTCCCCTGCTATGCTTTTAGGAAGTCACATTTCCAATGGGTCCCAGTAGGTTTTTTGATGTTTTTTTTTTTTCCTTTTAGAGATGCCCATTCTTTTCTCTGCCATCCTAATGTAGTTACAAAAGCTTATCTGATCAAATAGCAGTGAAATTATTCATAATTTTTTTTTTCTTTTTCAAATAGTCCTTCACTATCATTAAGCTGTGGAAATATGAAAAGGAAAATAGTTATATGTCTGGTTTCTACTAAGCTCTTTCTAGCAAAACCTTGATCTTAGTAAAGACAGAATTTAAAAAGAAACAAAAAATGGAAAGCACATAATTTGCATCAGCTGTCTTTCAAATATTTTACCATCACATCTCTTCCACAGCGAAATGTGTGAGAATAGCAGTATGAGGCAGAAGCTCTGAAAAACTGACAAGTAGCTATAATGAGAGATGCTCTGTTTTTAGCATGTTACTATTTCTAAAGCAGCCATGATTTTTGTGGAGTTCCTTCTAACTTTTCACTTTCCGAGGTAAATATCTGCCAAGTATAATAAAAAACAACAATGAAGAAAGTAGCTGCAGTAAGGGCAGAAATCAGGAGTACACTACCAATGAGGTTAGAATGCTGCCCTAAACCATTGATTGCTGGCTGCCCAACATGCCCTTTTTCCAAAATGATGCTTTCCAGCTGTAATAAAAGCCTGCTCTAAGTGAAGAGTAGGTAGAGTTTGCATCCTTTTAGTTAAAAGGATGATGCTGTTCCCTTCCTTTGTGCTCTTTGAAGATAATGATGCATTTTGCAATGTTGGCTGTTGATGGCTATTGTTTTACATCAGCAAATACCTAGATATTGTTATGCAAATACTTAAGTATTGTTAGGGATTTTTAAAAATAACATTGTGTCCATGAGCACAAATATATTTGGACATTGTTCAAGCCTGATACTGACCATTCCAGTAAAGACAACAACATTCATTAAAGTTCCCTGCTTCAGAGAGGCACCCAGAGCCTGACAGTACAGAGCTCTGTTACAGGCAAAGCTCCCTTGGAGTGGGTTAAATTCAGTTTTGATCTTTTTCTTATTTTCTTGGGGTCAGCTTTTCCAGTTTTCTGGCAGATTTCTTCTTAAATACAATTAAGAAACTTCTTGGTTATTGAAGAACATATTGTCTAAGGTCCTCACGCTATTTTGCTATGCTTCCCCCCAGAGATTTCTTCCATGTAGAGGCTGTTCACAAACACTAATGATTTCTTGTACAGAACCCTTTCATTTGTAACACTTCTCTTCCACAGGGTGGTGTTTTGTTTTGTGGGGTTTTTTTTAAATGTCAAAACAATGTCTTTCAAACCTTGGGGGTTGTTAGCAGCAAGAGCAGAGAACGCAGAGGTAGCTATGAGATTTTGCTTTCCCCTTCCAGCTGCCTGAGGGATTTCACAGTCCAGTCAATGAGCACTGTTTGATCACTTCCTGTGCTACATGTATTCGGTGTAAGGATTTTTACATGCTCTGTAGCATTAAGTGATCAAAAGAAGTGAGATCCTCTGTTGTAGCATTGATAATAGGCTACTCTGCACTGCCTAGCACAGCACACCAGTAAATTGTCAAGTTGGTTTTGATTCTGAAAGATCTTCAAGATGAAGAAAGGTGAGATAAAGGAAACCACTACCATGGAGGAAAATATACATGGCATTAAAGCTTGCCATAGAATGGCTCTGCACTTGAGGATGAAAGGAAGAAAGCTGGCAACAGAAATTATAGGATTGCTCAGAATTTGGGACAACAGCCAGGACTTGCCTTACTTCCAGGGAGCCCAAGTCCTACCTGTGGCATGTTGTATCTCTGCTGGGAACAGCACAGGTTACATATTCTTGTGTGAGGATTTTTCATTTCAGTTCTACATTTTTCTCATAGACCAATAGCTGACTTTTGTGTGTGTGTGTTTTCTTTTGTTTGTTTTACTTTTGCTGATTGACTTTTCAATTATAAATTGCTCCAGATAAACAATTTTCAGAAGTGACAATATTATGCATTTTTATTTTAAAGATAGGGGGCAAAAAATATTCATCTAAGTTCACTATTCAGATGCCTAACTTTTAAATCACTGTGTGGACTGGATCTTTTTCCTTTTCCTTTCAGTTTTCTGTCATGTAAACCCATGTCACTAATGAGTACTTAGCAGCCAAGATGAATTAGGAACACGTTATTTCCAACTGGTGACCCCAAAGAAAGAGAACAATATTTAGGAAACAATTCTGGAAATACATTTGCAAAATGTGCATTTAAAGAGTCTTTTAAAAGGGCTTTTTCACACTGGTTGTGGTAGGAATCTGGAACTATTCAAGACCCTGGTTAATATTAAAGGGGAGCTTGTCAAAGGTATGAATGACAGGTAGGTGTTCAATTTTCATTAAAGCTCAACAGGAGCTGGCTGTCCAATGCCATTATTGGTTTTTAATAATTCCTTACAGGCTTTTAGTATGAAAAGTCCTTTGACTCAGATTCTCAGAAAATTATTACTGGTGCTTTCATGGGTATGTGTGTTGATCGTATGGCTATTAATCATTTAGCATGAAAGCCTGCTTGACAATTTGCTGATTCTTCACTTCTGGTCCCAGTTATACATCCTACTCACTCTGACTTTGAATTTGTTTCAGACACACCAATTATCAGAAGAGTTCTCTGAAACCTTTCTAAACACAGATATCAGTGCCCTTAAGCCAGGACAACTTCCAGTGTGGATTAGATTGTACTGATACCAAGGTGCTACTTGTTTGTTTTACACCTTTTTATGACTGTATCAAGTTCCAGGAACACTGTTTTAATAACCTCTGTATAAAACCACTACGAAAAACTGAAAAGCAAGCCTGATTTTCAAATCTCATTGTGCCCATTGGGAAGCAATTTGTGAGTAGCTGGAGCTTCCAATGAACATGGAATTCCTCAGGCTGGGCATCCTGTATTTAAGGTACTCAATATGTCTGCCCACATGGAAAATAAGTGTACAAAGCAAGGCCAAGCCCTGTGAGCTACCTTGGCCAGTAGTTAAGACTTTGTTTCCTTCAAATTATGCTCTGATTGGTGAACAGCATCTCTTCAAACCATCCATACCATCTCACCATGACTAAAACCCCTGGGTGAGATGCTGGCAAGGTCAACGTTTTTCTGCGAAACATTGTATTTTGAAGGAAATACCTCATTAATGGCTGGCTATTTAAATTGTTCTTTACTGCATGTTTTCTCAGAAAAACTTAATTTTGTGTACTGCAGTAATGATGCTGAGTGGATAATAAGATGCTATGGGCTCTACTCCATATGTCTTTCATAACTACTGCCTTTCAAGGGTTGGTTGTTCAGGTAATTTATTATCTCAGGAATTCATCATCAGGGTAACCTGAAATCATACACCTATAATACATAGCAGGGAGAATTGCAATATTTAAAACTAAACAGGAAGACTGCAGACTAAGAGTTGAAGTGTCAGAACTGTAGATTGATAAATATTTCTATATTTTCTGTTTGCTGAGCTTTATGTATAAATCGAATGGCTGTAACACTTTAAAGCAGACTGTGAGGACAATTATTTTAAAGCAGAAAAGGGATTAAGTGATAAAGCACAAGTCATTTTTTTCATAGTAGTAAAGGGTAGTTGCTTCCTGCTCCAAAATGCTGGGTCAGTGAGTGATTGCTCTCATGATATCTTCTTTCCAGAAATTTTGTTCTGTGTGTCACACAGATGGCGCTTGGGGACATAAAATTTGTTATGCCACATGTTGCTCCTTCCACCTAGTGAGCCACTTAGGTGGTTCTTTTTCTAGCTGCACCTCAGTTGTAAATTAGTGGGATGTTGAGCCCATACTTCATTTAAGGGTCATTGGTTTAAGGCTAGAAGATGCTTAATTTTTATTGACCAGTGCTTAAGAGAGCAGTAGCTCTCGTAGCATCTGTATATATTTGCATATGTAATGTTGTTACAGTGACAGTGCTATTTCTTACATGTCAACCAGGGACATCTGGTGAACAATGAATTTTTATTATTTCTGTATCGATTTAGAAAGCCCAGATGACTTAATGGCGTGAAATTGGGGTCATGTAAAGGTTTATTAAAGGGTCTTATAGAAATTCTGAGTAAAACAGGAGAGTGAAATATGATGCATATTTTTCCCTCCACATCTCTTTTACAAAATTCATGGGACAACTAATTGAGTATCCCAAAACTAGAGGAGGAAAAAAAAATTGTTGCTGTGTATTTATGATTATCGATCTGTTGTTCAAGCACTGTACTGTCTCTGGAAGGATCCTGGTGTAGATGAAAAAGGTGTGTTTGTTTGTGCTTAGGTGAGCATGCACGGGTGCTGCAGGAAATACTGGTAGCATTTCTGGCTCTGCAGATATTTTTCCTCTGTGAATAATCTGAGCAGTGGCATAGCACAGTGCCGGGCAGCATTTTGGTGCCAGGATTGCATTTCCACCGGGTGTGTGTAAATGGCTAGCGCAGATCTGACCTCTCTTCTCACAGGAACCCCAGGGCCACATTTGGATTCCAGCCACCACTCAAGCCCAGTGATGATTTCACATGATTTCCAGTTCTTCCTCTTGCTCTGCCAAGAGTATCTTGCAAGGCTTTGGGTTTTGAGCTTTTCTGTACAATCATCAGGACTGGTATCTTGGATTAAAATGAAAAGCGTTGGTTTTGGTTTGGGGTTTTTGTTTGGTTTTTTGTTTGTTTTGTTGTTGTTTGGGGTCTTTTTTTCTCCTAACCAAAGGTTTACAAAGATGTGAATTTCCGAAACAAACAAATATTGGGAAAATAAATGCTGCAAATAAATGGTGAGAACTTTCAAGAAAGAACACTGGGAATAGCTTAGTGTCCTCACCAGGAAACCAGAAAAAGGGGAAATTTGGTATGGGTTTTTTTTTGTTTTCTTTGCTTTTCCATGCTAGCTACACATTACCAACTTTTCCTAAAACAAAGGAAAAACAAATAGCTTCCCACTTGTCAGATACCACAATACTGGGTACCAGGTGGATGACTCCTATCAGACATCAACAGGAATCTTTGCATCCTTGCTTCAAGTGCCAACCTCTGAGTAGTAACATTGCTTACCAGCACTCTGATAGAGGTTTCATGCCCCTCCTGGATTTTCTGCAGTATGTCAAGCACTGATATGCTGGAAGCCTTTCTGAAACGCCTTTCTGAATTTATGAAAGGGCACAAATCCTGACTGTAAGTACTCGAGGTGTGACAGGAGAATGCCTGTTTCTGTTGTGTCTTGACTTGCAGTTGACTAAGGGGTTAATGTTGGAAAAAATAGGTTGGATATTTGTCACTTTTCATAGAGAAAAGCAATAACAAAAAACAATAGCGTTAGATAAATAATGTAAAACCCAAGACAATTAATTTAAAGCTCAATATTCAAAAAACTCTTATATTCAAAATAAGAGATGCCTTCATTCAAAGAACTCTTCCCAGATGATTTGTGTTTTCTGTGTCTTTTCCAGGAAGCATTTCCTCTGGAAGATACCAGATGGTAATAAGAAATAATGATGGATTATTAGACTAAAATATATATAGTTACTGCATAAATCTTGGAGTTCAAGTGTATCTTCTGTGTGTTGTGCATCCCTTACTTCCTGAAACAAACAGTACTATTTTAAAATATGCATTTCCTTACAGGACTGAGAAACCCACATATTATTTTAATTATTTTGCACAGCTTTCTATCATATAGAATATTAAGCTCTGATTACATTTGAGTGAAAATGATCTCAGTCTTAATAAAACTCATGAAACATACACTTCAATAAAATCAAAGTAAACCTTCAGCTGGTTCTAAGACTGCATTCACCAGACAGTGGTGCCTCAGGGGCTGATATAAAATTCAAGCTGGCACACTTGAATTTTTTCTTCTCAATTTGTCCACCTGTGGGAGTCCCAGTGTTATTGCTTTTCCTTGGAAGTGGTTAAAGGTTGTAAGTATTATGAGCTTAGGTTGTCTGCAGTCTGTTCTAAAATACTGTTGTGCCAAATTTGCATCGCTCATGTTTGACTAATTCCAGAGTTATTGCTACAGAGAGCAGCAAAGCATTGATGATGTTATAGGAAATATCAATTTTATATATAGATATATAGATATTTATGTGTGTGAGAGTGTGTATCTATATATATAGATATAGATATATAAAATAGTAGCATTGGTTTTACTGCATTTTGGCAGATTGGTAGCACTGAACTAGAGTCCAACAGGGAACAAATTGTAGTGTCAGCTTCTGGCTTGATTTGCATTCCACCTTTATTGCTTGGTTCTCAGGTTCATCTGCATTCCTAGCGCCTCATCAGAAGTCTGTTAAGTATTTAGAGTACACAATTCAGAGAACAGGCTCAAAAATACTCCACTGGAGTTGCTAGATTACAGCAGTTGCTGCCAGAGCTTTTGAAGACAAAACATTTTGAAGTGATTGGTATGTACACGTGCGCACATACACATCCTACACTACTGGAGCAATCAAAGCTCCCAACGTTTCAGAGTGCATTAGGAGCATAGAACTGGAGCTGTCTCATGGTTTTAGCCAACTGTTTTGAAGCCATTAACATATTTATCCTTAGCCTGTGAGCTTGGACAGCAGAATTTAAGCTATACACAAAGCCTGCATTTTGCAGTTATGTTCAGGCCAACAACAAATTCACGTATCTGCCTGTGTAGGTACTGTAGAAATAAAAGCTACCCTGGTCTCAGAAACAGGACAGGTACGTGGCCAAAGCACCTCCAAACCAAAAGTTTGGTGTTTCTGGAGAGTTGCTGGCTGGGACTCAGAGTGTCTGTAGATGAATCCAAGGTCCCTGTGCTACATTGCCCCAGGGAGAAGGGGTCATAATGTGGATTTAGCATTATTGATACTACCTTTGGGTCTGAGGTACAAAATAATTTCTGTAGACACAATGTTTAAGCCATCTGTTGAAATGCATCCCTCCTCTCTTTTGGCCTTTTTGGAAACTCTCCCACCTCCTGCACAACTCTGCTCTGTTATTGTGGCCTTAGCAGTATGGAATAGAGGCACAGCTGGAAAAGGAATTGGTTCCATTACCATGTTCTCTCACGACTGGGTGAGACTGAGAAAAAGAAAACACAGGCTGAGAGCCATAAACAGTGCAGTGGACTTGTATGGGCTGTGTGTGCAGAGGTGATTTTTACCAGGGGAGCTCTGAAATGATCATTTTTACTTGAGGGCAAAAAAAATGTTTGTTTGTGGGAATGTGAGCCTGTGCTGTTTTGGGTCATTGGCAGGGCTAGCACCATTCAACAGGAGTGCTGACTTGTTGCAGTATTTAGTGATGCACAGACATTTCTATAGTGCCCATCTGCAGGGTGCTGAAGAGGGAACCTCTCACTCAGCATTTTTCTGAGGCTGTTTCTGACAGGAAGGATGACTTCTAAGATTATTTTGAATGAATGAGTGATAAAGGAAAATTTCTACCACTTCACTATGTAACTGAGGCTGGCAAAGCGAAAAATTTAGTAGGCTTCTGTTCCTTCAGTACCTTTCCTTTCTGCACTACTATATTGCTTAAAAAAAAAAAAAAAAGGAGGAAATATAAAATCCATCTCTTTCTAAAAGGCTACAGGCCCATTAGATTAAGAATAGCAAGGCTGAGGACTGAGATCAAGTTATCTCAACAGGCTAGTGTATGTCAGCTGATCCACAGTAATTCTGTGTGCACATGGTCTTAACCTAAGACAGATGAAAAATAATGAGACAAAGACAAATGAAAAATAATGTTACCTTGCAGTGAGGGAGGCATGCAGTGAGTCAAATTCCTGCATGATAATGCAATGGCTTAGGAAACCCCCTGTCTACATAGAAAGGGGATTATTGCAGCATCATGTTTTGTTTTGTGGTTCTAAAGGGCTCTGCACAATAGGGTTGTAATTCATATAATGTTTGATGTGATGTCCAGAAGTCAAACTTAAATATGGATATAATAATCAGGAAGTCTTCAGTTTGAAACACAGATTTGCTTCCTTGTTTTATGGAGGTGTTACTGAGATGCCCACAGGTGCTGGAGAAGTGTGTAAAAAATTAAATGTAACCTTTAAAAATTGAATTTTTTTCTTGTTTCACATACACAAATACATTACAAATAAAGACAAAAGAATCACTGTAATGTGTTACCAGCTTTTAGGGTGATATTTGCTCTTGCATCTGCATGCTTGGTGGCTGTGCACAGTATTTATGTACAAACGTAAGGAAGTCAGGAAAACTTAGGTTTTCTTCAATAGAAGGTATATGTCTATAAAGCAAGGCTGAAAGTCTGCTTTCAAGTCTGCAAAGCATTCATTTCACTTGCCAATACCTGACCATTTGTAAATGGTAACTTGGCTGCAGCCCCACATGCTCCAACTTTGGGAAAACTGCTGATATATGTGCTGTGTGTGCCACTTCTTTTTACCCCCACCATTTCTATTGACTTTAAAGGTGTTTTGTTTTCTTTGTCATTTTTAAAAATATCTAAAATAATATATGCATATGCATATATATATAGCAAATAAGAAAACTGGTATATAAAGTGTAGGTTATGAATAGTGTAATTATGAATCATGGCAAAATTAGTCAGCTTTATTTAATCCTCAGAGCCCTTTGATTTCTTGAAGGTACTATGAAAAGTTGCATACGCCATTATCATTACGTGCTGGTTTTCTGCATTTCAAAAATTAGTAAAAGAGGAGATTGCTTTAAAGCAGGACAATGTTACATTTCTTTGTAAATATTTCTGTGTAAAGAGAATAAGCATATGAATGAAACAGGTGAAGCAAGTTACCGCATCCATTGGAAAAAAAAAGGGTGAAATTTATTCTGAGTCTAGTTGAAGCAGCTGAAACTAAGAAGAGCTACAGTTACTTTTCCAAGATAACTGGAAAATTGCTATGCAACTCACACCAGAGGCAAAAGAAGATGAGCATGAGTTGAATAAGGTGGATCCCATATTGACACTCACGGGAATGTCTTTAGAGTAGGACCAGCGAATGGAGAAATATTAAAATAATCCACAAGGAAAAAAAAGAGGAATGTTTTAAACATTGTTTAATCAACTGAGCCTACAAAAAATATTTTTCAGACTCATTCAAATCTCATCAGGGAATGGTCCTTTAGTTGTTTCAGAAAAGGTCATAGCTGAGGAGCTGAGAGCATTGTGTCAGAATGTTGAGGAGCTGCAGAAGTGCTCAGCGCTGCTCAGCTGTGTAACTGCAGCATGCAAACAGTGCTGGAAAACAAAGTCAGATGTTTAAAAAGAGAATAAAATAGCATGGACAAACTCTTGAATTCTTTGCTCGTGGGACTTCCAGAGACAAGGAGCTGCAGAGTACACTTACTGCAGGAGGCAGTGCTAGGGCAGTAAGGCAAAGAGAGAGCAGACACAAGAGTTCTGCTAGAGAGGTGAAACTGGTTCTGGCAGATTTGATGTGAATGAGCAAGACATTCAAAAGCAAAATATTTCATTGTGTTTCATCTGATTGTGTAAGAACTTCATGAACTTTTTTCACTTTAAAGAAGGATGTACCAGTTCCAAGAACATGAAATTTCATGTTGAATTACCAATTATTATTAATAAATTCCTAATCTCATACTGTGCAGTGCTTTTCTTTTTTCTCCTCAGCGTAATAAATACCTTTATTGAGGAGTAGAATTGATTTTATGGGAGATAAGAAAATTTCAAAGCCCTTAAGTTAACTTTAATAGACATTAAAAGACTTTGTTAAAATGCAGGTGTCCCATTAGAGTGAACATTTTAATAATTAAAAGTCAATAAAAATGAAAACCTGCTTATATGACAATCATTTGGAAAAACTACTGCTTTGCTCCCAGGTATTGGTGTGCACGGGAAGTCCCCTTAGCCCCAGGAGCACTCAAACACAGAAATTTATAGGCAAATCCTAGCAAAAAAAAAGAAAAAGACTGTCTGGCCTTAGCGAGAACAATACCACGTCCCTGTGTCATCAAATGCCTTTTCCTGCTCTCTGGCTCTGAACAGGAATGTCGTTATTAATCAGCCAGTGTGATCTTGGCTTAATGATTCAGAATCACTACAATGTGATGCCAAAAATCCCTCCAAGCAGGAAAAAAATTAAATCTCCTTCTTTACTATCATTTTTGAAGGCTCTAAGTATGAATGAAGTTTGAAAAAAGGAAAAGCAGGGCTGCAACTTGGCTTTTACGGCCAGAAAATTCTTGTATCTCTTCCAAGTGACATTGTAAGGCTTTCTGTTTGGAAAGTCTAAAAGGAAAATTTTTGTTTAATCCTCATGGAGGTGAGGGAGAGGACAAAGACAGAAACCTTGAGCTTTCCTCCATCTTCCCCCATCCTCATCTTGATCTGAACCTCTTGGAAAAGGAGAGAGCTCCATTTGGTGAAGTAACTCATTTGGAATATCAATTACCCTTCAAAAACATGTCCCAGACTTCCTAAGCCGTCAGAAGGTTTGTCACTGCCACGCGAGAACCTTCAGAAGTTACATCTGAAGAGGGAAGATGTTGTTAGAAATCTTCCCGTGTGTGACACACTGTCTCGATTTCTTCTAAAACAACTCCTAATTAGCTCTTTTTTCTTCTTCCTCTTTCTTTTTTTTTTTTTTCCTTTTTTTTTTTTTTTTTTGTTTTTTTTCCTCCTTTCCCCCTCCCAACTCTGCAGCACCAGGGAAAAATTGGAGTTAAGTTTAATGTTGGGACGGACGACATCGCCATCGAGGAGATGAACGCCATCATCAACGACGGGAAGTACCACGTGGTGCGCTTCACCAGGAGCGGTGGCAATGCCACCCTGCAGGTGGACAACTGGCCCGTCATCGAGCGCTACCCAGCAGGTAAGGCCTCACACAAACACCTGGCACTAAGAGGGTGGGGGGGTGTGCCTGGAGTTTGCCTCGTTTTGCTCCCCTCCTAATGCAGGATCAGCTCCCTTGAGGTGTTTTAGTAGCTGCAGAAGTAGTTATAAAAGAATCCTGAGCAGCGCAGTTTATGGTGATGGCGTTTCCTAAGTGAGTTTAAAAGCCCAAATTCAAGTTATTACTGGAAGTGGAAAAGTGCAGTTATGGAGGCATGAAGTAGTAGTTTTGTTTCTTGCTATCATTTGTTTTTATTGCACTTTAGGTTTAGCGGGGGGGAAAAAAAGGCTTTGACAAAAGCTACACAGTTGAAAGTGATTCACAAACCTATCCCCAAGTGATGGGGTGAAATATTTACTGAGGAAAAGGTTGTCTGTGTTCTTTTGATTACAAGATTACAGCAATCTGAAGCTTATGAATTTAGCAGAAGTCTTCCAGCAGACACAAACCAAACAGCATTGCAGTTATCAATTGCAGCCAACTACCCAATCTGAGGTGCTTTAACTCCAAAATGCAAACTACAGGATATTATTTATGCAGATGATGCTGGTTACTTAAAGAGGACCACTAGTACAACGGCAGAACTATGTTGAGCAGGCCCATATTTAATTTTATGCAAATGCTATGCGCTGAGGAGTACTATGCTGCTAATTTTATTTGTTTTTAAAGGCAACAGGTTTTTCAAATATGCAATCCCTTTCTTATTGAGTAGGACAACTGAGCCATTAATGGTAACTTATGCATCTGTATGTTATCTCCTAACAGTTGCTCTGTGTGTTTATATTAAGCAAAAGGCAGCAAATCTAGAGGTGTAAATGAAGGCAAATATGCAAACCAGAATGCCAATTGCACAAATGACAGTTCTGATTTATTGGTTTAAAAGAAGAAAATTCTTCATTTTTGGGGATGGAGTGCAGCAGGAGGGTGTGCTTCATTAGTAAGGAATGCAGAAACCATTCCCTGGACTAATTATTAGTATTTAGGATGGGGATTTTTGTTATTGCTGCCATTTCAGTTGTAGTCCAGCTATCTAAAAAAAATAAAAATATTTTTTAAAAAATTCACATGTGAAATATAACCCTTCAGATAATTTCTTGGACATAATTCAGAATATATGAAATAATGAAAGTATA
Source organism: Calcarius lapponicus (assembly GCA_039654755.1). Lineage (NCBI taxonomy): Eukaryota > Metazoa > Chordata > Aves > Passeriformes > Fringillidae > Calcarius > Calcarius lapponicus. The sequence continues at coordinate 104,030,663 of CM077465.1, read as the reverse complement.
TCTTGGGAAAGAAACTATGTACAGCAGAAGTTTTTAAAAAAACCATCTGTGTGCTAATGTGCTATCAATGAATGGCAGCTCTTGGAATTAGAGCCATTAATGGTTTCTAAGTTAGACACATCTATGAGAGTGGTAAATTCTTGAGGGAAAGGGGGATACTGAATGAAATACATTCAGTGATCTTTCAGATATTCCTTTTCCCCCTATGGCCCCCTAGCTTTCTCCTTTTGCAGTATTTGGTAAATGGTTGCTGAAATAAGGTGTAAGCTGGGGAGGATTTGTTATCATTTGTGTTCAAGACCTACTCAGTACAAAGGGAAAAATAGGCTTGAGGTGGTTTTTTGTTTATTTTGGTTTTTACCAAATCATGAGCATGAATTCACCACCTCCAAGCTCAGGAGTGATGCATCCCAACAAAGAGGAAGTCAGGCAAACATGCCAGGAGGTCTGTGTGGATGAACAGGGAGCTCCTGGACAGGCTCAAGCACAAAAAGAAGCCTTGAGTTCTGAAGCTAGTGGCACACAGAGCTTGTTTATCCTGAACAAAGATCAATTTAGAAAATAGAGTGATTTCCTTGGGATGGGATTCATGGAGTGGAAGAAGGTTGGATGTTTTCTTTGAAAAAAGAAAACAGAATATTGGATTTTTATTGAGTTTCCATGAGCACTCTATGTGCAGGGTGCATTTCAAGGCCTTCTCGGTTGCTTCATCAGCTGCAGTGCAGAATCCTTTGGCTTGATGTAGTGTTGGATCTTCTAAGACTGCTGTTGGCCTGTAATTTTCTTTGACTTTCCCATAGTAATATTTTATGACTCCTGTATGCCGTAGCATTGCCTTTGGCTGCTATCCTCCCCCTTTTCACCCTCCATCTCTTCTCCCTTCCCAGAAAGCAACCATCAAGCCATGCCTTTCTCTTATCTTACTATGCTGCTCCATCAGATTTGCCAGTCTTGTTGTTTTGGTTTTTTTTAGTTAATAGTAAAAACCAAGATTAGGCAGCCTAATTAGTAAAGTTGCTATACTTACATATGCTGGAATTTTTTTTTTTTCAAAGATAAAATTAAATAATCATTTGGTTGTCTAAAGCATACCAACTGATCAGGTCTTTCTTGTTGAGGAAAGATTTTTCTCAGAATTACTCTTCAGGCTGGCATGCCTGATTACAAGACATTGCTTGTTTGTGTTTGGTGCCTTAAAATTCTGGGTGAAGATTTTCTAAGAGAATTTTCTGGTCAGAGACTCAGGAATTTCCAGTTTCATTGCCTGTGTATCCTTCATTTGGCCCCATGTAGCTGCTGTGGATAAGGATACCCAAGGCCCAAAACCAGCTGGTACCTTGCAAAGTAACATCCCATGGCAATACTTCGCGGAGCTTCCATGGTGTCTTTGCGTGTTTTATCCAAGAGCTGCATAAAATGCAGAAGAGTGACCCTGGAAGATGAACAGAAAGAGAGAGCAGAGACAAGACATGTAGTCTGTCTCTCCTGTGACATCACTCTTGATCACACTAGATTTGAGTTTGCTCTGGGCCAATGCACCTTCAATTTATATCTGAGTGGGTGTGAAATGAGAGAGCTGCAAAAGGAAAAGAGGCAGGGGTCAGTGGTAGAGGATGATTGTCAGTGGTAGAGGATGATTATCCTAGTTAAGGTGGATGGTTGTTTTTTGAAATATAGTTGGGAAAGATGTGTTTTAGTCCTAGACAAATGTGAAGATTTCAGTATCCTGAAATGGCTGGATGATTTTCAGAAACAGAGGTTTGGATTTACATATGTATGTTCTTCCAGACTACCATCAAAGTATTTTTTTTACTCTGAAGTTTCTTTCCTGTCACTTCTCTGAATAAAATAAAATGCTAGAGCTGTGAGGATGTATACTTTGATTTCTGCCCTTTATTAAATGTTGATTCTGTTTTCCCCATTTCCTGTGTTTGTGGCTGGTACATAGGCCTGTGATTGTGAGCGGCACACTGTAGTTTTTTGATAGTTGATTAAGATGCCCATATTTTCACTTGATTTATTTATTCCATCTGTCTTAACTAAATTCAGTGCTATGTCTCTTTGCTGAATTATCACCATCCCTTTCCACCTTCTCAAAGAACTTTAGTGTTTCATCTTGACCTCTTTTTCAGACAGTAAATTCACATTAACTTATCTGAATGCAGCCTAATTTATGATCATATTAAACAGCAATGGGAAAACTGCTGACTATTCAGTCAGAGCTCCTAATAAATAGACCATCCCCATTTCCATGCAGATCCTTCCTACTCCTTGTGGCTTATCTTGTATGCTTCACTGTCTAGTTTTAATTTCCCTTCCCAATGGTCTGGCTGCTGTTGTGGTGATGGGACTGCTCCACAATAGCAACTCCAGCTGCTTCTGTGACAAGGCTGCTCTTGTAACTTCAGTTAGGTAATAATTCTACCTTTTCGGTTCCCTAAGGTTGCATAAAACAAAGTACTTGTTAATTTGTGTCAAAATGAACTAAGAATTTTGGTCAAATTAAAAAAAAAGAAAAAGAAGAAAAAAGAAAAAGAAAATTGTTTCAGTAATATGAAAAGATTAATTTCAGTATTTTCTGGATAAAATGTTCTGACTTTTCATGTCAGGCTTGCCCAGTGTTTACATGGGACTTAGAAAATCTGAGAACAAGTCATTTTATTTAGTTTGAAACAACATTTTAATCCTTACCTGAAAGAAAATATGTTTCAAATAAAATCAAAAAGGGAAGAGGGAAAAAAAAACCTCATAATAGTGCTCATAACCATATGTATTTATAATGAAAAACAATTTTCTTAATTATCTGATTTTTGTTCCTTGGTAGTGAAGTGTGTATATTTTACTAGTCAAAGAAAGTATATCAAAACAAGGTAGACAACATTTTAAAGCCACAATAACCACCACTTGTTGTAGAAAAAATTCAGAATCACTTTTCTGACACTAACTCTGTGCTTTCTGTGGTCAAAGGCAGTTTGCCCAATGATGATTCTTTTAAAACACACAGCACATCTAATCATTTTACCAGTGATAATTTTATTTTCATGACTTCCATCATAAATCACACTGAGGCAGAATTTTCTATCTAGAAAATGACCTATTATATACTGGGCAATGGATCTATGGTTTCAAAGCTGCTCAGTCTGCTGAGAGTACTCAGCATTCCTGGGCCCCTGCAGCAGTTTGGAAGATTGTCACTGCAGTTTTTTAAGATTTTCTAAGCTTTCTGATGTTGACATTCTTGTAGTAAACTTTCTCACACACTTCCTGTAAATAACTCATTGTTTTGCATTCTTTTATGGAGGAGGAGAGAGTTGATGGACTGTTGGTTTGACCAGCGTCATTGGAGAGGTGTCACTGTCACCCTCCAATCCGCTGTCACTTTTTGAAAACTATAAATGTTAGAGTCAGAAAATAAACTTCCCTTTTTTGCTTCACCTTGAGAACAGCAGTGTGAGTCGGTGTTATTTCGTGTCCTATAGTGACAGAAGATACTGTCTGATATAGGGAAATATCTCAAATGATGCCCTCCCAGTCATCTCTGGATCTCTGCTTAGCCTTAGAAAAGCATCACTTTGTTGCAGCTGTCCTCAGGTACCCCATGGGTCAGGATGTGTCAGGGATGTGTTTGGCAGACCAAGCTCTGACAGCATGAGCATGTCACTCACACTGCTTGCAGAAAAGAGCTTGTCCAAAGCATTGCCAGACTGCTGGAACAGATGCATCTCTTGATTAGGAGGCATAAATCATGATAGACCCCAAGTCCATGGTGAGAGACCATGGACGCTGGCAGAAGAGCAAACTGACGTTATGCCAGTACATCTGCAATATGGCAATCACCAGCTTGAAAGGCTTTGGTATAATATAGAATAATTCTGTACTGGGTTTTGGTTTGCTTTTGGTTTTTTGGGGTTTTTTGTTGTTGTTTTTTGGTTTTGTTTTGGGTTTTTTTTGTGTGGTTTTTTTTGTTGTTGTTGTTTTTTGTTCAGTTGAATTGGGGTTTTTCGTGGTTTGGTTTTGATTAAAGAGCTGAGATCACACGTGTTGTCTTTAGGGACTCTCTCTGGATCTGTGGGATAAAGGTTGTTCCTGCAGAACATCCAAGAGCTAAGGGAAGGGGACTTGTCATTTAAATGCTTCTCTTGGTCCCTGCATTCTAGAAAATAGAAAAAAGTGTCTCTCATCTTTTCATGGGATGCATTTGACTTTGAGATAAATACTAGGAGCCAGCTATTACCATGTATCCTATTTAGGGTAAAGAGCAGCCATTTGTCTTGGTGTTTCTGTGTTCAGATTGACTATGAAATTAACAGGAGACACTTGTGCCTGTACATTTGTTTCTCCAGGAATGGATTAGCATTTTCCAAGCCATCTAGGTACTTGCCTAACTTGCTTACTATTGGCTTAGAAATAGCTTCCAAATTGAAGTCCCTACAGCCTCTTCTGAAGAGGATCAAAGATGTTTTTCAGGTATAAGTGTGGTGGTAGGGAGACATCTCAAGCACTTTCACAAATGTGTCTTTGAATATTCTAATTAAAGGGACAGTCAGTCACATCCATAATGGTGATGTAGGAATCTAACAAGTAAATGATCGCTCAGTATTTGCCTTGCCTTGTGAGCAAATTTTCAAAGCTCTCTGGGCACTGCTGTTTGGACACAGGACTTCCAGGGTGTTTCACAGGAAGATAACAGAAGCTTCTGACTGCTATTTATTTGTCCAGCAACACATATTCTGCACCTTTTTTCTCACTGGGTTCCTCCTTTGGATAAAAGAATCCATCTTGATTCTCTCTTGTGTGTGTTCCTTTGCTATGACCAGAGTTTTGACTGCTACAGTCAGATCTGTCATCCCTCAATTCTGATGGTAATACATAGAGGATATGAGGAAACACCATCATCTGATAAGCTGCAAAGTTTTCAAACCTGGAGGAATCTCTCATTGCTTGTTCCCAAAGACAAAATTAGAACTGCCCTTATGCCTAGGAGGGAAGTCCAATGGAAAAGGCTTAAGTAATTAAGAAGAGTTAGCAATTTAGCATCTGTGAAACACAAACTGCCCCATGTCTCCTGGTTTGGATGTCATTTTCCTGCTGTGGGAAACCAGTGGTGCCAGTGAAATAAGGACACCTCATAAGACTTTACTTCCCTTGGAGATAACAGTGTTGGGAAAAATTGTGAGGAATTCTCAGGAGTTCTCCATCTGGGAATATGTAGAAGATGAATGTGCAAGTAAACACTTTATGTATAAATTTATGCCACATGTGTAAAATCAGGCTTTAGAAGTGGACGATGTGGGTCTAAAATATTTAGTCTATGGAATTAGTAAGAAGAGAATGGGAAAAATACCAGCTAAGTCAGTAGTTGTTTTGTGACCAAGTAAATTCTCCCCCTCCCTGATGTGGAAAACAAAACTCATCAGTGTTATTTATGGCCTTTTCATGTGTCCATGGAGTCACATCTCCCTGGGGTTCTGTCTGTGATGAGGTCTCCACCTGGGAAGGTTTGCTGGTACTTGTTACAGTTAAACCTTCTCTGGTTTCATAGGAGATAATGGGGTATAAATATGAATGAGTTAACATACTTGGGGTTTTTGATTTGCAAAAAGTCTTTGATGAAGTTCCATGTGAAAATATTCAGGAAGAATTTACCCAGCCCTGGTGGTAAAGGTCGAGTTCTTTGATGGATCAGACTCCCTCTTAGGGAGAACAGGGTCACAGATTCCCACCTAATGAAAATCAGAGGAGTAAATAAATTGATTTTCAATGGAAGTATGATCATTTAAACCTTGTTATATACTGAATAGCATTTATTTTATAATATAAAAGTTAGAAACTGTACAGGCTGTAAGAGAGACAAATTAGAGATTACTACAGAAGAAAAAGATTAGCGAATGAAGAATTAAAATTTGTGCTTCCTTTAACAAGAAATGAAAAACAAAATGGAAAAATGAAAGGTAGAAAAAAATCTAAAAAGGTATTTTGAAATAAAAGCATTTAATAATCCTACATTTTTACATTTTTGAAATTCAGAAATTATTGGTTTTGTGCAAATTTTGCATTTTTTCTAGAATGAGATTTTGCAAAATCTTCATTGGCTTAAACATTTCAATCAAACAAAGCATTTTCTATTTTTATCTCAGAGTTATAATGACAACTGACACTGCTGAATATGCATCATAGCAGTAAAAGTAAAGTTGATCTATGAAAGATAATGCACATGGGTGAGGTAATCTGAATTGTCATAGAAAATATTTTTAATTGGTTGCACTGGCTCAAGACAAAGGTTTAATGCTGTACACAGCTCATGGATTATTTCATTACCAGTCAAAAAACAAGTTCTGAGAACATTTAGAATACTAAAGAAAATATTAATGGAACTATATTTAAATCAATGGGCCACTTCCCTGTAAAGGATTAGTGGCTTGGATGGCTTTTTTACCATTCCAATTTCCTCTTTTTTTTCTGCATGTGTATTTAAAAGTAAGGTTAGTGATAGAAGACCTTAAGAAATTAGAAATTAAAATGTACTGGGTCAAGTCTGCTTCTTTGCATAAATTGTTTCTCTTGGAGAGTAGCTAGAAGAAACATCCTACTCTTTAAGAAATCCTTTTGCTTTCGGTCCAAGCACTTTCCAGTTCATCCCACTTTGTTCTTACATGCCTTTTTCAGAATAGTTTCCTCATTTCTCTGCTCATCATAATAACCTTTCTTTGATGTTTTTTTTGTTTTGAATTTGGTTTTCAACTGCACATGTGCTTGAAAATGGACAGTATGAGAACTCTAGGACCTCAGGACATATGAAGACAATAATGCCGATATAAATTTGGCATTTTAAGACCTTAATTTTCTTTTTCATACCTCAGAACTGGAAAGCCCAACGTCATTCTGTAGCTGACTACCTGCTGAAAGTCCTTCCTCCCGAATTCTCTATCAGAGTATCCCAGTTTAAGTCAAGAAGTGGTGTGATTGGTCCTGTATCTTAAGTGTGTGACCTGCACTTTGTAGTGTAAGCCTTTGTCCTGGTTTAGAGCAAATTTGGGAGAGAATCCCCCAGAGGAGCTCTGGTAGGAAAGCAAATTCAATCGGCCCCTCCCCACAACCGGTCCCGGAGAAAATACCTCCCTGGAGAAAAGTGGAAAAAAACTGTTTATTAAACAGTAAAACCTAAACAATATTACACAATAAAACCCCTTGCTGCTTCAAAAGAGATGACAAACTGAGAAAACCCCGTGCCCGGGTTGCAGCTCAGCTCACTCAGTCTCTGACCAGTCCCTCCAGCGCTGGGAATGTCGCAGGCCAGGCCTGGCCCGGTGGGCCACAGTTGTGAGCTGCTGGTGCTCCCCTGGATGTTCAGTCCAGAGCAGGTTTCAAGAGGTCCAAAGAAAAGGGAAAAAAAAAAACAAAGTCCAGGGAACTTCTTTGCCTCAGCTAGCTAAACTAACTAAAGACAAAAAAGAGCTCAGTCCCTCTGTCTGTCCATCTGCAGACAACACAATCCAGGAGCAGGAATGTGGGCGAGTGAGAGCAGCGTCTGAAAAAACACTGTGCACTTCTTCTCTCCCCCCTTCACTCTCTGCAACAAGTCTTAAAAGGTGCAAAACTTATTAGTCAGCATAACAGAACGAGACAATTGGGGATAAAAGCATCATATAGTCAACCCAGGACAGCCTTGGTGTCACTCCTGTTAATTCAGAAGGGCTCTGTTCCTCTTGACTGATATCTGCAGCCTCTTCAGCATTACCACCATATCTGCTTTCATGCCATCCACAGATTTCATTGTGTGGATGGCACTTCATACTGAGATCAGTGAAGAAAATACAAAAGATGATTTATTGCTGAACTCAGCTTGGGTACTTTCTTAGGAGTTCCATCAAGTTAGTTTTTCTGGGGGAAAAACCATTGTTTTTCCTTGCAGCTGTATCTGCAGTGGCTTCTGTGGTAGCTCCTATGGCTCAGCCTAATGCAATTTGGGAATTCATCATGATATTCCTCTTGTTAACTCCATGTAGAACTCAGCATTGAGTTTATCACGTTTCGATGGCTAAAACACACGCAGGCCTTCCACTCATTCAACTAGATGGCATCAATTCCCTAAAATACATGGAGAGCTTTGGCACATCTGACCCACCTACTATATCTTGAGGCCTTTTATTTTTCAAATATAGTTAATTTAGTGGGGAACATCGGGGGCAGAATACGGTAAAATTGACACATTGGCAGGTCTGAATGTGACAACAAGGACTGCTTATCATCTGTGTGAGTGATTCACTGAGAAGCTAAAGGAGATGCTGAATGAAGGGGGAGTTGCAGGGAGGAGACAGCTCCAGGGCTGGTTCCTGGAAGGAGATGCATCCTAGGAAGATGGGTGTGCATCGAGTGTGATGCAAGACAAGCAGCCCTTGAATTCAGAACCTGTCAATAGCTATAGCAGTAGGATATCAGTCTCTACATGAGATGGAGGAAGGAGGAGAGAACAAATCCTTGTTCAATGCTGTTCTTTGGGTTTTTTTTTTGTTTTTTTGTTTTTTGTTTTTGTTTTTTTTAATTCAGCTTTTTACCATACACTTTTCACACTCCTGTATTTTTTCCAGAGTCAATCCATGATTTGCTACATGACATTATATCAAATGCTTTACTGAAATACAGAAAATTAGATATACTTCATTTCCTTCATCTAGAAAATGAGTTAGCTTGTCAAATACAGCTGTTAAACTAGCCTAACATGATTTGGTAAAGTTTTGCATTTTATCTCATTTTCCAATTGCTTTCATGCCTTTAATTGTTTATTTTAAAATTTGTTCTAAAGCAGCATGTATGCCTAAGGTCAGGCTAAATACTTCAACTGGGAATTTTTGGATTCTTCTTATGCGAAGCTATTACATTGTCTGTTCTCTGCTACAAGAGATAACACATCTCATTGGATACCTGGATTTAAAAAGTCCTGGCTGCTTCTTTTTAAGTTCTGGGATAGAGATCATCTCTCTCACTTTCTGGCGACACAAGTTCAGTAAGAATATGTACATTGCTTTTTTCAGGGCTGTGGAGATCTATATTAAACACATTCCTGTTAGTCAATTCAATCTGCTCCCTTGGATCACCATCAGCCTTCCTAGAAAGTAATTCTCCTTGACTCTATGATCTCTTTTTGTTTATAGCACTCTAGAATCTCTGGCTTTTGAATTTAGTTTACTGTCTTTGGGAGGTTCTTTGGGCTTAAATTCTGACAATATTTCTTGAGTATTTATTTACTTTTCTAATTCTGAAGGCACTGCTTTCTTTACCCCAAGTCTGTGGCTTTAACTTCCTGTAACATAGCCTGTGATAGTGCAGTTGTTCAGTCTAGCAGATCTCCCCTGGTAGATTTTAACCTTGCAGATGCAAACTCAAAATATATATATATATATATATAATCATTTAAATACTTTATAGAATTTCCAAGTGTCATTCCTGGCTGAATCCAGCCCCTTACACTGATTGCATAATCTGACTTCCTTCAGGTTATCAAATTTTGCTCTTTTTAAATCAAGAATCTGATTTACAGGCTTATTTTTAGTTGTCCTCATATTAATTTAAGTCAACTCCTGATCACTCAATCAAAAAATGTTTCCTACAATTAACTTTTCTATGATATCTCCAATATTTAGCCAAAGCAAAGATAAAGTTGTGTTATTTTTTGTTGATTTTGTCTCGACAAAATCCTCAATGAGGATTTACTATTATAGGAAGCTGAAATCTACCTATATTCATGTTATGATGTCCAGTTATAATATGAATAAAATGAGGCATTATACCAGAGTGTTAAATAATGGTATGGAGAACTAAAAATAAGACAAGGAGTTATTTAAAACCCAATTCACTAGGTTCTCCAGAATAAAGACAGAAGAAACTATTCTGGAAGCAGGAATCAAAATACATGAAAAATTCATCTAAGTTACTGAGACACAAACTGGCAGTCAAGTGATGGATGTAACTAGGCCAGTGTGCTACCTTTCCTTTGTAATTGCACAACTGATTTCTTGCATGTTTTTCTCATTTCATACAGCTCTGACTGCTCTTTGGTGATGATTAAATGTATTTTTCAGCACGCACCAGGTCTCACATTCTGTATCATTTTATGTCAATGTGAAAGATTGATGTTAAAAAACCTGGAAATTTATTTTCCCATTCTCTTTGGGTGAGCCTCTGTTGCAGCTTACTCAATGTCAAGGAATTTTTTTTTTTTTTGCTTTAAAAAAAGCACTTCTGCTCTTTGAGAGATTATGAAATTGTTCTATCCTGCTGCTGTCTTTAAATAAAGAACCTAGGTGATACCCAAACAAAGCACTACAGTAAGTCTCTTTTCAAAAAGTGGTTTCAGTAAAATTTCCCAAATCAGCTTTTTAATTTGACAGTTTATCAGGTCTTTCTGTCAGATAATGCAATATAATAATGCTTCTCTGAGTCTGCAGACAGATTTTTTTCCCCCCTTTATTTTTCATCTTGGATATCCTGGTGAAATACAAAGGCTCATCCCTTCTTAGGCTTGTTAGATCCTGTAATTAAATTCAGATCTTGATAAAATGTGTGGCACAGTTGTCATTACTTAATCACAGAAGGTATAACACCTTTCAGTTAGATATGGCAAGGTGGCACAATGGAAGGAGAAAGAAAATGTCAAATGAGCAGTGATTCAGAAAAGCGTTTTTAAGATACTGAAAGAAACAGAAATGTGCTCTTTTCGTGTCTTTTGGCAGAGGATGGGCCAATGCCAGCTTACTGTAATTAGGCACAAGGTGATGTGCAAATGGAATTTCTGAAGATAACAAGCTCCAGGGATTCAAGTTAGAGGAATAAAATGGAAATGAAAACAGACCTAAGAGTGAGACACTGCAAATCTGTCTCAGCTGGTCCCTTTCACCCTTTCAGGAAACCCTTATCTATTAACAATTCCCAAAAGTCAGATCACAAAAGATGAAATATTGCCAATACTTAGAGGTTCTTTTACAAACTTGTATTTGTCTTGACATAGGTTTTCTGTGTAACCTGCAGCATCATAGTTACCCAATCTAGTAGGGTAAGCTAGAAATGGAGGATTAGCATCTTGTCAGTCAAGAAGAGAACAATTTACTCAAACTCTTCCCCAAGGAATTTTAGCTGCATAGTTTCCTTAACAATATAATGCTGGTATCTCTGATGGCATCAATGATTTAAAAGAAATTCGTCATTCTTCTTTTTCTTTCCCAGGGGCAGGACTGTGCTGTGTAAAGCAGCAGGAGCAGATTCCTTTGTTTCTCTCTCCTTCCAGCCCCCAGTGGGTTTGTAACTATCTCATTACACAGGACTTTACATAACGTGTCTCTCGCTGGGCCAAACCAGTGATTCCTTCACCCCACTGAAATGATTTCTGTGTAGCACTGAAGTTGGTGTGTTTGTGACAGTGCCCCTGTCCTGAGATGCCTCCCTGGATGAGCACACTCATGTGCCAGCTCTGAGGCTCCCACTGAAGCTCCCAGTGGCTGGTTGAGCATGCAAGAGCAGAGTACAATACTGTGTGCTCCTCCTGCAATGCACTCTATTTCCATTATCTTCTGGGGCAAGCCTGGAGTCAGTCTGCAGTGGGAGCCTTTCTCAGGACAGAAAAAATCAATGTGGTGTTGAGCCTTCCAACCAGACAATCTATCATATGGAAAACAAAATTAATTTCTCTGCAGTGCTATTGTGTTTTAGGTGCTCTCGGAAGATGAGGTATTTTTTTATTGGGGCACATTCATGCATGTGTCCCCAATATATTTTATTGGTGGCATGAGGTGTGACAGCAGTATAGTACTTTATGTCTTCAGGATAAGAACTTCCATTAAACTAACTAATTCAGAAATAGTCACTATAATTCATACTGCAGCAGGGAAAACAGCAACTTGCTCTGTCCTGGATATATTTTCCAGAGAGAGAACTGCATTAAGCAGGTATCCAGAAGGATGCAAATCATCCCTGTCTGGAGCATATGAGCATGCACATTCTTTAGACTCTTTTTCTCCCCTTTGTGCCCTGTGAACATGGGAGAGAGGCTGTACGCCCATCTCTTCATCTTGTGGTATGATTAGATTTCTTCAGTCTTAAGCCCTGTTATTTAAAAAACAAACAAAAAACATCTTCCAACTGCAGCATCTACACTGTCAAAATATTTATTTTCTTTAATACTTTGGATTTGAGATTAACGTTGCGCCTCGATGTTCTTGTTGCAACAATACAAATTCTGTTGTATTGTATCATGCATATGCAATTATGTTCAGTGTGTTCCAGGAGTTTCAAAGAGCCTACCTTGACCCTAGCAATGTATAGCTAAGCCAAAGTATAGTTGTTTTTTGGTTTGTTGTTTTTTTTTTTCATAGTCTATCCTACCTGTCAAAAAAGAAAACCTTGTGTGATTTATATAACCTAGAACTCTTATGAGCTTCACAAGGGGCAGATTGTGTAATATACAGCTTTTCAAATAAATTTGAAGCATAAATTGAATATCCCTCAGTGTATCAGAAGCATGAAACATTGTAAAGGGCATCCTAATTTCAGCCCCTGACATGCAGATATTAACTGAATTAAAGGCAGCGAAATTATGCTTTTACAGATTGGTTTAATTGAGATGTGAATGGTTTATTTTCCTCAGTGAACTATTTCTAAGGCATTAAATGGCTTTTCTGGTGCAGCATCGGGTATAGTGGACATTAAAAAATGAATGAAACACACTATCATCAAGGTTAAGTATATATAAAGACGATTTTGATTTTCCTGTTTTACAGATCTGATGGGCATTAATAGAGGAGAGGTTTAAATTTTTAAAATTACAGTTTATACAATAGGGAGAGAATAATAAATGCGTCCTTTGCAAAAGAACAAATGGTGCTAAAAATATAACTGTAGCTGGGTACAGGGCTCAATCTTGAAAGCATACTCTCATTTTCAGAGCTTGGTAATTGCCTCATAGCAATTTTTAACCAAAGTATTCTTTAGCATCTCACTTTAGGGCTCCAGTCCTGGAGCTTCTCTCAGGTAAATTGAAGTGAGTTTCTGTCTGAACTAGACTGCAAACTCAGTTATGGCTGCACTATCAGTTCCAGAAAGCTGGGACAGGATGTGGTCCACATGCAGGATTTGGGCAGAGAGGTTTCAGACTCAGTTTCAGCATTCATACCAGTAAGCACCAGAGAACTTAATAAAAGGGGTTTTATTAAGTTCTCTGGTGCTTACTGGTATTCTGTGTGTAAAAATCATCCTCTAAGAGCCAAATTAGAATCACTGAGGAGCAGCACTGCAGAGGGCAGTGTGGCAGTGACTTTGGGGAGCTTGCAAATCACAGCCACACATCACATTTTCAATCCCAAAGTTAGTGGATATTCCTCATCCAAGTGGTGAGCAGTGAATGTAGTTAATTTTTTATTAGTCAGCCTGAGGTAATAAGCTCAGCATTGCATACAAGTGATGGTTCTCAGAGTGGGGCACTCACTGACTGGAACTTCCCCCAGCCACTGGGGTTCTCTACTGGCTCTAAAAAGCTTATGGCAATGCAAACAGTGTCCTGGAGAAACAGAATTCCAAGAAGACTCTTGTGGGGGTCTCATCTTCGAGGTTTCTCCACATGAAACACCACACTAGGCTGTGAAAAAGGAATTCATGGAAATGGCTTTGTGGGCACAAAAGGCTAAAGCATTAAGAATTGGGGAGGATTTTAGCAGCACTTTGAAACAAGCTCTGGAACAAGTATCAAAGTCTGTACCTGGGGTCTGTGGTTCTATGGAAGAAAACAAATTGGTGTGTGTGTGTAATGAGAACCCTGGAGAGGCACAATCTTAAGTGATTTAAACTGTCAAAAAGAAAACTATGCAGTGACTTGATTGCAGTCTAAGTGCTTTCAGAAGGAAAAAAACAGTAGATGCTTACAGGGCTCTTTAGCTGTTCCTAGAAAGCTGTAACCAGAGCTAAGAAATTCATGGAAGAAATGAGCACAGAATTTCAACAGTGAGCCTTGGTATTCACTTCTGAGAGATTTACCTCATGGTGTGTCATCACATCAGGAGAAGGTGGTTCCCTAGAAATCCTGATTGAGCTGGTTATAAATGAACCAAAGAATAGTTTCATGGCTGAATACCTGCTTTAGTCATATCCTTTGATGTGCAGTTGACCTTAGTCCTATGTCTTAGGAGTGTACTATCAATACGCTCCTAAGAATATTGCTATGGCACCACTGTGTTCATAATGCTGATATAGCAATAACTTTCCAGGAATTAAAGTCAGAGTAGGAAAAAAATAAAAGTTTCCAGGCATCATTTCTATACCCAGAAACATTACTGTGCTAATCAAAAGCTATGATACCTTAAATATGTCAGTCCTATTGCATCAAACTGAGAATGTATTTGCAAAAGAGCAGAAAAAGAATACTGGAAATATTACTTAAACCCTAATAAAACACTTATCTTTCTCTTTCTCAGCTTTGTATATTTATACATCCATAAACCCTGATAAATTCCTGTAAGGAATGATTTTTAGTTAACTGCTTGCTTATCCATTCCATCTGATAGCTCACAGTTTGTTGCATGTAATTTTTGCAGTAGCTGACTTTTGTTAAAGAGCATTCCACGGAGTAAGCCTGCATGCAGCTTTTCCAGCTGAGCTGGAGAGATGAGCTGTGCTGCAGGAGTGTGTCAAAAATAATCTGCTGCCTGTACAGTTCCCTTATCTGTCATAGCTCTGTGGATGCAAGCACCATGGGTGTTCTGTGCAGAAAACAAAACGGGATGTTACTCCAGTCCTTGTCAGAATCCCATTTTAGCCCTGTACTTTATTGGCGGTAACAACCCACCCTGGCAGTTAGACATATTTTAGTGTTAATTGAATATACTTCAGCCTCATAGTTTCTAAGTTTCAGTGCTCTGCTTTAGAAGCAGTGGCAAACCTGTGAACATAGCAATAAAAGCAAGGACAGGAGGCAGCTTCCTTTTCCCATGGAATCTACTGAGCCCATGCCAGTACTTTCATGGCTGATGATGAACAGTAGATTGATGGACTGATGTAGTCCTTCCTGCTCAGAGGCCTGCATTTTGTCTTGAAATATGCTTATTAAACTGGAATGAATTAATATTTTATTAGTAAGTCATCTGCCCATTTTAGCTGTTAGTGTATTATCTGCTTTGAATTAGATGCTTATTTAATACTTTGCTCAGTACCATCATTTAGAAATAAAAATAATTTAAATAGCATAATACATTATATTTAATAATGCATTAGTGCTTCATGTTAGAGAAGCTACAAGAGTTCATAAAGCTGGAAAGATGATAATAGCCTTATTTAATTTCAACATGGTGGGTTTCAGTATGTTTTTAAAAGGTCAAGTGGTTCCCTGAGAAAAAGTAGATGTGTAAATCGTGCTAGCAGAGCTATTTTCTTTCTAAAGTTGATCTTTTTCCCCATTTAACATTTCATAAGTGTTTCAAAGTAGAAGTCAGGTCTACACTGTGGGTATTGCATCACCAAATGGATTTTTGCAAAACAAAATGAAAAGTTAAACATATTGACTGAATAAGCTGAATAGTGATAATCTATATCCTTGCAAATTCATATATGCTTAAATGGTTCAGTACTGATTGTTTCTGCATTCTGATGTTTCAGCTCAGATTTGCTCTGAAAATCAAGCCAATAAATTTAGACCTACATGAAATTTAGCTGCCAGCTTTGCACTGCCCATCCAAAACGTGTCCTCATTAGCTTTTAAAACAGAGCAGCTCCTCATATGAAAATGTGTCCTGGGCAAGAGCTTAAAGCACAGGGATGTCTTGGTTTAGCTGGTGCAGGACCCACACGTCTTAGGACTGGCTTTGGAGTCACTGGCTTTCTCTTCTGGAGGCCCAAGGCTTCCTTGACACCATCTGTCACCTGGAACCATCCCAGGAGAGATCTGCTCAAAGATGGCTTCAGGCCATGAGTTGGGAAGGCACCAGAGAATTGTTTCTGTGCTCAATGCTCAGTGTGTCTTCATGGACTTTTGAAGAATAGGGTACACTGAAATGGACTTTCCATGGATGTGGTTTGTGCCAACACTGCCAGCCCTTCTGCTGCCTACTCCCCACACAGGGTCTTTACCCAGCAGTGGGTCTTTGTCCCATTTTAAGCAGGGAGTATGAAAAATCAGGAAGCAGAGCTATCAGGAGAGTGATAAATGTGTTATGGTAACCAGGCTTTCCTTTTCTTGAGAACCTCCTAAACCATACGAGAAAGAAAATATAGAAGACTTTTGAATATAGAAATTCAAAGTATCTGAGCACTGAAATGTTCTTCAAAATTGCCATCTCAAAACAAAATCAAATGATTTGCAATAGTTCTTACTATTCTAGGCTGTACTACACCAAAAAGAACCCCGAAACATATATATATTAAACACAGTCAATCACAAGGGGAAAAACCTTAGCTAACTGGAAATGAGTTGCAGATTATTAGAAAATGAGCTGCATTTTATAAAAAGTTAAAATGATATGCAACATGTCTTAGTTTACAGGAAAATTATTAGTGATTAAAAAAAAAAGATATCATAAATAGGAAATCAGAATATTTCCATTTTTAACAGATAAGATTAAACCTCTTCTGGGAGTCTACTCACAGCCATTATGGTTTTCCATGGTGGTCATCTCGTCATAGTTCTGCAGTCCTAAAGCACTCCTCTGTGTTTATCTCAGTGAGCATCTGTTTCTATTATTTACAGTTTCTGTTTCTGTGTCTTGCCAAAAGCATTATATGTGCAAGTTTAAACTTCTCCGTTTGAAATAGATTATTCTTTTATAGTAAAATGTCTGCAAGGTTTAAATACACAAATTGAAATGCCACTTTTGGACAGAACTGAAAGTCTTGCGCTTGCTTTGGCCAAGGGCTAGGTTTTTTTCTTTTTTCTTTTTTTTTTTTTATTTTTGCCCTCACTGCTGACACAAAACAGATTTTTATCTCTTAAATGCCATTTTCTGTCTATATGGGCACATTTGGTTTTTTCTGCTTGGCAAAATCTGGTCCAAATAATGACATCTGTTTTCTTCCTGTTGGCTTGTGTGTAATTATACTTGTCCCTAGGAGAACAAGCTGATACAGCCTGGGCAGGTGCAGCAAGTGTGACAAAGCACCTGTATGTCCCAGGATTTTGGGACATAGGTGTTAACTCCAGCATCTTCATGTTTTGTCAAAAACATGAAATCAACATCTTTAAAATTTATGCTGCAGTGAAGTTTGTGTGCTGTTGATGAAGGTTGATGCTGAGTGCTTTGGATTTCATACAGTGTTTATGAATCTGGTCATGTAATGAGCATGACTTTATCTGCACCCTGCACTACCCCTGAACAGTCTGCTAAAGCAGTACAGCTTCAGCAGATTTGGAGATCACAACTGAAGGCCAATACTCTATTTTCTCTTATCAACCACATAACCAAGAGCAGGATTTAACTCCAGAAGATTTTTCCAATTGTTTCAGATAAGTTTTCATGCTGCAAATTGTCCACAAATAACTTATGAGAAAAATAGATTGTTCCAAAGCCTTTAACTGAGTACAATAAAATGCAAGGATATGAGCAATGACCTTTGGCAGTTTGTCCTTATTCTGATCTCAGAATTTATGTGGTGATTAAATTTAATTAGGAGACCTACCACACAGTTATTAAGACCTTTCTTATTGATGGCTTCTACCTGAATACTGTATATTCATGGAGTTACAGCCCAGTGGGAATTTAAAATGAGAGCTGAGCACAGTGTTTCCCATTTGCCATTGTTCATTTATGTAATGTATTGTTTCTGTCAAGAGACATTCTATAAGCACCTCTTTTCTAGCATGAAATGAAGATCATCCAGATTGCTACTTGGAAAAAAGTCAGTAGAACACCCTCAGTAGCTGCTATCTCAGATCTAGCTAATTTTCAATGCAATAGGCTTGAAACATTGTCCATTTTTCAGCTGTTGAAAATCTATGAAATAAGAAACTGCTTACAGTCAAATTTTGGTTAAATTCATACAGAAAAGGTAACCTTAAATGCTGTGACATTATGATTTAGAAACAGTTCAGAGTCCTTTTACCTTGGAGAACTGCAAAATGTCACTCTTGGGGTAATGTGGGATATGCTGCCGTACTTACAACAATTCATTCCTCTTCAATGATTTCTGTCAATTGTCCTGCCTATTTTAGCAGCAGCCTATAATATTAGCTCCTTTAATGCTACAAAGGCAGTACAAAGGATCTTTGTAAAACTCCAGATAACAAAATATGACCTTTAATTTATCAAACAAGTCTTATGTTTTCTTATCTGTTTCTTGTTGCTTTTCATCTTCTCCTTCTTGTTTTTGATATAATACATCAATCTCTCAAAATAAGCCATCCAACACTGCACAAACTGAGACACTGCATTATAGTGAGGAAGTGAGAGTCAGGAAGAGCACACTCTTCATTTAATTAGTAATTAATCCAGTGAAAAATAATCAAAAACAAAGGGCAGAAGATAGTTGATTTGAAGTGAAGGTTCTTCTCCCTCTGAGAGGTTAATGAGAGTTCACAGTTTAATCCTGTAGAAAGTTGTAAAAATATTATTTGCTTTGTTTAATACTCGAGCATGAAATAAGGAGCTTACAGGTGAATAAGATATTTTGGTACAGTCTGTAAGATAAATGGACATCTTTCAATAGGTGTGGTAATTGTAATCTTAAAGGCAAACCTAAGTTTTACTACATTTTTAGCAGTGCTATAAGCCTCTAGTGAGAGATTTTATTCTTCTATGAAGACTGCTATCAGTCATTCTGTGGGCAAATAGTCTCTTTGGATGCTTAATAGTCATTATAAGGAATTTGGGAGTTTCCTGTAGGGTGTAAAGGGTCATATTATATTATGGTCATTTAGTATGAACTTGCCAGGTTTGGCACTTCAAAATTTAAAGTGGCACTTCATGGTGGTTTCTCTCTTTATAGGTTAAATTTTCTTGAGAAGGTCAGGCATTGAAGAGCTGCACTCTTACTTTTTTGCTACAGGTTCTTCCTCTAATTTAAGAGCTTGTTTTCATTTTTACCTTCTCACTGAGCTGATGGTAAGGTTTGCTCAAAAGAGTCACATTCTGCAACTCTATGTCTACCTTCCCTCCAAGCACTGGAGGAAGCCCAAATCAGCCTTCTGGGGATGTTACTCCTCATACAACATCTTCAAGACTGACCACTGCATCCTCCTGTGTCTCTCCCCACTCAGTGTTACAAGGAGAGCAGCAGAAAAGGACATAACACCTTCATCTGATCCATCCAGAGCTCACTCTTGGATCCAACACTGGCTAGACAAGTCTGTAAGCACTCAGCAAAAACGGAGGTCAGAGCAGTGTCCCCCACTAACACAGTGACTTCCTGAGCTGAACTTGGACCTCTTGCCTACCCCATGCAACCCGTATTGTGCAATGGGTGCACAATAATGGAAATAGATGGTATGAAAGAACTTTAGTATAGGACGTTACTGAGATTGGGATTTCATTTCCTGGGTATGTGAGACTGTTTGTCCCCACCCTGAGCTGCTGTGGCTTCCTCTCATGCCATGAAACTGAAATTTCAGTCAGATTTCATTCCTAACTGCATCTGGAGGAGTGATGTGGGTCTCTGCCTTCCTCTTGAAGATGTCAGGGGAGTCATAATTCAGAAAGAGCAGTGTCAAGATCATGATGAGGAAAACCAGGGAGAGAGGGTTGTTTATAAATGCAGATAGACTTTGCTTTCATCACTTTGTTATTTATTTCCCTAACAGATCGCTGGGACTAACAATATGAATTTGTATTCTGTTAAAGGGTTTGTTTCAAAGAAAATACTCTCTAGTCTAGCTTGCTCTTCACAGACTCACGATTTTCAACCTTCTAACTTATTCCCTTTCAAGGATGCTGCTATTTCGCATCAATAACTGACACCTTTATTTCAGAGCACAAAATAGAATTACACTCCAGCCCTGACAATATAATAAATCAGGAGGGATAAAATACATATTAGTGAAGTTCACATAGTTGGTTTGTCCCAGCTGACCTATAGATATAAAGGTATGATTAAAGTTTTTTTGGACTGCTTCTTCTCAGTTGTGACACAAGATTTAACTCTGACTCAAAGATTTGACCTTTGCTGCTCTTCTCTGCTTACCTTGATTCTTTGGAATTATTGTTATTCCCTTGAAGCCTTTCTGCCAGTATGGAATTAACACTCTGTTGTGACAAAATATTGTGTATTTGGCAGAAGAATGAAGCCATCTAGAATTCAATCAGGTTAGACAATGTCATGGTGCACATCCTGAGTGAATCATTTCCACCCAGCTTTTTTAATCAAAGAAATCTTGGCCATAGAACCTGGAAGAGTAATGCTGGATAGTCACATAGCTGTCTACAATTAAAGTTTAGGCACATGAGGATTTTTTTTTATGAATTACGATTGAAAGGGTCCCTGCCAGAGCACTTAATCTTTCAGATGGGTAACAGAATAAAATCTCAAAGCCACAGGTTTATTTAGAGCATGAAAAAATTTATTAACCTTCTTGGAAGTGTTTTTACTGAGGAAGTTCCTTGTGGTTCACCATATTGGTAAAAACAAGCATAAATAAAGGAAGGTAGAAAAACGTGAACTGAATACTCCTGAGGAAAACAGTCTGTGATATTTATGATTTCTCTGCTGGGGATGAGATTATAAGATGAGGAAAATGCATGCAGTTTTACTGGGTCAATCCAAATTTGTTGTATGACCCAAACCAAATGATTGGGAAGAAGCAGTTGTTAAAACTATGTGTGTTTTTCATTATATTGTAAATAGGGCTTTTGTTACTTTTAATGGATTTTCTGTTATTTTCAGTTCTATGTATAATTTTTTTTCATGTAGTTGTTATGTGTCTACTGGTTTCATTATTACTAAATCCATGTGTTCTCCTTGAAACTAAATCCAGATAAGTTCCACACCATTTCCCTCTAACCTTTCCATTTATGTTATATACTAGAAGAATTTAAGCTAACGTAACGCTGTCAAATTGAGATGTATTTCACAGTGCACTTTTCCTCTGATGAGGAATGGGCTAATGTAATCAGCAATTATTTTTTGTGTGACCTTTACAAATCAAATTGTTATTTTCTTGCTTTTCATTTGAATTTTGCTCCCAGTGGTGCAGGACTGCTGCAGCTAGTGTGAAACATAATTTATTGACAGAATCACATTATAATAGTCTCAGAAACCATACGTATTGTACGTTTTAATGAAATAATTCAAAGAAATGTATAAGCTGGCCAAGATTAAATTTATGCTGTTAATTCACAGAGGTGTTTCCAGGATCACCATAGAGATGTTCTGGAGCAGCTGCAGAGTAGTGAGAGTAGACCTTGCCTAGGATAGCTCCCATGTTAGTAATGGAATTACAACAGAGTTGTAATAGCACTTAGGATCCTGTCTGGGGGTTGCAGGGGCTTCTCTTACCACATGTTCCTGATCTGCACCCACTGGGTGAATAAACAACACAGCTTAATGCCTCTGCACTATAGGCAGTTGTGAACACTTAGCCATAATTTCCTGGTTCTTTTGGGAACTAAAGAGAGTTTGTTCGTGAAAGGCATCCAGTGAGTAACCGTGTGTGTGAAGCTGATGAGTGAATGATGATCTCTATCTATGAGACTTATTTCCATTATGTTAATGTATTCCTTATGCCCACAGACCTCTTCTGAACAACTTAGCCTTTCTTATAAATGACACAGAAGAATTTCACCCACTCCCCCATTTTTTTTAAATATAGATAAGCAAAAAAAAAAAAAAAAAAAAGGGTAGGCAACACTAACTAAAACTCATGATTCATTAACTGTAAGTTAAGGAAACCATTTAGAAATAGGATGTTCTCTCACTTATTCAGTGACTCAAGTGATAAAGCCTCAATAAAAACTGTCAAAATATCTTATTGAAAAGATAAATATGTTAAAAGTAAGTGACTACCCAAAAATATAAATTGTTACCTCACTGGTTTAGGTATACATATATACACACACATATTTTGATGGAAGGTACAAATCCAGAACAGAAACATGTAAGATCATACAGTTTTCCCTTTTCTTTTTTTTTTTTTTTCTTTTTTTTTCCTGTGTTGATGACATGACATTTTTTATGGGTTTTTTTTCTGGTACTTCTCAAATTTCCATTCAGTCACAGGATGTTTGCTGTAAGAAAAGGAGGCCAGGATGAAGAGAAGCAATTTTAAATATCAAAACAGGAAAAAAAATTAAAACTTTCTGTATTCTCACATCATCAGAGTGGTTGTGTTGTGATGTGTTTAATTCTAAATTTTCTATTTCTTGGAGAAGTACAAAAGGGAAGGTTTCCATAAAACATTTGATGTTCAGTTTCAGTCCTGTTTATGGAAAATACATCTAAAAGCTGAGAACAGAGAGAAATATACATACAAACAAAATGTGCCTATTTTATACATATGCATATATGTCCATGTACTTTTTCATATGACGTGCACTTAGATGTTCATATTCACTCAGAGAAATTGTGGAACCATCCAATTGTGGTTGTCTAAAGGTGCCCCATCATTGGAAGGGCTCAAGGTCAGGTGAAATGGGCTTTGAGCAACCTGATCTTGTGAAAAGTGTCTTTACTCATAGCAGAGGGGAGGGAAGAGGTGATCTTCAAACATCCCTTGCAATAATGCCAACCCAAACCATTTTATGATTAGATATTGGAAAAGGAAAGGACAGGAAAAGGCCATCTCCTCAAAAGCAAATAGGTCACCTTCTGGCATGGTGAATGATGTCCATGAACCGAGTGAGGGATGCATGAAACATGGAAAACAGCAGTTCTCAGCACTATAGAATAAATATCTGCATAAAACCACCATGGTTTCATTTGCAGTTCTGGGTGGCTGTTGTACTGATGCTTTCTTGCAAGCCTGTTATGGCTTGTAATTTTGTGACAAACTGGAACACTGATCTCCTGAATTTGGATTATATTTCTTTTTGACAGTTTGCAGTAGGGTCCTTCTAGCTCAAGAACATCTCTTTCTGAGCACTATGAGGGCTTACTGCACTGTGTGTTTACGTTTCCACTGCAGATACAGGACTTGGTTTGGTGGGTTTTGAAGTCCAAGAAAATATGCATGTTTGAGGCAGTAAGATTGTATTTGGACATGATTGATGAATGACTGCTTTTTACCCGTCTTGCTCTTCTTATCTCTCAGATTCTTTGCTAATATGAACCAATAGAATTAAAGAAAAAGATATCATTGGTCTAAAACTCTGCTGCCACCAAAAGCCTACACATTGAAGGAAATATTTAGGTTTGCCATTCTTCTAAGTAACTTTCTAAGTGATATTCTGAGGGATCACAACTATATCACTCAAACACAAAAAACTATAATTACAAATAAATATTTAAAGTGTTTCACTAATTATTCTCATCTGCGATTTTTCTGACTGTACCAGCCTTATTTTATCTCACTTAGTTAAAGAAGTCAGAGACCTCTGCACTGACTGAGAATAGATACAGTTGGCAAATATGACAAGTTTGTCCTTTGCATTGCTGGGTTCTGGTTAGTTCTTAACTCATGAAACCCCACCACAGATGGCCTCTTGCTAAATTTTAAAGCACTTGCACGTTTCAGAACCAGGCTACCTTTCAGCAAGTCACTTTTGTCAAAGCCTTGGTGTTCCTTCAAGACATTGTCAAGGAGTCTTAAGAAAATGTACAAACTGTGAATGCCTTGGTCTGTTCTGTACCATGTATTTGAATCTCTGAATTTTATTTAAATGAAGCGAAGAAATGTATATTTTTTCTGCTTAGGAATAAGTTACAGCAGGACTATTATTAGACAGATGAAGTAAGTGTGCCTTAGATGGTGGTTAAGAGTTGTGTTCTTCTTCTTTAAATGACTAACCTGGAGTGAGAGGTTTGATGTCTTTTGAAAACTTAAACCTGTTTCACCTGAACATGTTTAACTAGTTAATAAGAAACATCAAAAAAGACAAAACCCTGAGGTCAACTATCATTTTTTTGTAAAGCCATTCGATGATGTTTAAATTTGTTTTTTGGGTCTGTCTATAACATAAGTTTAATAACCTAGCTCAAATGCAGATTTCTAATTTTCAATTAACATAGGAATAATTTTGTTTGCTAAAATAAAATAAATGAATGAATGAAAAGTCTGAACCATGAAATGTTCTAGGTAGCACTTTTTAAAATTCCAAATTTCAAAAAATCATGTGGCAACTGTATAGCTCAAGCTTTAAGTATTAACTTTTAACCTTTGACCTTACAGATTTTAACCAATGAAATGTCTCTTTAAACTTTAAAGGAAACAATGATAACGAGCGCCTGGCGATTGCTAGACAGCGAATTCCATATCGACTTGGTCGAGTAGTTGATGAATGGCTACTCGACAAAGGTAAAAAACATTGATTAAAACTTCAAATAAAAAATAATTTGAACATAACCAAGTAGTGCTTCATTGTAACACTAATAAACATAAAAAATAAATTTCAGTAAAACTAAATTAAAACAAATTTTAAAAAAGTAAAATATAGAGTAATATTTGCATACCTTGTATAATAATTTCTATACATTTCTAGAAGTACCAGCTGTTTAATAATCTTACCCTGTTAACTTAAGGTTAAAGGGACTGTTAAATATAATCCACTAACTCAATCTATGAAGGTACTCATAGCAAACATTAACCAAAAATTATAAATCATTCATAGATTATATTACATGTTCCAGCATCTAAATTATTAACTAAAAATATCTGTAGTTATGATATCTTCATTATGGTCCTGAAAAAAAATTTGTTTAAACTGTAGGTGTCTTAAATAGTGGGCAATATGAATTGCCAATCAAAATGAAGTCCCTTTAACGTTTGCAACCTTCTAAGGGGATTTTGGAACAAACACTAATTAAAACAGATCTTAAAGTTGTGTGCATGCTTTTTGTGAGCAGAAACCAAATAGTCACTAAAGTGACTATTCTATTTACTAAGAGTGGTACTGTTGCTGAGGATTTCTCTGTTTAATGGAAATGTGCCATGATTTCTCCATCGGTATGTGTATCATTTCTGAAGCCGCTTTTACATCTAAAATCTTTTATTTTAATTGATAGCCTTGCTGAAAGCCAATCAGACATCTATTTCTGAATCTGCTTCTGAGATACTTAGTGTAAACCATGTGTTTCTTTTCAGTGTGTATGTTGAAGGGAAATAAAACATTTAACTACAAAAATGAAATATTTAATTAAAAATGTAAATATTCACTTACATAGAGATGAAACAAATTACTGCATAAATTCTTTAAAACTCACTTGACCTAGTGACTTGATGGCATATATATAAACTTTGTGTGTATATACATATTTGTATATGTCTATACATACATAAACTCATTTGTACATAAAGCTATAGGCTCTATGCTGCAATGTGTGGAAAAAAAAACAAAACAAAACAAACTTTTAAATGTTGGCAGACTTGAAGAAAAAGTTATCTTAAGGAATTAGAGAACCTGGCATTCTTGAGACACACCAAAAGGTTAACACTGCTTTCAGGTAAAAGGGAGAGGGGTATATCTTGTAGTGCCAAACACATTTGCAAATATATTTGATTGGCCTTTTAGCAAAAAACATATAAATCTCAAAACGTCGTAAATTAAGAAAAATGCAAACGCTCTCAAAATTTATGCATTTCATGGACACCTCATTAAAAAGCAATGAATTATGAGTCAAATCCTTTTCTTATAGTTTATTGCTCTCATTTTTCACCCCATGACAATCTGTTATCACTCGTGTAGAGTACAGCGTTCACAGTCAACATTTTTGCATGTATATAATATTATCTTCACAGGGCGTCAGCTCACAATCTTCAATAGCCAAGCAACCATAAAAATTGGAGGCAAGGAACGTGGCCACCCTTTCCAAGGCCAGCTCTCTGGTCTTTACTACAATGGCTTGAAAGTTCTGAATATGGCAGCAGAAAATGATGCCAACATCATGATAGAAGGGAATGTGAGACTTGTTGGTGAAGTGCCTTCCTCTATGACAACCGAGTCCACAGCCACCGCCATGCAGTCGGAGATGTCCACGTCAGTCATGGAAACCACCACCACCTTGGCCACCAGCACCGCCAGAAGAGGAAAGGCTCCGACCAAAGAACCCATTGGTCAGGTTAGTCAGATTCCTCACCTTTTGCAAATGTCTTCCCACCTCTGAGCGCGGCTTCCTTTGTCCCACTCCCTCTGCTGATGAAGTTGCTCCCCGCTAAAGAAATGCATGAGTTCCTGTTGAAAATTCTGTACTGTACACGTCTCACGGATGTGATGCTCACCAGCATTTTGAGGGAAAGTAAGGGCTTTGCATTTCTTCTAAATTAGGCAAACCTACCAGTTCAGACTGTTCTGTGCTGAGTTACATTGCTCTGTCATCCATCTTCATAGTGGTGCATATTTTTAAGTACCCTTTCTTCCTTTGATGGCTTACATCGATTACTTTCAGTGTAGGAATGCAGGATGTCTGGAATTAGAGATAATGAAATGAAGTGGTGACTTTATCCATGAGATAGAGAAAAGAGACCCAGTTTTAAGAGAGAACAGGAAGGAGGTGTGAAGACAAAAAGTTGCAAGAGGCTGGGAAGGAGGGAATTAGCACTTTCTCTAGTCCCACGATTGATCATCTTCTCTGGCAGTATTCCTCACAAGAGGCAACGGCAGCAGAGGGAACTAAGAGCACTCTGCACCGTGGGAGATTCAGGCTCCAAGTCATGGGCTGTTGTTTATTGTTTGTTGAGGTTATTTCCATCTCATGAATTTGGTGATATATAAAGTAGCTTTCAGGTTTTGTCAGGATCACTGTATAATATGTGGGGGAATTTACTTATTGGGAAAGGAGGGGAGAAAAGAATGTGAGTGAATTAACTTTCATCTTGTGTATTTCCTTGAATAACAGAAGTCAGACATTCTGCTTTGAAGACCTAAAACTTCTTTTATATTTATTTTTTCTTAAAAAAAAAAACCAGACAAAAACAAACAAAAAACCTCTCAACCAAACCAAGAAAACAAAAAAAAGTAGACTGCTAAAAGCTTTTCTTATGTCCTTTTGGTTCACATGCTTGTGAGCCCACTGTGGCACCAAGCCATGACAGACAGCTACACTCCTGAGATCCAGAAGTAGGACAAGGAACACAGAAAGCACCATGAGGGAGAGACAGGGTGTGCTGAATAAGGTTCATTTGCTCAGGAATGAAGCACATGCAGGTTAGACAGAGGCTGAGGTCAGGTTGCCTGTTTTCTGTGTAAAACCTCAAGTCACAGGGTGAATTGGGGCATCAAATTTGACACTTCAGCTTTTCTGTCTGTAGTATTTTTGTATGCTTTGTACTATGGATCAAAAACTATGGTAAAGTAAATGTAAAAATTGTTAGTTAACAAACTTGAAGCAGTACATTTAACTTAAAAACGAGCCTTAAAACAAAAGCATTTTGACTTACAGGTTGCAGGAGGTTTTAAATAATTATTGTAGTGAGTTACAGAGTTTTAATAAATGGCAATAGATTTTCTTTGTTCTTAATTCTGTTTTAAATAGTATCTTGCACTCTATTATCCAACGAGTCTGACCTCAGTATTTGCAGCAACAAAATCTAAGACTTCACCAAATTTACTGAAAGGAAGATATGTCTATGTAGAACACCCACATGGTGTGAAATAATTTGAGCTAAATTAATGTTACTAAATTAAAATTAACAAAGTTTAGCTGTTCCAGTTCCCAGCATACTGTTGGCCTCTGCCACTCTTTCATGTTATTCCCAAGCACAATTTTGGAGGAAAAATGTCTCAGGGGCCATTCTCAGTTGTCACCTTGCATGATCTGTAGGCAGCAGGAATTTACTGGTATAATTGCTTTGCCAGTTGGCCTCAGTTTCTGGGAGTATTCCCCAGTGTAATTTGCACACTATTTGCATGTTTAGCCACTAAGACTTTTATTTTTGAGGCTTTTCAGTGGGATATTTTTGGAAGAAAAATTTTTTAAGCTAACAACTATGGTGAGGTGTAAATTTTTCTGAAGAGGGAAAACAAAGCAATTAGGGCAAAATGACTTTCCAAAGCTTTTTTGTTTCTAGGCTGTGGTGCCTGAAATAAGACACAGCCCTTATTGACTCTATCAGGACATCTACTCAGTTTTTTAGAGAAGCCTGCTGCCACTGGGGCTGAGTGGCCTCAAGGCAGTTGTGCCATTTCCTCATCCCTTTTGGGCTGAAGCGGCCAAAATGCCATGAGCTCTTTGATACCCCACCCTGAGGAGCTTCCAGCAGGCTCCAGCACCTCCCAGAGGTGCAGAGCATGGCTGCAAACCAAGTTTTGAGTGTGAACATTTTGATCAGCCTCTCTCACCTGTTTGCCTGGCTGGATCAAGGACTTCATGCATCTGATGGGAAACTCCTGATTTAGGAGCCTGAAAGCAACATTTGTGAGGAAAGCGTTCCATGGTAGCATCACTGCAGCACTTGGGGCATCCTGAGTGTATAAATGAACCCTTCTTGACTTCATCCATGTCTGAATGTCCTGCCTGGCAGAATCTCTGTGTGTCATTTCATGCACTTAATTGGTCAGGGACTGCACCGGAGCACAGTTTGCCATTGGGCCCATGATTTCATTTTGGGAGATTGATAACATCCCAAAGTCAGAGCTGAAATTTGTCTGCAGGATGCTATGCTACTCGTGCAATAAAGACTTAGGAAAATACTGATTCACCTTAGGGACATAATCTCTTCATTCATACCTGGCTCTTATTCTACTTGGATATAATAATTTCTGAGCTTGTGACCCATAGTGCTCCCATGGGTCTGTCCTGCAGGGTGCTGAGCAATCACTTTCCACCTTAATGTCACTGGAGATGAAGGCACTCACCATGTCATGAAAAAAATCCACCTGTGATTACTTCATTCTCTTTCATTTTTGTCCTTTACATTTTTTTCCTGATTTTTGCTTATACATAACCTCTACAATGGTGTCAACTACACTGACACACAGTAATGCACAAGAAGAAAAGTTACCTCTCCAGCATTAATTAGGTTACTGAGGAAAATATGCAGCTGAACAGCAATTGCTAATGAAAAAAACCTTACATTACTGCAAACCAGTGCATGGCTGAAATAGAATAGAAGCAAATGATCTAATCAGTCAGAGATTGTTTGCTCCATTTGCAGAGGTATTGAATTCAATTAAAGATTGCAATACTTAAAGAAGATAATTTAAATCTCTATTTATAGGAAATGTTCTTTTAAAAAACCTGCAATGTTTAATTGATGGAGTCTCTGCTCCCTCAGAGATATTAACAAAAGCAAGATATGATGCAAGATCCACATGGGACTTCCAGAAAGTGTGTTGAATACTGTTGTGCATGATTTTAGATGAAGGAGGTCTTAGTGCTCCTGAGAAAGAAATGCTTTTTGCTGAAGACTCTAAATGAAGGTTTTCCCAGCTTGGAAATATTTTAACAATGGGTGTTTAGGTGATGACAGACATCTTAATTATTGCACTGTAAATGTAAATGTAAATTTTTCAAAGGGGAGAAAGGTACTCAAAGCTTATTGAATGTCAGTAGTAGGTGAAAGTCTGATTTTCCTTAGTGCCTCAAATCCTCCCCCTGACTCCCCCTTTGATTGTAATGGCATTCATGCTGTCAGCCTCCATGCAGGGCACTGGGTAAACACAGAGGAAGTGAGTCCCTGCCTCCAGTATCTCCTTGAATAAACAAAAGGTATCAGGTAAGGAGGAGGAAAAAAAAAGAGGAAATCAGGAGGCAGGAGGAAGAGGGAAATGAAGCAAGCATTGTGCTGTTGCGGTGTCAAGTGTGCAGATTTGCAGCCATTGTGGGAGGGACACTTTACACCCCTGTGTATTTTTTGATCCTGGCTTTTCAGACAGCTGCAGGATCGCCACAGAGCTGCAGCAGATTCTGCATCAGGCAGCTGGGCTGCCTGGCCAAGCAGTTGGTGCAGAACTGGCACCAGCTGGGTGGTCAGTGGGACGTTTCCTCTGCTTCACACTTTGCCCTTGGCGCCTGGGGGAAGCCCCAGCCATTGGCAGGGGAGCTGAGGGTTGAAGGAGAGTCCTTTGCTCCCCCCACACTGCATGGCAGGAGGCTCAACGTTCTGCATACCTTTATGAGCATGGAAAGAAAACCCCCAGCTTAATTTTTGCGACTTGTGTTACATGAAAATTTGCGTTGCTAACTTTTAGGGAACATTAAGTGTGCCCTTGGACTCAGGAATCATTAATTTCTTCTAAGAATATCACCTTTTTATGAAGTTATTCAGCAAAATGATAGAGTTAAGTTCTTCCTTCTCTTTGCCTTTTATTTAACACTTTAAAAAGTCTAATTTGCAAGTTTTTCTGTTCAGTCATGAAGGTGATAAACATCTTTTATAACTGAAAATAAAGATTCTCATGTTGTAGAACTCCAGGAGCTGAAATGTTAAGCTAAACACTGAGTATTGCAAAGCTTGCAATAAAAATTGCAAGAGTTGGCAGAAGCCTGAAAGGCTTCAAAAGGACTTAGAGAATGGGTTTTGCTTGAATTAGGAAATCCCAATCAGGCCTTTAGTATCTCTTTGGCAAGGCTTTGTGAATCTGTATTAACTGGAAATCATAAATGAAATGATAGTAAATCAAGAATAATATGCTCATTTCTCATCCTTTTCTAAGGATTTGATTATGGCAGCCTATCCACAGACCAGCCTCTACTCTCATGCGCTGGAAACCATTTCTGAAAATTGTGTGCAAAATAGCTTTTTTTAATTTTCCATAACATATTCTGGCAGTCCTCCTTGTTCTTATCAATAACACTAAGCCACTTAGCCAGCAATTGCTCTATACTGTGGGATGATTACATGTTTGGGAACAATAGACACTGATTTCTGGTCAGGCAGAACTAAATCAATGAACTGAAATTTTGTCAGTTGCCTTGGAGGGCATACATCAGGTGAAGGGTAGGTTTCTTTACATATATTGAAGCAGCAGATTTAAATAGCATTCATTGTAGCAGGGACAATGACAGGCTTGGCTCAGGGACTTCACCTGCCAAATAAAAACAAGCACTGGAGAAAACAGGGGAGTTATCCATGGAAAGAGTTCAATTTTAAGAATGGTTGTTGAACACATGATCTCTACACAGGCCAGCAAATGTGAGCATGTTTTATGGAGATACCCTGATCATTAAATGAATGAAGATAACATTAATAGGAGGATGAGTTTTTTCCACCCATTTTGGTTCAAAATTATGTACTGTGCGGTTTGCAAAGTCCTGTTTCTATGCACAAGCATGTTCTTTTCATATATCTGCTTCCATTTCTTCTCCTGGATGGTCACACCAGCTTTCAAAGTTCATCAGCCCCAGCAGGCAAAGCTCCTCCCCAGGGCTCAGATAAATCATGAGGATTTGACTCAACAGATGCTCACTAGTGCAAAGTGAATCCCACAGCTCCCAGTGTCCCAGTGCTCAGCATCCGTATCTGTCCCTTAGCTGACAGATCCTGGGAAATGTGAGTTTTCAGGACAAATCTCATTTGCAGTAGGATCTCTGTGCAAAATGGTAGTTGTGCAGGTATCAATTGCAGGTAGACAGAAATTTAGCTAGGTACATGAAAACCTTCCACTTTTCCTTGAGTTTTTTGGTTTTGGGTTTTTTTGTTTGTTTGAGTTTTTTGTTTTTTGGTTTTTGTTTTTTTTTTTTTTTTTTGTTTAAAATGTCATATTAAGAATTTTAAGATTCTTCTAGTGATTTTTGATAATTTGATTGTTTTAAAACATAATTGTCAACATCACTGACACTCAAGATATCTAGAAAATTTGAAAAGAGGACACTGAACATTAAATTTCCCTATCTTTGTTTTAATATTTGCTACCTGATTACATTAGATTTTCCCATTCTACTGCAAAATATTTGCATATTGAATATTGGCTTTTCAGCTGGAGTACTGGAGTTGTGTAAATAGGGTGGCTTTACAAAACTCAGTACCATTGCCTCTTGAACTGGCTTGTTGTTTTGCTGTCTTCAAGTATTACTTATATGATCTCATGGTTCTCTGCCTGTCCCTCTCAATAAATATTGCATTCCTTGACTAATTCAGTCAAATCTGGTTCAGCATAAAGATCTCAAGGATATTAAACTCCCAGAGAAGCTAAATTGTGTCAGTTCTGGCACCCATCCTGGTCTCCTGTTGCATATTGCAGGGTCAGGTATTCCCCTGCTTTGTGTTTAAAAAGCAGAGATGAAAAAGAACAAATTGTGTGTGTGCGTGCTTAGGAAGAGTTTCTCAGAAGTTCCTCAGACTCATTAATGTTTCAATATTTTATCAATGTTTTTGAAAATCTTTTCATATAGCACTTTAATATAAAAATGCTCTAACAGTATCCTTAATTGTGGCAAGCTCAGAGGATAAGATTTGCTGTTTGTTTTTGTTGGCATTTGTTGGAGAGGAATAGTTCACAGAGGCTCCTCGGAGCACAGTGGAGCAGCAAAGGCAAATCCCAACCAGTTGTATGGAAAACAACAGGCACAGAAACATCTGAACATGGTCAGCAATGCAATTTCATTCCTGCTGCACTGCACAATCTGGAAAAGACTTTTGGTTTGTCTTTGGCTCTCTTGTGGATCTACTTCACGAGGAACCATCCAGGTGGGATGGGTTTCCAGCCCCTCCAAAAGGAAGCCAAACCATGGAATTTCTGTGCAGCCAGTGAGATATATCTAAAACCTTGAGCACTGCTTTGAAACTACCCCCTATGTTGTAGACACACGGGGAAAAAAAGTGTAAATAAAATTACAGCAGTATGAATAATCCAAAGAATGGCAAGATGCTTGCATAAATTGCTGTTTAATTAGTTGCAGAAACTTTTTAAGTTCAGTTTGAGAGAAAAGGATCTCAGACCACTTGCTGCTTTAATTTTGTTGCTCTTTCATGTTTAAATGACCAAGTTAATTTATAAAAATTTGCTTTATTGTGTTTGGTTTTTTTTAACCCAGATTAATTTTATCCAGTCTCAAGTTCTGACACATTACCATTTTTAAATGCAGTGAAATTTAGTAGAGCAGTCGTCTTGGTACCAATGTTTTTTCATACCGTGCTGCCTTTATTCCTAGTAAGTTGCTCATGTCCTGTTAGGACAGTAATATTTCTAAACTATCCCTTTGCATAACATGGGACAGCATCAAACTGTTGCTGAGCAAACAATAAATTTAGCAGGGATTTGTTGCTGGTGGAAAATATTTCCCTTGCAGTTACAGCTTTTTGTGTCAACCTCTTTTCTTAGAAAGGGTCCTCACATGAAGAAATGCTTGGTTCTTTCTCAAAACTCTCCAGTTTGAGGAGCAGTGACTTCCACTGTTCCTTCTCAGTGCCCTGCCAGCCCACTATATAAACATCAGGATTACACAGAGATGGGATTGTGTCACCCAGGTGGAACAAAATGTTGTTGCTGAGCCGGTGACCCTTCACTGTACCGTCACATGGCTGTAATGCGTTTTTCTGCATTTGGGGCGGCTGAAAAAGGCTGGGTGTGTCACAGTCACTGATTCTCAGTAGCCTCGAAGGATAGAAATCCTTGTATTGTGTCTCAGAGCTTCTGTTCTCCCGTGAAAAGAAAGAGAGAGTCGTTCAGTCCCCTTATCGCTTTCTGGAGCCGTGCTAAGCCTGAAGATCTCGTTAACCACTTCCTTTGGTGCATTTTTATGATTGAAGTGCTGTGTGTTTTACAAGCTTGGCTCGCACAATTGCCATTCAGAAAGCATGGAATAATACATTCTGTTTCTTTTGTGTGTGATTCCTGAGAGCTGAGGCAAAGAAAAGCAAACCCAGTCAGGGTGTGACCTTCTTGTCTCAGTGGTGAGAGCCCAGAGCAGGCACCCTGCCCTGATAAAGCTTCCAAGTGCTGGCACACGTGCAGCCCCCCCGGTGCCCTGCAGCAGGGTCAGTCCTGCTGCTGCAGCCAGCCAATGGATTCCAAGTGTTTCCACAGCACATGGAGCGCTGGGAGATGAATTTTCTTTCCATATCTAATTAATCAGGCTAATTGCTGCAAGTTGCAGTGTGCAACCTGCTTTTATGTGTGGCTGGCAAGGACCTGATTACAAGAGTCTGTTGTGTGATGTTTTGTTGAGCATCAAGCGTGTATCAAAATGTAGGTGATACAACTGTATTAAATACTGAAAATTTCTTCTAAACACAACAGTGACAGCAATGTGAGAAACCTTTCTGCTCACTTACAGTTATTAAGACCAAATCTTCATTCACAGGCATGCCTGCTTCACAGGCTGCAGATCATTTTCTTTAATCAAACAATTCTTGGGACATTCAGTTAATAAATTAATATAGAAGGTTTCTTCAAAACCCTGTTTTTCCCTGTGTGGGTAGTATCAACATCCTATGTCTATCTTGAATAACTCAATAAGTACTTTGTGATTTATTGATTTATTTAATTTAATCTGTTAGCTAAACTTGTCTTTAAATATTTGTTTTCATTCAGTAATCAACAGTTGATTCGAACAGCTGAAACTTATGTTTTGTTTATATGCGGGCATTACTTCAGAGTTAGATACTTCTTAAGTGTTATGTCTTGATGCTCTTTGCCTAGAACATCTGCAATTCTGTTATGAATAACTTTGCATGCAATGTTTATTTCTTTGCATAGTTTTCCTTTCACTTAATGAACCTCTGTTGAAATGTCTCTTTTTTTTGCAGTGTGGTTTCACAAGCCCACACATATATTTATACACACCCAGACACATAGACATACACATTTTTAAAAGCCAGATGAAGCTATTAGATTGGAATTTTTTTACTGTGAAGGGGAGCAGTAAAGTCTCCAAAGGGACTTAAGGAAGAATGCTATGAGACCTGCCAGTTTCTCCAAAGAGGGAACAGAAATGATGGGCAGGGGTGTCTGCATTAAGGAAGAGAAGAACTGAAATTTCTCCTTGGATCCAACTATGCCACTCTCTCCTAGCAGTGCACAGGAGCATGGGGTGAGAAAAAGGAACCATTTTCTTAAAAGTCCACTCCAGAAGATCTGGTGACATATTTCTCTCCATAAATAAATAACCAAGCACTTCTCCGATGTGAGATGATGATGGGCTGAGGATCAAATTCATTCCTGAAAATATTTGAGGTGTTCAGATATATCATCACTTCAGATTGTGTCTGTATCTAAAAACACAGTGGTGCAAGTACCATGTTTTGGGAGAACAGGTAGCAGGTAGAGGTAGTTCTGGAAAGGGCAGAAACCATGGGGGAGGAAGCCTGAGTGAAGAGATTCCATGGTGCTGATATTCCCTCAGGTCCTGGAGGAAAGAGGCTCACAAGGGGAACAAAACGCTTGAAGGTTCTGTGTTATCTTGTTAGGTCTTTAAAACCAGCCACATATTACATGTTTGGGGCTTTGTGGGTGGATCCTGTGTAGATGAAAGACTGAAGAGGTTGACAGGGCTTCTGAAATGGCCATCAGCTTGCAGGTTTTTTCCTCAGCTCCCAGCATAACACTATAAATACAGAGACAATTCTGACATGTTCATGAATTAGGAAAAAAAGGATGAAGTCAGAAAAAATGGCCTTAGATGTATCTCATATGACAGCAGCATATTATTTTCAGGTTTTTAAAGCAGGACATCATTATCTGTGCTGAGTGATGCTGTGAGGATGCTGGGAACAGCACGAGTGAGGTTCTGATGTCCATGTAGCCATAGCTGATTCCACTGACTAATAGATCATTTGCTTTTCTCTTCCTATCCAGATTCTCTTGTGATTTTCACAAATGTGCTAGCATTAATAAAT
Organism: Calcarius lapponicus; assembly: GCA_039654755.1. NCBI lineage: Eukaryota > Metazoa > Chordata > Aves > Passeriformes > Fringillidae > Calcarius > Calcarius lapponicus. The sequence continues at coordinate 103,994,839 of CM077465.1, read as the reverse complement.
TCCAAAGAGAAATATTCCCCCTTCTTTATGTCTATTTCAGGTCATATTTTGGAAAAATGAGCGTAGATCCTGTCTCCGTGTTTCATGAGGCCACAAATTCTCTAAAATTAAGTGTCTGGGAAATTTACTGAATGCTTTAGGGACATCCATCTAGACTTAATGCCTTCAGAAAAGCTGATAATTCCTTACATTGATACGAAGACTTAGTTGCTTAATTCCAGGCTCCCAGAGTTATTAAACATGACAGTCTGAATGCATTTTCTGTAGGTGTGATGGACTTGGTAATTAACTGATGTAATCCGTACCAAAGCATTATCAATACCTTCATATCCCACAGGGTAGGATGGCAGTGGTAGCTAGATATGTGTTGCCTTCTAAAAATTAAGTATTTGCATATGTATTTGAGTGTATAAACATAATTTTTTGTTACATTTTTATGGTGAGGCGATGTCCAATTGCAACTAGGATAGCATGAATGCTTAAAATGTTTCCCTGATAATGATATTAACATTTTTTGTCCCTAGGGTGGGTGATGGTTGCTTATGTCACCATACATGGCAATAATCTTAGAAATAATACTTTCTAAAATGATTAAAATGGCCAAATATCATAGTTAAATGAGGCATAAAGGCAATTGTGGTATTTTCCTTATGAAATGACAGTCATGGTTAAAGCACATGCAGGAGAGAAGGGGTCAGGATGTGGTTATTGCCTTCCCCAATGATTGATGGAAGAATCATTTTTGATGACCAAAAATAGTTTTTCAATTTTTATCAGCAGCATACCAAGAATAAAAAAGAAAGACTTCTTCTGTTCAAACCTATTTCTGTGTGATTTTTTATTATTATTCCTTATAGTTAAGTACAGGCAAATTTAAAAAGACAAAAGAGAAAGTTTTAAAATGAAAATCAAAATAAGACCAGTGTTTGAAAAGTGTTTTGTGTGTATCATATTCATCTAATTAGACATAAATCTGTAAATCATAAATCTGAGATCAGCCCAATGTTTTCAGTCAACTGTTTGAAAAGCTTTGCAAATCTGTTGAGGCAGTGCCTCCTCTGCAATCTCGACTGACTTCAGTATTTAAAATTTTGCAATAGTTTTTGTAGTGCTGAGTCCACACAGAAATAGAGAACATTATCTATGTTTTTAGTGCTATACAGGTTAGCCTCTAAAGAAAATTCTACAATTAATTTAATCCTATACTTAACATCTTTGTATAATAAATATCTTTATAAATTAATAATAGCTATCAGCTTGCTTAGTCTGTGAATAGACTGAAGTGCTTTTTTTTTCCATAAGAGGGAGGTAACAGATGTCTGACATGATAATTCCACCATATGGCAATTCCATTTTCTTTCTAGTGCAATATTAAAATAATAACGATGAACACGGAGCAACATTGTTAATCTTAGTAGGTGGAAGTTTCAGCATTGCTGAAGAAAAAAACTAGGTTTGATTTTAGCTTAGTGTTGAACATTAGAGAAAGTGTATTGTTGCTTTCCCCTCTAGAGACCTGGCTTGGTAGTAAAATGAGCTGGATAACTTAACAAGAATGGTTTTGTAAGTGTGCCTTCTTTTATTTTTTTTTTTTTTTATATTTCTGATGTTCTGAATATAAAGTTGTTCATATTTCAGGTCATACTCAGGGTTTAAGTACATATTTTCCACAGAATTATTACTTGCAAATTTCGCTCATGTTGTTCAGGTGACTAGCAAACCAAACCAAATGGCAAGTTTTCTTTTTGACAAGGCAGGGTCATCAGTAAAAAACTGTACTCACATGACCTAAGTAGAAGGAGCCAAAGGGGTTTTCCCCCCTTGAAGAAAGAAAAATAGATAAATATTACAGGAAGTGTATTTGGGTGTTTCACTTAGGGAACAAGGAGAGTCCATATGCCCATGGGAGAAAACAGGAATTTAGAGTAAAACTCCTTGCTGGCATTCCTTAGTCAAAGAAGAGAAAAATGCAGCAGCAGAGGTGAAAGTCACAGTGTGAGCACAATTTTATTTAGAAATACTAACAGTAAGATAGAACTGTAATGGTGCATTTCCTGACTATTGGCTGTAATCATGGAAATTGCTTTCTTTTTTTCCTGTAGTGTAAAAGGAAATTTTATAAAATCTATTGCTGATGAGTAAGGTACATGAGATTTTTCGGATAGTGCTTGTAGGGCCTCAGTATGCAGAGGAATGCCAGTTCAAAATAGTATTTAAATATATGTGTTTTCTTTAAACATGTACTTAAGTAAATGGTGGGATTGGAAGGGATTTAAACATGTGCTTTTCAAGTCTTTTCTTGAATCAAGTGTTTCCTTGAAATTAGAAATAATTATGTCTGCTCTGGTGCCGTCTTAACCTAGGTCTAAGCTAAAGGTAAAATCTCAGTTCTCATTCATTCCCTTCAAAAGAAGTTCTGTTTTCTTTCATCTCTCTAATTAAGATGTGCCATGAGGAGTGATTCTGATATCTCAGCCACTCTTCTGTAACAGTGAAAATTTGAAATGAATGAAATGCTTTATTTCTATCCAAGTAGAGCACCCGTGAATTACATTCTACAAAATCTCACCCACAGGTGATAGGGCATGTAAAGTGTACTCTGATTTGCACGTTTTAAATGGCTCATTAATTATCAATGTCAGCATTCTCTTAATTGTGGTTCTTTGTGGCCAGCAGAGCATTTACTGGTGATCTTTAGAGAAGATGGCTCATTACTCTGTCAGCTCTCCTCCTTTTTTTCCACTTGCTATACCACACTACTGAGAGTTAAAAATACATGAATAATTGGCAGATTGTTTTCCTACATAATCTGCTGTCATATTTGCCTCAAGAGCCTGTATTTAACTTCCTGTGGGAGAGAAGTGATCTGTGGAATCTTGAATAGAAGGTATTTAGGGGCTGTGCGGCCTTTCTCTGTAAAGATTAAGTTTGGACAGTGAAGACACTGGCAAGTTAGATAGGAGTAATTAATCTTAGAATAGCCCATAGTTATAACAGTTTTGGTGAAATTTAAGATTCAGGATGCCAGCAAATAAAACATGAATGCACATAACCATAAACAAAAGCAGACCTCAGATATGTCAATATTTTGACCTTTCTGCAGTACAAACTTTGATGGCTCTCTGTCACAGACATCTTTTATGAAAAATCCTCCTGAGAAGCTGAGAGGCCTCAGGAACAAAATGTAAAAATTGATTATCTGCTGCTGTGGAATGCAACAGGGGGATCTGTGATTGGCCCATGTTGGATGTTTCTAATTAATGGCCAATGACAGCCCAGCTGGCTCGGACAGAGAGTCCGAGCCACAAGCCTTTGTTATCATTCTTTCTTATTCTATTCTTAGCTGGCCTTCTGATGAAATCCTTTCTTCTATTCTTTTAGTATAGTTTTAATGTAATATATATCATAAAATAATAAATAAAACCACCTGAAACATGGAGTTAGATCCTCGTCTCTTCCCTCATCCTGGGACCCCTGTGAACACCGTCACAGATCCCTCCAAGTTTCCATCCCTGACTTTGACAAAGAAGAGCTGGGATAAATGTGGCTGATGCTACTAATGATGTCAGTCCATTTCTGCCCAGGCTGGCAGCAAAGCTCTCACTTAATGCTGGTTTTCACTGGTGCTCTGGGAACTGGAGTGCAAAGGTCCATTGAAAGCACAGAGGGTTGAAGCAGGTACTGCGTGGAACCACTTGCAGCCACTCTTGACCAAGAGGAAACTGCAAATAGTGAACTAGAGAGGAAATTCCCTGGGCCGTGCTGACAAGTTTCTTAGTGTTGTCATAGCACCTAAATTTTTGTTTCTGTGAGAGGATTTGTTTTTCAAAGGACAAAAAGCTATTAGTACCATTGAAAGCAGCCAAAGAGATAATTCTTAATTTTCTTTTTTTTTCTTCTTTTTTTTTTTTTTTTCCTTACAAATGAATATGCTTTAAGGGTTGGATCAGAAATGTGTATTATCCTGGCACCAGACATGGTCAGAAAGTAAATGGTAACAGATCCTTGACTCTGGCAAATAAAAAAACCTGTTTGATAACTGTTTCATATAACAAGCCAAATTCTCAGTCACTGTGGTAAAACTCCATTGATTTCAGTTATGGGCATCAGAGTAGCTGAGAGGAGAATGCGAGTTGCAAAATTCTAATTTTCTTGTTGTGCACAAAAAACAAAATAAAAATGCAAGAGCTCTTGGGATGAGGATTTCAAATGAAAGATAGGCAAAGAGACAGTGAACCACCTGGGTCTGCAGTCTATTCTTAAGCACCAGCAAGTCAGGTAGACCCCAATATTGTGTGCTATGTATGGCATCTGCAAATGATCAAAGATTTGGGCCCAAAGTCAGTGTTCTTTTATACAGAACAAATTAAAAGCAACAGATCTGTGCTTGGATAAGACTCTCTTTTCCTGAATAATATTTTACCATCTCAGGCATTGCGTTTAATTTGCTGAACAAATGTTCTGATTCAGATATTGTTGGAACTTGAACATTGTTTGAAGTCATGTGGGACTCGACACAGTTGCCTACAGAGAGGCCTATAATGCCAATTTGGCTGCTTTTGTGGCAAGATCTCAAAATTTTTGGAGGACCCTTCCTCAAATTTTCTGTTCTTTTGCTCAAAAGAGGATGAAACTCCTAACACAATGTCAATAACACTAATATTTAACTTCTAACTTCTCCCTTACTATCAGAGTGTCACTTTGACTTTTGCTAGGGAGAAGAGATCACTCTGCTTGTTTTACCCAAGAGACCAGTTCAAATTCAGCAATCAGCAGAGACAGGGCAGGGGAGAGCTTGGGTCCCAGTTGAGTTTTACCATATACAAAAAGTCAGCAAATGGTTACAGGTTTACAACCCACACAGCCCTGAACTGCATTAATCAGGGTTTTCATTTAAAAAAAAAAAATCATACAGCTGAACAGAAGAAAGTATTTCAGGTTAAGCTGCAGTCCTAGTTTTTCAAACAAGCAGGTTTTTTTTCTTCTCTCATATGAGGAGGGTAAAAAAGGTAATTGTATTTTGTATGGTGATAGAGAATTTGTGCTGGTTTCAACCAGCTGCTGAAATCAGTGATAAGAGGCACTGGCCTCCCCCACTACTGCTGGATAAAAAGCTGCTGCTGAGTCTATTTCTCAAGCTTAAGCCAAATTGCTTTGAAAGCTTGTGAAATTCAATTTGCAAGAGAATGGAGGATCCTCTCCATGTAATTTCAAAATGTGAAAAATAGTAATTGCTTTTACTTCATTCAGACTATCTGTGTAGGTAAAATGGCTGCAATCCTTTGGGCTCCAGCCTCCTCTGCCACTGGAGAGGGGAAGAGGTTGAACCCACACCAAAGCGTGGGAGATGCTGGACCCCACATCTTTTTGTCACGTCCTCTCCCTTTGGTGGGCAGGCACATCTGCTGAATGGCTGTGCCTTCCTATCTGCTCAAGGCACTGCTTCGTATCTGGACACAGCACACAAAAAAGAGTTTGTTGTGATAGCTCTGACTTTAATTGAGCACGTTTGTGTTTGTTTCTTCAGCGTGGAGGATAATCCTGTGTATGAACAGTCTGGCTTGATCTCAGATTTATAAAGTGTTTCCATTTCTTCCATTTGGTGGAGAACATAAGTATTAGCGGATTTTTTACAAGCCTCCTGTTAGGAGCCATCCTTGATCCTATGGCTGGCTTGCCTGCTGGTAATCTTTCTCTGTGCTTGAAGAGCTGACAAAAGCATCTGGGTCTCCCTGGCAGTAATTAGGGCAAGCTAACTGCCTGCTGTGCTGGAAAGTAGCTCTGAGTTTTGATGAAATGCAAATACAAACTGCAAGCTGGCTGGTTACCCATGCATTGTTTCCTTTATGCAGATCTGTACCTTTACACAGAGGAACCACTGCAGTTCCTTGTGTTTAACTGAGACTCTTATCTCATGGGATTTCTTTTAACTTAGAAATTCCACTGAACTCTGGTGTTATCTTAAGAACGCCAAGCTCAGAGTGAGGCATTGGGGTTTTTTTTCTTTTTCCTTCTCTTGCACAGCTGTAAATGTAGAATTGCCTTTACAAATTAATCAACAGCTTCAGTTTTCAACCACTAAGCTTCAAAAAGCTAATGGAGGAACCTTCCTCTACCCCAAAAAACTTCATAAGACATAGAGCAGCAGTTCTCTTGATGTCAGGTCATTAAGTATTGAAGTTTCCTCCAAAGTAAAACATATAAGCCTGTAGGTGGAAAAAAGATATCCTCAGGCTGCATTTTAGTAATTTTGTGTCCAGGAAGCCTACCTCCCCTAAAAAGTCATTAAACAGGAGCAGAAGGGATGCTTAGGATTTATTTTCTCATACTCACAGCATCCATTGTGCATTTGTGCTCGTGGGCTTTAACAGCTTTGTTTGCCATGGAGATGATTTGTAAACTAAGGGTGTAAGTGGTGTGTTGTCAATGACCACATGCCCAGCAAAAAAGTGTTGGGAGCAGCAGCTAGTTATGAAAATGTATCTATTTGGATTTGGAGGGTTTTGTTTGTTGTGTGTTGGGGTTTTTTTCTGTTTGTTTGGGTGGGGTTTTTTGTTTGCTTGTTTTGTTTGCTTCTTTTGGAGAGAGTAATGGTTTAATTTGTGAGTAAAATCCTGCCTGGCTCCTCTTAACTTAGGGCAAAGTAGTCCTGGGGTCTGAAGATGCCCTGAGATCCTGCTTTGTCTACAGTTCTGTCTCTGTGACAATGTTTATTGGTCTTGACACTCCTTTCTTTGATATTCATTACAGTGCCATTACAAGGGTTCTGTTCTTCTCCTAAGAGATAAAACATCATCTTCTGATTTAAATGATAAGAAATAGAAATCTGGCATTATAAAATAAGAGATTTTGTTTTCTGTAAATCACCTGAAGGCTTTTTAAAAAAATCTTTGTCTTATTTAATTACTTCCTGATTATCAGATCATCTTCTTGCATTTCTTCTCATGTTGAATCATCATAATTTCTTCGATCTCTGCAGGAGGCAGAGCATCCCCTCCCTCATCATAAGCATTAGCACTCCACCGTAGATTGACTGCAGCAGATGCTATTAAGTCCTACAGATATTTTTCTTTTCAGAGGTAATTATCAACAAATGCTGATTTATTTCTTTTTAAGATCATAAATGCATTTGCCACAGCACTGCACCTTTGCTGTCACTCATGCTCAGTTCCACCATGGTGTGCCCTGAATCTGTTTTGTGATACATGGCACTATTATATCTCAGGGAGATTTGCTCTTCCCTTCCCTATGTAGTATGATTAATTTATATGCAGTCAATCCATGCTTGGAATGAAATAAGTTTTTCATCTTTCTGTCTTTTTTTGTGTTTTTATGCTCAGTGGTTTATTTTTTGTTTTTTTTTTTTTCCTGAGAGGAAGGTTTCCGCAAAGCTGTTTTGGCATTTATTTTCATTGAGAAGCTTAGTAAAATAATTGAAACAGCCAAGAAATGGCTTAGAAAAGGGACAAAATGTATTTTCTTGTTTTGCTTCATGAGCAACTGAGTTTGAATACTGATGCAGACACTAAAGTAAATTAGATTATCTCAGTTCAGTATTCTGCACCACAGTTCCAATCCCCATCATTGTCCCAATCCCCATATCTACAAGATGGAAAGATTAAGTAATAATGAAGACATGTCACTGCACCTGCTTTCACAGTATCAGGCTACACAGAGTAAATTCATCCATAGTTCTGTTTGTCCCCCTCTGGCATTATCTGTAGTTCCCAGCTCCCAGATGAGGGCTCGATCGAGATCCCCACAGATTCTAAAAACACATTTCTAATCGTTGGCCGTTCATGTTTGCCTACAGATTTTGAAAACAAGCTGCTTTTACAGGTCTCTCTACATAAACTGTAAGCATCTGAGTTGATGTGTAGTTTCATTTGCTAGCACACCACTAAACTGTAACACTGGTGAAACGTTGAACATCTGGCACATAAGGCACTTTAGCGGCTACCATGCTGTGGCTGGCACGGGCATTTTCTCAAAGGGTGTTTTGGAAAGGGTAAGAGCTCACCATGACAAGGTTTTCAGCTCTGTGTGTAGCCTCTGAGTCCTCCAGAGCCACCCCACAACAGCTTGTGTCCTACCCAGTCCAGGTTGTCTTGCAGCTTCTGGGCTTGCCTGTGGCATCCTTTGCCCATCCAGCTCAGCACAGCCCTTGGCTCCTGCTGGCACAACTTTGACTTCCCCAATAGCTTCTAAGGACAGGTGAGATGAACACATGATGGGTGATGTGGCAACAAGGGAAATAAACTCAGGAAAAGGCTGCAAGTCCAGAAAAAAGGATAAAGCTCTGATCCCTCGTATTGTTTTGCCCTCTGAATAAATTACAGCCCTGTCAAAGCTTTGCTTTTGGCACTGGCATGGCCTTTGGCTTTTAGTCTCTTTCCTTATTCCAGCTATTTTTTTTCTCTTTAAATTCTTCCTCCTTTATCAGTCAGCATGGTTGATGTAAGCTTTATATTTTTTTACATGCTTTTTTCTGCACTGTGATGATGCTCCCCTTTGCTGTCCTCCAGTTGTTTTGATTTTGGCTGGTTCTGCTGTTTTGGATTTTTTTTTTTTTTTTTAATATCAAATGGCTTCTTGTTGTTAAGGTCATGTGCTATCAAGCTCACTGAGAGAGTTTGAGTTCCATGGCAGCCATGTAATTGACTGGATATCATCTCACTGAAAGGTCACAGTATGCTTTAGAGGGTGCTTTTCCCTTGTCTTAGCAGCATTTTGGATAGGTTGTTTTGCTTTGTGCAATTCCAGACTCTTGGTTCGAACTTACAGTTTTCTTATTCTGTAAGTGGAAACTATATTTCTTATTAAGCATAATTTATTGCACTCAACAGCTGCTGTTATGATGCATCAGAAATGCCCTGTCATGATTGATATGTTTACACTGAACCACAGCATCTGGAATGATTTCCCCATGCATTTCTGTCCTCATCTGCTCAGGTCTGAAGCTTTGGGAAACCAAGATGAGGAGAGGAGGAGATAGGGAGTGGGAAGGAAGAATCCTACAGACCCCATAGCCCTGCCTGACTTCTGCTGATACTTCCACTAATACCAGGAGAGATCTGCAGATGAAAAGCAGGGCAGGATGTCCCTGGAAATTAAAATTCTGTTTGAGTGCTGAAAACAGCCCATGTCCCCTGTTGTTCTGCAGTGGCCTAGACACAGAGTTATCCTTTGCCTTGGTGCTGATTTGTGCAGTAGTAGCAGTGAGGATGTCTCCTGCTGTTTCCAAGAAAAGAACCAAATATCAGCCCTTCTCTATATATCAGTAGTCCAGGCATTACATTTGTTCCTGGCTCTTCTGCAGCAAGTCCCTGTCTTTTTAGGTGGTGTAACAAAAACATTAATAATTGAAGTATTTTAAGCACTATTAAAAACTAGGCACAACCCCTTGCAGTGTTGCCATAACTATTGCTTCCTCATTTTGTAACCCAGACTTCATACTCTCAGGTTCCATTCTGCAGACCAGAGAGCTAGAAATACATATTTTTAAAACTTGAAGTGAAATTTTAATATATGCATTTGCAGTTCTGGAGTGTAGGGAACAGTGACTGATACCATTAAGACCTGGAGGTCTTACAGTGAAAACTGGCCAAATGTGTATGTGCCAGAAAATAATAAACCAAGGGCTTCGTAGGAGTGTCACTTAACATTTTATTATTACACTAATTTATTAGCAATATACATTAGTGTATTAATAAACTTCAGAAATGGCTGGTCCTTTCATCTAGAATAGTTATTGTGATAGGAGGCTTCCCAGCTCATTTTTATTGCTCTCCTGTGGGGCTGAAGGTGTTCTGGTACAGTAGAGTTTGTATATTCAATAAACTTTTAGGCTTATGAGAAGGTCATTTGTTAAAGACACTCTGTAGGCAATGGTGAGTCTGAACAGCTCTGCTACCCTCTTGTTTATAGCTTGTCTTTGACCATAAATGGAAGCTTCAAAAGAATAATAATGCCCAAGCTGGTAAATAATATATGTCATCCTTGCTAATCTAGAAAAACTTTGCATGCCACTTCAGCCTGGAGATATGACCTCCCTTCATTGTCTGAGCAGAGACCTTTGTAAATCATTTGCCCCATTTAATAGATTACGAATCAATTGCTGTGAATTGGGCAGTTTTGGTGACTTCTGCTTTTTTGGATGTAATCTTTCTCCTGCCATGGGTGTTCCAGAGAATCAGGTTGTTATGACCCACTGTTGATTGCAGAGATGTTATTCCCTTGCAGAAAAACTTCTCCTACAAGCAGTAAATTGAAGTTGAGAACTAAATTTATTCTGCCTAATACCTCATGTTGAATGGCTGAATTTTGAACCAGTCCCATAGCATCAACTTTGGTATAAATTTGACAACTGTGCATTTCCAGTATTTATCTGAGTTGTATAATTTAATACAAAATATTGCAACTGTTTTTCTGCATGTACTGTGCTTTAAATAATTCAAGTATTTTATTAGCTATCAAGTAGTTTGTATGCCAATTGGTGTTTTGAGGTTTGCCCAGCATATTTTATGGTTGTATTGTACACAGTTTGAGTGTTTGTATGTTGTTGATGCTCAGTCTTTTTCATATCATTCATGATACAGTTTTCAGACAACACCAAGAGGTGCCTTGATTTTATCAAACAAGGAGAGTGCATTTGAATAATAATCAGATTGAGAAATGAGAAAAAGCTGAATTTAGCAACCCCAGGCATTTAAATATCTTCACCTTTAGATAATGCCTTTCAATTTTTGCAGATGGCAGAGAAGACCAGTGAGTTTAAATACCAAGAAAACTGCAGTAATTCTTTTTTTTTCTTTGACAGATTTGGGGTTGTCATTTACTTTTTCCAGATGAGCAGATGCCCTTATATTTGCAGCCTAAAATGCAGGTGGAAAATCAACATATTTTTTTAAATGTGGCTAGCTCAGTTCGATTTATATTAATGTATATTGATATTAATGGCTGTGGACACTGAAAGTGCTTTCATATGAGAGGTTGCAAAGAGCAATTGTGACTCAAGCCTGATTTCCCATGTGCCTCCTGTGCCTGTTTCCTGGAAAGTAGACACTCTTAGGATCACATGGGACCAGATTCTGACTCTGTTGAATCACAGTGCCATAAATTTGAGTAGCCATGTGTGTAGGCATCCAGAATAAAACTGCATGGGAAAAATACAAGTAGAAACCTTGGTCAGTCTCCTTAGTTATGTGGAGAGATAAACTAACCATTGAAAGTCCTTTTAGCCACTTCACAAGATACTTGTGAAGGCTTTTTTTTGAACTTCCCTTCTTTGACTTCTACTCTATATTTCTCCTTTCAGGATCAAGCACTTTTTTTGTCTCTGGTCTCTCTTTGACAAGTCTATTCTTCTAACCAGCTGTGTCAAGCTTCAGAGATGCTTTTAGAAACACCTGTCCTGTGGTATAGAAGCTTGACAGTCATTCAATTTATCTCTTTTGCTAGTAATTCACAAAATTCAAGTGTAGAGTCAGAGCCAACATGTTTCTTCATTTTTTTTTTCTAGCATTGCTGCCAATCAATGTTAGAATAGAAACATTCTCCAAGAGGATCAAAATTAGTGCCCAGAGAGACGTGTTAATTGTGCAGAAAGCTGAAACATTAACCTTTCAACTTGCCTCACCATCCTTCTCCTGTGCCCAGCTGCTAAACCTTTCAATTTCTGGGCGTATTTTGCTCTTCACATTTTCTTCCCATTGGACTCATAACAGTGCAGTGTATTTCTCCCAGTAGTTCCTACCCCAAGGCATAAACCCAGCTAATGGATGATCTTGTCTCTGTCCTTTGCTCTGCCTCCCAAACAATCTCTTTATATCCCACATGGATGAGAAGAGTTGCCTTCACACAGGATTCTTTTTTTTTTCTTGGTTCACAACCAGTAATGAGATTTTGAGTTCTGGAGATACCAAAGAGGTGGCCCTTGGGGGCAAAGCCATCAATGTGCTGATGCCATGGCTGGGTCAGCAGGTGGTCAGAGCTGCCCCTGTGGTCCATCCACAGGAACCACTAGCCACGAGATCTGTAGTCCCTCAAATGTGCAGGAGGGCAGATGTTCTCCATTGCCAATTATCCAAAAAGCATAAACCTCATTTTAGAGTGTCCTCTTCCTCGGCTGGGAAATAGATGTAATTTTTATTCCTCTGTGTTGGTGATGCTTAAAAGGTTTTGTGAACATGTAAAATAAATCCATTTGGGATTTTGAGGTCTGATTGGCGGATTTTTTCACTTCAAATATCCTGGAGCTAGTATTCTCTTTGATGCCTTAAATTGTAACCATATAGGTTCAGTTTTAGCCTCCACATGAAATAAATAGGATGAAAGTAGGATTAGTTGAGCAGGAAGTCTTTTAAAATAAGCTAAAGAAAACATTACTTTCCAATTTTTTTTTTGTCTGAGAGGAAATGTTGGTAGAAGTTTTGGAAAATTGCCCTGAAATGCTTTACTCATTTTCTCTATCTGGATGAGAAGGAGCACTATACCACACATCATCAAGATATCCTGTGATTGTCTTCCCATTATAAAATAATGTAATAAAATAACACTGAAAATGAAACAGAAAATGAAAAATTTGAGACTGTACAGGGAAAGGGCTCTTAATGTTTAATAGCTACCACTAAAGACCCTAATTCAGGCTACCAGTTCTGATGCTTCTGTAAGTAAGATGAGGTGTAAAACATTGTTTAAAACATATGTGCTGTGAGGCTGGGCTGTGCTTCGTATTTCATGATTGATAAGGTATTGTCCCCAAATAAATCCTGCAATTCTAGCTGCAGTGACACAAATAATAGAACATGAAGGTATGAAAGAAAATGGCCAATTTGAGTGATAGAAAAAGAAGCTATGCTTCATTTGGTCTTCAAAAATAAGGCACAGTGAAGATATGATTGTCTTTCTTGAAAGGTTGTATAGGATTTCTACCATATAAACCTCTCCCTGCTTACGTTTTTTTGAGTGACTCAATGATTTGTGCACATTGTGCAGTGTATTTGTCGTTTTTGAGAGGTGTGTTAAGGAATGGTTCTGTAAAATTTTAAACAGTGTCATCAGATTCTGATTTGTTTGCAAATTATGTATTGATGTGTAAGGGTGGCAAAACCAGGCAGAGCACTGATCCTGAGAAAGACTGCAGCTCACAGAAGTAGTTGTCATTTTGTTTTTCTAATGGTCCATTTTTAATAGGCAAGCATCCAGCAGCAGGCACTTAGAAGAAATTTATTCTTCTATGTTTGAAAAATAATATGAGCCTAAGTTACACTTACTGGACCTCTCCTACCCTTTAGCTGTCTGATGTTATTTACACTTCAAAATTATTTTCAACCTTTAGCCTAATGAAAGAAAAAGTATGCTTGTTTCTTTATAGCAAATATGTAAGTAGCAAACAGATTAAAAACACATTTACAGACAAAATATATCTTGACTATACAAGAAAGACAGATTGACAAATACAATTGGCTTCTTGTGTTCATTTCAAGTGGGGTTTAGTTAGTGCCTGTGTGGTTGTAATCTCCGTGAGGTTACTTTATTAACCAGAACACATGTTTTGAAGTGGCAATCAAAAAGATGAGGGCTTGGGGTTAAAAGACTTTGAGGCATAATAATTCTTAATCAAAATCTCATTTGGAAAAAAATGGCACCTGGATTAAGTACAGCACCGGGAGTCTTCCAGGGAGTGTACAGCAGCCTGTCTTGACAGTGATTTATGTTCTTTTCTGCCTGCCATGCCCAAGTATATTATCTAGGTTGACATGCATATGTACACATATCAGGCAAGGTCTCAGCACCTGCTACAATGCCTGCACTGGATTTATCCTTGTTGATACCTCGGAATATTGGTGAAGAGCGAAGGACGAGGTCCCTTGACACATATCAGTGAGACGTGGCGCGACACCATTTCAGCACAAGCTGGGCATATATTTAGACTCAGCAGCAGAAGTAATTAAGAGTGGAGTTTGATTGTCATCTGGCCTTGCAGTTGTTCTTGCCATGTGAGTCTGGCAACCTGTAACCTCACAAGTCAACAAGAAACCACCCAGCTCCTGTATTCTTTGACATTTCAGGGACTATTTCTGTGTAGATATGAAACAAGCACTCTGTGGGAAAAATATCACAGTAATAGATGTGACTCCTGAAATCTTGACAAGTGCAGAATAATTTAGATTGTTCTGAAAATCTCGTGCATACATTTTCCTAAATTAAAAGTGTGCTGCACTATTTGAAAAATACATAACCTGAGTATTGCTTCCTTAAGCACTATGAAAAGGTCACTGTATAATTTACTCAAGAATTATAACCTTCCAATAGGTTTTGAACCATCCTGTAAATTTAACTAGAAATACAGCATTCTGGCTTGGTGTTTTCTCAGGCACCACTGAAACAAAACCAAAAAATATTTACAAGTTAAATTTGATAGAAAAATCATTATATAATTGTCAGGTATCACTGCAACTATATTAGATGGGATTTATTAGTAGAAATTATTTATGGACTAGTTTGTCTTGTCTTAATCACCTCTTTCTCCTCTACTCTCAATGCAGAGGCAATCTTTTTTCACCTTGTTTTAACTCTACATGCCCTTGTAAAAAGTCCCTCTCCACCTTTCTTGTAGGCCACATTTAGGTACTGAAGGGCCACAATAAGATGTCTTTGGAGCCTTCTCTAGGCTAAATAACCCCAATTATCTCAGTCTTTTCTCATAGGAGAGGTGCTCCAGCTCTCTGGTCATCTTTGGGGCTCTCCTCTGGATGTCCAACAGGTTGATGTCCTAATGTTGTGGGCCCAGGAGGGTCTCACCAGACAGAGAATCACCAGCAGAGGGGCAGAATCCCCTCCCTCACCCTGCTGGCCATGCTGCCTTGGATACAGCCCAGGATCAGGTTGGCTTTCTGGGCTGCAAGTGCACTTTGCTGGGTCACACCAAGATTCTCATCAAGCAACATCCCAAGTTGTTCTCCTCAGGGCTGCTCTCAACCCAGCCTGTATTTGTGCTTAGGATTGCCCTAACCCATGGGCAGGAACTTGTATTTGGCCTTGTTGAACTTCATGAGGTTTGCCTGCCCTAGCTTTCAAGTCTATCCCTGTGGATAGCATCCTTTCCCTCCAGCCTGTTGACTCCACCACACAGCTTGGTGTTCTCAGCACACCTGCTGAGGGTGTGCTTGATCCCACTGTCCATGTCACTGACAAAGATGTTAAACAGACTGTGGGCAATAATTTTATCTTTTTAAAAAAAGTAATCTAAAGCTCTTCTACTTGACAAAAGCTTCTGTGCACCTAAATTAATTTTTCTTTGAAATCTCAGTGGCAGAGTTCTCGAGCTTGTAGTTTTCCCTGTCAAACCAGACATGAAGTTAAGCTGCATCTGAGTAATTTCAACAATTCTCCACTAAGGAAGGTGCTTTTTTTCTGGATTGCATCTGAACCTCCTGTCACTGAAGAGTTTATTCAGAATTTCTTTCTGATGGTATAATGTAGCTTTGTAACTTTGTTCAATTTTCTGAATTTATATGTGAGTTGTCATGTTCCAACCCTGCAATGGTGCACCAGAAAGAGGAGATTTTACACAGGTCCTGTTCTCTGCCTTGTTCAGGGGAATCATCAAGTTATTATCATCTAATTACTGCATGGAACATTTAACGGAGTATGTGTTATAATTATGAATTTGTCCAGGAGACGTTAAGGAAAAATCTTTGTATTTCATCAAGTGAGCAGATCATACTTCAGCAGATGAGTGAGGTTATTTTCAGGAGTAATTTGTAGAAGTGGAGAGTTCAGCCTGGTTTCATGAAGTGCACAAGGCATATTACAAAGCCAGTTTGAAGGGAGGTACCCTAAAGTGATCAGGACATCTGGGAGAGGTTCAGCAGTGAAAGAAACAGTGGGTGAAAATCACATAAGGGCTGGTCTTTGGTCGAAGATGTGTATTATGAGGAAGGCTATGAAATTTGCATCTGATTCTTGTTCAGGTTTAAGTATCTCTGCGACAAAACCTCAAATCACAGGCACACCTCTGTGGTTATTTTTTGCACTATACTCTGCCATATAGTGAATACCCCCAAAAGAAGTTTTTTGTGAAGGTATGAATACATCTGTGCCTACAGTGTTGAAGGCCCAGATTATTTTAACACAATGAAGAGGCCTGACTCCATTAGAACATCCTTTGGATCTTGGAAAGAATTAAACTGCAAGAGTTTATAAGTGAAATGTTTTTTTATCGGTATAACTGTATTTTTTGGCAAAACATATATGTTGCAAAGAATATATGTAAGTAATTAAGCCAGTTTACTCAGGATTTTATGAAATTGTGAAATTTTTATGCCAAACAATCTGAAGTTTCTCTTCTTCTAAAAGAATTGTAGGTTAGGTGCTACAGAGATGACAGAATACTTTCAGAGGAGACATTTTGTGGTTTTGCATTATCCACTGATTAAGCAATATGAAATGTGTCCATTTTCCTCTGATTACTTAGAACCCCTTATAGAAACATGGAGTGTGTGCATGTGTGTCTGGGACTGATTGTGAAACAGACATTTCTCAATGTTTCATCTCCCTGAGCTTCTGCTGCGCAGAGGTGGGTGAACAGAGCACATTCAAAATGCATTTAGCAAATACAAACAAATGCACTTGAAGACACAGTCAGCTGTGTGTGACATTGCCTCTCTGATGGTGCCCTGGCTAGAGAAGAGGGTTGTTGTGTGCAGTGGAACAGACAATGATGAGAAATGTGAGTTTGCACACTAGGGAAAAAGAAAACCCAAACCAAACAGATGAGGTAATGTTTTGCAAGAGTTTGAAAAGCAAAGGGACATGGGCAAATACAAAAGCTGTAGTAGCATAATATATCTGACATTGTTGTCTTTCTCTGTATTCACTCTCACCCACACAACAGACCATTTCTTAATTTTTCCATATGTGCTTCCTTTGTATTTTTCATTAATTGTCCTATTTTTCATTATTAGTTGTATAGTTCTAGATTTTTTTCCTGTCCTGAAAAATTCTGCTTGATTGCGCTCTGTATCCTTCCTCCCTTTTGCTTAGCCTATTTAATCATTACTATTTCTCCCGCTCCAAACCTATTCTCCTTTTTTTTTTTTTTCTGAAGCAACAACATTTCTCAAGCTGCCATTTCTCATTGAACTTTAGCAGCATCCTTGTAACTGCTATATCCCCATGGGTCTGTTGTTCTCTTGCAGTAATAAAAGCCTATTTTTTTCCCCTTCCTGGGAACACTGAGATGACTGATTTCAGCAGTGAAACATATCAAAGCAAGTTTCTAAGTCAGCATATGTAGAAGTGGGATTCTCCTGCCAATGCTATGAGTAGCTGTCTTTTTTAATTGCTTATTTTTATATGGTGCATGCAAGTGTGGGTGCAAGAGGAGGCTTTATTGCTCTGGGCAGATAATATCCATACCAGCAACCTAACAGTGCCACTGGAAGTCTCAGTTCACCTGGTGCTGAACCTCTCACTCATCTAAGCCAAAACTCCAGCCTAGTTAGGCTGTTGATTTGATGAGCCCTTCTATGATTGACAGGGAAAGGGAGAAAGGATCTCAGAGAGGTTTGATGTGTGGTTTTCCACTGAAAGTAAATTCATGTGGAATGTGTCTTCTTTTGTATTTGTCCATATATTTCTGCTTTAAGAGGGTTTCCAATCTGCAGTACCATTTTTTGCCAAAAAACATATAATCTCTTTATTTCCTTCTTTCTTTTGTTTGCTTTTATTTATTTTACTCTGTTTAAAAACATAGGAGAAAGGGGTCAAGAACAGAAGAGTCTAAAAGCTTTTGAGTGAAAGCAAATATAAAATATTCACTTACTTAAAAGAATCACAAAAATCATCTTTTGTCTCGTGGTAAAGTTAGGGCTTTATATGAGTTTTTTTGTGATTAAGTCACCTGTCACAGAGGAACCAGATTTGCTTAGAGTTTTTGTTTGGGGGACATGGTTTTTATTTAGTATTAAAAAACCCCAACCCTCAAGGCTTCTAACTATGGCAAGAAGGAAAGGCACTGGGTGCCATTTCTTGTTGATGTCATAGGTGGAACGACATGTCTCAGACCTTGGATAGGTCAGCTAATTTTAGACTTTTGAGTCACCATTCAGTCACTTGGTCACGGCACTGGTCTACCCTGAAATAAAAGCATGGTGTGGTCTTTGCTAAGAAGACATAGTAATTGCCTCTGAGAAAGGTGTCTTCTTCTTTGTAGTAAAGAATGTGTTACACCTGTCAAATTTCAGCACAGGAACTGTAATCAGTAGAGGTATTTCTTGGGTTTCAGCTGTGACAGTGTTCATGAGAAGCCACTGCTTGTAAGAGGAAAAGATGCATGAACGTAACCCTGTGTGCCACTATAAAATTACTATCTTTTTGCTTCTTAAACTGAAATAAGCCTATTTTTTAGGCTTTTGTGATAGGAATTTCTTTGGAGACCAGGATGTTTAACCACACATAAAATTACTAGCTGCATACCTTTGCAAATAGCTCACCTTATTCCTCAAGAGATTACTGGCTTACAGTGCCTCTTGAAAAACTCTCCTCCTATTGTCCAGTTATCAGGGAGTTTGACTATTTCATTTTTAAATAGTTTCATTCTGAATGTTCTGAATTCAGTGCTTCTAGAAGAACATTATTTTTGTCACAGAAGTTGCAGGTTTTCATGTAACAAACCAGCAATGACAGTACTGTGGATTTGTGTAGCCCTTTCCTAACAGAAGACTTCTGATGTCAAAAAGGGCATGATCATTTTATCATATGAGGGGTTTTATCTTCATAGCCTGTCCTTGTCAGAGGATAAATGCTCTCAGAATGATCATCTTGTGCTTGAAAGGTCACAACTCCCAGAAATTTATGAGGTCATGATCCTTAGTGTTGTCTCATTCATCAATCTCAATGAAATTATGGGAAGAAGTTTTCTGGCCAAAGTGGGTTGTGCCATTGCCTCATCTTACTGCATGTCTTGACTGGAATCAAATTGCTGAATATCTCCAGAACTCCTGGACCAAGCTGAATGGTCCCTTTGGAACTCAATGTGTCTAGGGTCAGGGTGTTAATAGCTGGAATTAACTCGTCTAAAGGTACCTGGGAAGGGATGGTCTTTAATAAGCAGAAATTGTTCCCATGAAGGCAAGAAGAGAGAGGAAGTTTATCTGCCAATACTTACACTTCCAAAAACAAAAGCCCTTAGTCAGAAGTTGATTTTTTGGCTCTTTGTGTGAGCACATGCTTAAGGCATCTGTGTGGAGTGATTTGCCAGCAGGCCTTTAGCCACAGTACTTTCTGTCAGGAAAGGCTCTGGGAAATACAAAATTTTGGTATTTTCAAAACAATTAATCAGAATAGGAAGAGGTTTTTATTAGTTCTGTGACGCATTTGTTGGGATTGGAGAGCTGAGGAGAGGCTGGCAAACACTAGGCAGACATCTCTAAGAAATGGTAAAAAGTGTTTTTGCAATCAATACAAGTTGTTTTAAAAATTTCATCCTTCAGTTCCCTCCTTATTTCTAGCTACTAAATCCCATGAAAGAGACATATCATTATCCTCTGCTCCACCAGTTCAGACGTTCAGAGCCCTTGATAAATTAACAGACTGGTTATTGAGAAAAATAAAATTACAGTTCTGGATTGGATTTATGATTCTTATGCAAATGTAACTGCCACATTCTGTGCAGAAAACACATTTACACATTTAAAACCCTGAAAATAGCAATAATCCTGTTCAGGAGCTACTCCAGTTAATACTTTCCTATATAGATTTGAGTATTCATTAATAACTTCTGGATTGTTATTAGAATTGTTTTATTGTAACATGTAATTTGCTTGAACTGACTACGTTTTTCTCAGAATGGTTTTAATTACAGAAATAAATGACAAAGCTTAGTGGAGATGCTTATACAACAGTGCAGTCATTTTCTGTGTGCCAACTGGAAACTCATTTTTAACAGATGGAATTTACCAGTCTGCAAAAAGGAACACAAGGCCTTAAAACTTTACTTTATCTGCCTGAGAAAATATTAATATGGTGTCATACACACTATTTCTTCTTGGCTTCTGCAATATTAATCAATTATCTGTTACAGCTGTAGAAAAAACCCAAAGAGTTGTTCATTTTACTGGGGATGCATTTTGCTATTAGGATCAATTTTATATGTCAACAAGATGTACCATTGTGGGTTAGAATAACGGTATGATTCCAAATATTTTCTTTTATCTGTGGGGACTGAGACATTTATCATCCTTCCTTCTGGTGGTATGGACAGTGTTGTTGTAGATTATTTTGGCATCATCTTCCTCCCTTTTTTTTTTTTTTTTTGTTTTGCTAGCATTCTGCGTGACTGTTCTTGTAGGTCTTGTTTTCTTTATAAATCAGTAGGTGTAACCTTCTCCCAGATTCTGATTTGGGATAAAGGCTGTAGGTAGCTACAAGACGAAGCCAGGACTTCAGATGCGACCTACCAGGAATAGAAAACCAGCATTTTGCTTCTAGTTGATGAGCTGGTTGATTGCAAGTTGTCTTTTCTTTTGAGACTCACTAATGAACAGCAGTAAAAATGTAGCCCAGGAGTAGCTCAGAAGGTGCCCTGATTAGGTGTGACAGAAAGAAACAGGCATCACCAGGATGGTGAAAATGAGGGTGTGGAGCTGGATGACCCTGTAGACTGGGGTAGGAGTAGAGAGATGAATTCATCAGGACCACGTGCAAAATCACACCCTTCAGAATAACAAAGTATTGAGCTACAAGTTAATTGTTCATCAGTTGGAAATGAAAGAGGAGCAAAAAGCATGGGGGATTCCCAATAACAACAGGATGGCTAAGCTGTGGTGGTGTGGCCATGGAAAAGGTAAATGTACTGCTGGCCCCTCTCAAGGGAGGGAGAACTGCCAAAGATCCTGCCCCACAAGATTAAAAAAAGTCTATTTCTGCACCAGCCAACTACCCCAGCTTTTGGTGGCACTTGCAGCACGCTAGTACCCTGCATCTAATGGAAATGTGTGTCTTTATCCCACTGTATTTCAAAACCACACAATATTAAGATAATTACTATAGAGTCTAAGAATTGCTGAGACTTTACATCCTGCTTGTCTGATATGATCTTGCTCACATTTCCATTTTCTATGAGAATGTGGCTTGTGCTGCATCCAGCTCTGGGGTCCCCAGCACAGGAAGGACATGGACCTGTTGGAGTGAGTCCAGAGGAGGGACACCAGGGTGATCAGAGGGATGGAGCAACTCTCCTATGAGAGAGCTGGGATGGTTTGGCCTGGAAAAAAGAAGTCAGGGTGACCTAATTGCAGCTTTCCTGTTCTAGGACGGAGACTACAAGAAAGCTAAAGAGGGACTTTTAGCAAGGGCATGTAGTGACAGGACAAGGGGAATGACTTCAAACTGAAAAAAGGAAGGTTTAGATCGGACATTTAGAAAAGATTCTTCCCTGTGAAGGTGGTGAGGAACTGGAAGAGGTTTCCCAAAGAAGCTGTGGATGCTCCATCCCTGGAAGCATTCAAGGCCAAGTTGGATGGGGCTCTGAGCAACGTGGTCTAGTGAGAGATGTCCCTGCCCACAGCAGAAGTTAGAACAAGATGATCTTTAAGGCCCTTTCCAACCCAAATCATTCCAGGATTCTATGAAAACAATGACTAGAAATAAAAATAAATTGAGAGGTGAGGGGAGAGGGCTATTTATGCCAAAGTATTGAGGTGCCCTGAGAGGAAACGGGACGACAGACAAAATTGAGTTGGGATTAATAAGAGGGTACTGAGAGAGTTGTGCTCCAGTAGCTTGGTGTCAAACAGTGAAAAGTGAACTGGTGTGCTCAGTTGACCTGTGCTGGTTGAGCCAAGAGGATTTCTCCAGCTCTGCCTTCCTAGGAAGAGGAGTCTTGGGGAGGGGTCTGCTCCAACTGCTCCTGCTCAGAGCAGTTATCCTATTGAGAGGGAGACCCAAACAAGAATGACCCAGCATGGCATATGGCAAAAATATCTAAAGATTTTACAAATAAATAAACGTTAGGTCAGTAACCTGTACTCAGAGACTTTTTTCCTAGTGGAGTTTTGACTTTGAATGGATGTTAAGCCTTTTCTATGGACCTGTTAGACCTCAAGCTCCTTAGAGCTGGCATTGTGCTTATACTTTGCACTAATAAAACATTTAGAAATAATTCCATAAATTAAATTAATTGGATCGTAAGTCATGAACTCCGCAGCAAAAATAAGTTGAACGTGAAAATGTTATCAATTAGAAGCACACTGGCTTTTGATTTTTTTGTTATATATACACATGCATTTGCATCTTTATCCTATTTCAGTTTTTTTCCTAAGCCTACTCCCATCCTTCCATGTCTTATTTATTTGATGATTTATGCATTTGCTACAGAGATATTTTGTTAAATATGGAGAAGTTTCTGATTTAAACTTGACTGTGATTTGAGCTGTAAATATTTCTTATGGACCTAAAAGCTTAAATTTAACATAAGGTTGATTTTATTTATCTTTATTGTTTTAATGTTGTAGCGAGACCAAGCAAGGAGACTGAGTTCATTAACAATGAATGAGGAAGTAGCACAGCTATGCTGTCAAGGAAATGAAAGTGCATGTAAAATACATTCAGGACTTTTTAATTAAGGGTTTTACTCTGCATTGTCCTACTTTTTATTCTTTGGTGTTCTTTAAAGCACAGGAAACATTTTTGATCGACAAAGAATAATTATCCTGGTTGCTTTCAATTTAATAAGTATACACTTCTAAAATGCCGAATAAAATCCACTGATATTGTTTGAAAAAAAAATAGAGGGGGGTGGTCTGAGCAGGTAACTCTCTGTTTCTGTAATCTGTGAATACGTTAATATTGTGACAGACAGGATGTTCCTGGTTCTTTATTGTTGGAGTTAAGGTGACAAATCCACTTCTACAGTGGCATAAAGAAGGGCACTTTTATGGCAGCTGGGGAGCACCTGGCTTTGCTGCCCAAGGATGCTGCAGGTCCAGCAGAGCTGTGCTGAGACTTCTCCACAAAGCTTCAGTGGAGAAACCTAAAGCTGCTGGGGAGCCCTGAGGGAGGATAACGCAGTCCTTCCCTCCCTTTCTTTGAACAAAAAAATCCCTTCCTGTGGCCATGGAGCTCTCCCTGGCTCAGGCAGAGGTGCCACCTCCAGCTGCCAGAGCTGACTGACCTCCAGGGCTTAGCTGGGCAAAGCAGCTGTGAATTTTACTGCAAAGAAAAGAAGGAAAACCAGATTTGCATTAGGCTTGTTTTGATTCTGCTACTTAAAACTAATCTCCGGTAGCTTTTTTATTTTCTTGAAAGCTGCTTTGTACTGACTAGCCCTTGGTATTTGTCAGATTCTTTGTTTTCGCTGCATATTCCCTGCTGGCCTGCTCAGAAGCTCGTTAAATTATGAGGATTATTCAGAGCTGAACTGGATAATAAAATGGTCTATTGATTAGTGCAGTTCTAATTAGTTGTCTCTTAGCATGAAAGAGAAATAAGATTTGATAGTAAACAAAGCAGAAAACAAATAGGGTGTTTCCAACATGTAGGATGTACATGCTTGTGTGTGGCCTTGTACATGAGTATTGTAATTTCCAGTTTATCATCACAAGCTTATTTCACTGCTTACAGAACTGTGACCTGCACAAGCAAACTCTCTGACAGATAATCAGACAAAAAATAAAACTCAATTATTTTTTCTTCCAGTATGTACTGGATGAATGATGTCACGATAAGCAATATGCATTTGATTTTTCATGTCTTGTCATAGTAAAATAAAAGAAGTTATGGCTAATTTGTGTTTTAACTAGGTTAGTGGTGATAGGAATGAATATAAATAGTGTGTCAGAGTTTCAGCTTGAATGGTGAACACCAGTAATTAGTGAAACCTTTCTAATTGCATCGCATGCCTCCGTACTGGTTCAATGTAGAAAAATTACCTGCGGTCTTCTTTAAAAATGATGTGGATTGGTGTATTCCGCCTTCAAAACAGTTTCTCTAACAGTGCGTGTTTTAAGGTGTGTGTGCATATATACAAACCTTGTGTAGGAGTAGAGCAGCGCTGACATCCTCTGCCCCTTCCTTCAGTCACGCTGTCTGGCGAGGTGAGAGTGACCCTGCTTGCAAAAGGGCTTCTCACTGAGCTTCCCAAAGAGGGAGAAAAGCAGAGGACAGACCATGAGATGTTTCGAAAAATAAGGATTGAAATCCTGGCAGAATTGCTGTTGATTTTTGTAGGAACAGGGTTTTTCACCAGCCCTTTAATGCCTTTTCCATGATCCCCAAAGCTCTTGTGAATTTCTATGGGCTCTGCAAGTTTGCCTTGTTTGGGCGGGGGGAGAGTGGTTTTTTTTTTCCCCTAACCTGTTTCTTTAAATGCAATTCACTTCAGACAAAAAAACAATTACCCACATCTCCCCCCAACTCTGTGTAGTTCCTGCCCACTGCAAAATGGCTGAGTGAAAAGCGTAATTTATTAAAGTGTGAAAATCATTTAATTCTCATTATGTGTTCAAATTCCAGTTTTGTTGAGGCTGTTTTTGTTTTCTTTTGTTAGACCTGTTCAGGTATCAAGGGCTCAGTTTTGTGTTGTTATGCCCTTTTAGAGAATATGAGTTTCTCATTCAGAAGTTAAGTAGCTCCCATTGTTTTTAGTTCTGTCAGCAGATCGAGCTGACTGGGGTGTAGTTTGCATGGCTCTTCTACTTTTCCTCTCTAGTAAAAATCCTTTTAAACCTGGCTGCTGGGAGAGAGGCAGGTGAGCAGCCCTCTGCTTTTTAAAGGCAAGTAGTCTTGTCAGCCCATCAGTCTCCTCATTTCCCATCACCTGGAGGTTGATGTCATAGCAAGATATTCTCTCCAAAAGGTGAATTTCTTCATTACTTTCACAGTCTTCCTCTAGGCCTGTAATTAGAGCCCTCCTGATAACCAGCACACAGCTGCACCCATTAATTAGCTCTTCATTTGAAGATTTCTCTCTTGGTGCTCCCATCCTTGTCAGCTTAGAGCAGGTTCAGCTGCCTCCAGCTATTCTTTGAATCCATTATCCATGTCAGGCATCCTTCCCACAAAAAACCCAGCCACAGGATCAAGGAAACCCTGAGCACCACCGTGACCAGGGGAGAGCCACCCTCCTCTCACACAAGGCAGGACAGCCAACATCATCACACCATGTGTGCTTTTGTGAGTGTCTGCAGGTATCCCACAGCTGCTTTAGTTTGCTGTGGAGCGCTCAAAAGAGACACGGCCCAGGCTCTGCTGTTTACCTGATGGAACAATCAAAACATCTCCTGAATAAAGCAGACACCTAGTCTCTGTGGGCTTCTCCACATTAGGGGATAATGGAAGCATTTACTAACAGCCAAAGAAATTATTTATTAGGCTATGAAACCTTTAATTTAGAAGGAAGGCTTCATGTTGTCTTTTTTTTTTCTCCTTACACTCCCACTCTGCAAAACATAGCAAGGCCAAAATTTAATGCATTTGCACATCTATTTCTGAGATATGTGGGTGTCTCTCAAAAGGTATGATTTTGAAGTAGAACAAACAATATATTCGTAGCAATCTTCTTTGAACCAACGAGGTTTTAGAAACCCAAAGATCCAGATCAATCAATCCCAGTATATTACATTCTCCACTCTGTTGGGTTTAGATTTAAACTCTTTTATAGATGTTGAAATTGCAAGAAGGATTCCCCAGCTGCCAAAAATGGCTCTGATGGAGCAGGACAAAATTACACCTGGAGAAAATACACTGGAAACTGAGACTTCATCTTTCTTTCTATCTGCTCCCCTAACTACAGGTCTGTACCAAGTTTGCCTTACAGTATGGATTTCATCATCCTGTATATATTTTGATGTAGGCAGTTTCCCCTGTTATCTGTACAGGAGGCTGACACAAGGGGACAAAACCTTTCTTGACCCTGCCAAAGGTGATGAGAGAATCTAAAAATTTGTGAAATACACAATCATATTGAAACATCAAATGTTGACAGAAGTATGAAATGGTATAAATAGCTTTATTGTTCACAGCATATCCTCCACTACAGTTGCTCCCAGCTTATTTATTTGTGCACACACAGATGTGCTTTATGTACCCAGGAGGAAAGAACACAAAGACTTTCATTTTTAATTCTTTTCCTTGTTCTTATTTGGGGGAAGAAAACGTGATCTCTGACACGCTCTCTCACAACAGAGCAAAAGGCAGATGTGGGCCTCTCTCTTCAGATACCACTTCCTCCCCAGCTTCTGTTTTCATGTTTACAGCTTCATGTGCTTCTCCTGCAAAGCACACATTGTTGAGGTGCTTCTGCAGGTACTGGAGCTCACTCTCCTCTCTTCTCTGGCTCCTGTTGCTGTTTGAAGGAAGAGGAAAAACCTCTAGGTAATTTAAAAGTTTTCTCTTAGCTGTGCCAAGCTTGACCCTGTCTCTCAGGCTGACACTGCTGAGCCTCTGGAGATATTTCAGGTTCCCTAATAAACCCCTGAGCCTGAACTGACACACTGAAATGAGAATAACACCTGTACTACCACTAAAATAACAAATCAAAAAGATTTGTTGACAAAGAGATTGTCAGCAATCCATTGTTGCTCTGTGGTTCCTTTGTCCCCCTATAAAAAAGAAGTAGGGGCTTCCCATGTGATTCACCTGGGGGGATTTAGGGCTAGTTTATTTAGGACTTTGTGGCCTGTACAGAGGGGCACTTGCTGCAGAAAGCAAGGCACATGATGTATTTCCAATTCTTTTAGACAGTGGACACTCACGAAAGGCATCCTCAGTGCTTTCTAGACTGAAACAGGGGGGTAAAATCCCTTTTCCCAGCCAGAAGATCATACCAAGGGTGAATACATTCTGCATGTGACACTTGGCATGCTTTGTGTAGCTACAGGGGCAAAATGGAACCTTGTGAATAATTAGACACTGTAATTCTGGATTATTTTTAATTAGAAATCACGGGCAACCTACCTGAAAATTTCAGAATGCTGCTCTGAAATTTTCTTATCTGTGATTATTTTTTTTTCCCCCACAGAAGGGTATCATACATTGTTTCTTTGTGTCTGCCTTTGCGGTAGTCTAGGAGAAAAATCTTCTCCTCTTTGTTCTACAGGCATTCAGCTTTAAACGTGCTGCAACAAATGTTTGATTTTGCCATTTCAAGAATAGAGGTTTGCAGTTGTTCACTCTTAATCATCCTTGGAAAAGATTTTGATACAAAGACATGACTTCTTTCCCCTTCCTACATCTGTATCTGTGTATCTTCCCATGCAATTTGCCCCCTCTATCCTAGAAAAGGCAATGAGTACTTATGACTAAACCAGATAGGTATGAGCAATCAAGTAGTGCTAATATTTGCATGGGTAAGAAACATCATTTATGAAGACAATTGAGACAAAATAAAGGTGCTCTATATAATTAGGATAATAGCTGCATGTCATCATTTTCCCTGTGTATTATTATGACACTGTTGATTAACCAGGTGTAGAAGGATTTGGAAAGGCCAGGAAAAAAAATGTTAGGGAATCACAGTAGGAGGTAAGATGAAGTGAGACTGAAAAATACATGTGTGCTCAGAAAAAAAGAGTATATTTAATCTGTTTCTTGACAGTGTAGAATTGGGGACTAAAGTCTGATGGCAGCTGTTAGTTCCAAACAGGTAGGATTGATCTAAATTATGGTTTCTTGAGGGAGTGATTTTTTTCCACTGACAGTTTTTCTGCTTCCATTTGCTTAAAGAAGGAGGAGGAGGATCCTGACCTTTTAAGCAGTGGAGGGCAGCTCTCTTGACGATTTTCATCACTATTGAGCTTGTTTTCCTGTGATCCATGGGAATGGAGGCGCCTGCAAGCCAGCCTGACGGGTGCAGCCGGGCTGACAGCATGATGGGAGAGTTCAGAGCTCTGGGAAGGAGATTACAGACTTCCTGCCAGAAGGGGGTAATTCTGTCACAGGTGCAAGCACACTAAGTGTCACAGGGATGACACAGAGTGTTGGCAATGATGCTCATTTCCCAGAGTTCAGTAGTTTAGCAGGGTGGAGCATTGCAGGAGTCCCCCAGGGGTAAAGTGAAGGTGTCACGTTGATGAAATCCCAAACACTGTCCCAGTTGTGCCATGGAAACAGTCAAGGCTTCCTCCTCAACACCAGCTCTCTCTGGATGGGAATGAGATTGTGCACAAGTAATTACAAAATTAGATCTCACTCAGCAAACCCACATACACCTCAAAGTTGTTGAATATGTTTCCCAAGGACAATATCGAGGGACTTGCAGGGGACAGGGCATCAGTGGAGGCCCACCTTGGCCATAAGAGAGATGTGATTCTCAAGTTGAAGTGGCAGATTAATCCCTAAGGACGCACAGACATTTATAGTTAAAACTCACATAACTTTCACATTCGTTAAGCACATTTGAAGTGGTGGATAGTGTATAAAATATCTCATTCTCATTTCAAGCAGCTTAATTTGTGCTTGCCCTTAGGCTGAAGTGTAAGAACTGAAGGCTTCCACCTGTGTCTGAATTGCACATGCAAATTTTTTTGATAAAATGGTATCTAAAAAAGACAATATAAAATAATTGGGGGCTTTTTTGTTCTTGAGTAGACCTTTTTCCTAGATAAATTACAATCATTTTTAAAAACTGCCTATTCAGTGCACTAGCAAGGATTTTAATGATGATAAGTCTGTACAGTTCCTGTTTATTTAATGAAATATGTAGCATATTTAGATCTAAATCAAATCATAAGTTTGGCTTCTCCTGTTCTCAGTTGTGTATGGTGGGTTTAACATATTTTTTTTGTCTACGTTTTTCAAGCATAATGCTGTTTCTGCATTTTAGTAACTATAGAGATTTGTCTTTGTGATATTTACTACAGTGTCCCTTGATGTGAAATATATGCTATCCAACTCATTTCCTATCCCTCACTGCATTGACAAGCAAATTTTCAAGTGATATTTTATATATATTTGGCAAAATTTATATTCAGCAAAACCCTCATCTACAACTCGAGAGTGTGTAGTCAAGCAAATTCAGGTTCATTGCTTTTTTTGCATTTAGTTTTATTTTTTTTTATATTTGGACTTGATTCAACAAAGCACTCAAGAGTTTACTTAAATGCAAAGTTGCAAGTACTTAAGTGTAAAGTCAGATCATTTCTAACTGCTTTGCCACACTAAGCCAATAATTGCCTTCACATCCTTTGGGTAAAATTTATCCCAGCCACACTGTCTATTGTATTTCCACATCACACCATAGCCCATCACACATGATACACAGACAGCTGCATCTCCATGAAAGGCAAAAAAAAAACCTGAACTTGGTTAGATGGAGGATTTTTCCCAAACGGAAGGAATTCTCTTGCAAGCTGGTTTTTTTGCTGGACAGCCAGAATCTGTAGGATAAGGCTTTCTGACCTAGCAGAGCTCACAGCAAGCTGAGCTCTGCAGCATTTCCCCCTGGCACTTCAAGGCAAGGCTTCTCAAGCAGCATTTCATCCTCACAGACATCTGCTCAGCATTTGAGAGGAGTTGGGGGTCTGTCATCCATCTTTATACAATTCCTTTTATTGCTGCTTTAGTTAGTGCCCCGGATAACAGGACATATGACAATCCATTACTGTTAATGGTGTTGTTGTAGAATCACACTTCTGAAAAATACTGCCTCGAGCAAAATATTAGAGATAATTTGGTACTGTCTTTCAGGAAGGGACATGCTGGGGTTAATGAAAGTCTGACTTAGTGAACGTGAAAGGATCACATTGTTTGATCCGCTTGAAATGGTATTTATTATTCTCATTTAGATAATTTTCTTAATTAAAATAGGAGTGTTTTTCTTATTTGTTTTGCCCCCCAAATGAACTCCTTTTGTTGAAGACACATCCCTGACAGGAGTTGCTGTCAGGCAACCCAGGGAAATGGATGCTGATGCCAGAAGGGCAGGGAGAGCACAGCTGCCAACCATGGACCATGGGCATTGCCCTTCCTGTGCTGGTCCCTGAGCAGGGATGGGCAAACAAGGCTTGGAGGTTTGGCCACTGCCACAAAACACTGGACAAGGAAACACTTAATTATGGCTTGATGGTGTCCTCTGCCATCTTCCAAAGGGGGAAAGGTGCTGAGTCAAGGTTGGGGATTTATAGGGGGCTCTCAGAGGGACAGGAATTGCTCTGAATGAAAAAGCTGAGAGATTTCCAGCTGTGAGAGCTATCAAAATATAATGTTCAGCTCCAGCTTTTAATTTTGCTTGCCCAGGTTTAGAAAACAACGTGTGGAACAGGAGAGCACAGTGCTTTCTGCTCCATCCACCAGCACACTGCCTTAAAGTTTGCCAGCTTTAGGGCCAGGAGTCAGGCTCCAGCACAAGGCGAGTGTAAGAGCCTCAGGGCAATGACTTTCTTCTAATTAGCACCACGTGGCACAGACAGACATTTAACAAATGGAAATGCCACTTCCAACAAGCAGTGCAGCGTTTCCTTCAGCATTAACTGTTTTGGCTGTGGCTGACTTGCAGCCAAATGGATGTACATAGAGAGCCCTCGTGTCCAGCAAGCAGCCCTGCTGCTGTCCACGGGCTGTTATTTTTCAATTCACCAGGAAAAGAATACAGTAAACACCTTTTACACACACTTACAATTTAATAAGTGAATATTAAAAATCTAGGCACGCTATGCAGATTTACTGAGCCACACAACCTCTGGTCGAGCCTGGCTCTGTTTAGAGGAGGGTGATGTTTTTCATGCAGAGTAGATCTTTCCATTATTTTTCATAAAGAAGGGTACCAAGACACTGCCCATCAGCTTTGCTTTACTGCCACGTGCTTTGGCCATCAGCTGTAACATGCAGGGGTGTCATTTATGAAACGGTGTTGCAAGTTCGATAATGCCCTTTGAAAAAGGCAACACGCTGCCACTGAAATGGGCGGGTTGAGGGTATGTCAGGGCAAGTTTTTTATCATCTCCGAGCTCCTGTCAGGGGAAAAGCAAAGTTGGTATCACCTGACTTTTTTGTATCTCGCTTGTCTTTTTTCCTTAGCATAGACATTCATTATTCAAAATAGATTTGAGGGCTTCTGGAAAAGCCAAAAGGTGGGCGCTCGCTGTGTTCCGACTGTTGGGATTCGTGAAAACTGAGGGAAAAAAAAAAGGAAAAAAATCTCTCTGGGCCAAATAAAAAGAAAATGGTGCTGCTGTAAAGGGAGTCTGTTGGCTGGATTTAGGGGACTGGTGATTCGCTTGACCAACCTGCTCTCAGCAGTCGCCTGGTCGCGCTCGCTCCAGCACCTGCGCAGCGCTGGGCTGTGTGCGCGGCCGAGGAGAGGCAGATGCGCTTGGCGGCTTTCCACGCGGCATCCCGGCCGTGCCGTGCCGTGCCGTGCCGTGCCGTGCCGCGCCGTGCCGTGCCGTGCCGTGCCGTGCCGTGCCGTGCCGTGCCGTGCCGTGCCCGCTCGCTTCCAAGCGGGAAGCGCCGCGTCGGAGCGAGGGGCGGGGGCGGCGCGAAGGCGCGCGATCCCATTCCGCGGCGGGTGTGGAATTCTGCCGGATTATGGCTGGGGGGGGGGGTGGTTTTTTTGGTTTTTTTTTTTATTTGTTTGTCCGGTTGGCTGGCTGTTTTTAAAGCGGTACCGCCGCCGCGGCGCCGGGGTCGGTGCGGGTGTGGCAGGCGAGGCGCCGCTCCTCCCTCCGCCGCATCCCGGCGCATCCCGGCGCCTCCCTCCCTCCCGCTCCGCGCGGTTCCGCAGCGCCGTGCGGCGTCCCCGGTGTCCCCGCGGCGGCGGCGGGCGCGGCCAGGGGCGGGCGGAGCGCCGGGCACTGATAGGCCGGGCGGATGCGCAGGCAATTTATCATCCCCGGCTCCCGCGGAGGCAGGCAGCGCGCCTGTCACCAGTATTGATTTCAGAGGATGGACTCAGTTTCCTAGGATTTCCATTAAGAATTAAGCGGGGAGGAGGAGGGGAGGGGGGAAAGAGAGAGAGAGAGAGAGAGAGAGGAAGGGAAGGAAGGGGGAAAAGAAAAAAAAAAAAAAAAAAGCCGTAAGCACGCAGGGTAGCCAGGCAGACATGGATATGAGATGGCACTGTGAAAACTCGCAGGTAGCTTCTTCTCTCACAGCCGATGCAGCGCACAGGCGAAGCACTGCCGCATGCAGGGTTTAAGATACCTTTAGGCTGACAGCAAGGAGGAGAAAGAAAAAAAAAAAAACTAAAAAAAAAAAAAAAACCAAACCAACAAAAAAGGCATTTGCACCGATTTACTGAATATTACTTTTTCTTTTTTTAACTAAAAAAAAATTAGAATATGTCTCCTTGGAGATTTCATGTCATTAATATCAAGATCAAATTTCTGCACTATATCGGTTTTAAATCTAGAAAAGCTTCTGAATTGCATTTTTTTTTTCTTTTCTGCTCCAAGAAAATAATGCTTTGGTACCCAGAGCATGGATGCTGCTGTTTTTTAATTTTTCTTGTCTGCTTTTTCTTAATAGGCTTTTTTCCTTTTTTTTTTTTTTTGAGCATGTTTGCTACAAATGAGTCTAAAAAGGAAAAGAAAATCGAGAAGAATCAAATAAAAGCATGAATAAAACCTGCTTCAAATAGTTGCCAGGCTGCTTTCTTTTTAACAATCTAGCAATTATTTTGGCTTAAATTATGCTTAAACCCTGACCATGCATGCTTTTCATCTTGGCTTAGAATATGTGTGTACGTGTGTGTGTACGTACGTGTGTACTTGTTTTGATTTGATTTTTTTGCAGTGAGCATTTGCACAACGGGAATTCCTGTGAGTTATATGCATGCTTTGATAAGAAAAATTGCATATCAATGAATGACTGTATCTGATGGACTAAAATGTGGTGATATATAATTCAAAGTAGCTTCATTTTTAAATGAGTTGCTTCTAATCTTTTGGGGGAGGGTAAATCGCTGCATGCTTATGACAATGAAAGTGTTTGTGTATTTTCTCAGAGGTTGGTTGTTTATTTGCTTGTTTCTAACACGAAGAGCGAGGTGTTTCCTTTTATTTATTTATTTGTTTGTTTTTCAAATAACAAACCTGCAAGGCATCTGATTTAAACGAGCACGGGCTACAAAGCTTTCCCTGTTACCTGAAAACGAGCAGAAGGGTGTGTGTTTGTGCGAGTGCCCAGCTCCTCTGGGGAGGTTGGTGATCTTTTCAGCTCCTTATTCTCCCCAAGAAGAGTTAAAATGCCGTGGCTGTGTGGCGCCTGCGTGCACCATGGGAATTCTGCTGGCAAAGCCAGGGCTGGCATCAGGTGGGACAGGTGTATCGTGATAGTGGAGAAAGGCAAAGGTGTGGGTGAGGGCTGCCAGAAGTGGTTAAAGGGTTTTTAAAGCAAGGAATCAGCAGCTTCCATCTGTACAGAAATCTCATTTTCCCCCAGCAGCTAGAAAGGCAAGGGGAAAAGGTTTTTTTTGGTGTGTTTGTTTTCTTTCAAATGAGTCAGAGGAGAATAAAGCGGGAGAGACGGTTAAATTTTATTCTGGTTTACAGGTTGTAGCAATGTGTTGAGAGAGAAGTTATGGTTTTGGAGGCTTTTTTCATGATTGTGAAAAGGCTGAACTGGATCCAAACTATCTGACTTCATTCATTACTGCAGTTGTGGGGCTGAGCCTCAAACCTTCTCTCCTTTGGCATACAGGGTGTATTGTGTAATGCTGTTTGCATTTGCTAGCTGGGCTTCCTCAGAGTTCTGCCATTAAGCCTTCTGGGGTTTTTTTATTGTATTCATTTAAATCACTTAATGTGCCATACTGTGCAGGAGCTCTTCTCTTACTTCTCTGGGCTAATCAATACCTGATTTTGCTCTTCCCATAGCAGCTTACCCCAGGAAAAAAAAAAAAAAAGGGTGATTGTAACTATGCCAAATGTCTCTGGCCTGTTGGTATCTTAGGCCACTCTTCAAGTTCAGGCTGAAAACTTTGTGAATTGAGTTTACCATTCCCAGCTCTCTTCCTAATAAACCTCCACACCACCTAGGCATCATATATAATTTGACACAGCTGACAGCATCCACTTAGGGGAAGCTTAGGGCTGAGCCAGAATGGAAATTGAATTGCATCTCAACTCCCTAATATTAATGATCCTTCCAGGTCAGCAGAGGAGTAATTGCCAGGGCAGCCTGAGGAATTGTCCATTAAACCTGCCTAGATGGCAGCTCACCTGTGGAGAGATGCATCTAGATGGCTTGTACAAAATGAATTCCATTTGCTTAATGTCAGGTCTGCTGGACTTATGAATATCTCAAAAGCCAACATGTGGTCTCAAGTTTAATACCAAGTAATTTTTCTGGTATTTTAAGATTTCTTATAACTAAGGCTTAGCCAAATTGCCTTAGATGTGTCTGAAAAAGAAAATTCACAGAAAAATCTGGATGGTGTTGGTATCTTGAAGGGCAAGCCTGTATTTCTGTAAAAGTGTAGTTTGATCTAAAACCTTGTGGCATGAAGCAAGAGAAGAAAAGTTCATGTTGTCCATGTTCTTTAGTCCTTGAGGTAGCTGTGCATTTAGAATAACCCATTAATCAGTCAAAGTTGGTATACACAACCTGATTAGGTGGGCAGCTGGACCTTTAAATCCCAAATCAATATTCAACAGGAATTCAGAGGAGACAAACAGCCTAAGGACAATGTTTAGAAACTCAACTGTGCTTTATGTCTTAGCGTAATCCTGATTTAGCAAGAAATCCCAGTCACAGTGCGAGAGGATTTATTTTTTGACCTTGTGCATTTGAGATGACAGAGAAAGTTAAGAGTTGTCAGCATGGCTTTACTGCAAGGGGAAATGCAGAGGGGGTTCAACCATCCCTGTTGCCATTACAGAAGGTGGAGCAGCAGAGAACAGAGGTGCACAGAACAAACCTTCAGACTGAAAAATCACATTCTTCTGAACTTGCTTCTGTGCCAGGATGATGATTTAACTGAAGTATGAAAGTCTGGAGATGAGGGAACATCTAACTTGCTGCAATCATAGTGGGATATATCCTCTAGGAAATCTTGGACCACTACCTGTTTATCTGTCCTCTCTCTCATCACAGCTACTGAAAACCATGGTGGGTTTTTCTTTTAACAGCCATGTCAACTATAGTAGCACCATGCAGTAAAAGGATTTCTGACTGCTGACACCCTTCTGCCATGGGTCACCCATTGCCACTGCTTAGAGGAGTTGTTTCCTCTCCTCAGAGCTCCTTGTCTTCACACTGCTGGAGATGGTGTCACAGCTTGGCTGGGTTCTGTGTGCATACACATGAGAAAGCCTTTTCAAGATAAAGAGTTGAAGAAAGCACAAAATTCTGTCTTAGCCAAAGAGAAGCTTGACAGACAGAACTTGTTGGTGAAGAGTAAATGATTTTCATACTTCTTGGTTGGCATGTTCAGTAGCTTGAAATATTTTATAATTAGTTTTAGTTGTGTGTATTGCTGCAAAGTTTTGTCATTCTATTGCTGAATTTTATGACTTAGCTGTTTTTCAGCTTTTCTGACACAAAAATTAATTTTACACTTGTTTTGCACATTCAGACAGTAATGATTTTAATTTCTGGATTTATTGTTCTCTCTGTTTTTTTATGGTTTTGATATGCTTTTTCAATCCATAGAGTGTTTTGCCCTGCTCTTGCAAGTTGCTCTGACCAGCAGATCCAGGAGAAGTCTGATAAAGTCACGAGAATTTCCTCTTGTGGGGTAGCTTGTATGATTACAGTCTTTTGCTATGCTTTTCCACACTGGCTTTCTCTTTTTGTCTATATCTGAACCATATTTCATCTTTTGCCAGCGGAGTGAATAATTAGATTCAGCTATATAATCACATGCCATTAATAAGGGCTAATCCCTTTTTCTCAGATCCTATCTTTCAATCCCTTTTGGGTGAAACTTCAGGTAATGCCTCCAATCTAAGTACCAGATCAAGATGAGACAGAGCAGGAGCCGAGGGCAAAACTTAGAGGCAGCAGCTGTCTGAAACAATGTGGGGTACATCAGGAGACAGCCAACAAAACCTTTACAGTTCCTCTGAAAAAGTAGTTGTTGGGAGTGCTTCTGTGCATTTGACTGCGTTGCTAGAGAATGGTAATTCTAGAGAATGCCCTTCTCTACTAAAGAAAGGAAAAAATGTGTGCCACCTCTAAAAATAAAGTGGAAGGATGGAAGGATCAGGATTAGAAAGTGTGTTCTGTGTGTGCAGGAAATCTGATCATTGTGGACACTCCAGTCAGCCCTGTGCAGCAGTTTGGCTGAGTTTCCAAAAAAGGTGGATTAAGGTGAAATTCTACCATCCCTGAGGTCAATCGAAATGCTGTCAGTGACTTCACTGTCCCTGACATTCTACCCCTGGCAGAAGTCCGAACAGCACAGAGTGTGAAGTCTAAGTATGTAAGGACATATGCATTGATTTCTAAACCCAGCTATCTTGGATGATTGTTGCTTAAAGTAAATCAAAAGTTAAATGGGAAATGAGCAAGATGGCATTTTCACCAGAATGATTCATCTAAATTCCATCCCACAAACTAAATGATTCCTTGCCAGTGAAGACCTGGGAAGTTTTCAGGTGATGAGGCATTTCTCACGCTGGGAGTCTGTAATGTCCAGGACCTCGGAACACCTTCTGGTTTGAGCCTGGCCATATGTTTTTGGCACAAATCCAGAAATGAATATAGTAAGTTGTGGACTTTAGAACAGAGTAAATTGCATTTCTTGGCTCCAATAATGTTAGTGTCTCGTTTCTCTAAATTGGCTGTGGTATGGCTGCAAGCCAGTACTAAATCACATGAAGACTTAAATTATTTTCCCTGAGTTTCTACAAGTTTTGTATTTTTTCTTCCTTTTAGTTCCTTTGATTTCTCTTATTCCCTTTCCTATCTATTTCAAAATTCCCATGCTAGATCACTCTCATTGTGAGGACTACACTAATATATACACTGTTATTGTATTTTTTCCATACTGGAGGCTGGGGAGAATGCCTTGCTTTTCTGTGGTGGTTTTTAGTGCTGCTCCACCCTAGTCATTCAGGAGTTTTGCTGGAATTTCAGTTTTTGTCTTTTTGAATTATTTCAACTGTTAAGGACATACGTTAGGTTACCAAAGTTGTTGAGCAAGTTTATTGAGAAAAAGGGTGATTAGAGTGTCTGGGGCTGTGTGTCAGCACTATGACTGCTACCAATTGTTACTGCTCCCTCAAAGCAGTAAAAAGAGGTGAAAACCAAAAGCTATTGCCCACTTCAGTGCAGTTGTGCCCCAGGTGTACAACTGCATTGAAGAAGTGGACAATGGCTTTTGGTTTTCACCTCTTTTATCATGCTTTACCAAAAGATCTTTAGGAAAGCAGCTGCACAGAGACTAGTCATACAAATGCACATTATTTGTGTAGGTTGTATTGTACGGTAGAAGCAAAAAATAAAGTTTATATGGCATTTGGGAGCAAAGCATGTTTTTGAGTTCCTAATTGGTGTTAGAATTTCTTAATAAAAGGGATATGGCAGTGAATGAAAAGTCACAATTTTGCTTTACAATAACACAGGTATATTTGATACTGGAATTAAATGTCAGTAATGCACCAAACTTGGGGAAGCTGAGGAATGAATACATGGACAAAGTACAAACCTCTTCCATGTTTTAGAGCCGTGAGGTGGCAGCGAGGAAGGGGTGGGAGGTCCCCCAGCCAAAATCAGAGCAGCCCGGTAAAAATATCCCTTCCGGTGAGCTGCGCTGCCAAACGCAAACCTGTTCTGTGAGGTTGGTGTCAACGTCAGCCGCCGCGTCCTGGGGAAGCTCACTTCCCCTGGCCCATGCCAGCTCCACAGAGGCTTGCAAAGCCAAGCTGAGCAGTGCAGCTTGTGGTTTCCTAGAGGATGTCCATCTGCCCTGAACAGCCTGAGCAGCCCCGGGCCCTGGCTGACAACCGCGTCGGCGGAACGTCCCGCGTGAGCGGCGCTCCCCGGCCCCAGCGCGCGCGGCAGCGGCGCCAGGAATAGCTCTGCTCTTGGCCAAGGGCACGGTGCTGGGGCGCTGCACCCCTATTCCTCCTGATGCTTAAGCCTGAGAAACGCAGTTTGGATCTTTGAAGTGAGTTTAAACTCAGTCTGGACCAGTGGGAGTCCCTTTTTTTTAGGGCGTGTTGAATGATGGTTGACTTGTTCATTTTTGGTTAGGGAGAGACTTTACGGAACCGCATTTCTTTCTATCTATTTTTAGTCATTCTAACTAACTTAACAGACAGTAGGATGTTTCTGCTAACTCTTGGAGGGGTCAGGGTGCATTAAACAGCTAAGAGAAAATCAGCATAATTTGGGGTTTTTTCCTACCAGTATCTTAAGTGCTAGGTTGCCAGATGCACCATTTTTACCTAGAGGCATGAGCAAAGACCCCGGGTTTTCCATAAGCTACATTGACCATTGTCAACTTTACCAGCCCTGAATCTTCCCTTTGCAGCTTTACCTGTGCAGCAAGTTTCTAATGCTACACATTTCCCTTTTCTAGTGGGGATATCTAGGGAATAAAGCAAGTAAAGTGGTAGCAGAGGCATCTGAAAAGGCTGCAGAGGTGACCTTTGCAAAATGCTCCTTCAGGGTTACTGGGGAGGACGTGTGGCATTCAAGTCTCACTGTTTTTGTCCACCAGACAGTTACAAAGGAAATAATAGAAACTTTTAAGCTCATAAGAATGTATCTGTCACTTTGTCTAATCTTTGCTTTCTGGCAGACTAAAATTGGTGACTGAGATGGTAACCTGGTCCTGAAAAAGGCCAAGACAATTTCCTTGTGCCCAAACCATCTGTACCATCTGTTCCCCATTGCTATTTAGGTGACTTATCTGAACCAGGAATGAGCAGCAGCTTTTATGAGCGTGGAGACATTCTTCCAGTGTGCAGCCACTGCAGGATAAGGAGCTCTGGCAGCTGATCTGTGACCCCTGCTCCTGCCTTGCATTGTGCTGAGACTGACTGGACTGCTCTAGTAGACTTGCCTTTCCTCTTTTTATAGCCAGGTATCCAGATGGCTTCAAGGATTTAAGTCAGCTTTTCAACTTCAGGTATTGCTGTACTTGGAAATAGGAAAACTGAAAGTAACCTGTGTAAATGATCTAAAAATACAGTGGGGAAGTGACTAATTCCTTTTGGAAGCCTACCTCAACTGTAATTCGTTTTGGTTCCAAGAGAAGATTCTCACTTATTTGTGATTAATTAGGTAGAACTACCTTGAGATCACTAAATAATAAAACTAGAGAAAAAAATGGTTTCCTTTTGAATGAACTATAAGCAGCTTCAGTAGTTTCTCAGGCTATCAGTGCATGGTGTATGCCTGGACTGCTGCAGAGGTGTGGAGAGCAAAATGGAAAGATGTTGCCTTAGTTGTGTTGATAACCAGAGTAAGAGCTGTGAAAAATGTTAGTTAAACAATGTTCTCACCATGGTGTTATTCAGAGCCTGACTAAAATCTGCATCTCTCTTGGCAATGTGGGTCCTGTTCTTTCTGGTCCTACTTCCTTGCCCAATCAGTCTGTGGGATTATCTATGTTTCTACCTTGACTGCAGAAAATCCTGATCCTTCATGTATTTCTAGGAACTTCATGTTCCTTATTAATTTATGGATATGTCAGATGATTTCTTGATTTTAACTGAATATGACAATCGAAGAAAGAATTGGACAAAACAGTTATTAATCCCGTTATTCTGCTATTTCAGAGAAAATTTGTCTCATTGTTAAACTAACACCCATTCAATTAATGGTGAGCTTTGCATACTCCCTTTTATTTCATGTGGTCTTACATTAAAACATTACTTCTATTATTTTCAGATATTAAAAGTAATTTTCCTTTCCCTTGGATATTCTCTTCAGGGCTTTTCCTCCAGTGTCAGCATCCCAGAACAAGACATCCACAGCACTGGGAGTTACAAATAAATTGTGTTTTCAGTTGAAAATATCCTGAATGTTAAAGCTGTCTGTCTAGTGATTAAGTATGTTAGAAAAAGCGTAATTATGTTTGCATTTTCCAGGTGCCATTTGTATTACTCTTGATTCAATGTTTAGCATGGAGTGTATGGACTGAAATTAGCCAAAAAGTCATTGAGCAGCTTCTTTTGGGTCAGCTGGACTTCTTCCTCCAGTGACTGTTTGCTAATTTTGAGATGACATTTGTTCCTCCTGGGCCAGGTTTTGCATGAATGTATGCTTAATTGTATTAATGCTAATAACTGGGACGGGGCAATGATTTCTTGGAGGAAAGGAAAGGCAGGAATAACCTGTGAGCCCTGCAAAATAATTGGGAGTGGAGTTAGGGAAACCACCACATGTTCTACATGTCCTGGGTTTTGCCTCTGCCCTCAGAGGTCCTATAACTTAGACATGGGTGCCAAATGTGGTGCTCAGATGGTGAGCTCAGCAGTCAAAAGAAGCTCAGGGTTTTCCCTTCCTCTTTGTAAATTCATACTGACCTTTTGAAAATGTTGGTAGCTCCATAAATTGCTGGATCTGATTTCCATGTAAGGTGTTCAGGCTCTGGAATACTGGAAGGGATAGAAGGGATACTCTGTTCAGCAGATGCTCTTGGTTTCCAAATAACAAAGAGGAATTACACAGGGGTGGCACCTTCAGGGTGGAGGAGCACTGATGCTCACCTCTGTGCTGGTGGCTTGATTTGGGGCTGCCAGCGTGGGGTGTGTGCCCGATCCACAATTTTTCCATCTGAGGAAACCAGCCAGGTCTGCATGCTGAATGGAGCAAAACACTGGCTCCATTCCAAGGATCTCTAATTTTACTGGCTTCTCTATACAAAGCTGGTGGCTGATTGAGTACCAGATACATTTTAAGCCTTTATCAGTGAAGTTTTGTTTATCTCGTACTGCAGAGGTCAAATCAGGGGAAACAGTGGTGCTCTCCTTACCATCAATTTCATGCCAATTAAAATCTCCAAATAAGTCTTGTAACTTTCTCTCCTGCCCTTGGTATCACATTATCTTCTTCATTTTATTTTTTAACCTCATTTGCAGTGGAAGACTGAGTGTTACACTCTCATTTCAGGACCAGCACCCCCCTCCCCACCACCACTCTCCGAAATTTCTGGGAGCAATACTTGCTTCTTATAACTGTTCTTTCTGGCTGAAAATTCAGCTGAGCATCATTGCATCTGCCCTTGCTCCATACCTTATCCTCTGGCATTTTACATTGTGCCAGGGGCTCACGTGCTGTAGTTCCACTTTGAGCCATATCAGTATATAGAGGAAGGGGTCTCAGTGCTTTAAGAATATTTTTTAAAACAAAGCAGCTGGTATTCTATCCTGCCTGCCACCAGGATCCCACAAGCCTGCTGGCTTTGATTCTTGTCTTTGCACACTGTGCCCATGCAGAAGGCACCCTTTCCAAGGTCACCCACCAGCGTTTGTGCTCAAAAAAGAGATGAGGAGTTATCCAGAACAACAAAGTGAAAAGTCTCTGAAAGGATTCATACCTCAGCAGGTACTTTGAATGTTGCATGCAGCTGTGGGCTACAGCTGTGGAAGTCACAGAGATTTATAAATTAGCCTTGTGAGGAAAGCTAATTGGCAGCTTCTCCTTCAAAACAAGACCCTTTTGTGCAGTGAGTGTGTGTGTGCACATTTCCATGCTCAGGTGGAGTTGTAAAAATGTTTGATACATGGTCTCCCATTTTTCCTGCCGTGACTCAGCTGTGGAGGATAGCTTATGTATTTGAGACTGATCACAGATAGCTTTCAACACTGATAAAAAGAGAAAATATTGTATTGGAGTAAACTGATTTCAGATAGAGATTCTTCTTTGGACAGATGTGCTACTCCCAGCTTCTCAAGTGAT
Source organism: Calcarius lapponicus (assembly GCA_039654755.1). Taxonomy (NCBI): domain Eukaryota; kingdom Metazoa; phylum Chordata; class Aves; order Passeriformes; family Fringillidae; genus Calcarius; species Calcarius lapponicus. The sequence continues at coordinate 103,953,040 of CM077465.1, read as the reverse complement.
ACCATCTTCAAGAGCACCTGAGCCTAGTAAACACTTATTAGTGGATTGGAGGTGATGAAAGAGAGGATTAATTAAACTGTAGAATGTGATAACATTTATTAAATGAGATGGTAATTGGGAAACCAGTCTTAAAAAAGCTCCTGTAGTCCCTTTAAAAAAACAAACCTAAGAAGACTAGGGCATCTTAATTCACAGAAAATCTCATCAGACACTTTACAATTTATTCTTATGGTATTCTGTGACATGAGAAGGATATCAAAATACCATTGCCAAAGAGTGAGGGTAACACATGGATGAACAGCAAGAGGATTCAGGCTGCAGAAGGCAACAGGGAAATTTTATTTTCTTTGTGTTTTACATTTATGAAAAATTCAATTCCAGCAGGACCTGAATAGAGAGTAGATGCAGGCAGGCATTGACTCCATGGATTACAGACCACATTCCTTGACATTTACTGTCCATCTTTGTATCACAATGAGGTTTGCCAAAATGAAGTATTAAACAGAGAAGCAGTTTGTGGCAATCTGAAAAGTCTCACAGTAGTGTGTTTATCCCCAGGAAGGGCTGTAGTGATGCTGAAGAAGGCTGTTAAAACCTGCTTGTGTTTTCTCAAAGCTGTAACAAGAGAGAACATAAGCAGGTGTGAGTTGGGCTGGTCTGGGGAGGGATGAAAGCAGCCTGGAGAACTGGCAAGTAGCTGAATCTGCAGTTGGTTGATGCCAAAGTTCACCAGAGAACACCAAGGCAAGGCGGGGTGGGATTGTTTCAGCTGATGCTCACGATACATCTGGCATTTACCTGTCTGGTGCTGTTGTGCTGCTGGAAGCAATCAGGTGGCAAAAATACCTGATCAGATATTTCACAAAATGGAAGCTTCCCACCAATGAACAAAGGGGCAACAGAAGAGGAGAGCTTGCTATCACAGCTGAGCATGGAAAAGTGTGAGGAATATCCAGCTCTAAACAAAGCAACTGGGGTCCAAATTTTCCAATAGCGAGAGATCCATTCAGCCAGATAAGTGAAAAAATGCCTTTCATTCAAAGTGGTTCCTTTTATCTGTAGATGTTTTTTTCAGCCAGCCTTTGGAAGGTGCATTAGAAAACCTTTTCTGTGTGTAGCTCTTGAGTTGCATCAGATAACATAAGGCATTGGGGGAGGGTTTGGGGATTTTTAAATGAAGTTATTCTTTGGCAAAGTTTAATAAAATAGATGCCCCTACCACTTCTCTCACCCAATGTAACCATTAGGAGAGAGATGTTTATACCAAGTGTGGAAATCATGTGGTAGAACCTGAAATGTGCAACTAAACTGTTGCAGAGCCTAATTTCATAAACTTTCCATGTCCAAAGTAACATTGCAAAGAAAATGATGCCTGGTAGACTGGGACACGTATAACTTAGCAAGGTCTTCAAACTTTTTTGATATGAGACTTTGTGGAAAGAGAAAAAAATGGGTAGAAAAGCATGTCACCTTGTGAATTAGGTTCTCTGGATGTGAAGGAGGACAGCAGGCTGGAATGGTTGCAAAATCTCCCTGATGTTCTGTGATTAAAGAGCACTTTTCAAGTGTTGCTTGAAAAGGAGAGAGGGAAACTGGAAGAGAATGAGGTTGGGGCCAGATTTGCTTCAGACCATCGCCTGCAAACAGATTTGGGGTCAGAACAGTGTCAGGAAACTGCACATCTGTGAGAGTCCCTGGGGGAGGTCACATTTTGAGATGTGCATTGATAAAATGGTCAGGCACAATGTCACAAGAAAAGCAGCTGCCAGAAAGAGGAGTGATCTTTGCACATGTTCTGACATCTGCCACTAAACAGCAGCAGGGTTCTGGTTTAGGTGGGAGGGAGGTGCTTGTGTACCTGGAGGGCTATGAACTATCAATGGGGTGCCACACACCAAAATCCTGTGCCGAGGAGAAAAAATCTCATTCCACCTTCAGCTTGGGGAACTTAGAGGTGAGAATTTGCTCACCTGAATCAGTGTTGCGTTTTTTATTGTCTGTTTGCTTTTGGGGAGAGAGAGGGAGTCTTATTGGTTCCAAATACTGGATATCAAACAAATTTAGCCTTGCTATTTCATAACCAGAAAGAAGTTACTTTATTCAATCTCTCCATATGTCGAAAGAGTCTCCACCCATCACTAGCATGGGAGAAATGTCAGAGCCTTTTCCAACAAAATTTCAGTTCAGTTAAGAGACATCTCTGTCTGAAGGCAGGAAAGCCTGGAAGAACTTAGGAAGACACAGATTTTACAGAAAACTCATAGTTGTTCATTCACCCACACAGGAACTTACTCATAGTTACCTAAGAGAACTGAAAAAGAATTTCTGGGTCATAAAGTCCAGTCTGTTCCCAAAGTTCTCCAGCATTACAGTGTTAGATGGACCTTTCTAGCAGTGAAAATGTATTAGACAGCTTCAGGCAGAAAAAAAATGCCCAGCACTGCAAATTTGGACCTTTAAATTAGTTGTTTAGAAATGCTGAACAGAGAACACATTTTTCTGTTTTATTTTGCTGTCATTTCACTAGGCATTGTTTTAATGTAGAAAGACCTGAACAAATTACAAATCTAAAACATAAGCATAAACATTGCTTTATTACTGTAATGAGAACTTGTATTACTAGTTCCTGACTGAGCCTAAAGCAGATTATTGTTATTGGACGTTCTTTAGATGTTTCTTTCCTGACACCAGCAGTTTCCAGGTCGCTGATCCTTCTTCAGCGTTGGTGTTTTTTAAAAGTCATCACCATTTTGTGGTTATTATAATAGCAAGAATAAAACATTTTGGGGGGTTCATGATGCATTCTGAATCTGCATGTTTCAAACTGTTTACAAAGATTGTTTGACCCTGGCAATGTCTCATGGCCTCTGGGCTGGCCTTTCACAGTCATCCTAAGGAAGACATCCATTAGCTGAGAAATATTTCTGTGTATGAACCAAAGTAGCCTGTTAGCAACAGCGCATTTATTTAAGAAGACATCTCGGTAACAGTGGAACAAGTGGCCAAATAATCTGGATCCAGGGGCTTCTCTCCTAATGATCTGAACTTCTGCAGAAGTGTCTGTTAAGGACACTGGTCTTCATCCCAGGAAAATTCCCTCTGGCAGCAGTGGGGGTAATGGCCTGTGAGACCTAAACACTCTGTTAGTGGAATTACACCAGAGGAATTCATCCCTGCTTATGAAAACTTCTGCTTAAATCCAGCTGACATTATGGGAAGGGAGCAGAAGTGGGAGGTGAATTTAAAGAGCAATTAGGGAAAGAATTTTCTTGTAAAGCAATTCTGTCTTTTGCTGTTTGCTTTTGGAATTATTTTAATTATCTTTCATTTACGAAAGTGGAACCTTTAATGAAAACAAAAAATTAGGTGCTGCCATTAGAGGGAAATTGCACTCATGACAGAGAGCAGACTTGGATGGAGGAGTTGGTGCTCAATGCTGAAGCTACTTCTCAAGGAGTTGATTAGAATGGTTCTTGCTTTTGTGAGCACCCGAGCACTTTATTCCTTTGTCTCATTTCTTTCTTAAATGTCCTTGTGCTTTAATATCTCTCATGTGTTGAGCAGCAAAAGTGGTGTAGGTCAGATAAAGGAATTCCTATTTGAAATCCATAAACTCTTCAATGCCCAGTGCAGCTCAGCTTTCAGCAGGGATGGCTGTAGGTGTTGGCACTTCTAAAGCATCACAGGACTGCTGTGAGAGAGGTAAAGAAGTAAAAAAAAAAACACAAAAAATGAGAGTTCCTGTTTTACCTAAATGTCTCTATGCTTTGGCTCTCCACAGTATAAATTATGTCATGAAATATGGATTTGTTGCAAGACATGGTTTTGTAGCTTATTTGTGTAACTTCTGCAGTATTCTAATGAAAATCCAATGTGATTTTGACAGGTTAGGGCTGTAGTACTAAAGCCAAAGTGGCAGATTTGTAGATAGTGATTCCTTGAAGAGTGATTATAGAGACAGTTGCTTATATAATTACTGCATTAGATGTATGTTACCAGTGTTACATGACATTAAAATCAGTCATTAATCCTCTTTTATCATCCCCAGTAGCTAAAAACTCTGGGAAAAAGAAAAGTAGAGCAACCACCATGAGAAACAGAATGAGTCCTCAAAGGAGGTCCTGATTACTTAAGAAGATGTGGTACCGTGTCTGATAAGGTTCTGTTCATGTACTTCAGAGATTCTGTCATTCCACTTTGCAGATAATTTTCTTATCTAGAGCAATTAGGGCTATTTGTTGCTTGCGTGGTTCTGTGCTTTAATGCTGAGCAGCTGCTGCTATCACTAAAGGGATGTTTTTTCTCTTGGGTATTCCCAGCACCAGCCCCAGCTCTGAGTTGTGCACTGAAGCATTGCAGCTCTTGCTTCTCCAGGCTAAAAGTGGCTCCCTCACCACACCAGGCAGAGCAGGAGGGGCTAAAAGGAAGGCTCTTGGAGGTCATGGGTGTATGCTTGTGGAAAAAGAAGCAGGGAGTTGTAACTTAATTTTATTTTGCAAAGTATAAGGATGCATTAGTGGGAGGGGAGCTGATCTAAGTGCTTGGACTTGGGGCAGGAGTAATGAGTTCTCTGAATCTCTAGAGCTTCTAAATGTGTATGGTTCTTTGCAAGTGAAAGTGGGAAGGTGAAAACCATTGCATGCAGGGCATGGCATCTCCAGAACTAGATCCTTCTTGATGTGGGAAAGGCAGGGCCAACTCTGAGGGTCTGAAGCTGAATGTAACTATTCATCAGTCTTAGAACTGACATTTTAATGTGGCTTGGAGTCATAAAGCAGAGACCTATGTGAAGCAGCTGTGAAATGGTGATTGTATCTCTCTAAGCATTACGAACTGTAGGGATTAAACAGAATCTACCCCAAACACACACACGCTCACTCTGCCCATTTTCCAGTTCACTCTGTACAAGAGAAGAATTAAATATTTAGTCCTTTGCTTGTCTGCAGGTAAGATTATGCTTTCTTTTAAAGAATTCTCTTTTAATTACTGGTTCAGGTGCTGGAAAATAAAAGGGCACCTGTGGATTCAACGTTTTATCTGCAAGGCTAAGCCTTTTCTGTGCAGGCAAACCCCATCATTTGGGCAGGCTATTGTTTGAACCAAGCAAGTTTCAGCCACTATTAATTAGTTTTTTTTGTTTGGTTGGTTTTTTTTCCTTTTTTTTTTTTTTTACAATAATTTCTCTGGCGTTTGCTCTGTGTTTAGCCTGGTAAAGTAAACATTAAATCTCAATTAAGATTGCTATACTCATCAAACAGAAATTCTCGGTTGTATTCAATTCCACTGCTTTGGGGAAAGCAGAACTGTTGTTCTGAGCAAGATGGATGCATTCTATACCTACAGACAGTGGACAATGGGCTTTTAGGGTCCCTTGAACACGGTGAAATACGCTGCAACATATCTGCCTGTGAATAAAATATTGTAGTGAATTAATGGCAGGCCTGCTCGGGTTAGGTGTGTTGTGTGATGTCAAGGTGTGTCCTTAGCATATGTTTTCTGGGAAGTACCCTTAGAAAGGGTGGAGAGCCAGACCCAGCCTCCTGCAGCATGGATGCAGTAACAGCTGGTACCTCAGTGCATTCACACAAACCCCACTGAGAGTGAAAAACCTGAGTGCTGGGAGGGGATTAGTGTATCACACTGAAATTCACTCTTTCAAAAACACAAACATGGTACAACAGTGGAAAGGTAAAGTTTTTTTTTTACAGTTGAACCCTCCAACATCCATAAAAACTGGGAATTGTAGTGACCCCTCGTTTGCTAGCAAAAGGTTGCAGCTCTGCCCTCATCATGGTGTCAAAGTCCTGGCTCTTGTTCACCATCTGCAACTGGGACATCCAGCTAGACCAGAATGTGTGGGAGTAGTGGGTGATTTCTTGGTGGTTCCCTTGAAGCACCCCCAGTGAGTGCAGTTTTGTCAGGGGTTGCACTGACACTGATGCTGGGGTGGGACAGTGGCTCTGTGTGTCTCTGCCTTTCTCCAGAGCTGGCGCAAAGCACTGCGCCGTGTTTCCCTGGAGAATTCATGCCTCTCTGAGTAGTGCTGAGAAAGTGTTTGTCACTGCTTTCATTTGTCAGGAAAGAGGGCTGCCTTGCCATTTGCATTATGGAGAAGAACCCTGGCTGATTTATATGCAAGCAGCCAAGCCCAGGGAATTTTCAGCATCCCATGAATCACACTGGGGGATGCCTGGCCCAAAACAGCATCTCTGCATTTCATGCTGAAACTTGACCAGAAATATGTGATGTGTGTCAGGCAAAGAGTAATTAAATTTGTTCTCAAATAAAAGATAAATGGACAGAAAGACACAGGCTTGTTCACCTGGGTCTCTGAATATTTTTGGAGCGCAGCTTTTGCTGTGGAACCTGGAAGAAGTAAAAAAAATTATATAATTTTGCCTGTTCGGGGAGCTGAATTATTCATTTGAAATGAATATATTTTATAGTCATGTTTCAGAAAATAAGTGTGATTTCTAGGCAACTATACCTAATAAGAACCCTGTGGTATGAAATCTAGTCTATGACTGCTAAATAGTTCTCCATCTTAAAGCTGTGCTGGGCTATGTGTATTTTTAGGCATCCTAGCAATAAATATTTTATAAAGTGCTGCAGACAGTCAAGGGAGGAAATGTTCTGTTGCAGAGGAATCCAATTTCAGGTTCCCCATAAAATGATGTGGTTTATAGGGTTTGATATCAGATACAAAAACAAGGATGTTATATAAAATGTATCAGATGTTATCACTGAAAAAACCCCGCAGTGTTGTGAATAATTTGTGATCCTTCAAAGAAAACTAGAAGGGCTCTAAGCAGGCCATGTAGTGATAAATATCAATCTACATGTGTTCCTATATTGATGAAAAAAGCTATTCCTTACCTTTATTAACAGCGAGGTCAGATTGGCAGTAAAAGAAGACAAACAATCTTTATTGATACTTACACTACATGTTTAATGGAGAATAAATATTGCAAACGCTCACTATGACTGCATATGCCGTGCAGAGAAGCCTGCCATCTCCAAGTCAGTATTTGGGGATTATGATCCCCTGTTGGAGGCTTTGCTCCAGCCTTTCCAGAACTCCTGCTCTGCAGCATCGTGCGCTGCTGGCACTTGCTGTGTGTGCATTTTCCTTGCACACGAAAACCTCCTAATGCTCAGCCTGCTCCCATTAAGTTGGTGCAGGGGGAGAACAGCCTTCCTCAAGCACAAATTGGCACATACAGCTTGAGATTTAGCTATTAGCATCGTGTTATAATGGCACATTTAGCTTTCAGAGCAGAATGAGTGGAAACGCCCCGTCTGCCGGCATTTGCTGCTCCCTGTTGAGCTGGGGGAGAGACAGCAGTAGGGGCAGTGGGCTGCTGGTGCTCTGCTTCCTGCCCACTGGCGAGTGGGAGCTGCTGCCTGGGCCCCCTGTCCTGCTGTAGGAAGCAAAATGCTCACTCTTCCCTGATTGCCCACTTGGAGACTGCCAGCCACCCCTTTCTTCACGGTGGGTTGGTGCCTGCCTTTTCCTTGAGATGCTTTCCATGTAAAGCCACCTTGGTGTTGCTCAATCTAAACTGAGTCATGGGTGCAGAAGATTTTAGGAGGAAGAAGCCATTTGCTTTTTGTCCTGCTATTTTAAGTGGAAGCTGTTGCACCTAGCTACAAGTGCAGAGCTATGCACACCTAGGTGGTAATTTCTCCTGAAGGAAATCCATAATCAGAAAAGGATTTAAGTCTGCAGGGAAGGCTTTCATTTCCTTTGCTTTTCCAGTGCTAAACCCCATATGAATTAGGAAAATAGCAGCCATCTAATGGAAAATGTCTGTTTCCCATTGCCATTGCAGAAAACAGAGATTTCCTGAGTTCTGTGTTGGTTTAAAATGCTAGGACTGGGGGGCATTTGGAGATTTTGTGCCTTTGCAAGCAAATAGTAGGAAAGGAGAGGACATCCCAGCAGACTTTTGCTTGGGTGTACAGCAGTACAGCACTACTGGCATTGTGATTAAGAAAATGGGAGCCAAGTTTCAAGACTGCAAAAGAAGAAAGAATTATTTGGGGTCAGGTTGTCTCCCCATATTACAGGGTAGGAGTTACAGATAAGTTTAAGTTTTCTAGACGTGTTTTCCCCAGTTAGTAAAGCTTCTGGGACTGTAGGTGTCCATGTTTGTCATCCACCAAGAGAACTTTACTTTTAAAGGTTAACCTCATCTTCTCCTCATCACTTCGTAATGTGGAGAATGGGGTAGGGAAATTAAAGAGAAGCTCTCTACACATTTGCTGATTATTGAAATCAGTTACCGCTTGTTTTATTGTCTGGAGTTGTGAAAAAGAAGAAAAACAAAGGGGAAAAAAGCGGTTAGGGGTTACTGGACAGCCTGTATGCTCTGAAAACAGAGCAGGTACTTCCAGACTGAGTATTATCATGTGTCAAGTGTGTTTTAGAAAATGCCTTTGCTCTATTACCTTTAAAAATACAACAGGGAGTGACTAGCCTACTACACATATTGATGGATGAGGTTAAGTATGACTTTCTAGTGTTGAAAAGGGCTGGTAAATTTTATTTCCAGAAAAAAAAAAAAAAAAAGGTTAAAAGAGAAATGATTGCTTTGCTCTGAAAATACTCAGACATAGGGTTTTTTCCTAGGATTTTTAGCCTCCCAAATATCTGAGTGTAATTTGCTTAAGTAGATATTCCAGACCTTCTTTAATTCAGCCGTTGCTACGGAAGGCTGCAAAGAACAAAGAGGGAGGCTGCAACGTTTTCAGTGTGCTGAAGCAAAATATTAAGACATGCTGAAATATGTGTATGCTGAGTTGATAGGCTGCAGATACTGGGAAGGAAGCCTGAAGGAACTGCCTCACTGTGTATCTGGTGGAGTTTAGTGAGAGGCTGTCATTTTGGGAAGCAGAACACGGCCAGCTCCTCTGTGGCCTTGTTTTATGTAGGGCACTCAGTTTGTAGCATGATGGATCTTTCATTACCAAAGACTTCATTGTGAAATTAAGCATCATGCCCTCCTAGGACCCATCCTCTTCTGGCTGCTGAAGCAGTTTTAAAGTATAAGTTCAATTAATAAAGTTAATTGGGGATTAAAGTACTGTAGGTTGAGGAAAGTGCTTGTAGCTGGCTGAGTATATGACTTGAGCACCCCAAAGAGTCTGGTCTGCAGAGGTAGTTTGTCCATTGTCTGTGACTTTTATGTTCATATATTGCTGTGCAAAACTGAACTAGCTTCAAACCTCAACCCTTCCAATGTATGGTTTTGATTTCAGGCCTGAAGCTGTCCATTAATATCACAAGTGTTGCACAATTGCATTTATTTTTAATGAATGCATCCAGGAAAATTTAGTTTAGCTGAGCAGTGAAGTATTATTAAATGGACTAAATACAAGCAAGGGTGATTCAGATATTTCTGCTTTATCTGCTGCTTGGGATTTTGAGAATACTGGAACATTGCATTTTCACACCCTTTGTTTATGCTGAATCGTTATAAAATTCTGCCTTAATATAAGTTTTCCTTCCTTTGCTTCCAAGTATTAACCTGATCTTAAACAACCACTATTCAAAGCAGACCCCATTTGAATAATATATTATGCACAATAATTCAGGAAACGTAATTGATTGCTTTTAAACTATATTTATATGACTTTGCCTTCTCAGAAAGAGCAGTTGGAATATCTAACTGAATGCGCAGATATAAAGGGTTTTTCTGAGCATGATTAAGTATTAGTAACAAAACTATTCTTCCATTCCTAGTTGTTGGAAGTACATCACTGTAAGCAATTTACAAATCTTATTAGGATACAATGAGCACCAGGCAGTTTATATTCTGGTTAAGAACAGCATGCATGAGCTGAGCAGTAGGTTTGAGAGCTAAGCTGCCACTGATGCACGTTCCCACAAATAATTGCTATAGCAACATTGTCATAATGTCTGAGATCTGCCTCCCTTGGGTTTGCACATGAAGTTTTCTTTATGGTGAAACAAAATGCCTTCTCAAGTTGAAAATGTGCTGTAATGGTGAGGCTATTGATGGATTTTGACTTTTTAATTATTTTTTTTCAAGTAATTAAATTTCAGATGTTGAAAAGCATAATGGAACATTAGGGGAAATCATTTGCTGTCATAGTGTCCATTCATCATGAAATTCAGCATTATGCGGCTCCTTCCATACAATTAATCTCTGCAAATTGGTGTGATCAGGTGGAGAAATTCACTGTGGGCTGTCTCACTTAACTTGTGGAGTTTTTTCTTTTCTTCACCTGAGTGCTTAGATGCTCCACTTATGTTCTGTAGAAATCAATCAAAATAAGGTTCCAGAGTTATTATTTCTTTCATTTCAAATTGCTGCACGTTGTGATGCAGGATGTGTTTCTGCACATTAGGAAATCTTTGACTTACAGCACTGAAAACACAGTTGTGCACACACCAGCACCCTTTAGAGACCCTACTAATGCAACTTGCATTTAAGCATTGTTTTTTGGCCAGATTCTGGATCCCAATTCCTGCTTTGTGGTACTGGATAAAACTAGCAAGGATGCCCTGAATGGCAAAGGCTGCACAGCAGAGCAGCCAAGGAGTACTTGCCTGTTTGGTGTCATAGTGAAAAATGTTCACATGTGTCTGAGGACTACTTTTCTGAGAGCTGATCTAGGAGGAGAGGGGTGGAACACTGCTTTGCAGGCAGCTCCTCTGCCCTCCTCCCTTCCAAGCATCTCAAAATCTGTTCCTCTGTGTTGAAGCGTATTACAGATAATAAAGTTCATGATACATGGGCAACATTAAGTGAAGACTGTTACTCCATTATCATTATGATGATCAGAGAGCAACAGATGAAATAATTTCAGCCAGGCTCTAGGACTGGTGCAGTGAAGTCTGAACAATGACTGCAAAAGGGAGAGCACTGAGGGCAGCAGAGGACTTCGATCATCCGAGCAGGCTAATTAGAAATCTTTCAGCAGGGACACAAAGGTGAGCAGAGGTTATAAAAAATAGATTTTGCAGAGATATTAGGGAGAAGAGAGAGGTCCCATGCTCCAAAGGACAGACCTCAGGAGAACAGCAGGGGAGGAGGAGGTTGAGTCCCTTGCATGAGACCATGGAATACTAAAGACAGGAGAAATCAATAACAGGCAGTGTGTGAAGGTAGTTTTATAGCTTTGTTCAGATCTAAGGAATCTGGGGAATCTAAGATATCTGGGGAGTCTAGTGATTGCATGTTGTTGTAAAGATGTTTAAAAAAAGGGGAAAAAAAAAACACCTTTGGGTATGAAGGTGCTGTGCTGCAATGCTGAAAGGAGACAACATTGAAGTTTCCTTAGACTCATAAAGCTTAAGAGACTTGAATGTGACCCTCTGACTGCTGTCCAACAGGAGGAACCCAGGGCACACCAACAGTGACAAGCTGCCTGGGTACCTTTGGTGAAGCAGTGGGAGGAGGGCTGCAATGGTCTGATTGAATTCAGATTTTCTCACATGCTTGCCTGCATTGTTTTGGTCTCACAGCTTGCCCTCCTGACAGCAGTGCACGGCTGTTGGAGGCAGGAGAGCTAAGTGTGAGGAGCTGCAGCGTAGTGGAGTTTGCTCTGCAGCCAGACCCAGCGAGATGTCAGTGTGAGCGTAACAGCTTGTTCCCGTGAAGGGTCTGACACATCCCACTGCTGCCAGCACAGACCATGTGCTGGATGAACCCATGGGTTCCAATGGGATGGATGAACCCATGCAGCTCCCCCGCGCCCTCTGCGCGCTCCGAGCAAACCCATGGGCTGGCTGGAGGTGCCTGCCCTGCCCTCCAAAGCTGTGCACAAAAAACATTTGGTCTTTTCCCGGCAAAATTTATGCACCTGGGAGTTATACCAGTTTTAATTAACTTCATTTATATCACAGTGTAACATTCCCATATAGACAAGAGTGACAGACTCAGGGAGTTTAATTATAGCCTTTCCTGACATAGCATGCCTATTTAGAGAGTCAGCTGAATGTTTCAGTTGCAACAGCAAGAACTTCTAGGCACCCATCAGAGTTTTAAGCCTAGGTCTTATGAAATACTTTTTACTTTTAAAGAGGAATCTCACACTATCTTGCTGTTTGCGCTCCAGTCAAATGAAATTTCCTTGTTTTTGTATTTGTATTTTCCTTGCTGTATTTCAACAGCTATAAGATGTTATGAAAAGCAATTTTAGCAGATAACTGATAGGTTCCTGCCAGGAAATGGAAAGACCTTGTGAAAATACAGTGCCATACTGAATAACTGGGGTGTGCATAGATGGTTAATTTCTCATTTTAAATGAGAGTCCTATTTTAAATTCTCTGCCATATTCCCAGCTATTGCTCATAATGTAATAATGAAGGTCAAAAATCCAGACTTTATGTGACTTAATAATTTTAACTTATATTTTTTTTTTTGGATTACCTCACAGCAAACCTATCCTTGCAGTATGACTCAGAAGTGTGCCATGCTGCAGTAAGAACAGCGATTAGCTCGTAGCCTTAGGCATTCTCAAGTTTAAGATAATTCCCTGTGGGCTTGGGCTCTCAGTTTTAAACAATATCACAAGAAATTATGGGCCAGATGCACAACTGAAGTGTGAACATTTTGTTTCTCTGGAACTGTGTGGCTTTGCACCAGCTGACATTCAAATATGTTATTATTAATCTGTACCAGCATTTTATTTAAGATGGCATCAGATTGTGCAGACATAAGCCATGTGAATTAAGGCTTCGTGTCAGACTTGAGTTCTGGCATCCCTTAATTGCTGGGTGTTCATTCCCTTTCACACTTAAAATTTTCCAAATCAAATGTTTTGTATCGTGGTTTTCCAAGTTCCTTTCAAAACAAACATCAGAAACCTGTTCTGCTATGCACCACGGAACTGACACCCTGAAATGGACTGCTGGAGCCTGTGGATTCACCTGGCAGATCTCTGCCTTACACTTATGTCTTTTAAATGACGGATCCCAATGGGCCAGACATCTGCTGGAAAATTGAAGTCTTTGCTAGAGTGATTAGCAGATTATGATTGACAGTGAAAGGAAAGCTGAAATCTTGGTGCTAGCTCCAATGGCTGCAAGTCTGTAAATTTTTCCAATCTGTAATAATTCCAATGACTGGTCCAGCATGCTTTGTCCTTATCCCAAACTTCCCCACACCCACAGTTCTCCATGGCTCTCCATGTGCCACCTTGCTGATTTACTGTAGCTCTTTTTCCCCTCATCCTGTCTTCCCTTTGTAATGGTCTGTGTCCCCCCAGACTTACAGCAGGAGCACAGTTTCATTTCTCTTCCCAAATCCTCCAACATCTCCCTCAGTTACTTTTCACATTTTCCTGGCCCTTCATCTCAGTATCCCATCTTGCCATTGTTCTGAGCCTGATTTTTCTCTCCTTCCTCCTCAAGTCTAGCCTATTCCTCCCCACCACCCAAATGCCATCAACAGTAGTATGGACAGCAGAGGAGAAATTATCTTCCAGGCCTCAGCTCCTCTCTTTGGTACTGGAAAGCCACTACCTATCCATTAAAGCAAGACCATATTTTTAGGTCCCAAACCCAAAATGCCTCCTGTGTGGGATGCAGGTTTTCTTAACCTGCACAGATTTCCACACATGTGATGAAAAAGGGAGGTTCCTGGTCAACAATGTGGTTAGAAATAACATCTGCTTGTAACTGATATCACAACAATCACCTGGAGCATCTCCCAGCTGTGCAAAGCCTGCTGCTTTCCTGGAGCATATTTCTCACCTGAATTTTGACTGCTCTTATGAAATAAAAGCATCATTAACAAACCCAAACACTTCTGTGATAAATGTACAGTTTCAGAAACTGTGTCATTAATAGTATCTCTAAAACAGTAGCTTTAATGAACCACATTTTCATTGAAAGGCAATTAGACATTGTCTTTTTCCAGAGCACATGCAGCTAATTCTTGTTAGTATTACCAAGTTGTACTTGTAGAATGCAGCTCTTCTGTAGAACATTTCTCATCTCTGCAGAACTAGTAGGTTATTTCCTCAGTATATTCCCTGGTCCTGCCATTATTGTCTGAGTTTTTTAATTAAAACATTAAGATAAGGAAATGTGAGGATTTTTTAGTAGTAGAACTGAGTGCTTTACATTTGAAAAAGGCTGTGCTTCAAAGACAGATTAGTGCAGAAAACAGCTTCAGTTTTCCTTTCCCTGCTCTGGGTAAATATGTGAAAACTGGTGATGATTAGGGATAAAATGTGGCAAAGGATCTAATATCTGGGGAGGAACAGTGTGCCCACTTGGACCCTGAAAAAATTTAAATTCATTCTTTATTGTAAAACTTGAGGAAGGACAGAGTTGGCAGTTGGACTGGTGCTCATTTTCCTTCAGGAGAGGAAAACTGGGCTTGAGAGAGGGATACTAGCAGATTCTTGCCTGATCTGACTGACTCAAAATAATTTGCCTTGAGCCTAAGACGTGCTCAAAAGAACTTGAAGAAGATGGTATGGGTAGGTCAGTGTTGAATAGAACATCCCATGTTTCCTCTATTGTCTCAATCTCTCACTTGTCTCTGGAGCAAGATGAGATGGCTGGTTTACCTAAATGGCTAAAAAGCAGTCTAGTAGTTTAAGCAGCTGCTGACAAGATAAGAAAGCTTTTTTCCACTCTGCAAACATGCTAAGTGAGAACAGAGACTCCATGTGAGTTTCAGGAAGAATTCCTTGTGAAGGGCTTTCCTTGCCTTCCCCTCTTTTGAGACTAGTAAAAAAATTCCCATGGATATCAGTAGACCAAGATGTTCTTGTGTGACACAATTTAACAGTCAGGGAGACTCGCAGTGAGTAAAACTGGCAGTACTGTAATTGTAAAAAAAAGATGGAAGTGTAGTTCATAGTTAGTACCTTTCTAACTTTGCTGTATTTTCATAACTCAGTGAATCACAGAATTACAGAATACCAGGTTGAAAGAGACTTCAAGGATCAACCAGCCCAGACAAGCCTTAAAAGTGTCCAATGTTGATTTCAGTCATTTCTCTAACTTACTAAAGTTTTGCTAAGAATGGTCTTAAAACTTGTGATTAAATTGCAAAAAAACCCAAAGCTCCACAACAGCAACCAAAAAAAGGCTACACTAGCAGCTCAATGGTCAATTAAAAGCAACCCCACTTCCCTGACAAAAACTCAAATTGTCAATTTTGAAGGCTTTAATAATGCTATGCCTGAGTTTTCTGAGATAAATACAAATGCAGCAAGAGTCATATTCCAAAAATTCGACAATCTCTGCACATGTGATTGGTAATACAGGGATATAAATTAAAAGATTTGCTATCACTGTTGTAATGTTGCCATTTAATAAGCAGAGTCTCTCTCTGAGTTAATACAAAACTGTCTCCTCTGTGTTTTGTGAGTTCAGAATTAATGGAGACCAAAATGTTTACTTCAGCAAAAGAGATGGCTAAAAATAAAATGATAGCAGAAAATAAAAGCATAATGCCCAGAAACATTTCCCTCGTACTTAGAGGCAAAATAATTTTCTCGCCTAGGAGAAAATAATAGGATTGCATTTCATCAACCACATTCTATTCCATATATTTTAGGCTCAGTGCAAATGTAAAAACAAAACAAAAATCAAAGTGCATTTTTGTTGTTCTTGCTCTGAAATGAACTATGGTGTTTATGGGAGAGGAATATGGATGTTCTGAAAAGGATCTTAGAAAGAAAGCACGAGAGACTTTTAAAGAATTCACAGATTATCTGTCTCTTGTTTTCAACCTATTTTCATTACCTGGGGGAAATAAGGGTGAAACAGGTAAGTTGAAAAGTAGCAGAGCTTCTTCTGATCAGTATGATCCGTGGCAGAACTATTTGTAATTGCAGAGTGAAAATCAGCCAACAAAACTATTTCTGGAACCAGAAATGTTACACCACTGTGAATCTAAAAGTTAGATGAGAAAGGAGTAAGGCAGTGACTCATTTGTTCTTCATCCAAGCAGCCACGATGGCTTTCACAAATGGCGCAGTATAAATAATAGGCACCATGCAATTAGGTGCCCATGGTTTTGGTGACTGGCATGTTGCATAGCAGTGCCTGCTTTCAAGAGATAAAGTCCAGTTTTGTGCCACATCTCTACATCTGTGGGGGTTGTTTTTATCCAGCATGAGAGAAAAACTAGCTTTGGGCTAGCTGTGCCTGCATCTTCATGTGGATTGCTCTGGGCTCTGGGTCAGACCAAGCTGAGGGGTCAGCCAGCAGTTCCCAAGGGCCCTGAGAGCAGGGAGTGAGCTCCTGCTTCCATCAGCCCCACTGCAGGAGAGGGCAAGATGGAGCAAAGGGAGCATGGTAGAGAGCTCATTCCTCGCTCATTCCCAGCCAGCCATCCCCAGTGCTGCCAGATAGAAGCAGTTTTGTCTTTTTACTGTACCTATATTCCTGGACCAGTCAGAAGCAAGACAGTGCCATACTGATTTTTTGGAAAGGAAATCAAACCTTGGTCTGTTCATCTGGCATTGCAAAACAAATTTAGGTCTTAATCAATGCAAAGGCATTCATGATGCTGACAGGACTTCTCGTGCTCAGGGGTTTATGGCATGAGTTGGCCTTGATGGGAAGGGTGTGGGAGATGGACAATTCACTCTTGATTGCAGCCAGCACTGCTTTGGAGCGTTAGTCCAGCAGTCATGGTAAATATCAGTTGTTCCTTGATGCAAATATCAAATTACCTCAAAAAATAAACCTTCTTCTCCCATTCTTGGTATTTGGCACTGTATTGCTGCTGCTTGCTCTGCTTCTAAGAGCCACAGCTAGTGGATCAGCTTGTTTCAAGAAGAGAGGTCCAAAGTAGCCCCTGCTGTTAAACAGGGAGTGTTCTACTAAGTATCTTCTTGTAAAGCCTTTAAATATGGAAGAATGGCCAGTGAAAAATGTATTAATGGAGATGTGTGCATTTTCATTTGTTACCCAGCTGGGAGAGAAACATGGAAGAAAAACAGTGGGATCATTTTCTAGGCATCAAATCCAAAAAGTTTCAGAAGGGGACAAGAAATGTGATATTTTTAAATAAAATTAATATAGAAATTGCTTTTGGTCTACATCTGTGAAACTAACTTAATCCATATGTTGCAGGAGGTAAGGAACATGACCTGATAGGAAAATGTTTGGATTATTTTCTTATTTTTTAATTAGTAATATTTTAATTTGTCAAGATTAGTGCAGAGTGCTGCCTGGCTATCTGTCGAGGTAAAATGTTGTATCTTTGCCAGCATGTGGATTTCTCAGCTCCGCTTCTGCTTCTTTACAGATGAGATGAGTGACTCTAAGACTTTGACCAAAGCAATTCAATTCAAATTCTGAGCTTAAAGGCACACAGTTTTGTTGACACTATTTTACTATAAATCCATTTCTCAAGTATATTCCCATTATTTGTGGCAATTTTGCCCATGAGAATTTAGATGTTTGGGTGGAGGAGGATGGCTGGAGAAATAATACAAAAGTCTTTCTGCATGGAATGAATACCATGGATTTTAAGGTTTTTGTGTGGAAAGATAAACTGTGTGTATGTGGAGAGGTGGAGGCTAGAATTTGAGGTGACTCTGTTTTGCTCTGTGGAGCAGGTGTGTTCCCCTCACTGCTGCGATTTGAGGACAGAGGCTGAAGGTGCCCTGCAGGGCATCTGAGGCATCATCTTGAGCTTTCCACCTACACCTCTGAGTTCAATTTTGACAATACTAATTTCACTGACTGAAAGGCCTTACTGTATTTGGCTGCTATATCCTCAAGGTTTCTTTTCTTTTTTTTTTTTTCCTGTGAGAGGAACTTATTAATCAAGGGTTTTGCTTTCTCCCAGCATCAAACACTGACAATTCAAGAAATAACATGGCAGTATTAATTAGATCACAGCCAGTTTTGAGAAAGTGTTTCGATTTTCAGTTACTGTATTTTCCCATCGCAGGGTAATAACATGTCAGCAGTTAGCAAAAGATTTAATAAATATTGTGCATGTGCTTGAAATATTAGCATTTTAATACCCATGTCCAGAAATAATGTTTTTCAGTAGCACAGTGCTGAGAAAGTACTTTTTTGGATGTGGGTGGACGAGCAGCAATTGATGCACATGTACTTGTTTGACCTATAGCAGGTTAAATACAACGTTCAAGGCAGTTGTCTAAACAGAAAATCATCTAGAGCTGATATTACTGTTACATAACTATTGCCTCTTTCCCTGCAAAGTGCCTCATGCAGTGGCAGGTTATTAACACCAGATGAGGAGTACACCTGATTAATGTGACATATTCGAGTGTCTTTCCACAACAGTCTCAATAACCAGTCACGAAGATCTGCTTCTTACACCGAGAATTAAATTCAAACTATGCGGTCTTGACTAGAAGATTGTGCAGTTAATCCCATCCTGAAAAGATGAAATCTGAGTTTTTCCACATGAAATCTTTTGTGATGTTTCATACCCTGTTGGTTTCTGCCAGCACTCCCATTGATGTGGGTTACTTTATTTGTCCATTTAAAGGGGAAAAAGGGGGGTAAAAGGAGTATATGCAAGGGATTCGTTTTTGGGAAAGTCCCTCTCTGCCTCAGAAATTAATGTGTCCAGTACAAAAGTACAAAAGGATCGCTCTGAGCTCCTTTATGTAGATGTTGCATGAGCCATATTTTTCAAGGAAAGCTTGAAAAATGTGCTAATGAAGGAGACAGTAGTGTATATCTGTTGGGTTGCAAAACCTTTCTTTATACCGTGGCTGTAGCTATATAGGCTTTTGCCAAATTGAAGCAGCCCTTTATGCTTAAGAATCACTTGTAGCCAATTCTCTCTGAACTAAATTGCAATTATTTGAATAAGCTTTGTTTTCAGGAGGAAAAATGAAGCAAGCAGAGATGATAATTAAGCATTACAGAAAAGGGGAAAAGGAGAATGAGAGGTTTAATTTCCTTGTCTACATCTGCAAGTATGTTTTCAGACAGTCTTTTGCTAACAGTCATTGGATTCTTACCCATTAATCTTCACATAATCATGTCTCTTGATATCACATCCCTTGTATCCTTTTCCCACCTTGTCTCCTTTGTTCCAATGACCTCACCAATAATTTTTCACTTCCTTTGTTAATACCCCTCCCAAAACAACCACGCTCCATCTTCCCATGCCTTGACCATGCCCTTGGTCCTATCCATGGGTGCTGCCTGCCTGTGTCTGTGCCCCCCTGCCTGTCCTCATCTCCACGCTCACCAGACGCCTCCAAACACGCGGAGTTTCCTCGGAGAGGCTTTGCAGCCTCGGCAGTGCTCGCCAGGCACCATCTGTTCCCAGCATCTCCTTGGCCAGCCACAGGCTCCTGCCTGGCTTTCCTGTGCCTGCTTTCTTTCTGACCTTCCTTCCTGCTCTATGGGAGCATAATTTTGGGAAATGTGCTAGATCAGAGCCTGTGTGTAACTGCCAGCGCCTCTCAGTAGCATCCTCACCTGACCCTTCTCATCCTCTGCTCCCTCTCCCACTCATTTGTTGTCCAAAATCAATCTCAAAGCTCCTCAGAGCAGAACCTTTGCTTTCCAGCTGCCTTTGGCACCAGGCACAACAGCCCTGGTCTCTGCTGGCATTCAGCACCAGAGCTGTACAAATAAATAAGAGTAACTCTGAGTTACGCAGTTGAAGTTCTCATCTGAAATAATTTAAAGAGTAGTCATAAGGGGTTGTGCTGGTTATAATTCATATAATAATTTAGGACTGCTAGTTTTTAGCTATAGTGTAATTTGTATTTGCTTGCAGTTCTCATTGGATAAAGTATATTATTGAACAAGAAAGGAATAAACTATATTCAGAGTAGCTGTAGGGTGCTGTGATTTAAAGGAGAGCTGGTGCCGTACTACAGCAGAAAATATGCAGGATCCATTATACTGTTAATGAATGCACAGCTCGGATTGCTGATTTAATTTTTAGGTCATATTTCTCTCATACCCTCAGGTATAGTAGACTTCATATATAAAAACTGAGTAAGTTGGTGTGTATTTAATCTCAGTCATGCAAAAAAAAAATGAATAATAATAAAAAATTACTTTCCAGTATTGTTTATTCATTTCCAATTATTTCTTTTAATGACATAGCATTCTGAGAGCACTATTAGAAGGGCACAGACATATTTTCTGGTACTAGTTTTGAACCAGGGATAGTAACCTTTGAGGCAGCTTGATATTTATCCATAGCTACAGATTGTCACTGCATTTAAGGCATGACTACAGCATCATTTTTTCATCTGGCCAGAAGCTTTCTTGAAATAGTCACCATTTCCTTCCTCAGGCAAGGTGGCAGATTGGTGGTATTTTAAACTGTCTCTTGGCTGAGAGACAAATCCCAATTTCTTTATTTTTGCAAGCAGACGTAGCTGATGTAAGCAAGACCTATTCCTGCAGGGGCCGCACCCCTGAATATTTGTCAGAACCAACATTCGGCAATGAATTCTAGTTTTACTAAATGTGGGATTTTTTTGCTCCATTTTTTCATTGCCATGTTAGTTTTAAGCTTTTTTGGATATGTGTGCAGATGTCCAACTTTTTGAGAATCCACATTTTACAGTGGACTGCATTTTAAATCGTACAGTCATAGCTACAAATTGAATCTGAAAAATCTCTGAAAACGCACAAAGAAAATAAGAAGCAATTAAAAGAAATTCTGCCTTACCTTTTATGTTGTACATCTGCTATTTTAATTTTTTTTTTAATTTCTTACAACTGGAGTATCACCTCTTAAAGGAATTTGAACAACTCACCCAAGACACATTCTAATCCAATCATGTATGATGATGATACCAGTTGGATGTTATCCTATTAGGCACTCACTGTAAATAAGGGATTTTCCACTGACTTTTAAATCCTTGATTAATGAGAATGCTTGAAGCAGTGTCCTGTAAATTAGCCATAGTGCTAGCAACAATGGCAATTCACTTAGGAGAACTGATTTGTTTTAAATCTTCCCATACAAATTAAAAAGCATGAGGAAAAGATAATGTCAAGTCAGTAAAACACATTACTCTATCTTGCATTATTGATCTACACCCCATGGCTGTCTGACACCTTCAGGACTAAATTCTGCTCTCTCTTCAGGTAAATTCGCATCAGTCAGAGCTCCTCTGGAGAAATAACCCCAGAAAGTAACTGGGCCACAGTGTTTAATTTATGTATTCTCTGTATTATCTAGTGTTTTAGCTAATTCTGAATCCCATTTTGAGTTCTGTCAGGCAGACCAATAGCTTTCATTTGTAGTTTGGTCACTGCTATCTCACCTGCCTTTAACAGCTCCTTTGCCCTTTTCTCTGAAAATATGTTTGAGTAGCAACAAAGGGCTATTTGGATTTGGGGAAAGGGGTGAATAGGGGCAGGTTGTGACATGTCCTTTAATTGGTACTAAAACTTGAATTCTTCTTCAGATATTTTTCTGAAGAAAAACACTTTTCACATCATCTTATCACTTTGCTTCTTATTCAGCTACTGATACTTGATTATTGCTTGCAAGAAAATGAGTTTTATACCAAGTATTGATTTTGAAACACACATTACTTCATTTAATATGCTGAGACATTAATGAGGTCTTTCTCAACATTCTATATTTGCATTTATTTAAGGTATTATTCATTTTTGTACCCATAATGTGCATGCATTTTTGTAATTCAAGAACAACCCTTTCTTCTTGTAGAAGTATGAGTACTCTTTCTATAGATTGGAATTAGTGTCACTTTATGAACACAGTTTTGGCACTCTCTTATAAGTAGCTGAGCAAAGTATCTCTCAGACATGAAAATACTTAAAGTGCATTATTTTTCTGGTGATTTTGAATTACCAGAATTTTGAACGTAGCACAAATTGTAAAAAGAAGTAGAGTTACCTCAAGTCTTACCATTCTGTCCTGTATCAAGAGCAATCAGAAACACTGCAATAATCCCATAAATCTGATCATTTCTTCTTGGGTCACTCAGGTTACAAGGGTGACTCATCTGTACAAGGGCCAAAGCACCCCTAATCAAAATTCCAGTCAGACCAGTAGGTCTGAGACCATTTCTTGATGTGACTGTGTTGGGTATGCCTGTGATCCTCTCTGTTTAATGGTATTTGTGTAGAGCTCCTCAGTGATCCATTGATAAGTATTCCGAATTCTGGCTGCAGGTCATAAAAGTATTGTCTTGTCCAGTGTTGTGGGCAAAAGGAAAAATTTGACACTTCACTTACCAAATGGAAATTCTTTGGAAGATGCGTGGTACTTTATGTATTTATTATTATGTTTTTATGCCTAATGGTTGTGGGGTTTACAGTACAGAGATATTTTCTTATGGGCAGGCTTTGTTGGTTACTTGGTTATTTTTTCTTTATAAATAAATAAAAAAAAGGTAATTTTTCTCAAAGAGACCAAGCTACTGGTTTTCAAGCTTAAATGGTTGTCATCTGGGGAAAAGAAGTGGACATTGGAAATTCAGGAGGATGTTTGCAGCTGGCATTTGTTACAACTTTGGTTTTCTATGTGGTAGAAATGAAGGACAACTAGAAAGCTTTTTTTGGGGTGTTTTTTTAAATCTTGCAAATCTGCCAACTAATTTTGGCAGTATTTCAGGTTTACAGTTATTTCCTCTAGCTACAAATTTTCTCAGCTATAAGGCAAGATAATTTTTGTGATTATGGCATCCAAACATAGCTGTTGTCTATAGACTTTTTGATTACCTTCAGCAAGTTACTTCATTCCGTTATGCCTCAGTCTTTTGCCTCTAAAATATAGTATGATTATTATTATGGGCTTTTCTTTGTTATGCCTCACATATTAATGAATGTATTCCTGTATCACTTTCCTACTTCAGAGAAGTGCTGAAAGCTTATATTCATTAATATTCTTGAAGCATGACAAAGTAAAGCCTATTACTGTAATATGCTTCGCTTTAAAACTCTGGTTAGAATAATAATGATAAACAGCATTGCTTAGCCTTTGGCCCTGCTGCACAGCTATAAAAATTTTACATCTTCAGATTTAAACTGATGAAGGAAAACTTTCGTGCATTTTATATCCCTCCTCTAAGCCCATGGAGAGATAAAGGAAGAAAGTTTTGCATTTACTGGAATGGGCTGTTGGCATATTTATCGTACATGAATCCGAGAATGGCTTTTTGCCTGCTACATCCTGAGCCTCTTGTTTGAATATGATGTAGTATTTTATTCTCTCCATGTACTTCTTCAGTGAAGTGAACAGAAGTTTGAAATGGACATTTACGAAACGTCTTGCCCATAGGAAAAGCGTCTTCCTAACTTCTTTAGTAATTTCTTGAATAATGACCAGGTGCATGACAGTTTATGTTTCCCTCCTATTATTTCCCTGAATTACTGAAGACGTTCTTATTACATTTCTAAATGACTGTTTTCGGAGGTGGCTTGAAAAGGTATTCATTTTTTCATGTTGACTGATTGATTGTCTCAGTGTTTCATTGAATATCTCCTTGTTCTTGCACTGTAAGAAGCAGTAGATAGGAATTTCCCAGTTCTATTTTGAAGTTTTATGGTGTGTTTTACCACACGTCCCCTGTTTTTTCTCCTTTGTCTTGATTTATATAATTTCTTTATACAAAAAAATTGACCAAATGCATTTTGACTCTGAGACCTAATCAAAGCATTCACACTATGCTTCACTTATTTAAGAAAATAAGAGGTTTTCACTTATTTAAGAAAATACCATAATAATTTCTATATGCATTTCTTATTGTTTTCTTTTGTTGAGTTTCTTTTCATTAAATAGTTTTCAGCTCAGTGAGAGATATGTTTGCTTCTTTTCCTTTTTTTTGACTCTACATCTGAAAAAGCAAGTGCAGTTAATGGAGAAAACATAGCTACATTTATAATAGTTTTAACAGCTGCACTGCAGGCAGTTAATTATTTTGACTTGTATTTTAATGCCCTCAATGTTCTCAGTAATATCATAGTAGAGATACTGGAGATAGAGAGGGAAGACCAGCAGCCTCAATATACATATTCTGTCCTTCTACTTTCTGTCCTTATTAAAAAAAAAAAAAAAAAAAAATTAAAATGTGTAAGTGCCACACTGGATATCTAACACAATTCTAAATCCTGACAAGTGCAAATTGAAAAGCAAAGTCCCATTAATACAGAGTTGGAGAGTGTCACTGCACCATTACACTTTAAGTCTGAAATGCTCTGGGCCTTGCATAAATTCCAAAAAAAAAAAAAAAGAAAAAAAAGAAGACATGCTGGTGAGAAACTTTCAACATGTTCAGTCAATTCAAGTACATCTATTTGACTCTTATTTTCTTTGCAGACTACAGATGACATCCTGGTGGCCTCGGCTGAATGTCCTAGCGATGATGAGGACATCGATCCCTGTGAGCCGAGCTCAGGTGGGTTAGGTTAGTCAACTTTTTTTATTACTTTCTTTTCTTTCATATTTGCATGCTCCAGTTCCCCAGAGCCCCAGCTAGGACAGTCCTTTTGTGCATTGCAAGGAGAGGTTGAATTGGGCCCTTTCTACACATGGTGGTGTTAACAGAGAGGGAAGGTCAGCTCCAAGACCTCAGATGGGAGCGCATGCATGGTCTGAGCAAAGTTATGGCTTGGCTGAGGACCTGAGGCTGGGCTAGAAAGGGCATTCTAGGGCCTCTGCAACTGTGTTGTGATAAAGAAAAGTGCAGCTTCATTTAGCAGGAAGGTGTTGCTATTGTTTGTGCCTTAAGCACTGCCTTCAATAAGATAAAAATATTATATTGAAAATGTCATGTTATGTCATGGAATTGTAGAATGGCCTGGGTTGGAAGGGACTTTAAAGATCATCTATTTCCAATCTCCCTGATGTGGTCAAGGATGCTTTTCACTAGACCAGGTTGCTCAAAACTCCATCAAACCTGGCCTTGAACACTTCCAGGGATGGGACATCCCCAGCTTCTCTGGGAATCCTGTTCCAGTGCCTCACCACCCTCACAGGAAAGAATTTTTTCCTAATATCTAATCTAAACCTAGTGTCTTTCAGTTTGAATCCATTTCCCTATGTCCTGTCAGCTCCTGTAAAAGGTCCCTCTCCATTTTTCTTATAGGCTGCCTTCTTGCACTGAAAGATGGAGTTGAATTCATTTTTACTTCTATTAGTGGTGTGAAATTTTGTGTAGATAGATAAAACCTGAAGACATAGAATACAACTGTCTCAAATTTCAATTTTTTTAATGTTTTTTCTCCAAGCCAAGCCTATTCAGAGTGTATGTTTTAGTTGTAACCAGAAACAAGATATTTTTGATATTCTAGTATTTGCCATGAAATAAAAACTTGGTAGTGTTTTGGCCATGTATTTCCCATTCTGCTGAATAGTGGAGATTTGGTAATAATTCTTCTCTGTGAAATAATGGGAAAATTTGGATTGGAAGAGGCCTTTAATTATATCTAGTCCCAAAACCCTGCCATGGGCAGGGACACCTTGCACTAGACCTGGTGGCTAAAAACCCCATCCAGCTTGGCCTTGGACACTTCAGGGGATGGAACATGCAGAACTTCTATGGGCAATCTGTTCCAAAGGTTCAATTATCCTCAATTATTTTTAGTTAAATACTATGTACCATCTCTAAAAATCCCAACGTTTATCATTGTAGTGAAAGGGCTACAAAACTTCCAATCCTTTAAAATAATCCTAGATAGTCCAACGAATGATTCCTGCTTCTTTGTTGATTTGGTTTAGATTTTATATTTCCTGAGTGAACAGCTCATGGTACCATATAGATATATCTCAGTTTTCCTTAAAATTTTCCCCTGAATTCTCTTCAATTCTCTGCTGTTTGGTAGCACGCCCACTGCGAGTTGTCTGAGGTAATTTGGTAATCTTTGGTGCTTGCTACTTCACTTAATAGTAAAAGAATTAAGATCTATTTGTTGTGCAGTAACATATTTAGCTTGAGTAGAAACCAATTTAATTTGAGATTAATATATTCATGCAAATAGCAACGAAGAGCCATCTTAGTATGATGCCAAAATCTGGGGCAGGAGAAACGTCTACATAGCCCTAAGACAAATGAAATTTTTCTTCATATGCAAATGCATGGTTCCTATTTTAAGTCACAGAACTTGATACCCACATGCAAGAATTATTTACTTAAACTGAAGCAAAGGCATATATGACTTGTCTCAGTGTCTGACAGGCCTGCAAGATGGCACTTGAGCCCTTCCAGGAACCAATTTACAGATTTGATGATGATACTTCAGGATTATTTTCTTTCGCTTTCCAATTAAAGGATTTCAGAGTAATTTTCAAAATTCCATCAAATTGAATGATTGTTCTTAAAACTGAGTAGCAGCAGGTACACTCACACAGTTTTGTACCTCTCAGGGAGATATTTCACTCACAGAAGTCTCAGACATTATGATCAAGATATTCAGGGATATTTTTTTCCTGCACCTTCATACTCATTTACAAATCCTTGAGTTTAGCAAGACTGTCCTGCCCAGTATGAGTCAGTGCAGTAGCTCTTATGGCTCTGAGCTCATTCATGCCAGTTGTTTCCTTGCTGTAGTTAACTCAGGCAGTGCTGTTCAGTAGACAAATTGACATTTAGGGGGGTGTTATTTTATTTTATAAGGTAATTTTAAAGCAATATATTGGTTACATAGCACTAAATAATTTTCCAAATCACCTGGGTATTAAAGCCGTATTTATATTTTCTCAGGCTTACAGCTCACTGAAAGCCAACGAAATTTTAGAATAATTCTTTTCTGAGGTAGTGTGAGCTCTGGGGCTGCAGTGCTTGGTAGTCCTGAGCCATGCAGAGTCATTTAGCTGGTGGGTGCAAGAATGGGAGAGGTGAAATGAAACTTTCTGATGGCTTATTGTTTCTGTCCAAACTATTGTTCAGGAAAAGGATGTGAATGTTAGCCTTTCAGCAAGAAATTTTCCTTAGCTTTACGTGCTGGTGTTCAGCTTTCCTGTTTTATCTTAGGATTCATCACACAGCTACACTCCTCATTTTTGTTTATTTGAGAACAGTTTTACTGTTTCATTTGTCAGATCCCAACTGCTACTGCTTTTTTTAAAAAAAAACAAACTGTGGATTGGCACAGGAATTATGTTCTGCATAATCCCAATTGTCTGGATCATTTTATCTGTCATTCTTCTCATCAAAATGTCATTCATCCTCCCACTCTCAACTTTTAAAAGCTGTTAATTTGCCTTCATCAGCCTTGTCATTTTATCATACTTGAAAATACCTGAGCCAAAGGGGTAACTGAAGTTGTAACTTCTGGCATATCAGTCTCTCTGTTTTAGTCTTAGTCACTTAGTGTTATGAATAAACTTTTTCCATGAATAGTCAGGTAGGCACTGCTCAATCTCCATAATACTGCAGCCTCCCATGTGGAATTGAGCTGCTCCTAACAGTAGGCTGGAATTCAAGGAGAGAAGCACAGTGCTGTTGGCAGCGAGAGTCTGATGATTGCTTTTCTTTTCAGTTGGAATAGGAGATACAGAAGGATATGTCCCTCCATTTAAAATATCTCCATGGTTCAGTTCAGCTTTTCCCCCTTAACCCTTTTCACAAACCAGACTGGTTTCTCCACTGCTACTCCTCAACATCCTCACTAATGGTGGTGAAACTTATCTATCCGAACAAGTAATTCTAGGAGGCTGAAAATGCAAAGATTAGGGCTGTTTTACTTCTGTGTTTTCACTTCAGAGGCTGTAGTCTGGGGTCCTTCAGCAAAGGAATCCATCTCATGGCAAGAGATGATGTGCTCAGTGCTGTGTGGTCAACACTTTTCTACCAAGAATTCAATCAAGGGATGGCCAAAGCCCCTGCAGTTTTATTAACAGAGCCATAACTCAATATTTCTGTGATGACTGGCCATAATATGCCTGTTTCTAACCAATGTTCTCAGCTCCAAATGAAAGCGTATTCAACAAACAGTTTGAATATGGTACGCCTATATCTCATAGAAAATACTGCTTATCCAGATTTTACTAATTAGTGAGATTTATGCATAAAATAGGGCTTTTTTCCTAGTACAAATATGTTGCAGTTTGTAGCGGCTAACAAGTCCCACTCTGCCACCACCAGCTTTGCTTTCTGTGCACCTGTCTGCTAAATAATAAATGGAGAGATGCAATTTGCCACAAATTTCATATAGGACATAAAAATGTAAACCCGATTAGGAGCTGCTGAGCAGCAATCCCATCATCTTGTCTGGAACATAAAGTCACAAAAATTATAATTGCAGATTTCATTGTGGTATACAAACTGCTAAATGTGCCATAATTGGATGAAGTCATAACAAATTTATTAGCATGCAAAACTTAGTCAACATATTTTTTTTGCATTATATTTTGTGTAGTAAGGCAGCAAGTATTGCTTTCACAGTCTCTCCACCTTCCCCTAAATACCAGCAACAGCATGAAGATTGAAGATGATGATAATAATAATAATTACAATAAAAACCGTTTCTATGTCCTGAATTTCATGTTATGGAGGACATAATAAAACCTTTTCATTTGGTAGACAAGTTACAAAAGAAAAATGTAGTGGTAACCTATCCAAAAAAAAAAAAAAAAAGACCTGGGATAATTTACTGATTTTACATGAGGAGTTATAAAACTGCAGGTGGACAAATTGCCATTCTTCACATCAGGACTGCTGTTGCAGCCATGCTGAGCTCTGTAGAGAGCTCTGATTTCTGCTGAGTTTCAGTGAGCATTTGTGCTACACAGCTTATTTGTTCCAGTTACTCTGGGCTGGTACTTTATTTGTTAGCTATTATCTAACCACTTCTGTAGCTATTGAAATGTTCCAAAAGGCAGAGAGGTCTGAGCTGGGTCAAATGAAGTGAAATGACTGAGTTTAATGGCAGGGAAATCTCAACCAGGAAAAAAGTCTTACAGTTTTAGACAAACACACAAATAGTTCTTTTTCTTCAAATGAATTTTAAATCTTTCTCAAATTTGTGACTCAAAAGAGGTTTAAGCTCACAATTTGGTTGAAAGCTTCTCTTACAGCCCAGCTGAAATGGGATAAGTAGAGGTTTTGGTGGTCTTAAAGCCAGTATATTCACTGGTCTTGGGAATTTTAGCAGAAGGTAACATTCAAAGGGAAAGAGGGATTTTTCTTCAGGTTCAAACAAGGGTCTTTCAACTCCACATGTTGCAACCAAAGAAAATACTCCTTCATGTCTTGATTTGGCAGTTTTTGGCTTCCACTTCCCAGGGCAATGTTTGATTGGTGGCAGATCTTGTCCTTTACCATTCTGTGGATAAAAAGAATAATCAGGACACAGTTCAGTCATGTATGGTAGCTGGTGGCACTGGTTAGCTTTCTTAGACCTAATTCTTAATTCAGAGGGATAAATGAAGTAATTTATTTTCCTGTATTATTAAGAAAGAATGGCTAATAGGATAGATGTTTCTGGACTGATCTTTGAGCATGTTTTTTAATTTTTCCTATATATTGACCAGATTGCAGAATTGCATTGCAGAAAACAACTGGTGGCAACCAGAAATCTCCAAAGCACCAGTTTAGCCTAGAAAGTGAACAAGCCACTGCTGAAGATGACTCTTAGAGAGCAGTCACTGCTTTGGGGAAGGCTTAGTCCTGTGAGCAGAACAGTGTGGGGCTTTACATGCAAACTTCTTCCTACACATGTGTGTCCTCTCCTCTGTGACAGCATGCTGGACAGATGAGATGGCTCAGAACCCTATATTCTCAGCCACCTTGTGATGGTTTAGTTTTGGTCCCACCATTGATACCTGTTTTTCTAACAGGCAGAGCTGTGAAATATGGATTTGTGAGTGTTTTATGCTCATTACTAGAAGTTTTGCTTTCTTTTCCTGTCACGAATTACTGCACTGTATTCTTGGTGCATCTGGCAGCAAGATAACATTGCAGTAGGAGGTGAAGTGACTCCTATAATTTATACATCACTGCAAGTGCCCTGTTTAATGCT
Organism: Calcarius lapponicus; assembly: GCA_039654755.1. Classification (NCBI taxonomy): domain Eukaryota; kingdom Metazoa; phylum Chordata; class Aves; order Passeriformes; family Fringillidae; genus Calcarius; species Calcarius lapponicus. The sequence goes on along the minus strand of CM077465.1, from coordinate 103,923,144 downwards.
CTTCATGGAATTCATTGTGCAAGAAGCTGAAACAAAGAAAAATAAAATTACAGTTAGTTCATAGGGTTACTGTGTTCATTATGGCTTGAGACATAAAGGGAATATTTGTGCCTCAGTCCAATTATCCTGTAGTTCTATATGCATTTCCAGTGCCAGAAAGATCACTGGGTTGTCTTGAATTAGACTTTTAAAGTGTTTAGCTGTGATACACATAGTCATCTCTGTATAAGCTACTACAGGGTTCAAACTATGCTGTATTTACAAACTTTTCAAGTGTTAGCACTTTCCATGGCTATGCATAAAAGAACTGAAGGGATTAAGATATAGATTAATCTTCCTTCAATTAAAGATAAAATACTTTTAAAGCTTATTTACTTTTTTAGATCATAAAGCCTTCTCCAGGCTTTATGATCTATTAAAAAAAAAAAAAAAAGTAAAGAAAGAAAGAAAAATTGCAGCATTTAAAGAAAGTAAATGCTGCATTTTTTCAAATTATTATATTGTTAACTGAACTGCATCTTTATCAACAGGCTGAGGTCCTAATGCCTGTCATAGTGAATTGCAAATATGCCATTTCTAATTTGAATTTGATCAATTTTTTTTTTCCAAATTACCTAAAGAAGTGAGGTTAAAAACCATGATTGATCCATTGTGCCAAAGCTGACCTCTACTCTTTGCCAGCCATGCCATTGAAACTTGGGAATACTGAGTGGAACTGGAGGCTTCTGGCCACTCCTTGGGATATTCATACATTCCTAGTGTCAGACAGAGGAATGTAGGTGGATACAGGGGAGGTGGCGTTTTTCCTGCACACAGTGGTTCTCTAGCAGTGCAATACCAGCAGCTCAGTGTTCTCTCTGTGGTAGGAAATATTGCCATCAGACTGCTGTAAATCACACAAGGCTCTGGTAGCTCACACAGGAGCCTCTCCACCGGTGCGTAAATGATGAACGGCTTTCCTCGGGTGTGAGCTTTGAGTGTGCATTCATATCCCGTGCACATCCTTGCTAAAGCTGGGTCTTCTCACTTCTATAAAACATAGAACAGTTAAATAAGAATGGCTGCTGGGGTGTAATCCCAGCTAGCAAACATTCACAGTGCAAACACTGGCGTTATTATTTGTGTGGAAACACAAATCTTGATTTCATGCTTCAGACATACACAGACAACACGAAAAGGCAACTCTAGTGCAGAGAAATTAACTAAGTGGCAGTTGTTAGTCCTGCTGTTGCATGTTCAGTGGTTTGGAGTTAGACATCTCCACAGAACGGGCAAAATTCAGTAGCAACATTTTGAGTAGTTCCAAGACATGTTCTCTTTATGAACAATAATTCAATAAAAATGGCCACGTTACTCAATGTGCCTGAAGGAGTGTCCAAAGAAAGAGGGGTCTGTTACTTTTCTTTCTTTTAAAGGTGTAAAAGACAGCTAGTGAGTCAGTTCTGAAGGTACTGGCAAAGCTGCAGCACAAGGTGCTGCTGTGATACCAGGACTGAGATGTGCATGTAGAGAGGCAAACCAGGCCCTCCACATCACCCATTCACAAATCCACTGACTTCAGTGGAATTCCTTAGATTTTTTCAGTACTAGAAAATTCCCTGGATATTTCAGTGATATGTCCATGAATATCACATCCTTTAATTCAAGTTAATTGAAGATTTACTTTCCTGATTTTCCCTAGAAAATTTGCAGGAAAAACTGTTGCTTGTATATGAGCAGTTGCTTGACCTATTCTTTTTGATATTCTCCAAAAAAAGAACCTGTTTTACAGGTAAGGCATTGTATAGACCTTAAAAATTAATTGTCTGTGAATGCAGTTGCTTTGTCTGAAAGGCAAAAATGAAATTAAATCTATGTCCATGCCCTCTTCAATAAAGCAGATGTGGTTTTCAAGCCTGGTATTTAAGATTGTCAGTAATAAAACACATTAAGTTCCAGTGGCCATGAATGTGTCATTAGTAAATGAAAATAGGTTCTAGACAGTTCTAAATCTTTTGTTACTCTTTGTTGTTAGCCACAGAAATAAAGATGTCTGTTCTTTGACACCCTCCACTATGAGAAGTTTCCACCATTTTCAAAAAGAGTGTAGATCTTTTTAATCTGTAACCAGAGAGTCACTGAATGAAAAACAGCCTGTAAAACACATTATATTTACTGAAAACAATGAAATAAGGCCAGATATAGATTATGTGTACTTTCAAAAACATTTTTCACTGGTGAACTTCACACTCTGGATGAAAAATGCAGGAAATAAGTAAGATAGTAATTGTAAAATGGAGGTTTTCAGAAACAGGCAGGTAATTTATTGACTTGACTGAGACTCTCTTTTCTAATTCAATAAGGAATTTTGGAAAGACAGAGGATTTACTTACACAAGGATGAAATAGAGAGATGATTGAATCTAGAACAAGTTCCATTAATTTTCATGTTGATCTGGTTAAAAAAATCATAAATTAAAGTGTGTAATCCTAAAAATTAGTCCTTTAAATCAAGTTTAAAGTTGGGATCAAGAGTGCACATAGACTGTTGAATAAATAAATGAGTTCTAGTTTGTTTGAAATTAGTCTATATGTTACTGGTGCCTTGATTGATGAAACCTCATTGTTTTCCTTGAGCTACACTTCATTCTGGTTTGATTTGCTACATCGAGTGCTTATATTTTCTTGCAGACTGTGGACACTATACTGAAACTGTTTCCTGTAGTTTTGTAATGCACATACATTGAATTTCTTCTTTTTGTGAAGGAAACTCACTTTTCCACAGTATTATTCTTCATGAAAAAGGTAGAAGAAAGACAATATTTTGCAGAGGTAGGAGAAGGTTTATAGCCAAAATACTGGCCTGAATTAGCATTGTACTGCTCAGTTGCTATGCCAAGGCTTTCTCAGACTAAACTTGAGTGATAAGATGTTAAACCAGGTCTTTCAAATTCTACAGGAAATTCTCAATACCTGATAAATTCAATTAATATGGTGTTCTAGAGTAGTTGGTGCCTGCCAGCAGCAGGTTCTCAAACCAGTAACCATCATACCAGACTGCTGGCAGTGAACTGGTTTGCTGACCCCTCTGCCAGAAAACGGAAACAAAAACAAACTAAACTTCTTGCTGGTGTTTTCTAGCAGCCAGTAGAGTGGGAACACCCATTAGCTCTTGCCCACCTAGTACTAAAGATGCTGCTAGTAATTTTCAGCCCCTTTCTCACAGCTAATTTAAACCTGTGCAGAAGCACTGGGGTATTGTGGTGTGTGAGTTGTGTAATTTGACAGCCTGCAAAGTGATAGGAGAATGCTGACAAGTTTGAGAGCTATGTATTCTCCAAGGATGTTGCTCATAAATGGAAGCAGGAAAAATTCAAGGCAAAAGTAACCTATAATGAGGGTACATGTACCTGAAATAGTCTAACCTTAGGCTATCTCCTTCTGACTATATAAAGAACTGAACAAAACCTTCTTCTGCTGTGTTGACATGCTATTCTATATAGGTTTCCAAACCAGCACTTCTCCTGAGGTTAAGGGCTATGGTCTAGATCTGGGACTTGGATGGTTTAAATGTGAACTGGCTTAAACAGTAACTTCAGATCTAGAATACATCATATGTTGTGAATGTACCCTTTAAAAAGTTTCAGAAAAGGGAAAAATGAAAGATTAAAAAGTGAGGACACAAGAATTATATTCTGAAATGAAACAAAGCTTTATAGATATCTCAAACTTTTTTCCCTTGTGCCAACCTCAGAGACACCAGAATTGTTTTCTAGACTATGATGAGAAAAGCAAAGAAAAACAAGGCAGTCTTATTAATTTTAATAATTTTATCAGGAGAAAAAGAACATTAATTGCATCAAATGTAACTTATATCCATCCTGAGTTCCATTTGTCTTTATCTTCCCATTCCCAGAGAAGCATATATGGTTTAGGCAGTAATAGGATTCAGGCTGAGCAAGTGTAGCTGCTGAATCTGAGCCTTTGGGTAGCAGGAGTAGCTCAGTATTTATAGCAGCTGCACCCCCAGTGTGTGCAAGGATATTCTGGATGCCTTGAAAGCCTGGCCCCTTCTTCTTCTCCCAGGCATATTATCAGCTTTGTCAGTAATGGGTCTGACTTGATGACAGTGCTTGGTACAAATTGAATGCTGTCCTTTCTGCTTCAACATTCAAGCCATATATATATATAATGTTTGTGGCATAGACATTTATCTCTTCATGTAGTAGCTGCTTAGTGAAGGAGGAAAATCAGGGAATCACCCACAGTTGTGAGATGAATGTGGGTGTCTGCACCTCCAGCTCATTTCATGAGCAAGAATCATTCCACGCTCTGCAGGCCAAGCCAGCAGATTCCTCATGCTTTTACAACTTTGGTATTCTGCTCAAAACTGGTTCCTAGATAAGGAGGTTTGGATTTTTTTTGCCTTTTTTTAAAATGAGATGACAATGTTAAAAATAGCAAGCAGTGAAACCTTGTTCTGGCAAAGCTCACAGCAAAACTTTTCCTGAAGTCAGTGGAGCCCAAATGTCACAGTTTTGGTTCAATGCAGCCAATCTTACTGTTAGCTGCCACCAAAAATTTATGTTCCCAGTGCCCCTGCTCTTTTCTTGCTTTAACACTGAGTCTACAGGGAGCAGGAGCAGCAGGCAACTCACTGAGCAAATGATCCCAGTTCAGTTGTCTCAACTGGTGGCCCACAGTTGCAGCAGCTTAGCTCTAGCTTGAAAACATGCTGTCAGTAGTGTAATATTTCTATATTTCTGTTTTGTGTTCCTTATGGTTTCTTATTTGCAAAATCTTCCCCCCCTGCCCACTTAGGAATACTTCAATTTAAAATACAGACTAACTACTGACTCTGCTAGCCAGTCAAAACTTCTGAAACAAAGTACCAAATTACCAAAGATTTCTCAGAATACGCACAAAACCAGGAAAATAACTTCACATAGAAAATGAATAAGGAGAGATACAAAGTTGAATGACAAATATAGAAGTGGGGAGAGGTAGGACACCTGAACTGGTAAAAGAAAATAGAATCCTTGTTTGGAGAGAAGGAATACTAAAAGAGAAGCAATGCAACTGAAATGTTAAAAGAATACTAATAAAAAGGGTAAAACCACAGGGATGAAGGCTGTTAAAAACGTTAAGTGATATATTGGTTCGCATTCTCAATTTTGGCTAAAATTAAATTTAGTTTTGTGGAAAATATTTTCACAAAAGCTTCTTATAAAACTGTGAAATATTCCCTTCAGCTCTGCAAAACATAGTAACTCCTAAACCCCATTGATTTGGTATGCTCCATCAATTGGCACTGTACAACAACTATCCTATCTCCCTTTAGACTTGTGATGACATTTTAAAAGGTTGAGAAAACAACCTTCCACCTCTCAGCCACAGGAGAAAAAGAAGTTACTTGCAAAACCTGCAGTGCTAAGGAGTTGGTAGGATTTGTAAATGATTCGAAGTCGATATATGACAAATCATTACACTTGGAAATCAGCACTCTGCTCAGTGCAGAGAGAATGTTTAGCTTCTTAGCAAACCAATCTTTTTAGCTGTGGGTGCTGTTCCACTGCTGGACTATTTTTATAACAAGCTAAGTTAGTTGATGTCACTTTAGAGGTACCTTAATGTGTTATATCCTGGGTCTGCTCACCAAAGCGTAGAACAGATACCTTAAAATTTTTCCTTTAAACACAAGTCTACAGCAGACCTTTATGCTGGTCTTGAAGCTGGGCTGCATCTACCCCAGTTCTGCAGGGAAAGTGCTGGGGTTTGTTTTTCAGAGGCATTTGTTGTACAGAGGTGCTGAATTTGCAGCGAGCTCAGAAACCAGCTCACCAGAATCCAACAATGCTGCAGAAAATCGACCACAAACAGGTTTACAATGATAGCACACAGAGTGAAAATTAATATGTGTCCCATAAATAATTGCCTTCATGCCTCATTGCAAATGCAGTAGTTAAACATTTCTGTCTTGTGAGTAATTTCCTATTCGCAGTTTGTGGGAAGGTATAAATGTAAAGAAAACAGGTTTGGCATCCTTTTGTCTTTTTTGTTTTGTTTTGTTTTTCAATCTGCTAATTTCAATTCACAAACACCATGGGAACCTGCAATTCCAATTTTCTTTTTGCAGTATTAATGAAAACTGGGCACTGAAAATAGTTAGGTTTCTTTCCCTCTAAATCTTAAACCACTTATAAATACAGTCAAGAATAATAACTTTCTAATCCATTATTACACAATGTAAAACTGCTCAATTGCTATTATTTCATGCAAAGATTTTCATAAGTGGTAGAAGAGGCTTTTAGAACTCAGTTTCCTCTAAGCTGGTCTTTGAGGCGGTACAAAAACACTGGTTGTGTGCTGTTGAGAGGAAGAGCTGTGCATCAGAGAAGTTGTTTTAAGAAGGAATCCTTGCACCACAAGATGACAATCACTTCCTCTCACTGTTATGGAAAGGTTTGAACATATTTGCTGCCTTTATGATTTTGTCTTGTTCCTAATCAAACCAACCTCAATTTATTGTTCTAGTAAATAGATCGTTTCAGGGTTTGGACTTTGGGTATATTTTTGAGACAGCTGTTTACTCTTAAAATCAGAGTAATATTTTATGTCATTTTATCTTAACGTACTCCAATGAGGTATTTCAGTTCTCATCTACAGTAAGATGAGTCTAGGATGAAGTTAATATATTTTTCATGCTGCAGACACTAAGAGTGACTGCAGCTGAGTGGCAGACAAGGTTACCTGCAGACACACCTCTGCTGCTGTGCCAGGGGCCAATGGCTCTGCCCGGTCCAGCTACCAAGATGCTGGGTTGAAAACTGCATCCAGAGCTTCCCAAAGAGCTGGGAAGCAAAGAGCATGATTTCTGTAAATTTATAATCTTCCTTTGCTCTCCACTGACATCATCTTCCATCCCTTGCAGTCATTCCTGTCTTGCAGGGGAAAAAATATAGGTAAATTCCCCTTGGAATTGACTCCAGTCTTAGTCAAGCAAAGGTATTGCTTAAATAGAAGGCAGCTGTTTCAGCAATGTTATGGATGTGGAATTATTTATTTATATAGATTTCAGAAGAAATTAAGGTTGGCTTTTTTTACAGTGGTCCTTTCCTCCCTGTCTCAGAACAGTACCCTTGCTTTGGTGTGTACTCCATTAGCTGTTCCTATCTAACATGCTCACAGGGAAACCTATGTACTTTGTAAAACTCTTCTATTTCCTCCTCCTTCAATTGTCTGGAGAGGCCCTACTAAGTTTAAAGCATATTTTAATGTAAATGGAACAAAAATAGCAAGTGCTTTTCCTTGCTGAATTACTCCTTTTCCAGAAGTCCAAACAAATGCAACAACAGATGCTTTGAAATGTTATAAGTTTAAATAACATCAGTGTAGTTGGTTGAGTATTTCTCAGGCAGATGGGTTAAATGAGACAATTGTGAAAACATTCTTAAAATAAAAGGAAGCCATCAGGTGAGAGGCAGGAATTTAGGTAGCATTGGAAAATATACCTTAGATGTTTCTTTTAGGTTGCAATATTAGAATGTTTTCCTCTGAGCAAGCTGTTAACTGTCATTTAGTAGACATTATTGTAAAGTTAATTGACAGTATTTGGCCCAAATGTATGTATCTTAAGGAAAAAGAGCAGCTGTTAATCCATCAGGTAATGACAGTGTATTCAGTGGCTTCTATTATTTCTCAGACAGAAATTAATTTCCTGAAATCACATACAGTAAGATAAGACTCTGTCTCATTTTCACTCACTATGGAAATACTCAGTCTTTGTTCTGCACACAATGCATTGTCTCTTGTAAAATAGTAAATGACACCCTAGGTGTAAAAGAATTTCCATTTTCTACAATAGCTACAATGAACAAACAGGATCTAAACCAGTCACTGACTACTTTGGAGCAGGCCACCTTTCTTAGTAGGGTGGCATCTGCCCTGAAATGACAAAAAAACATCTTAAAACCTTCAAGATCTCTTGTGTCGCCATAGAAATTACCAACTGCACCAACTCATAACAAGTAAGAACTTTCAGAAGGATACAACAAGTTAAAATCCTATTTGATATGTTTGTTTTTTTTTTTAATTTTACAGTTTTCCATCTGTTCTTTCAGCTGAACAAAATGTCAGCTTCTTTAAACCTGTTTGAAATAACTACTAGGAGGAAGTGTTTCAGCTGTAAGAACACAGATCACCAATAAGTAAATGATGGGTAACACCAGAGTGGAGAAGGAACTTACTCTTTTGGAGGGTTGTGGTTTTTTTGCTACATTTTATTATTCATAGGCCAATTGTAGATGTCTGTAGCTGGTGGCTGCTTTCAATTCTGATGGTCCAAACTTGTTGCAATTCTTGACCAGTGTTGATATTTTGACTGGCATTACCTTTAATGTAGCATCCTTAAAATTATCATCTTCCTATTGTGCCTTTACAGTGCTTAAGAAAGTGACTATGGAGCATAGTGTGCTTTTGTGGACTTTGAGCAAGACACTTTTCTAACACACCTCAGAACAATGCTACCTGTAGGCACACCCTGATAAAGTTAACATCATGAATATATTGTAAAGCTAGCATTTAGTACTTTAGTTAGCATCTGTATTTTACTGATTGAATATTCAGCCATGCATAATGATGCATAAATGCAGTTTCTCCAAGCCAGCCTGGCTCTCCTGAGCTCAGCCAAGGCTGGCAATGCTGAGGATACACAGCCTCCCAGAAGTTTGGAAATACAGGTATAATCAGAGGAATACTGCAGAAACCCAGATAACTTCATTTCTGTCCATGACACTTGTTAGGTTAGAGAGGATCCATCTCAGCTATCACCACTTTAAGTGACTCTGTCCAAAGATCTGCCTCCCCTCCTGCTGCAAAATTCAACAAAGAAAGGAGATCATGGAAAACACAAAAGCATTGTGTGTGCTGAGAGCATTTAAACTAAAAATTCCTCCTGGAATTAGGATTTCATTCCTCATGGCTGTGCAAGGGGACAAAATATGGCAGACTACACAATAGCTCCTATCAAGAAGATTTTCCAGTGTGAAGACATAGGTCAGTTCTATTCATATCACAGCTGAAAAGACCAGAGTCTAACCTCAGAGGTGGGTTCTTAGGAGGCTGAGCCCTTGCTCTGTGCAATTTGGGAGGTTTTCTTGGGGCATAAAGCAATCCTCAAAGAACATCTGATAATGGCATCAATGATGAAAAGAGGAACTGGGAGAAGTGAGTGAAAAAGTGCTCTGAATTGTAGCCATATCCAAGGGGGTCTCTGAAGTAGAAAGTAGTTGATAGGGTTGGATAGCTCTCTAAAAGCAGTAAGAATAAATATAATTAATTTTAAAAAAGAAAAGAAAATATTAGAAGGAAAGGAGAAACTGAGAAGCTTGGTGAGGGAAGTGTACAGGAGAGCTGAGGATACCTTATTTCTAGTGAATTTATTGGCTGCTATCAGCCATTTTCTTTTTTTTTTTCCTCCTCCATTCTGTCTTATCATTGCTGCCTTCTCAATAAATAGTATGGTGTCACTTTTTGTTCCTTACAGAAAGAGAGGGAGAGAGAAAGGCAGAGGGAAATCCTTTCCTCTGAGATCTTCATGCACCTGCATTTAAATTGTGGCACATCTGTTATTTCAGATTATTTAGGCATTATTTGCTTAACTCACTAGGACAAATTATATATATATATATTATATATACCTTTGAAGGCTAGAACAAGATGTTCTTTGCTGTTCTTTTCCTTGTTTAAAAGTCTGAAAAAGGGATGGGTTGCAACCCTAACTGGTTTTGGACTAGTGGGGGGGGGGGGGGTACTGATGCCTTGTGAAGGCTGACCTAGAACAGAGACTAGATGGAGCTAAAGAATAAAGTAGGGATTTATTACGAGGCCTCAATAGATCCACCTTGGGCAGCACAACCCAAAATGGCCAAAAAAAAAATATATGGACCACCAGTTATGAGGTCTCACACTTTTATAAGATTTGGTCCATTAGCATATTGGAGCTGATTGTCCAATTATTTTAGCCCATGAAGTCCCATCCTTCTTGTTTTTCCCTCTTCATTCCACTGTTGTTTATGGTCTTGAGCCTGAGATCTGGATCTGTTGTCCTTGGGTCCGCAGATAGAGAAGGAATGGTTTTGTCTCCTTGCTCTGTGAAGAGAGCCTACCATCCCTAATATGAAGCCCAGACTTACAGAATAGCAGAAATAAAGCAGAACAGAATCTGAAAAATATAAAAGCTAAAACCTGAGGCATCAGTGCATCTCTAGGCTGTCCTGGCCCGGGGGGTGCAGCTAGAAGGACACGTGACCATAGCAGCAGGCATGACTGACTCCTCCATGTCCAAACTCGAGGATAACCTCTCCTTTCTTTCCCTATCTACCCACAGCAAACCCCACCAGGGCAGGAGGAGGACGGGAGTACCCCGGCTCGTCCGAGGTGATCCGTGAATCCAGCAGCACGACGGGCATGGTGGTCGGGATCGTGGCGGCGGCGGCGCTGTGCATCCTCATCCTCCTGTATGCCATGTACAAGTACAGGAATCGAGACGAAGGCTCCTACCACGTGGACGAGAGTCGAAACTACATCAGTAACTCAGCACAATCCAACGGGGCTGTGATCAAGGAGAAGCAGCCCAACAGCGCTAAAAGTTCCAACAAAAACAAGAAAAATAAGGATAAGGAGTACTATGTCTGATCTCAACATCTAAAAGAACGCTTGTATAGAAATAGTCTTCATTTTATCTGAGACATAATACAAACTTATTTACTTTACTTTTTATGAAGCACATTCAAAAACAAACAAACAGAAAAGACAGGGAATGCAATCAGAAAGGAAAGACTGTTTTTAAAAACAAGCATTTCATGCTCTTGTTTTTCAGAAACAGGAGCTGATAAATTCCCTAACATCCACAGTGTTTTCATTTACTCTGCCTGTCTTTATGTTGCTGGAACGTTTCTGAAAGACAATGATGACACCACGCACTCATAAAGCAAGGAGTATTACTACAACATCGAGGCACAATATGAAAAAAAAAATATCAAATTTAAAAAAAAAACAAAACAGGAAAAAAAAAGAAAAAAGAAGCTACCTATGATTCTGGATTTAGCCAAAGTGCTAGCGCTTTCTTGAGAAGTAAGTTAGTCTTATTGTCAGAGAAGACTGTCATTATATATGGTGACTCAACAAGCAAACATAAAGAGTTTGCCGTCTGGTGCAGTGAAGCAGTGATTGGAAACTTGTATTTTGAAACAAAGTGCTGGCTTTTCTGAAGACTTATGTAGAAATACTTTCAAAAAGCCCCTTTCTGGTTGTGAGGAAAATAGTATGGAGGCCTTATTTTCAAAAACAAAAACAAAAATCTGGAATATAAGGCACATTTCCACAAAAATATTAAAAAAAAAAAAAAGAAAAAAAAAAGAAAAACAAGAGGGCATAGATGCAATCATTGGGAAATTTTCATGCACGCTTAATATGTTATTACATATGTTTATATAAAAACACATCTATATGTGCTTTCTGGACTGTGATAAGTGATGTTTTATAGCCTGTTGTATAGAAAATGCAAACTATATCTGCTCTTCAGCCATTTTTGGTAAACTCAATGTTATAAGTGTTGCTAGGTATAGAGAGTTTTATGACATCTGGAGCAACAGACATTCTTCAGTTTTTTTGCAGCCATTATAAATTGTCCCAGACTTTTTCCCCTTTTTTTTTTTTTTGATTTTTAATTTACAGTGTAGTGGTTATACAAAGGGGGATGTGTATGAATGTATATAAGAGTCAGCTAATTTTTTTCTTACCTGTACAGCTCTATTATGTTGCAATTAAGTTTCAGTAGTTTGTATGAAAGAAGTGGACTAGAAAGCAAAAATATATCTCTACTGTAATTTGTCTTCTCCCTCCTATCCCCATCTCTTGCTCCTGATATGCATCAATGAAGTTGATCAGAATGGCCAATTTTCCTAGAAATATACATTCATTAATTAGCTAAATATTTAGTGACTTAAACTGGCCTTTGGCTTCCAGTCAAAGCTTCACTATTGGAGAGCATGGTTTGCCTTACAGAAACCTTGTTCTTAGAAATTACGAGAATGATGAGTTTCTTGAGAATCTTAGGAAGTATCATATAGTGTTTATCTGGCATTCATATGAAGAACAGCTACTACAGCACTGGGTGGTACAAGATCTAAAAATACACATTGTAATTATCCAGGCTGATTCTATTGCAGAATTTATCCCTTTCTCCAAAAAGGAAATACTCTTGAGGTGCACGATAGTATTTTTCAATGGTGGGCATTTTGACATATGAAAAAGTATTTTTAGCTAAGTTGATTGTGTAGTATTGCAAGACATCATAACCAGACAGATATAAGTTCATTATGTTTTAAAGTGACACAGCTTATCTTGCATATATAAAACATTAATGCATTTTAGTTAAACACATGAAATGTAATGCTGTAATTTACACGTTAAGTTTGGAATTTTTTTCTAGTAATATTTCATTAGTTTCACAGCAATAAATCATAGCATAACATTTTATTTACACAGAAGTTCAAAGGGAATGCATTAGACAGAAAGAGGGTAGTTCAATAGAAATCAACCAAATCATCAGAAGGCCTCCTGGGAGGGATATAGATATTCACACTTTACAGACAGGAAGGAGAAATTTAAAATTAGCTTTAAACAGCAGACACAAAACATTTTGTTGTGTGTTACTCACTGTAGCTGATGAAATAAAGTTGGGAACTGGTACAGCTATCTATCTGGGAGTCAGAGCACTTTAAAAATACATGTAGCTGACATGGAAACACCTCTCTTGAAGTTTGCCAACCACATCAAGGTGTGACATGTTGCATTTGTGAAACGACTTTTTATTTTCATTAACATTTACGCAAAAATGAAGGGAAAAAAAACTCACAAAAACCACAAAATCCATCTGATGTTCATTTCTTAGATTGTTGTTCACCTGTGGCACTCATCATTTCTCCCACCTTTACAAGACAGCTGTATTCAGGGAATGGCAGGGGCAAGGGTGACTGGAGGTCATTGCTAGAAGCAAGAGGCTTCAGCTGGAGGGGGGAAAGAAGTTGAAAGCCAGGTGGTGTTCAGATTTCAGTGCTTGAAGGTACCCAGAAGAACAAGAATAATCTGTTGACAGGAGACTGGGCATGACAGAATATGATTTGGGGTGAGATGAAATGGTCTTTTCTGCTTGGTATTGATTGCATTAATGAAATAGCGTTGTCAGGCCAATTTCCAGGCAGTTTGGTAGATCAATCTTTAACTAAATCCATACATCAAGGACAAAAAAAAAAAAAGATCTCCTACTATTAAAATAAGAAAACACAATTTTAACACTGTTTCTGAAGGTTCTCCTTTTTCCTCTTTAATTTCATAATTTAACAAAAAAATAAAATTATGGATGTATCAGAAATGCCAGCAAGCGGATTTAAAATTCTTTTTTGTTTAAAAGCAGCAGCAACAACAAACAGACATAAAACAACTACCTAACATAAAATTGGATCCTTTCTCTATAATAACCTAATTTGTTTGACTGAGATGGCTTCATTTCTATGACTGTATTGTGTTGCCTTTTTTAACAAAACACTAAATAACGTGTGAAACTTTCAACCCTAAGACATCAAAGAGAGGCCCAATGCCCCTAACCTTATAGTGCTTTCTGTGATAGATATTTACAATTTTTTTATTTGTTGCAAGGCCAATTTATTCATTATTGGAAATGCTAAGCAAGTGGAATTTACTGTTTTGTTAATAAAAATGTTTCTTAATACAAATGCTGCCTTGTTTCTTGTCTTGCTCTTAGATTGTGAGTACCTGTTCATCCTGAGGCTGTGAAAAAAATTGGTAAATTGGTATGAAGTTACAGACATTCATGTCAGGAAAAAGTAACCTCAGACCTCTTTATACATTTCAGTGGAAACTTTCAAGTCTTGTGTTCAACCGGCCCACTTAGAAAAGTATTAATGACATCAATGAATTGGTTTTTGCAGAGACTTGCTTCATTTGAAATTTTCTAGTATTTTTTTTAATCCAAAAATTACAAGTTGATGTTCTCTTCCCCATCTGTATGAAAAAGGAACTTTCCTTTTTGCCACTTTCTGATTTCTGTAGTGGAAATAAGGTGGAGGAGGGTAAGGTAATGGGATGAAAAGTTAAAACATTTGTTAAAAGTGAAAACATTTTCTCTTGTCTAGAAGATTATTTAAAAATTAATGGGAAAATGAATGTATTTCAGGTCCTTAAAAACATTTCTAAATAATAATTTAAAAATTTCAACTGGAGCTAATCCATTACATAAGTGCTTTCCTACTTAGCATGGCATTTAAATTCATGGGCAACTTCAAGAAAACATCTAATCCTATTGATTTAAGCAAGTGTCTAAACTTGCCTAAATGTACTGCTGAATGGGGATGGAGTTAAGCTTTTAGATCTAAGCTCCAAATAGAATTTAATTTTGTATCATCTTAAATCACATCAGCAGCTTTTAGACTTCAGTGAGATTTATTCATCTGCTTAATTACATATAGACTGAAGTATTTTAGATAATTTAAGCTCAGGAATATCTGGAGAAAAGCAGTCCCTATCTTTCATTGGTATAAAACACTTTGAAAGTTCTAAACTGCTTTATACTGAGATTAGGTCTTGTGAGTGTACTTTAATAAATACTGAATATTCCATTTAGGAAAATGCTTTATACACATTTGATGGAGCTATAACAATAGTGGGTTTTGTTCTACTACTACTACTACAAAGAAAACGCCCAATCAAAACAAAAATCTCCTCACATTTTATTATTTTTGTTCTACAATGTAACTGTTACTGCTTTTTTTTTTAACATATATACTGTGTATACTTTTACCAAAATCCTAATGGCCTCTAACTGCCTACATTATTCATCATTATCCAGTCATTATAAGTGGTGGCCTCCATCATCAGTTATCACTGTGGTCAAACAGCTAAAACACCTTTACAAGATGATGAAAAAAGAGAAAAAACTAAACAATGCCCCCAAATGTGACTTAGAATAAGGCAAATAAAGCTCACATAGGCTGTAAATGGCAACTGTGTTTGTTAATTCCTCCTATGTGGCTTCTTTATAGTTCAATGAAACAATTTTAAATTGGGGTTCTGGGTCTGATTTTTATTTTGATTATAGAAATTTGCTTTTAAGTTCAGTACAAGCCTGTTCAGAGGTGCTTAGAAGTATTTTGCTGGGTCAGGCACCCTTGTCAGCATAATTTTATTTGAAATGCAGGCAATTTGGTTTATTTTAAAGCCCCCACTTTTTTAAAGTCTGTAAGTATTTCAATGTTAAAATGTTTCTGGCTCTCATGGGAGTGGAGAGAAAGAGAAGTCCACACAGCATTTAATTCAATTTATAAATTGATAAATGCTTGTGAATGATAAAACTGCGTGCCTGCCAGCCTCTGATTCATCTGGATGGACTGCAACTGATTTTGTTGGTCACTCCTCTTCGTGAAACCAGAAGCATCCCTCACAGGTTAAGCTTTGAAGTAGAAATTCCAGAAAAGATACAGTTGAGCTCAGTTTTGTCAGACACAGGGCCAGAACTCAACCAGTCCTTTACCCATTTACTTTGGAGTTTCCTAACTACTGGAGGTCTTTGACCGACTTCAGACACCAACTCCAACTTCTGTCAGAGAGTCTGGCCCCTTGCTTTTTCTTTCTCAGTCTCTTGCTGCTACACAAATATCTTCATTTCACAGAATCACAGAATCAGCTGAGCTGGAATGGACCCATCAGGACCATCCAGTCCAGCTCCCAGCCCTGCACAGAACAACCCAAGGGTCACAGTGTGTGCCTGAGATTGTAGTCCAAATGCTTCTTCAACTCTGTCAGGCTTGGTGCTGTGAGCACTGCCCTGGGGAGCCTGTTGCAGGGCCCAAGCACCCTCTGGGTGAAAAACTTTTTCCTGATATCCAAACTAAAGCTCCTCTGACTCAGCTTCAGGCCATTCCCTTGGATCCCTTCTCTGGTCAGCAGAGAGATCACATTCCACCCCTCTGCTTCCCTCATGAGGGAGCTTTAGACCAGTGTGCTCAGAACAAACAGATTTCCATATGACATTGCTCCTCCAGTTGGACTTGACTGCAGTAGACAATCTTTTAAAAACTGAGGGTTTTTTAAAGAAAAAAGGTGTCATGAGGGGTAGAGTTATTTCAAAGGATGTGGGATTTTCAGTGAGTAAATTGCCTTTAAGAACAGTAATTTCATGCTGGCATACACTTGAGAGATTTAGAAATCCAGGTCAGTAATCCTCAAAAACATCCTTTTGGTAAACAATAAAGGCATGAGCTCGTTTGTCAGCAAGCACAGGGACCAACAGCAAGGCTATCAAAATGGGAATGTGTCAGTCTGGTTGCAGCAAATAACACAGGGAAATGGAATTTGGGCAGCTAAAAATAACAGTTGGCACGCTGGGTGGACTCTTATGAGTGAGTCCAACTACAAGCCAGTAAGCATTTATTGGATGATAAACAGCAAAATACTTCTATTATAGTCCCAGTTTGGGATGCAGCTGACAGAACAGAGGCACAGGCTGTGGGGCTGCAGTGGCTTTTCCAGCACTAGCAGCCAGATTGCTGTTCAGGTGTCCTCCAAGCTGGGGAGCTGGGCAGGCTCCACACAACCACCTGCTGCATGACAGCTGATCAGCTGCTTCCAAAAAAACCTCCCTTTTCCCTTTGAAAGTGAGATACATTTTCTAGGAGTAGTACAGCAGCTTGCTCTGTGGAACGCACCGAGTGGCTCCCAAAACACGTCCCACCACAGCCAGCATCATCTCAAAAAAACTCTGGCTGCAGGTCGGAGACACAGGTCCAGGTGAGGAACCTTCACTCTGTTCAGGATTGCCTTGGCCTCAGGACGGGCAGGATGTGAGAGCTGCAGGCACTGGGCTGGTGTGGCTACAGAAAGTGGGGGAGGAAATTCAGCCATGAGGGTCTCACAACCAGGACTGCTTGGGGAACTTGCCCCAGGGCTCATGGCTTGGCAAAGCTAGAGAAGGCACAGGTTTTCCTTAGTAACCAAAGGCCTCCATGGAAAACAAAATGTTTCTCAAAATGGCGGTGTCATAGAGAGAGTTCAGGAATTTCATTAGGAGTTACTTCAGCGTTCCTTTAGCACTTTGTCTGCTTCACACCAGAGAGGAGAGGTTCAGGCCTCCTGTGCCTGGGGAAGGAGACCAGGCAGAGAAAAGCTCCCACAGGCATTAAACTCAGCCCACAACCATATGGGATCCCTGACTTTCTAGGACACCAGGCCTCAAAGGTTTGGACCAGAAAATTGACTCAGGATGAAATCCAGACTTTATTAAACCATCGGGACAGAGACAAGTTTCAGCAGAAGATGTTAAAAATCTTAAAATGATAATGCAGACACTCACCCCTGGAAAATCTTACCCCATCTGCCACTATCTTCTAATCAGCCTTTCAGGTGGTTTAATTCCTCGCTGTTTACACCTGGAGAGGGAGCAGATTTGTTACATCAGCCCACCTGGCAGAAGGCTTGTCCTGGTAGCAAGCACAGAGCTCAAGGCAGTCACCAGACCCTTCACTCTACATGTGAGCTAGTTGTACCAAGATTTTCCTTTAGACTCAGGATTGCTGGCAACCAGTACAGAGATGGATATTTAGTAACTTATAGTGGATTTATGGGTAGGTCCAGAGGGCAGGAAAAGGATATCATCTAGTGAGAGAAATGAAGAAAAAAACCCCAAGAACCAAGCAGGGTTCATCTCATGGTTACCAGCAAATCTCCATGTTTCAAGCAGAGGAGTTTCAGGTAATTAATTTAAAGCTTGGTGTGTTGCTGGATGGTGTTTGGGAAAGGCAAGTTTGTGCTCAGTTTTCCTTAAGGCTAAATTTGTTTGGAAGCTCATTTATACCTGTCTTCAGGCTCTTTTTAGGGAAGTCTTTCAAAATGTTGATAATACAAGTATAACAGTCATCACCTACAGCAGTGTCTCATCTATTTTAAGAGCTTTGTCTAAGTAAGGGTTGCTGGATGTGACTCATAGGTTAGAGTATTATCTGCACTAGCAAGCAGTAAGCCCAGTAAGAAAAAATTTGTAGGTCATGGTATCTGATGCTGTGGACCTGATGTCCATGTTATATTTCAGGATTTTCTTTCAACCAGTTGTAGTCTGGTCACACAGACTGAGTGCCAATTAGTGGTTAGGTTTGTTTAATTGTTTAATTAATGCATTTAATTTAATCTGCAAAGTGTCCATTCCTTCATGCAGAGTGCTCTGTGAAGTTAATTGTAGGGAGTGGGAACAGCTGAGTTCCTTCAGAACTGTGTTGAAAACATCTTTTGGGCATTGGTATATTCCAGTGTGCTTGTAACAATTCACTGCAAGTAAAGAAAAGTAGGGTATTTTTAGTACCCAGCCCCAAATGACAATTGCTGTGAGACATAAAGGCCTCCCCTGTATTTTCACAAGACTGATTGCCTTTAATTCTGTCCCTCATCTTCCTCTTTAACCACCACACTGCTACATAGCATCCCCTCAACCCTTTTCTTCAAACCTAAAGAAATCACAGTTTAAAAGGCTTGCTTCCTTTGAACAGGTTGAGATAAATATGGGAGTGTTTTTAGGTGGGCACTGTCTGATGGAGCCATGGTACCAACACTGAGATCAGCAATTATACAATTGTAATTTGGAGAAGTGTTGTGGAAGCAAACCTGGAGCTGCTGGAGTGGGGGAACAGGGAGAAAGGGCTGGGGCAGAAATGGATTCAGCCACTGCTCAGAGGAACCACACTGAACAATTCCAGTCTTTTGGAAACTCTGCATCCAGATTTTTCAAGACAGGTCTGCTTTTAAAGAAAGTTTTTAAAGTCTTCTCTAACAGAGTTCTCACCAAAATAAATTCATTCCTGTATGGGAATTAATTGCAATACATTTCCCAATGTAGCCAGTGTTAAAAATATCATGGGAAGCCACAAGAGATTGGGCTACATTTTGAGATCTTTTCTTGTAACTGCTGCAGACAGGAAAGCTGCCATTTCCATTAAGATTGAGACTTCATTGCTGCTTTTAACTACAGAGTGATTACACTTCCCCTGGCACACTGCATATTATTATGAACATTTTATACAAGTATTCTGAATAGTCATCATTAATTCTTTTAGATTTCTAAGTGTTAGGCATCAAAGACTGACAATATAGACTGATGCTAGAAGATTTTTCAAATCTGAGTTCTTGTAAATCACCATATTTGTGTGTAAGTAGCTGCTTATAAGTTTTGCCTAAGTTCTAAAAAGCATTTTGAGAAGTCTATTTTTATTAATAAGTTTTGCCAAAAGTTGATAATTATAGAAAGAAAATTCTCTGTTAACATAAGTTTGGGGGTTTTTTTCAGAAACAGTTCAGTTTAATTTGAGAACAGTTCAATTCAGCAACAGGAATATGAATTTATAGTTTTTAGACATATTGAGATTTTTCTATCATCAAAGCCAATTTAGAGTTTTAGAGACTTCAAAAATAAACTTGAATTATTGTTCATCTAATTCTTGGTGGCAGTTACCACATATCCTGAGGGAAGGTTTCAGTGCTTGTGAGGAAAGTTGTGGCAATAATCTGGTTCCTTTGTAATAATAATTTCCTTCCTGGGGGGCAGCTTTGCCAGACTTGAATGCAAGCACATCTTTGCATCTTATGCTGCTCTGCTCCCCACTGAAAACTTCCAGTGATTTCTAATCCCTGGGACCCATTGCACAGGCACTGCTGCACACTAGCAAAGCCCCTGGCTCAGAAGCAGAACTTGCCACTGATGCATGCTTTGAGGCAAAATTCCCATTTATTTCAGTGGGAGGAGGGATTTCTTCTTTTTCTTTTCTCTGAGAGTCCATAGCACCTAAAACAAATCAGTATTTTACAAAGGGCTACAGAAGGCAGATTGAGAGGGAGGCTACATCCCTGAACAAATATCCTGAATGCTGAATAAAGAAAAGCCAATCCAAACACCCTAAAACCCATCTCCCTTATTAAGATGGACAATAGACTAGTGTGGCTACATAACTTTTGCAGTCCTCAGTGACCTTTCACAATTTGCTTTTAGTTTGGCAGACTGGTGAGATGTGAAAGTCCTGAAGTTACAGCCATAAATAATGCAGACTAACAAAACTGGGACGGTACAAACAGGACGCTTTGGTTTTCAAAATTGTTCTAAAAAACTCTGCAATGCTATGTATGGTCTGACAGCCTAGGACTGAGGGTAGCCCTGAGCTCAGCGCAGGTTGGACAGCCCAGCTTTTGTCACAGCTCTGGTTTCTGCAACAGAGAGAAAGACACAGCACCTCTAGAAGCAATGGCAAAGCACCAGCAATTTCATTTTTATGGGCGTGTTCAGTCTCTGCTACAGGGTGATCCCAGGGCTCCACTTGAATCTGATTCATTCACTTCTTTCAGTGTATTGAACACTGTCAGCTGGAGCTCCTTCACTGAACAACCACATTTCCTCAGTACTCCCACTATCATCCACCAGGAATTTCTGGAGTCAGAGAATTGCTTATGTCACTACATATGCTTTTCCTGTATGTTTGGCTTTTTGGGGTTTTTTTGCTTTGATTTTTACATAATGCTGGAAGAACAATGAAATTATAATCAATTTTGGAGCAGATAATAATCATCTTTCAGTCTCTTACATGATGTAAACAGGTTTCAAATAATTGAGCATTAGGATGGTAAATCATTCTAATTGGAGTTTTAAAGTAATCTGGGAAAACTTACACAAAAGGCCCATAAAAAACCAAAGCCAACAGGGAACCCATTAATACTGTCCAGTCATTTTTTCTGTTGCTACAGTGGTGTCCATTTCAAGCACTCCAAAAGCATGACTCAGATTGCAAAGCCCAAGGCTTTCATTAAAATAACAATATTTGCAACACATGAGATGTTACTGTAAGGGAGAGTCACTTCTTCTAAGCTTTTTATCCTAGATAAAATTCAATAATTGTCTATTGAATTTTATTCACCAGCATATTGCCATTATTGAGTACGTTTAGAGAGCATTAATTTTCCTAATATACCTACGCCCATGTAAGGATAAGTATAGAGAGGAATAATAATTTCTGCAGCATCTCCTGCTCAGTCTGATCTTGCTGCCTGTACTAGTGTGTGTTTGTCCAGGCACAGACACAACTTGTGCATACAAGTACAATTGTAACCCTGCTGGTGTGTTCAGTGGGACAAAGGAGGCAGAAAACCACACTGCAGCAAATACTTAAGTTGGTACTTAAATTTTCTGTTTGAATTGGCACTGGTCAGGAATAAGTATCTTCTGGATTATCCAGTTCTACAGTGTATGCAGTGGGAAATGAAAGCAGGAATGAAAGGAAGATGTTCTTGGTTAACAAGGCTCCTGCTACAAGCCAAGGTTTTTTATCCACCACCAAACATTGGAGCCATTGCAGAGGTAGAGAGTTACTTTTTTTTGGGTGGGCCAGAATATATCTTCAGGTTAGCCCACAGGAATAACAGCCAATGCAACTTTACAGAAGTTAGATTCTTGATTCCAGCCTTGCTCAGAGGATTTTATGTCAGCATAACTCTGTAGACTTCATTACAATTTTTTGTGACTGTACCAGCATGAAACTGAGCCCAGCAGTATATGTGCATGTCACAGGGATTTAAAGTTGAGACCTTCCTTCAACCTCACACAATGGAGAAAGTCCTGCTTTCTCTTTTTTTCTTTTTTATTTCAGGGGGAACATTAAAGTTCCATTGTTACAGGACTGCAACACAAAGAATGATAGATGTAATCAAAGGGTGTTTTATCTTCCTTTTTTTTTTTCCTTATTAGAAAAGTCAGCAGTTCTGCAGCTCTGATTCCTGAAGGTGTATAGCACTACTGTGTTACTACAGCAACAGACAGCACTGACAGGACCAAGTTATAGATGAACTGGGTCCTTTTGCAAGATCACAACCAAAATGGTGGCAATAAATCTGCTGAATGTAAAGTTGGCGGGATTGAAAGGTTAACAGGATAAATGCAATGTAGGAAAGCACCTTATTTTACAAAAAATCTTCTGCAGTGCTTTATAGCCTTTCAAGTCAAAACAGGTGGGAGAAATTAACTCAGTCCTTCTAGTTTTGTTTTGCACTGTTTCACAAAGGCTTGGCCCATCTCCTGTTTAGGGACTGAGGCAGATCTCTGAGCAGGTAACTATTTTACAGGAGCAGAAAGGGATATGTCTGAGGGAAGGACAGGAATTCCAAATAAGGGATAATGCAAACTGCCTCATCTTGGATCAGCTGTTTCCTGCTGAATCAGACTGCTCTGCTTTGTTCTACACCTCCTTAGAGGATATATAGAACAGACACACAGGGGAAAGAGGGCAATCTCACCTTCCCTTTTCCTCCCTGCCCTTCATTCCTCTTCCTCCATGAGAGACACAGGATCTCTATTCTTGCTAAAGCACCTTCACAATAAATATTAGATTTGTTTCAAACCCTGAGCCCACATAGACACTTTAATGCAGTCCAGCTTTCAAAAGCACACAGTAAAGTGAGCCATTATGATCTGAGCTCTTTAGGGAGGCTGATTGTAAGTTCTGTTTACTAGTACTCACTCCATGCTCGTGTTTGTGATGCAGAAATACTTTATAAATGGTGCCAACACACTTGCTAGCAGAAAAGCTGCTTAGACTGGGCCAAACTTGCTTGTAGCAAGAGAGGTTAGGCAGAAATGAGGGATAAAATAACGAGTACAAAGCATTATGTCAGTGTAACTGTATCTAATTTAGCTCCAATTACTGATATTGGGGTTTCTTCTCTTCTGCCTTTTTCTGTGCTGGGTGAGAGAGGAGCATACCCTAGAACAATACTGCTGCCAGTGACAGCTTCACTTTGGCTTTGCCTCATCAAAGGCAAGATGAAAGCCAGCAGAGTGGCTATGAAGAGCTAAATTCCTGAAGAACAATGGCACTCTGTGTTGAAGTAGGGCCATAGGATTGAATCCCAGAAGCTCTTTAAGGTTATTATGTGTTAACTGAGCACTGTATCTGCATGTGGCTGTGCTTGGAGATTGCCTCAAGACCTCTGTGTCTGAGCTTAAGCAATAATGAATGAGGTTGAGGCTCATGCATTTTGCCTTGACTTTGGGAGGGGGGGAAAAATCCCAGCCTGTGATGGAGAATGGTGTCAGCTGAGGAGATTGGTGGTAACTTGTTAAGCCTTTCTGACTCATCTGTGCTAAATCTCCTGCCTGTGCCCTTAGCTGCAGCTAACTGGGCTTTCAGGCAGATAGAGAAATAAATGCAGAGACTGAGGGGGAAAAAAAATAGCCACCTCTCCAAACACACTTGGCTACTCAAAAACATGCCTGGAAAAAAATGCTCAGTTCAGAGAGACACCTAAATAATTCACCAACTTTTTAAAGTTTTACACTCTCTGTCATTGATTTCTGACTCTGGCATATTCATCATTATATGGCATGTTATTGAATTACTGACTCTCACCAAACTGAAACAAACTGGTCAATTCTTTAAGTTCTTAGGAGAAACAGAAAAACAGAGAGGGGCTGATTTCTGCATCATCCCAGTTCAACCCTGTTTTTCTTGTTCTTTCAAACTGTTGCATGTTATTCAAATGAATATTTAGGTGTTGAATGCCTCCAGCTCTCATTTAGGTGTCAAAGGACTGACCAGGTTAAACCTTTCCATAATTTAAGGTCCTTAAAAATATGGAGATAAACACAGTGACTCTTGGAAAGTAAAATAGGATTCACTTCTCAGAAATTCACTGTATATTTAACTATCTCCATGATAAAAGTCTAATCTAGATAATTCTATAGTTATCTGATAAAAATAAGCCCTTTCAGAGGGTAATGTATAAATCATTTCAGATATTTGTGTGAAAAAATATAAATGCTCTCCACTTCCTCTTGAGGGTCTAGACAGCTCACATTACAGGTTTTTTTGCTTTCTTTGAATTAAAAAGCCTTACTTAAATTGTGGCAAGACTTTGCATATATTCATCACTTTCCATCTGGAAAGTCCTCCATTATTAATACATAACCCAAGCTCAAGTAGAAAAATACATTTTCTCCTATTTTATGTGAGGTACAAAGGCTTCTTTCTGAAGATGCATTCATCAAAGGGACATTCCCTTAATGAATTGCCAGTGCTGTGAATATTCCCTGCTCCCTTGTCACCCTGTGTGAACCAGAGTGTGCTTCACTGGAGGGCACTGCCTGATTTGATGGACATCCAGGAGCCTCTCTCTGCACAGGTTCTGGTGGCTTCCCCTCATTCCCAGGCTCTTGGCCTCTTGCTGATCCTCCTGCCCTCCAGCTGTGCTTCATGAGAGAGCTCTTAGTACTGGCTGAGGCTGGAGGTGCTGCTGTCAGGGCTGAAAGAAACCATTCACCAGCTATGGAAAAAGATTCCAGAACCCAGAAAAGGTGCCCACACTGTGTCATTGTGTTCTGGTTGAAAAGAGCCTTTTGCAGAGCTGGGCATCACATGCAAATTTCCTGAGCCTTAATCTCAATTCCATAAATCTTCCCTAATTAATGATCTTACGAACAGCACAATAGCCAGTCTTCTGGACAGTAGAGAGACAACAAAATGGCAAATCTATTTGTCTGTTTCTTGTGCATGGGAACTGTGAACACTCACAGAGCCTGTAATACCAAGATTTATTTAAACTGGGAAGTTCATAAGGCCTTGATCAAAACAAACATAATTTCATTCATTGAGCAGCATCACTGGGGTACACTGAACTGATGTTCATCTGATTATGGCAGCATCTGGATTAAACATTCTGATCTTGAAGATTTAGGATGTTAGAGATTGAGGAAAAAAGCAGAGACAAGACCCAGTAGTATACAGAGTGCTGGATAGCTTTTTGTATTCTCCTCTTTTCCTCCCTTTTTTAAAGCTTCTTCCCTTCTGAGCTTGAAATATTAAAGATTACAAGCTGCTCTACATAACTGGAAACCTGCAGACACAAAACAATTTAGATATGCTTGTGTCAGTTATACCTTGCTCCATTTATTAAAATACAGTTTTAAGTATATCTGGTTTAAAATGCACCTTTCATTATTTAGGGTTTGTTTTTTTGGGTTTTTTTTGTCACTTGGGTCTAAGCATGCCTGTATTATAGAGCAACCTTGTGTTTTTCTGTGCTATAAATACCTCATTTATGTCTTCACATTATCTAGTAGTGTTTATCTCTTAAAGAGGGAAAATGGAACAGATCTAGTGAAACAGTTGTAGGGTAAATAAACATTTATTGTGCATTTCTTCCCCAAACTTTATGAGCTGCTTCAATGTAATTAGTATATAAGCTAATTTTAAAGGTCTTGGTTTGAAAAAATCCAAAAAACCAAAAGCTTGATGGTTGCAAATAGTTCTTTTCAGAGAAAGATGTGAGTTATAATTTTCTACAACCCCTTTCAATAATACACTATGAAGATAAGTGTATCCAGCATTTATGGGTAGCATGAGATGATTAGTAACATCCTTTAAACTTCCAGCCATAAAAAGCCAGATGGCATAAGTGAATTCTCATAGTACTTCCTGGAGGAGAAAGGTCTAAGGTCCCCCCTCCTAGATGTAGACCACACAGATACAGCTTTGATTTTATTCTGCTGTGGAGCACCAGATCACCTTTTCAAGGCAGCTCATACTTGTGTCTCTCACCACCCCTACCCTGACTGGCCATTTCAACCTCATCTGCCATTTCTGGATCCCCAAAAACCAGAATCATCTCCTGTGGTGCCCTGGCCACCTCGGCCTCTCCTGTGCTGCTATCCCTCCTGCATCTCCTCGTGTCCCAGTGCCCAGCCAGCACCACCCTGCGCTGAAACTGCTCTCCTGAAACTTTTGACGTGCAGGAACTGCGGTGCAATCGCTGAGTGATGGTGCTCCCCAAAAGTCTCTACCCAAAGAATCCTAGAGATTTGCCTCCTTCTTTACTACTCCAGAGATTATATCTGATTCAGCTGGTGAGCAAATGAGCTCACTGAATTTTGAAACCGGTTTTGGCTCCGGTTCTCTCTGCAGCCTCTCGTCTCTTGACTGATTGATTGATTGAGTCATCATTAACAGCCTGAACCTTTGAATGAAACCTGTGGGAGTCTTACCACTTTTACCAGCAAGAACAGGCTGCTGCACAAGTTTCCCACATGAAAGTACAATTCACTAACACATAAAGAAAAAAAAATCCAAAAGACTGAGATCACAGCTCATAATTCAGTTTAGTATAGAAATCTTTCACTGAGGCAACCGTTTGAGTACAATAAAAGAAATCTGTGGATGGTCTTTCTGTTTGTTTTATGCCCTGATTTTATCTTGTATGACTTCATCTTTTTGCTCAATATGCTTCATCTTTTTGTGTGTAGACAGAGGCAGGGTCTTTTTAGTGTGCTTTGAGAACTACCTCATTCCCCCACTTTTTTTCTTCTCTCGTTTCTCCTCCTCACCACATCCTGCAGCACCATCTTCCTTGGGACCACTGAGGACAGGACATGTTCCCAGGGAGCCATCAGCACTCTGATTTCATTGCCAGTCTGTGGCATACCTGAGAACAGAGACGTGGTGTGTGGCAGCAAACACTGGGTCATTCTCAGAATCCTTGAAAATATAATCTGAACCTGCCACCTAGCAGATAAAGAACCCCCCACCAGGTTACTGAGGCAGGCTAACCAACCTTACATATATATTTTAACACCCTAAATCCCAGGCTGGATTTGAACATAGAAGCAGACTTTCACAAAGGCCTTTTGGAATACCCTTGATCTCATCTGTTATACTTCAGTGACCATCATCATTTCTTGGTCATAATGTCAAGGAAAGATATAATTAGATTTATATTTATGTGCTTTGTGCAATATAGAGAGTTATTTTCTGTTTATGCTATTACTGCTTTGGGAGTACAAACAAAACTGATGAGCACATTATTACACCTTTATGAGGGCAAGTTATTCAGTGCGTGAACGCTGGTGACACTTTCAGTGCTGTGCTCACCATGCTTATTCTGATCAGAATGGTTTAAATAATACATGAACTCATGCATATACTTATTGCAGCTCATCTCTTTCATTAGGCACCTTGCTAAATTCTCTCAGCTAGTTCTCCCAAGCACTCACACATTTGCAGGGTGAGAGTCCTTTTATTTGTCGCAGACAGGTTGCAAAATCTTGCTGAGATATCATTTTAAATTTGTTTGGCTGTGCAACCTAGTTTAACAAGGGTGGATTGCAGCCTTTGCTTTTTCTATTCTTCCTGGGGGAAAACAAAAAAAAAAAAAAAAAAAGAGAGAGCTTATGTGAAGTGTTTAATGTATGAAGAAAAAACGTTTGAAAGGAGAAGTGCAAAATTGGATTTGGTAATTAAGATTTTGTGTTGGGACTGTGGTGCTCCCAGTTCAGTCCCCTACAGGTTCTCCATGACCTTGGGCAAGTCATGTTAACAGTCCCAAGTCTCTGTAAAGTGGGATCTTTCTTTTTTCCCCCCCATGTCTCGTCTGTTTCACTCAAGTACAGACTCTTTTTCAGTGTCTTTACATCCATGACTCCAATCATATTCAGGAATTTTTATACAAACCAAGTTCTGGTAAAGCAAATACTTTCAAATTTATATACTTGGTGCTCCATTTCAGGAGAATAATTTTAAACAAATATGTTGAAGAATGTATCTTTAGAAAGAAAACTCCTGCTTCAAGAGGTTTTGGGAAGAAAAGTAAAATTCTGTGTTGAGAGCAGGATATCTGTGCATTAAATAGAGCTGGCACAGAGGAACGAAGCCATCTCTTACATCTGCTCTAGCTCTGTTTCTCAGAAGAGCACCTGCCCTCAGTGTCTGCAGTGCTTCCACACTGAATTAAGTAGATGGCTTTACACTGGAATGGCTGAGAATTCCTCTGTCCTTCCTGACACCCACTGCCTGCTCTTTCTGCTGAGATAAAATGCAAGTGCCTGAAGCAAACCAAACACTGCCCCCCACCCCAGCCAAATCAAATTACTGTAATTAAATAGAGTTTTAAACCATGAATCATATACCAGGAGCTAACAAACCAGGACGCTGGGGCCTGCTAATGGGGTACTGCTGTTCATCACCTGGTGTGAGTGCTCCAGTTTGAGGTGGCCCAGGCTCATCACTCCCACAGATGCTGATCTCCAAGTCCTCTGGGCTCTGCAGCTGCGCCTGGGGGTCATTCACAAAAAAGTAAAACAAAGCTGGGCTCTTTCTCTCACTTGGCAATAACCAGTCTGTGCTGCTGCTCCTCACCCACAGGGAGGACAGCACAGGGCACAACATGGTCCTGTGTCCGTGGAAGTGTCCCTGGTTCATGAGCTCTGATTGCTGCATGAGGTACACCCATCCCCAGCGAGTGCTGGCACCATCCTCCAGGGCAGAGTGACCTCCCTGACCAGCAGCAACCAGTGGTCACTCTGCTCTGAAGAGAAGTGGATGGAGCAGCTCAGACAGGTTGCTCATCATTTTTTTTGTGACTTTTTTGTAGCTGTTCTCTGTCACAAGCCATGCTTTTCCTCAAGAATTTGCTGCTTGAGCAAAAATGGGGACTAATCCTGTAACTAAGGAATTTCCAATCTCTTTGCTTTCACTGGTCACCCCATTGGAAATGGTACAAAATCTGAAGGAAAAGGTTAGAATAGATCTACCTTGCAGCTTCCTTGTCAAGTCCATGAGGTTTTCATGTCTTTTAAGAGCATCACTGACACTGAGACTTTGGTTAGAAAAATTTCTGTATCCAATTTGTGCTCAGGATCCTGTTACACTGCTGTACCCCAGGAATAAAATGCAATCCTGCACCCCCTTGTATCAAGAGGTTCTGTGAATCAGTGAATGCCTTAAGGCTCTGCTTGATGCCCAAAATGACCCAATGTTTGGCCACTTGCAGCGTTCAGTGAGTTCAGAAGGGCTCTAGACCAGGAAATGTTTCCATGGGTGATTATATTTTTATTTTTAATCTTGTGTGTTGTCCTGGTGAGGTTCACACAATTATTCACCTGCACATTAAAGTGCTCCAAAGAGCTTTCAATAAAGAGTTTCCTATTTCTAGAAACAGTAAAGGAGCTGGAGAGGAAACATGAGGACCTTGCCTGGCATTGTTATGCTCAGCACAGGGAGGCTGCTCTAGCTGTGAGAATTTCAGAGCAGTTTTTGTTCAGGACAGCCTGGCAGGGAGAGAGACAAAATTGATCAAAGAAAAAAGCCAGGCAGTTGTTTGTATGGAGCTTCTCCTTCTTGTCCTTGTTGGCTGTGGGTCTGCTTGTGCCCCTTGTAGCAAGGCTTGAATGTGAGAAAAATGAGAAGTGGCAGAAGACACTAAACAAGAGTACCTGTCTCATATCTTTTTATCTTCGTAACTAATTCCAAAGAGTCTGAAGTAGATGACCACCCCAGGCTATTTTCTAGCTACCTTCCTACCCTCCCTTTCTGTGCAGGTAATGTTCAGGAAGCTTGTAATGTAACAGAGGCTCTGCCATCCAGGCTGTAGTTGCTTCATGTCATCCTCTTCAGGCTTTTTATGTTATAAACATTTCTTTCTAATACCTCAAAGAGAAATACTCTAGTAATTATAGCAGCAATTTCCTTCCTTAGCTTTACTGTTTCTTCTCTCCTGTGCAGATTATTTCATTTAAGCTGATATCCTGAGCAATTATAGTACAACATCATTTGAGACATAATCACCTCTGGCTAACCTCCTCAGGATCCTTTGGATATAAATGTGTTGATGTCTAAGCATCCCAGTGAAAACATTTCAGTGAGAGAAAAAAAACAATATGAAACCTAATATTTCCCAGCAAACTTGGTCAGGAATAGAGAAGAACAAGTGCTCCCTGTTAGTGGTGGGGGGTGGGAAGGAATATCAGAAGAAGATATTACATTGATTTTATGGTCAGAAAGAATAACTGTGATCATCTATTCCCATCACCTGCAAAACACAGGCCAAGAATTTGGCTGCAGCCAGCACTAGTGGCTGTAATGAGCCTCATCCAAAACCCTGTGCAGTCACTGGGAAAAATGCTGGAATGGAATGGCTGCAGTGAGAGCTTTGGATGATGATCAGTGTGAGCAGAAGCCCAGCAGTGCAGCACAGCTGTGGGGAAATCCCCGGAACACACTGAGCAGTGATCATCTGCCAGGGAACAGGGAGCATCAGTGCCTTCCTGGAGGCAGGACATTGCCTCTTCCAGAATTTCTCCCTGTCTCTGGGGCTGTGCTCACTGGGATGGGAAGGAAACTGGGGGGAATGGCCAGGGAAGAATCACTTTTCCCTGCTTTCCTGCTCTGTCTGGAGCCACTGCCTCTGGGACTACTCTCAGCAGCGGCTCCTGTCTCTGCTGAACACCTGCACAGAGTAACTCCTCTGTTCCCTGTCGTGGATGATATAACAGAGACAGCTGGAGTCTGGTGTTCCCATATTTAATGTTTTGGGAAAAAAAAAAAAAAGAAAAAGAAAAGGAGTTATTTAATTATTCAGTTTAGGAATATCTTAAGAAAAGTTGAGAAATTTAGAGGTGTTTGTGAGCGGGTGTAGGTCATTTGACAAAAAAAAAATCAACAGCAACAAATTGCTCTATCAGGAATGTATTAGATCTATCTGGCTAGTCTTGGGGAAAAATGCAAGCAATCTAAAATAAAAAAGTACTCAGAAGTGTTCCTCTGGGGGTCCTTTGAGGCTTCAAAGTGCAGTAATTCAGAAATACTGCATTTTGTGACAAAATTGCAGTTTGCATTTTAACAGTGGCAAAACTCAGAATAAATGTATAATCAATGTTTCCCACTCCTAAAAAAATACAACCCAGAAACAAAACCAGAATCAGATTGTGAAGGAGATGGTACAACAGGATAATTCCCAGAGGTGATGTAAAACCTCTCTTTTCCACAGTTACGACTGCTCTGCTGTGCATGCTCCCAGCACTGCTCTCTGCAGGAGCAGGGAAGCTGAGTGGAAGCCTGCAGGATTTGGTATTTTGCATAAAAATATTCATTTTTTCAGACCACAGTTTAATTCCTTCCCAAGTGGCTAATAACTAAAAAGTGTGGGTTGGGGTGATATAGAGGCCACTGAGTGCTGCTGCTGTCCCTGATGCACAAACCCAGCCAGGCTGCCAGCTGACCTCTTCAGCTGAGGCAGCAGCTGCTGCAGTGGTCACTGAGAGGCAAAAGCTCTCATTTGGAGGATGCTCCCTCACAAGAACATCCTCTTTGCATGGCCTGGAGCTATGACAAGGCTCCCTTACAAACAGGCTAAATAAGAGCCTCCTGTCTCCCTTCCCCTCCAGTCTCCTCATAGATAAGCAAGGGATATTAAAGAATACTTTTTTTTTCCCTCCTCCTTTCAATTTGTGCACTTTTGCTGTAAAAACTGTCAAGCAAGTTGACCAAGGCAGAATTTAAAGTCTGAATTTCTATTGATGAAATTACCTCAAGGACACTCACATCTGAAAATTCCCCATTGCTGGGCAGCAGGACAAGTGTCTAGTACCAATTTAAATGCCTTCAGCACTCTGACTTCCAGATGCCTCTTTTTTTTCCAGGCAAAGGAGACTGGACCAGGTCAGGCCACATATTAAATCTGCTTCTTCTTAGAAATACAGCTTGTCTGCAGCTGTGTGTTTCACTTGACATGCAGCCTCTTGCAGCAGCAAGAGAAAAGACAGGACAGCCCTTTTTGGGCAGGAGGAGTGCCTGCTGCTCTTAGAAGCAGCTTTCTGGGCTCTCATTGGCATTTGGGGGCAGGTTTACTTCTTTCTGATGAGTTTTGAGCAAACACCAGCATGGGGTTATTAGCAGCACCCCTATTATGTTTCTAATAGTCTTGTTAACATGCAAGAAATCAACGCCAGGAAATGTTAAGGAGTGTACAGAGGAAAGTTAGTGCAGTATGCTTGGAGGCCCATCCAGATTTTGTCATCATTGTTCTTCTCCAGAGATCATGGGGGTTTTTTTTGTTTGTCCTGGGCAAGAGCTAGACAAATAATTGATGCTGCTTGAGCTCTTTGCCTCTTTTTTAGTTAGCTGTGGTCAAAATGTCCCAGAAACTGGGACCTCACAGTGATATCTTAGGAGCAGCATTACAGTATGGAAGTGAAGAACTGAAGGTGTCAAAGAGAATTATTGGGGATCCAAAGACAAAGAGTCCCAATAAAAAATGAATTAGCATCACATTTCAGAAATGTCTTTTGATTCTTTCTACATTGCAGGCTTCCTCTAAGGCTCTTCATCCATTTGTTTCACTTGTTGTTAAATGTGGGCAGTAGTCCTCTGCCTATTGCAAGGCACTCAGGTTTTAAGGAGCTGAATACCACTCGAGGTTATTAGTGGAGTTCCCTCCTCTAGTCTACATCCCTGTTCCTTTGGACTCACTCACAAAGCGCCTCCCCCATCTTAATTTAACATGGAAGATTCAGAAAGCCTCTCTGGCCTCTGGGAGGGAAAATTCCTGCTGCTATACCCCTGGAGATTCAGGCAGTGATACATCCAACACTGAACAGTAGAATCCTTCATGTGTGCACTCAGCACAGAAACATTAAGTACCACTTCTCCCAGCATTCCTATGCAGAAGGCATTCATGAGGCAGGTGTCTGCATTTTCTGAGTATTCAAGGGACTCTGAAATACCTTGTAGCAACACTGCAAAACCCCAGAGGGGCTGTCTGTAACCCCCCTGTTAGCACTAAAAGGGGTAGAGCTGAGGAAGGACAAAGCACAGGTGCAGTGAGTGCACTGCTGGGTGTGCTGCTCCTCTCCTGTTTTCCTTGCCCCACTGCTGCCTCATGGAACAATCACTTCATCTTTTGTGCTGAAGAAAAGGAAATACGACGCTGTTGATCAGCACTGCTTCTGCAGTTGGAATAAAATGAAATGAGATCCAATGTACTCAGCTGATACCTGAGCAAGTCAGACTCACTGACCTTCACTGTGACTACTAATGTGCAAACCCCTCTGTCTTCCAGCTGTGAAAGCCAATTCTCATTTCTGAAGTGAGAACAAGGAAAGGAAAGAAGACAGAAGGACAGAATTTTACACATCTGATGCCCCTACCTTCTTTTTTTTAACTAACAGTGAGTATTTTACCTCAGTCACAGGCATCACCTAATTCATGTTCCCACAGGATAAAGAAAGCCTTGCTGTTTGCCCACCGCAGTCCTTAGTATCCAAATAACTTCTCACAAACACTAAAATACCTCTGTATTTTCAGTCAGAACCAGTGTTTCTCTAACAAGCACAAGTCATCCACGATTTATCAGCCTGCCAGGTGGGCTCTGCCCTGTGCTCACAGGGAACAAGCAGTTCTGGGGCACAAGAGTGCAGTGGGATGAGCAGCATTTGGGCTGGTGGGAGAAGCCTCCTGAACGGAGGCACAGCCCAACGTCGTCCTTCTCCCCAGGAGATGGTAATGAGGCTTGCTCACCATTTCATGAAAATTTCATTTGCTGCACACAGGGCTCCCTGACAGAAGGAGCTCTGGTGAATCTTGCAGAGGTGGTTTAAGCACTTACATCCTCCTGCTATGTGCTCCCTCTGTCCATGAAGATTCTCATCCTTGTAGCTGGATAAAAAAGGGGCATGAACCTTGCTGGCAGCAGCCCCAGGTCTAATGTGTTGTATTATACTGTCAATGAATGGGATGTGCACAGAGAGGGGTCACACCACGATCACACCCTGACTCTGCTCCAAATCAAAGGGGAGAGAAAGGGGCTCCCCTTCCCTGTGACAGAAATGAAAATTGCTGCTGAGTCACAAGAAAACCCAGAAGCTGAATTATTGGTTCTAAAAGTATTATTACTTTTAACAGCATGCTCTTGTATGTGCCAAGGGAGACTGTGAAAAAACAGAAAGGCTCACAGATCCACAAATCCTCAATAAACTCCAAGGGTAATATTTCAATAATTTCCTTGAAGACTAAGAACTCCATTTCTGTGACAGTGTTCACAGGGGTTTTCAGGTGAGGGAAGAGACGAGAATGTTGACTCCATGTTCAGAAGGCTTGATTTATTATTTTATGATATATATTACATTAAAACTATACTAAAAAGAATAGAAGGAAAAGTTTCATCTCAGAAGGCTGGCTCAGCTAAGAACAGAAAGGAATGAATAATAAAGGTTTGTGTCTCAGACAGAAAGTCCAAGCTAACTGGGCTGGGATTGGCCATTAATTATAAACATCCAAGATGGGCCAGTCACAGATGCACCTGCTGCATTCCACAGCAGCAGATAACCATTGTTTACATTTTGTTCCTGGAGCCTCTCAGCCCCTCAGGAAGAAAAATCCTAAGAAAGGATTTTTAATGAAAAGATGTCTGTGACACACTTCCGTTGTGGAAATCAGCTTGAGTGGCTCAGGCACCTCAGAGCATCTCACCTTGGAACAGCCTCCTTCAGTCATCAAAATCAGAAGAGTCAGGAAATCAGAAAGAACAGCAGAACCACAAACAATTATCCTGGCTCTTTCATTAGCTGAAACTGCTGAGTTAAGTAACAATTAGGGCTTTATCCTCTGTGGTGCATGATCCATCACAGACAGCTGCATGTTGACTGTGCCTGCCCAGTGCAGCCATTTCAGCTGCTGCCAAGGCTAATGTGTGTGAGCACATCCAGACTTTTAAACCCAGCCTTGCTGCTGTGGCTTAGAAGATGTTTAAAGCTGACTGGGGGCCTAACATCTGGCTGAGAGCCTGTTACTGACTCTGGAGCTCCTGCAGAGGCTGTAGCCAGGTGGTCCAAGTTAAACACATAGGGTGGCTCATGAGGACCAGCATCCTATGCAGCTGTCCCTGCCAGGCAGGAGAAGTCTGCTAGGAAAGAGGGCTGAGAGCAGCAAACATTCCAGGTGTCTGATCCACATCTGTCACATGGCATCTGAGCTCAGCTGGGTGAGCAGAGGTGACATCTTCAGGGACAGATGATAAGATTACTGCCTGTAGTTTTATCTACGAGACACCTGAACACCCGGGGAGCGGCTCCTGAGCAAACTGCAGTTTGCAAGGCTTCAAGAAAATCAAAGTCACTGACAGACTCTGATAGATCATGTGGTTGGAAGAGCTAATTGGTATCCAGTGGGGTTAATCACACCTCCACTCCAATAAAATGGCTCTCTTGGGCACTAGTAGCAGTGAAGCTGTGAGCTGTGTGCCTGGCAGTACAAGGCTGCCTGCACATCTACCTAGCCATGAATGTAGTTATCTCCTCAGAAGTGAAATGGAAGTGTCATTTAAGCCCCAACCAATTCCTTACAGAAGGATGCCAAAAGTTATGTGTTAAGTTTATAAAATCAGATTAAATGCATCCATATTGTGCTTTGTTCCTGCTTAACTATGTTGGTAACTGCTCTGGGAAAGTGGTGCAGTGTTGAATATCTTTCTGTAGTAATTACAATTGGGTATGAAAATGAGCTACAAAACAGAGAAGTGCTTTTATCCTGATTTCACAGATGGAGAGCTGAAGCACTAAAGGCCAAATCTAATAAAGAATTACAGTGCTGCAGAACCTGCCTTGCAGTCATCTGGTGCCCATATGGGATGCTGAACACTGTTAGACACCTAGTCCCCATTTAGTGGAGCCTCTGTTTATAGGACAGGCTCATCCTCCCTAAATGGGAGCCAAAATAGCCAACTTACTGAGAAAGAACTGCCTTAAATGACTGCTCTTGTGCATCTCTCATCAAAGCTGTCCAGCACAGAAGTGTTATGAGCAAGAGGAGGTGTCAGACTGCACATCTTGATTACCTCATCTTTTTCTGGGTTTTCTGGGAGTTTTGGCTTTGGGTCACTGCCCAAAGCACTGCCCAAATGCTAGATGAGCATCCCAAAGAGTTCCCAGCGCTTGGTAGACTTCCCTCAGCTCTTTCAAAAATAAAAGGAGACCTCTCCTTCTCCACAGGGCATTTAGTGCACATTTTAGTGGCCTGCTAAGGCAAGTTTAATCTCCCTTTTCCTTCCTTCCCACACCGAACTTGTTGCCCACACCAGAAATAATCTGAGAGCAAGACAAGCAGCAGGAGGGAGTTTAGCTCTGCAATGCGCTACCTGGGGATAATGTCTGGGGAATATCATGCATTCTGGGTGTGAACCAGGACCCACTATGGTGCATCCTGATGAATTCCCCAGCTACAGTGGCATGGATACATTCTCCTTGCACACATAATTTCCAAAATAATTTTGGCACAATGATACACCTGTGAAGATCCCCTTCTTCGGTCCCTCTGGACAGAGACAGTTCAGATGCTCCTGTGAGATGGCAAATGTGTCTTAATCCCTGTAAGCAGGTGCAGAGCCTGGATCTGGGAAGTTGGCGATATTTTGATATTTTGCACTGATATTTTGGTGCCTCTCCAAGTCTGATAACAAGGAAGGTGAATTGTTTGCATGTAAGCTTTTTCCAGATTCCAGTTCTGCCTCCTCCTGTCTGTAGGTGCCTCTATCCCATTTTGGATCTGACCTCGAGTAGCTTATTTAGGTACCCAGGCAGAATGTGTGGCAGAACAGAGTCAAACCCAGCCTCCAAAGTCATGATGTATCTTTGTCTTTCCCATCTGTTTTAAATGAAGCCTTAGTTTTACTCACTACTTGCCCAAGCAGAGCTTCTCTTGATTTTAAACTGATGGCTACATATTAATTGGAGGTCTAGAGACAGGAAAACAGGCCAATTATTCCCCATAAGACAAAACCAAAAGTGAAATCTTTCCACAGAGGATGCTTTAGTTGTTTTTCTCATCTAGTGCCACAAATCCAATGATGGCAGCTCCCAGCAGTCAGATGCACACAATAACAGCTGCCACTTTTACTGGCTGATAAAAGCAGGACAAACACCTCAAAGGAAAGACATTTAGCTGGGGAAACATCTAAATAAAAACTTCTGCAAAACAGGTGGACACCCTCTGAGCCTCATTTAGCAAGCTCCCCCATCACCAAGGCTGTGCCCAGCCCACCACTGGGTAAAATATTCCTGACTGTATGCACAATATCAACGTTACAGAGCTCTTGGAGACAAATACTCCTCGAAACTACAATCCTTAGGGCTTTCCAGAAGGTGGACTGATTAAACCAGATGGGGAGAATTTAGCCACAGCAGGCCAGATTCTAAGCTAATGTAAATCAGCTTCACTCTGCAGATGATTTGCAGCAGCTGGAACCTGTAGCTTCAAAGGATCAAGTTGCAGTCTCCTGAGCAATTGAGTCTGCATAGATTTTTACCAGTAAAATTAACAAGACCAATGTGTGTTGTGGGGGAGAACTAATCCTTAAATTAACAGAAATTGCTGAGACTTAAATAGTAATTTCTCTAGTTAGAGACTCACCAGGTTTTTCTCTTAGCTTCTCAGACCTTTTTTCCTGAACCTCACAATATAATCAATAGTGAAACAACACATCTGAATGGCCTTGGATGGTAGCAAGCCATAAAAGCTTCTGAAAGCTGTTAAAATTAAAATGTCCCTTTTTAAGTGGAAGGAGATTTTAAGGACAAGACAGCAGCTGCTTTGAAATGTCTGTGAATTCTTTTCTCCTTGCAATTAGTAGCAAACAATAAAGGCCTCTTTTTAGAGCACTGATGGCATTTCCTTTGCTTTGGCAGCTTTTGTCTTTTCTAAATGATAATAACTGTGAGTGTTTGTTTCTGTTTAGGAGGGAACATGTAGCCCTGTAAAGCACACTGGTTCCACACAGTAGCTGTAGGCACCTTCTTCTGAGAAACTCTTTCAAGCCTGGGCCTCTGTAATTAGTATTTTTAGTGATACATAATATAAACCTAATAGTGCTGTTGTGCCTAGCTTACCCAAAATTGGTAAGCAGTGAAATTTCTTACTTGCCCAGCTGTTCAGCAGTTTCTCTCAGTCCCCCATGCCCTGCAGAGCTTCGTGCTTCTACCATCAAGAAGAATTTGCTTTGTGCAAGTGAAGTAGAGGCAGAGAGGAAAGGTTTGTTTGGCTGCTTCCAATCATTTGTTGCTGTTTAAATTATTTCAGGTGGTTGTGAATGGAAAATTTCCTGTGAATTTAACTGAAATCTCCCTTTGCTGGGGATAACAGGGCATTAGAGGGCAACTTAGGGAGTTGCAGTGTGTGTCAAGCTGTGCACAGACCCGGTGTAAAGAGTTACCTGTTTACCTGATGAGGTTCACAGCCAAAATCCTTTTTTTTTTTTACTGAGCACAGTGCCTCAACAAGTTCAGCTGTGAGCTGCAGCTGATAGGTGTTTGTAATCTGCAGAGTTCTGAGCTGGAACCCCTGACTGGTTTCAAATGTGCCTGTGACTCCTAGCCTGGGCCAGAGTCCATTTCTGAGGAGCATGTTCCTGCTTTTGCTCTTTGGGAATAGTGTCCACCTTCTGTAGCTGCTGGGGTGCTCTCAGGAAGGTAAGGCCAGGCATTCCATTTTGAGTTCATGTTGTCTACAGATTTTTCTTTGTTTGAGTCTTGCTCTTTGGAAGTGAGATTGTTGAAACTGGAGAGGTTTTCAGCTGGTCTCTTGAAATGTGTTTCACATAAAAATGGAGAGGGGCTCTAGCTTCTCCTTTTAGCATTTCTACTTCTTTAGAAAGTGAGGTCAAGAGGAATTTCTGCTTCAGAGCTTGGCTGCTGAAGGCTGGGTTTGTAGGCTTTGATTAGAGGCTCCTCCTGTGTTCTTGGAGATGATGACAATTTCCAGCAGGAGGAGATTCCTCCTCTCCAGTCAGCAGTGGTGTTCTTCCAGTCCCATGCATTCCTCATGTGATTCAGCTGTCTAAAATAATGAAAAAATTCTACATCTGAAGCTGCATTTTTGTGGTGCTTGGGTCAGCACATGCCCAAGTTTTGCTGCTTAGCATGAGGGCCAGAGTGCTTCTATAGACTGTTTTTGTTGTCCTTTGATGCTAGGGCTTGGGACTTTAATTAAAAATGTCAAGCAGTTAGAGACACACACTAAAAGCATGAGGTTGCAACCTTGGTCTTGAGGGAGAAGTAGAATTTTTCAGAGTGTATAAAGGCTACAAAGGCCACTCGTTCAATTTTAACAGGGTTGGGTTGGTTTTGTGGCATGATTTTTTTTCCGGCAAGAATCTCCTCTAGGAAATCTGAGGGAAGCAGGGAAATTGAAATGATTTCGAGATGGTCTGAAAACAAAATCTGTGAAGAAAAACATTCATTTTAAGCACTTAGATGAAGACAGGAAATGTATTTGGCTGAGGAGCTTGAGCAAATACTTAATAAGGACAGAACAAAGCATAAAGTAGTGTAGTTTGCAAAGAGAGCAAAGCAATGAAGGAAATAATGTGTTTCTGCACAAATTAGATTTCCATTTGTAAGGACACGTGTCACAAAGCAATTTCTGAGCTGGGTATTCCCAGATATTCTGTCATTTGAAATATTTGTACCAAAAGTGAACATCTTTTTAAGGGAAATATTCCAGCTCAAGCAGAGCTTGAGGCAAAGACACAGGTAAAGTCTCCACGCTGTGTTATGCAGGTCAGATTTTTGGTCTTAACATCTGTGAATCAGTTTCTGGGTACTTGCAATATTATGTGCACCAGTTTTTTCTTATCTCCTTTGGAAAACTGATCCAAGGAAGGGGCCTAAAGTTTCCTTTGGTTACAGCTTGTGGATTGTTTTAGGCTTTAGTGCAAACTGCCGTCAAAATTTGTCTCTTTTGCACAAAACACAGATGCTGCAAAGAGGTGAATAGCACACGTGAGAGGACAAAGTGAATGTCCTTGAGTGACTTTAAATATACATTTCTGTGCAAATAGATGTTTTGTTGCATTCTGGGATTTTGTTTGTTTGTTGGCGTTTTTGTTTTGGTTTTGTTTGTTTTTGCTATGGTGAACTTCCAATTCTCAGTATTATTTTTTAATGGTTTTAGATAGAACTCCTGTAGTATCTTAAGGTTTTTCCCTTTAGCAACAAGCAGCTGGTTAGAAGTTTTGCTTTAATGAAAGCTGTTTTGGATTGGAATTTCCTTTAGGCCCTGTCAACCAGTCTGTTGTCAGCACAATTTAGCACAGAGATGGGGAAAAGACCAAACCACTACTTTTTTTTTTTAGGGTTTTGCGAGTGGGATAAATTCACCTGTCAGCTGCTCTGCTGGCACCTGTGCTACCCATGGGCTGGGTTTGGAGCTTGCTCTGCCATTCAGGCAGAAGCAGGGGTGAGGAGTGAGGGTGACAGCAGCATTTTAAACCCATTCCAGCTGGCACACCTTGGTGCATGAGCTGCTTTCCAGTGCCCGAGGCAGTCTGAGCAGGCTCCATGGCCTTTGCAAAGGCAATCACAATGGAGACTGCAGAGCCCAGAGGGAAGAGAAATGTTCCTCTTGACTCCTCACCTTACAGGACAGATGCAGTTGCTGGCTCTTAGAGCCATGAAGATAAATCATAAAACAAAGGAAAGGTGTTTTTTGGTGTTTTTTTTTTTCTCCCCCAGGATAGCTGAGTGGTTTGTTCATCAGTGTGCTGGATGAGGTGTAATGTTTTCCTATAAAAATGCGCTTGTTTCACTGTTCATTTGTCATAGGAAATAACAGCACTCACATGCTGCTTTTCTTCTATTTGAATCTAATTTCATGAATCTCTGCAGAAAGCTAAATATACCTATTCAATTTACACTTAGGAAGGATATTGCTGCATTTATAAATAATCTCATCCTTTCTCTGCAACAATACAGATGTTTTTCTTCTGGAATTAAAACTCATCCTAATATTTTGCTGTTTTGCAAAGCTTTGAGCATTCTCCCTGATATCAACAACATGGATTTTTTTCTATCTTAGTTGTAGGCCACTATCTGGACTTACTCTCAAGGAATCCTCATGACCCTCTTAAGCTACAGTAAAAATATCTATTTAATATTTTTCCTTTTGTTTTTTTTTAGTTGTCACAAAATTTTTGAGCATGCTTCATAAATCTATCAAATGGTTGTTCTGCCATCTGATGACTCATCAGCTTTTACAGATACAAAAGAGAAAGATGAGCTATTTAGGCAGGTGTAAAAGTGTGTAAGGAACAGAGTGGGCAAAATGCTTCCTTGGGGGATGTCAAGAAAAGGTGTAAAAAGGAAATTTTAAGCCCTCAAAAGACAGCTGTGTGTTCTAGCTCCTTTTTTTTTCTTGCCTAGAAAAATATTTACCACACAGTTTTTAACATTCCAGGTAGTTTGGTAAAATCTTCTCATGAAAAATAGGAAAACAGATGTCCTTTAATGTCATGTGAGCCTAATGTGCACCTTACACAATGGAATTTTACGCACACTTTTTTTGTATTTTTCCTTTTTTTCTGTGTGCCAGGATTTGCTTCTGTTCTCATTGTGTAATACACAAGTATGGTTACCAAGGTAGAAAGTGTAATAAACTAAAACCAGATCTGATTAAGGCACCACTGACAATTTTTGCTTTGTCCTATACTAAAAACCAGAAGCATGAGCCTTGAAGAAGTATTGAAATATTCATATACTTACTTAAAGTAAGAATATTCAGCAAAGTCTAATAGAAAAAAGTTAACTGCTGTAATGGAAATTTGTGCTTTTATTTTATCTCTTTCAGCATTGGTGTTTCTCTTGTGTTTTCAGCTCCTGGAGTCAGGTGATTTCAAAATTATTTTTCTGAATATATGTGCTCGTGTGTGTGCATGTTTGCTTTTCCA
Organism: Calcarius lapponicus; assembly: GCA_039654755.1. Classification (NCBI taxonomy): domain Eukaryota; kingdom Metazoa; phylum Chordata; class Aves; order Passeriformes; family Fringillidae; genus Calcarius; species Calcarius lapponicus. The sequence goes on along the minus strand of CM077465.1, from coordinate 103,881,532 downwards.
CACAGGTCGAGAAAGCTATGAAAATATGATGTAGTTCCTAAAGTCTCAGAAGTGAGAAGGCAAAAAGGAATTCAAATGTTTTTGTTTTAAGCAGTATTATTTATTTTCGAAATAGCTCCTGATTATTGTTCTAGGCTTTTTTTTTTTTTTTTTTGCCCTGTTAACATTCAGAGTTGGAAATACTTAGGCTGCATGTTGTTTCCAATTACATCTGTCCCGTACACAGCAATCTGTCACAGTGGCTTTTGATCTAGAGCAACATAACTGAGAGGAAAATTCTCCCTTCAAATGGACTTCATTTTCTCAGATGCTGGCAGCATTTAAAAGTGATCTTCACCGTCTCACTTTGCTTTATATTCAGTTCAATTTGAGGTGTTTGTTTTCATCCACCCCTTTATTTTATTTACTGCTCTCTTGAGCAAAGGAATACATATTTCTTTCTCAGCAGAGGAACGAACTGTGCTGGTTTCCAAGGTATTTTTGGAGAGAAGCAAGCCATGGCTGCTTGCAGGAGTACATAAAAAGATACTCAGCTACATCTTTATTTGGAAATGTTTGTGCTTATTAGTTTAAGGTGCATCAGCGACCTGCTTAATTGAGAAATTCAAAAGGGAGAAGAAAAAGGCCCCTGCTTCATTCATGCTGTGGTTTCATCCAATGAACAGCTTAGGAATAAACCCAGCATTGTCCACCATTGCTGGCTGGAAATCACTGTGAATGCAGGCAGGATTTGCTATGAATGGTGTGTTCACTGGATGGGTGTCATTATGGGGAAGAATAGCGTAATAGAAAGGAAAAAAAGGTAGTAACTTGCAGGTAATTACTTGCTATCTATAACTTAGTGCAAGCATGGGGAAAAAACCCTGCTTTTGGCCCATGTGGAGTGCTTTGTTTAGTAATTTAACCATCAGCCTTTTGATGTACATTGTGTGCCTCTAGCAAGGTGTTCTACTCCTTTGTTAATGTAGCTGCATATCAGGCTGAATGCTTCAGGAGCCTTTCTGAAATACCCACTAAATCTCTTTCTTGGACAGGATGTTGTAGCATCTCTCTCTTTAGTGTATAATACCCAGTTGGAGTTGTTGCTACAAATCTCATTATCTTCTAAGCCTTCACTGGCTGTGTGTGGCATTGCTTTAAGTAGGTGATGTTTCAGTAGTTCCTCCCTCTGAGCTTTTTTCCTTCTGCTGGGTACAGCTTCTCTGTACAGTATATAAACAGAGATTATCACCGTGTCTTTTTCTTTCCTTATCTGACGCATGCAGCAGAAACAGAGGTGTCTGGAGAGCTAAAAATTAACAGAGACATGGGAAAGACTTCCATAAGATGACAGCAAGAGGGGATTAATACTTTTTAATGTAGAGACACAAGGCCATGCAATACCTATGCCAAATAATCAGTGCTACAGCAAAGGCAAATTGTGTGCATTTTGCTTCTCTCTAAGTGAGAGCAAAAGGATTTAATGCAACTGTCAAATTACAATGGAATACATGTAAAAATGCAAGGCCATCCCTTCACAAAGAATGACAATCAGGGAAACTCGATGCTGTGACTCCCTGTTCTACTTTACGCCATGTGGAGGGCCTGGTTTATTAAATGTGACACATTTATTAAATTGCCACGTGTGCAAGTCCAGTTAAAATGTGTGGTTTATTAAATTGCCATGTGCTGCAAGTCCAATGGGAATGGGGTAAGGGAGGCAGCAGGGGTGCTGCTGGGGGAGCTGTGGGAGGAACTTTGTCTTCCCAGAAGGTGGTGTGCAGCAAACACTTGGATGGATGGCATGTTGGAGTGTTCCTGCAGGACCCGTACAAACGAGTCATGCACACCATTATCTTCATCAGCTTTGAGGAACTTCATGGCACAGCCGAAGCTTTCATACTGAATGTTCCAGGGGGCTGTTCCCAAAATGAAACAGATCCATCCCCAGTGTCTAACCATGTTTGGGGTCACAGCCCTGGCAGTGCATCTCGTGATCCACACCAAAGTGAGGAGATTGTGTGGTGGTGTTCACAGGGGTCCCAGGATGAGGGAAGAGACAAGAATCTTGACTCCATGTTTCAGAAGGCTGACTTATTATTTTATGATATATATTATATTAAAAGAAAATTATATGTTAGAACTACACCAAAGAATAGAAGAAAGGATTTAATCAGAAGGCTAGCAAGGAATAGAAAGGAATGGAATGATAATAAAATCTTGTAACTGAACAGAGAGTCTCAGACAGCTGGACTTTGATTGGCCATTAATTAAAAACAACCACATGAGACCAATCAAAGATGCACCTGTTGCATTCCACAGCAGCAGATAATTATTGTTTACATTTTGTTTCTGAGGCCTCTCAGCTTCTCAGGAGAAAAAATCCTAACAAAAGGATTTTTCCATAAAATATGTTCATGACAAGTTGTTTCCTAGTAACTCCAGCAAGACACCAGCTGTGTCCAGAGAGCAGGTGTGGGTTGGTGACCTAAAGGGTGGGCAGGTTTGAAGTGCTGCTGACTGGCTCTTTCTAGAGGCAGGGACTCCGATATGGGTGGATGTAACAGCAGGGACACTCTTGTTGTGATGGCTCTTCAGAAAATGTTCTTAAAAAAAAAAAAAAACAAGCATGAAAAAAATAGATGTCACTTCAGTATCCCACTCACAGTGCTGCTACAGCCTGGCTCCACTGGAATTTTTGATGCATGTCTTCTGTCAGGGCAGAGGCAGATTTCCTGGAATGTTCCTGTTGCTGAAAATCTTTTGATCCTAGAGTTAGCCAGCTTGCCACGTTGCCTGCATGGTTCTGCAAAATCTTTTTGGAAATCTGGTGGCAAATGGACTTCTGGCGTTGTTTTATGTTGCTGCTTTGTGGTCGGCAATTATGTCACAAAAGTCATTAGTGTTGAGAGCTCTGGATATCCTGTTAGGTTTTTGCATGGTGAAGGATTAAAAATAAGCTAGTCCTCCTCACGTGCTGTTTTCCATCGCTTTTCAGGATTTATATGCTGCAGCGGGGGGTCCATGGTGCATGGTGTTTGCATTTCATTGAGGACTCTTGAATGTAGAAACCTACAGAGGCTTAGCTTTGGACATGAGGGGGAGGAATTAGAATTGCATGCAATCTGCAGGGTTTTCTTTCTCACTATTATCTAAATTAACAGTTTACTGTTTTCTTTGTGTCCCTTTTATTATAGGCTTAAGTGCTTAATCTAAAGCTTAAGGGCCTTACTATGAATAAATTGAGAAAAGTCCGTCAGGAAATGCAGCTCTGGTTCCAGGAAAGGAGCAGGATTTAAAGGGCCAAACACCCAGAGCTCCCACCATGCCACTTTCCATTTTCTGTCACAGGGAGTGGCCTGGCCACGTGTGGTTCTGTGCTCCTGGCACACCTGGGGACCTGGGAAGCTCACTGGAGGGAGGGAGCTGTGGATGGAAAGCCCGGTGGTCCTGGGGGCTGTGGGGAAAACAGCCCAGGGCTGATGGGGAGCTGACAAAAGTTAAATCCATGTTAAATCCAGAGAGATAACCTCACCTCACTCCAGAGCTGTAAAGGCTGTGCACTCTTAAATATTCACCTGCAGAGAGGCACAAAATGCTGCTGAAGGAGAAATATCCCATCTCTTTCATAAGGACTGTGGGCAGAGGATGCCAAGGACCTGCAGCTCAGGAATAGTCACTTCTTAGAAACCTTGCATGATTTTATCCCTAGCAGACCTCAAGGAACCTCGTATCAAAAGCTTTTAAGAGTGGGGTTTCTAAATTTTATTTTATTATTTTATGTTTCTGGCTCCTGGTCTTGATAAGCATATTGCCTTGTTTGTTTCAACGTTACCAGCTATTTTCAGTTTTTGTTAAGGTGCATGAAGATTTCCAAGCTTGGTCAGCCATTAATTATAATTTATTTTAATTACTGCTTGAATCCCTGAGGAAATTAAATACAAACCACACGCAGCTTAGCTACAGAGCTGGCCTGCAAATGCACAGAAACTCAGGATGATAAAGCTTTGGATTTGTGCTTCCTTCCTCTTGTTAGGCTTTTCCTAGCTGAGCTCCAGATATTCATGCACCAAGCACAGTCTAGGGAATATATTAGTGGTGAGATGGGCAGAACATACTTCTGGATCATCATTGTCTGTGTTGGTGACACTAATTTGCCCAATAATACTGTGTAGTTACTTAAATAATGTTGGGTTCACCAGCTGTTTTGTAATTTTTGAGGTGAGACGTATTTGTAACATCAGCATAGGTTAATCACCTTGGGGTCATGAAAGACATGAAAAAGGACATAAGACATAAAAAAACATAAGAAAAAATTCTTTACCAGACAGTGCCAAACTGCCATTAGAGGAATCTGACAGAGACAAAGTACCGTGATAATGCTGATATCAATCAGGTTGGAGCCTTGGGAGATTCAGGGGCATGAGGAAGGTCTCCCATGTGAGAGGCCCTTTCCCTTTCTCTGGAAATGGTGTTCTGGAACTGTAAGCAAGGGAGGAGGTTTCAATGGTTGTAGGGATTTATCCCTGATGAAGTAAGACTGCTATCAACGCTCCTGCCTGCTCAATGATGACAGGCTTTGTTGAAAGAAAGCTTTATCTTGTAAAATGTGTCATTATATCTTAGCTTTTTTTTCCCCCTTGTAGCTTAGAGTGTGTTTTTTGTTTGTTTGTTATCAGTTCAAGCTTTAGAAAATAGCTCTGCTTTCTGAAATGTCACACAATCCTCCCTCAGAAAGTATTCTCTTCAGATCATATTGTACTGCAATTTTTCAAATCTATATTGACCTGAAATTTAATGCCATTGAACATTTTAAATTCACTTCATGTAGTAAAGAATTTTTAGTTCTAGAAAATGTCTATAAAATAGTGAAAGTACTTGATATAAAATAATCCTTCTGTAGTCAACCTGAGTTTTCTATAGCAAACAAACTATAAAGTTTGAAGTGATGATGCCCCACATACTATGACTGACAGCTGAAAGGTTAGCAAAAAGTGTTTAAATGCTTTTTGGGTCAAAATTCTATTTGAGAATGCCCTTAGACCTGTCATTGAAAAGGAGACTGAAAAAGAAACAGTGTTGGAACAAGGAACAAAAGATGCTGTCATCAAAGGAACATAGACACCTGTTGACCAAGCCATTCTCATCTTCTTTCTTTCTGGTATTATCATAAAAGGGAAGCATCTCAGATAGCAGGTCACTGTGGCCAGCTCCTAAACTGTGACACTACAACTGTATCTGGGTCAATTTGGGAGGGAAAATAAAGTTGCTAAAGGCTTGTTTGGTTGGTTTTTTTTTTTTTTTAATGCTGCTACTATGAGACCTATTGTTTGTTTCAATTCAAGCTTTAGTTCCAGTGCTGAAGGTATGAAAAGGTGACTGTCTAATATGTTTATCAAGTTTTACCAGCAGTATGAAGAGGAAAGTACAGGAAGAGAAGTGTTACTTAGGAAAAACAGTCAGGAATTGCACCACTTTTTAGGGAAAGGTGATGGAATGGCTGTTCTGTATGCACAGTGTCTGCATGAGACACTTGGGAAGAGTAATTCAAAGGAGAGGAGTTCACCCTTGCTCATACGTGTAAAGAAATGTATCTGGATTTTACCACCATGGGTAAGTTTAGAATACAAGTTAGAACTTTGTGATTTTTAGAGAAGTGAGATTTTTCTGCAGGTCTGTTTCCCCAAAATTACCTAGTTTCAAGGGACAATAGAAATTTATGAAAAGGATTTTACACTGTGATGCAAAGGGATGATTCTCAAGAAGGGTCCTCTGGTTCTGTTTCTGTAAATCTCAAGACCTTTGTGTTAGAGATTCTAGAGAAACACTTCTTTGGATGGTGCTTATCTTTCCTGCCCACTTGTGATTTTTGAGCCTTCTTCCATTGCACTAAGCCTATTATTCCAGCACCTTCCTGAAATCTGAAATTCTTACAGATTTTCTGTCCCATTGTGCCTTTCCTCCAGCAGAAGGGGAGCTGCTTGCAGTGCATCACACCCACCTACGCCAGGGTTGCACAGGGATCAGCCCTGTACCCTGGGGCTTCTGCTGCTTCTGCAGCTCAAGATAAACTCTCAGCTGGGAAGCAATGGGATTCCTCAAAACCAAAAGTATGTGTTTTCCAGGCTGGAATCAAGCTTCTCAGCGAGACAGCATTTCCTTCAAGCCCTTGAAGGACTTAAAGCTTCACATTTCTGACATCTTTATGTATAAAAGTGTTATTTTTAGTCAGTTTTAATGGTTTTCTATGATTCCCTCTGAGCTCTCCATAGCTGGTAATTACACACCTGCTCTTGCAGGCAATAGGAATGTGAAAGAGCTTCAAAATATTTTTTTAAATTCTCTTGAATTTCCATCAACAAATTGTGTGGATTATTTTCTCTTTTTTAGACAATATGTCTACTCCTTAAAATATGTGATGGTGGAGACATTGAAGAAAATAACATTTTGGGCATTTTCTTTAGGTATGCTGAAAATGCATCTCTAGATGTGACAGGTTTTTCTCTATCAAAACCTTTCCACAGGATTGTCATGGCTTCATTCAATGAGTCACAAGCACTAATGAGGGATATTAAGGTCCTTATCTCCAGGGAAGTGAGCAAAGCCCTTCCACATAGCAGATCAGTGAGGGGGAAATAAGAAAGCAAGAAGAGAATGGCTTTCAATAAGGTTTTACTTACCCAGCTGTACTCCTATTTAATGTTAGAGCTGGGGGAGGTTTTTGTGCATTTGCTGTGCTGTCCTGACAGCACAGACCCCTCTGAGTGGTGTTTCTTCAGCTCTGAGCCCCTTCAATACCTCCCAGTTAATCCCTGTGTGCTCTGCTCTTGGTGGCTTAAATTGTCCAAATGGGGGACAGGCCCAGGAGTCAAGAGAAAGGAGACAGAAGAAACTGTTGATCTTTTTCCTTTTCCCCCTCCCTTTTTTTTTCCTTTTCCCCCTCCCTTTTTTTTTCCTTTTCCCCCTCCCTTTTTTTTTCTCCATTTCCCCCTCCCTTTTTTTTTCCATTTCCCCCTCCCTTTTTTTTTTCCATTTCCCCCTCCCTTTTTTTTTTTCCATTTCCCCCTCCCTTTTTTTTTTCCATTTCCCCCTCCCTTTTTTTTTTCCATTTCCCCCTCCCTTTTTTTTTTCCATTTCCCCCTCCCTTTTTTTTTCCATTTCCCCCTCCCTTTTTTTTTTCCATTTCCCCCTCCCTTTTTTTTTTCCATTTCCCCCTCCCTTTTTTTTTTCCATTTCCCCCTCCCTTTTTTTTTTCCATTTCCCCCTCCCTTTTTTTTTTCCATTTCCCCCTCCCTTTTTTTTTTCCATTTCCCCCTCCCTTTTTTTTCCTTTTCCCCCTCCCTTTTTTTTCCTTTTCCCCCTCCCTTTTTTTTCCTTTTCCCCCTCCCTTTTTTTTCCTTTTCCCCCTCCCTTTTTTTTCCTTTTCCCCCTCCCTTTTTTTTCCTTTTCCCCCTCCCTTTTTTTTCCTTTTCCCCCTCCCTTTTTTTTCCTTTTCCCCCTCCCTTTTTTTTCCTTTTCCCCCTCCCTTTTTTTTCCTTTTCCCCCTCCCTTTTTTTTCCTTTTCCCCCTCCCTTTTTTTTCCTTTTCCCCCTCCCTTTTTTTTCCTTTTCCCCCTCCCTTTTTTTTCCTTTTCCCCCTCCCTTTTTTTTCCTTTTTCCCCTCTCTATTTTTTCCTTTTCCCCCTCCCTTTTTTTTCCTTTTTCCCCTCTCTATTTTTTCCTTTTCTCCCTCTCTATTTTTTGCTTTTCCATTATTTCCCCCTCCCTTTTTTTTCCTTTTCCATTTCCCCTCCCTTTTTTTTCCTTTTCCATTTCCCCCTCCCTTTCTTTTCCTTTTCCATTTCCATTTCCCCCTCCCTTTCTTTTCCTTTTCCATTTCCATTTCCCCCTCCCTTTCTTTTCCTTTTCCATTTCCATTTCCCCCTCCCTTTCTTTTCCTTTTCCATTTCCATTTCCCCCTCCCTTTCTTTTCCTTTTATTTTTTCCCAGTTTTCCCTGTTTTGTTCATTTTGGTTTTTGGTGGGGTTTTTTGTTTTTTGTTTTTTTTTTTTTTTTTCTTTTGGTTGTTTTGTTTGTTTTCCTTCAATCTCTAGTCCCTTCTCTCTGTTCTGCCCTAGTTTCCAAACAATCTGGGGGAGAATGCAAGACGAGTGCAGGATGGAAAGCCTTGTGGGCAATGTGTGAGGCTACTTTGGTTGGAGTCTAAACAGTCTTTGTGGCATTTTACACCAAACCATGCGTGGGCAGGGTGGAGTTGGGGGTTCCCTTAAGAATTGGGCAGAGTCAGTCCTATCCTTTTTGCACCTGTCCTTAGGAGATGCAGCTCCAAGGCTGGCAGGGATTATGCAAAAGGCCTGGAATTCCAATAAAAAGCAGAAATGACTGCATGGAAGCCAGTAAGTGCTGCAATAAAAGTATTATTTAACCTGCTGGCTAATGCAAAAAGGTTATTTCTACAGCAACTGGTGGGACAATATATTTAGAAATTAAATTAATCCAAACAAATAGAGAATTTAACCCCATTGTCCTGGCTAAATTCCAGCTTAAATAATTAAATTCTGGCTACCTGCATTCCCTCTGGAGTCTCTGCTGTGTAAGTCACAGCTTTCACTGTGCATGTGTGTGCCTCCCCTGCTCAGAACAGTTGTATGGCACGTCAGCATCTGGGAAATCCTATCTGGCAAAAAAAAAAAAAAAAAAAAAAAAAAAAAAACAAAACCAGAGGTAAAAGCATTTCAGGGGAAGGCAGGAGCAACTGCTCTGTCAGAGTTAATTTGTTTGCAGGATGGGTAGATGCAAATCTGGCAGTGAGTGCTGCCCATAATGTGAACAAGCGGTGGTTAGACACACACACACAGACAGCTGGATCAGCACTTTCTCTTCTCCACATCCTTCCTGTGTTAGACACTCCTGGGCATCCTCCTCTGAAGCTGAACCTCTGTGCCAAAGCCAGGTGGAAGTGGCTGCCTGTGCTTTTGGTGTCAGTTCATCCTCCTGTTTCAGAGCGTCAGGGGGAGCTGGGAGGTGGCACTGGGGACAGGAAAGGGCCTGGATAAACCAGCATCCCTTCCCAGTGGCACATGTGCTCCTGCAGCCCTTGGGGAGGTTCAGCTGAGGCTGCCCCATTTCTAAAGCCCTGCTGGGAAAATGCAGTGAAACACTGAATTCAGATCTTTCTCAGCATCTCCTCCTCAGTCTGGTACAGAGCAGTGTCTGCCTGTGGCTCTGAAGCCATTTTGAAGGGTCATGAAAACACCACAGTGATTGAATTAATTGTGTTGATTGCAAGCTCATTTGGAGAGGACCTTCCCTGTGAATCTGAAATGTGAAAGCACGATTCGAGGGTGATGTGCTGCCTTATCCATGATTTTTTTTGTTTTCTTTTCCTGTTCCACTTCACAAAACAGGGCACACTGTGAGCTGACAAGATGATTAAGCTGTAGCCAGCATACAGTGGGCAGGTCAGGGAGTCCTTTTCCCCCTCGGCTTTTGTTGGAATTGTAAAGAAGGCTCATCTTTCCAGTCATGAGGCACTAAGACTACAAGTGGTTAAATGCACTGGTGTTTGGATATGAAACCACCAGGAAAATTCAGAACCACCAGCTATTTTAATAGTGGCTTTGGGACAGCTTTGTCAAAACGCAGGCAACTTGTTAAAATAGTCTGCGTTTGGCAGCTATTTCTTCATGGTACTACTTGTAAAAAGTGAGGACACATTTGGCTCCTGCTGAGAGCTGAAATGACGCAAAAGTTTGGAACATGCACACCACCCCACAAGGAATTTCTGAGGGTACTCCTTACATGTAATAGTGTGAGTTGACAGGAATAACAACATCTGAGGCAAAGAAAGGGCTCCTTTTACCTGGACAAATGTTCTGGCAGCTGTGCAAACACATTCCTTGCGAAAATTAACTAATAGAAATGAACATTGGCAAGCAGGTTGTACTAAGGATTGCTTTTGATCAGAAAGATCATCTGGGGATTAAATCCAAAATCTGCAAATTTTAAAAATTGTTTTTATTTATTTATCAAAGGAAAACATTTTCAGGAGGATAAACAGAAAACATATTTAGCAGCTTTAAGCTCTTCTTAACATTGTCTTAAATGATTCAGACGTTACCATTTCTCCACGATAGATATTTTGTTGGGGAAACTAATTTGAACGTGCATGATAGATGAACTGCATTGAAAACATCAATGTTTATCAGCTCTAACCCTTGATCTTAATTAACTTCATATTTGTTTCTCCAGAAACCTGAAATGCAATCAATAAGCTTGTACCAAAGAAGTCCACAGCAAAGAAATAATTTCGGTTCTTTGCTTCTGGCCAGTTTGTGGATACAGCAGTAAAAGGGCTGAACCGCCCTCAAATTCTGGCTGGCCTTTGGAGGGCCTGATCCTTGCTGGAGAAAAGGGCATCATGTAGTGAAATTCCCTTTGCTGCACACATAGGTGAGAAAGGTACCACACTTATTTATCTTTCTTCTCATCCATTGACAATGGTTCTGGTGGGAGCAATGGAAGGAACCACTTCCAACACTTTTTGACGCAGAGAGGAGATTAGTACCTACCGCCTGTTCCATGGGAGACCCTCGAGTGGCTGACCCTGTGTCCCCAGGAAAAGGTCAAGGCAAAGTGAAGGGTACAGTGCAGTGTCCTTGGGAGCACATCTGGGTAATGTTCTCCAGAAGCCTGAGTGCACTAGCAGCACTGGCAACATGCTCTCCCTTTTGCCAAACCCTATTTGACAGTGCTTAGACTCTGTGCTAAACTCCTGGAGGGTCAAAAGCAGTAAATCCTTGGAATTCAGCTCCTCCAGCAATCCCTGTAAGCCAAGTGTGTTGCCATGCCATGTGATTTTCAGCCTTCACAGGAATGCATTTGAAGTCTGTCAGTGGGCACCCTGGTGTGCCTTGCTGCTGTTCAAGTCCAAGGCTGCAGAAATGTAGCTGACCCTAAGTTAATCAGGGGTTAGGAAATGTATCCTTGGCTTCTGAAAAGCCATTTCTCAGGAAGGTTATGCAGAAAGGAGCCATTCTCCATTCTGGTTTGAAAGGCTTATGGGTCTTGGCATGTTGTGGTGGTGAAATGCAGGATAAAACAGATGCAGAGACAGAATTGTATCATTTAGTGACACAATCTCAGGTGTATTTACTAAGTGGGACAGGCTTGGAGAGCAGATAACAATTTTTACAGTAAGATTTCTGTTCAAGGACCCTTGTATGTGACACACTCTTGCCAGTCAAGGCCCCAGCCCGTCTGTTCCAGGCTGAACCAGCACCCAGGGGACAGAAATGCTCATCTGTGACCATGTTCACAGGGGTCTTAGGTTGAGGGAAGAGATGAGGATCTGACTCCATGTTTCAGAAGGCTTGATTTATTATTTTATGATATATATATTACATTAAAACTATACTAAAAGAATAGAAGAAAGGATTTCCTCAGAAGGCTAGCTAAGAATAGAATAGAAGGAACGATAACAAAGGCTCTTTCTCGGACTCTCTGTCCAAGCCAGCTGGGCTGTGATTGGCCATTAATTAGAAACAACCACACGAGACCAATCACAGAGCCACCTGTTGCATTCCACAGCAGCAGATAACCATTGTTTACATTTTGTTCCTGAGGCCTCTCAGCTTCCCAGGAGGAAAAATCCTAAGGAAAGGGTTTTTCATAAAAGATGTCTGCGACACTCATCCTGACTGGCTTAGCCAGGTCCTGGCTTGCAGCTGCTGCACATAACATTCCAACCTCCTGCTCAGCCTCCTGCATGGCATCAGACAGCTGTGGGCACTCAAGCTCCAAGCCCATTAGGATCCTATCTACTCCACTGTGGCTGATTATTTGTAATCCAATTTCAGCTGCATAGCTGGTGTGACTGTGCCATGTGTAATTGTGTCTATCTATATTTTAATACATTTTTGTATAAAGCATAATAAGAAGCTGACATGCTTTATGAATTTCTAATGCCTTGAAGAGCTCCATGTTTAGAGGTAGGTAGTGCCTCCTTGGACAAAAAGAATGTTTTACTGCTCAGGGAGTTAACAATTGGCTCAGTCAAGCACAAAAGAGGGCTGCATCCAGCCTGTCAGACATATGGATGTTTCCAAAGAGGTGAAAGTAGTTAATAGTCTGATAAGAAATGTCAAATTTTTCTATGAAGAAGGATGGAGAAATGAGACTGAAACTCAGAAACTCAATGAATCTTCAAGGAAGCTCCCTCCTAGAAATGCAAAACCCAGCCTAATTTCCTAGACCAAGAGTCTTCTGTGACTGTAACTCAGAGGTAAAGCATTAATAGTGAACTGCAGCCTCTGCTGGAAGTCAGAGAATGTCCAGTGACCTGAAAAGCTATTGGTTGGTAATTTGTTTTGTTTCTTTCCCCCAGTAATTCTCCTAAATTTCTCCAAGATAACCAAACAGTAACATTTCCAGTCTATAGGGTGACTTGGGATGCAGGGTGTGGGTGGAAGAAATGTCCAATGGGTACAGCTGTTATTCAAGTCACTGTCCTGCTGTTCTGAAATATAATAGTGGAAGAAGCCTGAGGGTCCTGAGGGAGTCTGACACTGATAGATATTGGGTTTGATCTCATCTTTGTAAAAAAACACCAAAAACAACAAGAAAAAAAGCAACCCAAAATCTCCCTAAATACATAAGCGTACAAGCACTTGGCTACAGGCTCTGTGCTGCGTTGCCCTGGATGTTGGTGACAGTGCCATGAAGTTTGGGAAATGTGATGGCCACCTGAGTATTTTAAAATACTGATCCAAATTTAAGTCTCGTTTTTTGTAAAATATTTCATTACTGTTAATGGATGTGACGTGGGAGTCAGAGATGCAGTTACAGTGGCACAGAGGGTGCAGACAGATTTTAAGATGTGTGTTGTAATTACCAGCAGGAAGCACTCTCAGTAATGCATTTAGAAATTCAGCGCTACTGTGGTGCTGATAGTTTCCCCACGAACCACTAACAAGAGCCACCTCATTTTTTCAAAAGCTGTGAGAGGACTCAGTGTTTGAGTCCTCTCAACATGCATTTGAGGAGGGATATGCATTTGAGGAGGGATGCAATAAATTGCCCAGAAAACTTAGGGATTTTTCCCCCGCTTTGCATATTTTCTCTTAAAGAATTCCCCTGGGTGTTTTTATTTAAGCAAATGAAAGCTTAAAGACGTTTGTATATGTTCATGTTTCTCTAAGTGCATGAGTCTACTTATTAGTTTCTTTTTTTTCTGTGTCATGGAGTTAGCCATAAGAAATTTATGTGTGTCTATTGATGTATTACAGGTAGGGCTGATAAGAGTTTCTGTAATTAAGGTGTTCAAGCACTTCTTATTACAGAAACTGAAAAAAAAAATAAAAGGTGTTATAGCTCTTCAAAAAATTAATTTGAGAGCAGATTTTTCTATAACAGGGCCATCCTAATTTTACTTACACATATCTAAGTTTTAACAAGAATGTTTGGATTTTTTACAACTAAAATATGATTAGGCAGGTTGCTTTTTTTATTTTAAAGAAAAAGTGAATGAGTCATCAAAACATTCTACTATTCACACTTTGAGTGAGGCTTTGAAATTTGAATGGAGCATGGAGTTGCTGTTAGGAATGCTCTTGCAATGTCTATTTTAAAAAGCTACAAGCCTTTGAAAATATCTGGTTTGCTGGAGTTCAACAAAGTTCATCATTTTGACCGCTAAGTTTTCTAAAGCTTCTGCTTGGATGGGGCATGGTTTAGCACAGGACTGAAAAAACCTGTCTGGTTATTATATGTCATGTCAGTGCTAGCAACAAAAAAGAAGAAAGTTATTTCCCTCTTCCAAGAAGAAAAGCCCCTCCTGGGGCTTTTTCCTGCTGGTCACAAGAGTGAGAGCTGGAATTTGCAGAGGAGGCAGGCATATGCTGGTGACAACATGAAACGGGGGGAAAGGACAAAAACCTAGAAGTGTAGAGGTGGTGGGCAAAAAAGAATAGGAAAAAAAAGTCTGAAAGCTGTGAGCTGAAAGTTGTACAACAGGGATGGTTCCGTCTCCTCACCTCTGAAAAATGGTGGGAAGATAAATTGAATGATCCTTATGAAGCCTTACTCACACAGAGTAATGATAAGCAGCAGAGAAGCACCCAGGAGGATATTAATAATTCTGTCTTCAGAACCACATTTGTAAATTTGCAGTAAATAAGGCCTGGGGCAATACATTAAACAACAGGCAGAAAAAGAAATATTGAATTGCTGCTCACTTAGTGAGTGCAGTCCATTTTATGCACAAAAAGAGACAGGAAAAATGCTGGGAAAAAATATGCTTGAATTATCAAAGGTTATAATCAGCACAGAAAAGGGAAAGTGAGCTGGGGCAGATCTAGCAGCCTTAATTCTTTCCTCATCAAAGAGAGTTTGTCTTTATGATTTCAATACAGTCCTTTTAGTATATTTGTGTTTGTGAAGCTGTAGATATGTAGCACAAAATATTATCTCATGAAGCTTGAAAAAGCACAGGAAAGCAACAGGGTTTAAAGAACAGATTTCTGTTCAAGTAGCACAAAAACAATTTCATTATTGGAATGAGGTTGGAGATATGTAATTACATGCTATCTGGCATGGGTGTGCTTGTAATGGTGATATAAATGTCCTAATCGTGCTTTTCATGCCCATCCAGCATTCTTTAGCTCACTATTCCACTGTGAATTTAAAAGCAGCTCTAACATGCTGGAAGGAATGAGACAGAATATTCATGACAATTGGGATGTTTTCTCCGGCTAAGATGTGTTTTGTTTGTAGGTAAACATGGAGTAGAAAGGGCCCCTTCTCCAGAAGCAGTGTTTGCAGTTCCACAGGTATTGACTTAGCAGCTCTACGTTGCCTGGCTGAGTGAGCTGGATTGCTCTGAATAAGCACATGAAACGTGTACCTGGTGTTCTCATTAAAGCCAAGGGCCATTCATCTCTCTAATTGCAGCAATGCCCTCCAGCATAATTTCATCCCAAATGTACCATTCTTCTTCTGCCTGAACAAGTGACTTAAAAACCGTCTGGAGCCTTGCCAAGCAGGAACGGAAAAGAAATTCACTGGCTGTGATATCACACCAGGATATTACAAGATGAAGAATGGAAGAGGTCAGGCAAGGTGGTGGGACTTTTCTATCAGGCTTCTGGAAGTATTGACATGTAGTGCCTGAACATTAGCAGTCATATTATCTAATAAGTCCCACAAACTAGTTGGAGTCATAGCTTAATAAGTAAAGATTTTCTAAAATGCTGTGTTAACCTTTGGGGCTGGCAAGCTTTTTCTTCTTGAGGAAGAAAAGGCAAGAGAATTAGGCCTGGGAGCAGGATGTGCAACCAGGAGAAACCTGCAATGTGTGCTCTGTGGAGCTCTCTGAGCACATATGATGAGCCTCAAGAAATGGGTTCCTTTTTAAACCAGACAAGCCAGTGAGCAGAAATCAGGATTATTTGGGCTGGGTTTACCGACTCTACATACTCTCCAGACCTGGAATTTATTTGCACTTTGTAGGACATAACACAACAGTCTCTGAAGGAAAACACTGGTGTTTCTCAGTTCTTTGCAGGTTGAGTTCATCACTGTCAGCAATAGTTTGCATGTTTGATTGATTCATTTTAGCCCTGGGCTATCTGCAATAGATTTTCACCACTGAAGATTAAGAAGTAACACTAAATATCATTTACTTGGCTTAGGGACATGTACTAAGATGCTTCTTTTCCTTTTCAATGGGCAAGAATCACTCCATTAGCTTCAACATTTATCTCACATGTTCTCTGAAGTGAGAATTTTCCTTCTGTGGTCTACCAAGCTATTAGAAACAGTGCATAAAATATTAGAAAGGAGATTACTAGAACTAAAGAGCTTTAAGGCCTTAGTGAGAGAAACTGCATTTTATAATATATGAACCTGATGTTTCTGTCGTGTGCTTTCTGCCTCAACTGTTTATGCACTACTGCACCAACATGTGAAAGAGCTGATCTGAGGCACAAATCCTAAAAGAGTGGTAACATCTACCACTCCCTGATTTTACTGAAAATTTTCTGAATTTACTGAAATTTTCACCCTTTGGGTAATGATTTTTTTTTTCCTGATAACACCTACCTTTAAAATGCTGGAAATGCCAGAATGCAAATACAGTATTTTTTAATGCAATTTAGGGAGTTGTATTAAAACAATAGAAAAAGAACCCGTGGTCCCCTGAATTCTGGAATTTCATTTTTTTTTCCTGTGAAAATTCCCAAATGGATCCTATACTACCAGCAGCCAGATCCTCTCTCTCTTAGAAATCAATTTGTGCTTCATGGCACCATATGACATGACAGACGGGACCAGACATAAATGAATACAAACCCAGGTGCATCTTCATAAGAGCTCCTCTCCCTCTCCCTATCCTTTTCCCCCTCCTTGTTTTCATTCCTTAAGAGCTGAAGCTTGAAAAACAGTTTTCAAACCAGACTTCCTTTTCCTAAATACATGGAAAATCAGTTGTTTGCGTTGATCAACCTCGTGTACACTGGAAATATGATTTGGTTTTGTTGTTGCTAAGACATGGAGATTTGATGACTCAAAAAGCCCCATTGATATGTGGGGGGAGATAAATTTCACAATGATTTTGGATTATTGTGTGTCCCCAGTACCCAGGGAGATAGAGCTGGTGTAATTTCAAGAGTCCTTAGGCAATTAGGCAGCAGGATGCCACCCTGCATGCATTTGTAGTGGCAAAGGTCTTAATTAATATTTACTCAATAGGTATTAGTGGTTGCTGTATAATTGTACTCCAGGCCCAGGCTGCAGTCTCTGATACTCTCTTTTCTGTGAGTGTTTGATAGTGGAAGAGTGAAACTTTTTATCTTTGGGCAAATTTCAAGGGGAAGCTTTGGGTAAACTGCAGTGTCTTTTAATGGAATCTCTGACTTGTCTAGGAAGGTGCATATGAGCCTGTAAATATACAAGGTGGGAACACATGACATTCATTATAAGTAGAATATCTTTCCTTAAATTACCCTTTCAGAGCTCTCATCATCTGCTCAAAGCTTCAAGCCAAAGCAGGGTCAAAGCATTGCATGGGGCCAGCTGGAGCAGAGAAGGGTTTACAGCTGGCACAAAGCACTCACATTGTGAAGTGAATATGTTGCTGCCACTATTTCCACCACAATGTCTGGGAAGGATTGTGTCCATATCTTGTTGATAAAACATTTGTTGTTTTACTGGTGATTCTCCCTTGACTTGCTTTGTCATTGCCTTCCCCTCTCAGAGGAGGGGAGAAGAAAGATGTTTGCTTGCTCTTACCTCCTCCTCATCACAAATGAACTTGTTGATGGATTCCATTTAGGATAATCTGGTGCCATTCCCAGAGCATGCACTTGCCATCCCCTTGTGTCCAAGAATAACTGTATTGTATGTACCATTTTTTTTCTGGAGAGATAATGTATCTGCAATGATCAACCCTGTGTATGCTGGAAATATGATTTGGTTTTGTTGTAGTTGTATTCTCCTTTTTCTCTGCTAAAATACAGGAAGATAACTGTGTTCTTTCCTTTGTGTGTTGTATGATCTCCTGCTCTGCATGGACAGAGATCACTTGTGTGGGAGAGAGAGCAATTGTTTAATGATGTAATGGAAGCAAAGGAAGGCACTGTAAAGGGCAGGTAAATGGCAACATCTTTTTGAAAGGTATGCAGAGTGTCTCCCGCTTCTTTTGAGGTACTGGCAAGCCTGGCCAGTTACTTGCCCTAAGGGGAGTCTGAAATACACCACTAGAGTGAAAGTTCAGAGTATGAGTAATCAAGGAAGTCCTTATCCCTGTTCCCATTTTATCTCTCTTCTCTTTCAGTGGTGTTTGTTTCCTTTCCACAAAGACAACAACAGCTCTGAGAGCTGATAAAACAAAGCTTGGCACTTTCCCAAGCCAAGGTATCTTGCTCTGGGGCTGCATCAGCCTGAGCTTCTCGCTTATCCTGCAGTTGTGTGATGATTTTTCATAGTCTGGATTGGCCACCTTTGCTAAGAAGGAATTGGGATTGCCAATTGTGGTTGTTCCTGTGTTTGGATACCAATATTAAATATATTTAAAAGGTCTTTTGTGGGCAGACATGAGCTCATTCTGCCTGAGCTCCAAGCCCACATATTAGTCTGCTAATGTAAGGAGAGAGTTTATCATCTCAGGCTGGTGCCCTATCAGCTGTGGCTACAAGGTCTCAGCTGGGTGTGAGGAGCAGATAAAATCACCTGCTGCACAAGTTTAGCCTCAGGATCAGATCCTTCAGCATGGCAGTTTCCCTGTGCGGAGGGAGAGAATGTGGATTATCTCCACATTTTTCTTGTCTCATTTCCAACCTCAGATACTTGTGTGCTACCAGTCCCCAAATGATACTTTTGTGCTACCAGTCCCCAGATCCCCTGATGAAAAGGGATCTTTCTCCTCAGTCAGAGGCCAGCCTTAGTCTGAGGTGCTCTTGAGTTCAGCCCAACACTCTCAAACACAGAAGTTACTAGCTGCAGTTTGAGAGCAGTTTCAGGTTTTCTCAAATGGGCTCATTGATGATAATTATTTATCATATTAGGTGAGATATTTTTATAGTACAGCTGAGAAAATATTAATCTTTTTTTATATACATGGCATTGAAGTTCTGATTTTATAGCTTTTTTGATACAGGAATTTCTAAGAGAATATCAATATTCAAGAGACTATTGTTAAAATATTGAATTGAAAATTCAAGAAATTTTCAAGAGAATATGAGAGTAGCTAATAGGTAGTGCCTTCTCACCCACTAAAAAAACTAAATTCCCTTGAGATCTGATTGATGCAATATATTATTGTATAGCACCTTATTGTTCCACATTTAAAGGGAAAACAATAAAAAGAGGCTTGTGCCTAGGTCATGAGACTGGATCTAATAAATCAGATACTTCTAGTGTTGAGAAAGACAGAAGAGGATCTAGAAGGCCCTGAAGGAATTTTTTCAGAGAAGGAAAAGAAATCCAAGCATCCCATGTCTAGTCTCATATAGTTTTGATAAAATGAATACTGTTTCATTTTTTATTGCTATAGCCTATACTGCACTGTTTGCAATATGTTTCTGCACATGCTCTTATATATGATTTCCTCTACAACTTGTGTATAAATCACAATGTTCATTCCCTCCATCCCTTTCTCCTTTCAGATCCATCTTTAGATATCCAGCAGGAATGCTCATAACTTTGTATTTTGACTTTTTTGCAAGTGTCCTTCAAGAAAGCACATGCCCCTCAGAGTCATCCTGACAGCAGCTGAATCATGTTCTGCCCTCACATTGTACTGAATCATTTGTAAACCACAAGGCATTGTTCATTTTAAAAAGTTATTTATAAAACCAAGGAACCTCCAAACCAACCCAGAACAGGTCTGCCCAGCAGAGGGTATATCCAGGAATACAAAACTGAAGCACTGACCAAATTGTTTGTGTGCGATAATTGGGAGCGAAAGCCACGCACTGCTCTTCCTCTCATACATTTGTTACATGCAGAGTCTCTGTCTAATAGGTTTCTTTAGAATCAATATTTACAACAAAAGCTCATTCATGTGTTGTTTTCCAGTCCTTGACAAGATGACAAAAGCATTTAAAGTACAGCATTAAGGAATGCAAAGTGTCAGAGACTTTTTAAATCAGTAAGATTCCTTGGTAAAGCGCGTTGATGCTTTGGGGCACGCTGGTTTTATAAATACAGAGCATTTGTCTGACATCCCAACAGTGCAACTCCAGTTGTGTTTGGCAGCGAACTTGTGGAACATTTGTATTCCCCAAAATGATATTTATGAAAGAGAATTTAGACCAGGTTGAGACACCTGGAATTTGGAGTACTCAGTGCATAATATAGAGCCTGCAAACTCAAGGCTGTTTATTACAGTGTTTCTGTTGGCTGATGCCTAAACAATTCCTTAAATTGTCATTACTGATGGCTCTGGTAATAAGATATCACAGAAAGCAGATGCTGTAAGAACTGGGGCAGACCAAAGAAGAACACACAGTTCCAATATGATAGTCAAGATTTGTCTCCAAAATGCACGAATGACTTCAGAGAATCCATTAACATTACCTCTGTGCATCCTACATGCAAAGTACAATGATTATAAATCCAGCAAAACGTAAAGACTGAAGCATTCTTCCCTGTTGGATTTTAAACTGGACTCTCACTCCTTGGAAAATCTCTGTGCTCTAAATAGCACACTGTCTCCATGGCAATGTGCAGTTCAGTTTTTAACTTTTCAGCACATAAAAATGGTAATTTATTTGTTTTAAGAACTCCTGCAGTTGTCACAGCTATGAAAGCCTCGGGACTGGGCACTTTCCAAGAGCAGCCAAGCCACCAGGTTAAAGACTGGGTTAACTGCCAGGAAGTGCCCGACCTGAAGGTCATTGTTGTCTAATTATATTATTATTTCCTGTCAGCTCAGCTTCTAAAGTGGCACTCCGAGCATTAGGCAGTCAGCACACTCAGAGCATTCACAGAAATTTTGTTTCTTTTGTTCTTGACGTTAAGGACTTAGTAAATGAATGCAGCCTGTGATGAAGTAGAAGCATAATAAATCCTGTGCCCAGAGTGCCTGACTTTCACAGCTGCTATGGTTACAACCTTTTTTTTTTTTTCACATTTAATTCGTGATAAGGGTACACATTGTCATCTCCTTGAGGAAGCAAGGCAATAAGTTTGTGGTTTTAGCATTCTTTCTGTATTGTTTAATCCTTTGATGGCTTGGCTGTCTGCTGTAAAAATCATTGGCCTTGAGACTGCCAGAGCCCTGCCTGGTGAAGTGCTAAGCATTTTGGTTTCAATCCAACAGAGCACTCAGGCAGATGTTCAGCTTCAAGTATGCAGGTAATTTTACTGGAGACTAGGAAAAAAAAAATCTCTTGTCCTAACCTCAGAGCCTTTTGTGATTTTTCTTGACTAGAACTGGAGAATTCAGTACCAATGGGATTTAACCTATGGATCAGCAATTCCTCAATCTTGAGCTCTGAATAGAGCTTGAAGGAAATTCAGCTTTTTTTGGTATTTTGGCTAGTAATTGGGTTGGCAACCCTTACAAATAAATCTTTTAATACAACAGAAATTAGGGTGCTGCCATGATGCATTCTGCCATGAAGAAAAGGAAGTGGGAATGCTGTGTGCAAATTCCATTAAGCTTAGGACCAGTATTTAAGATGTACAATTTGTGGTTGAGAGGGTGAATTCCTTCACACTACCATGACCTGCATGAGCACAATACTTCTTCCCATCTCTCCTCAATTGCACTGGGATGATACCCACTAATATGTCTAGGCCGTAACAGTGAATTTGTTCAAAGTGCAAAGAGCTTGAATTATGCTTGATTGTCTCCCTAAATCCCACATAAATCCTTGGATGGTGCAGTACCATGGCTTACTTTCAAAACATTTAAAGAATTGGTTGATTATGTTACCAGGTTTAGTTAAGGGACATTTGGAACTGAGATGGGAAAGTTGTTATTTTGTCACAGATTCCCATAGGTTTCTGTGTATGGGATTCTCCAACTGTGATTCATAGAACAAGACCTCTTCTCTTGTGGGCAAAATTTGCTTGGAAAATTAAGATGTGGGGCACTGAGGTTAGGAAAGGACTGGTAGCAGTGCTGACTGCTGGTACCAAAAGCACCAACCATAAATAAACAGATTACAGGACAAGCACTGAGGGACAAGTGATCTCCATGGAGTTCAGTGATTCCCCATCCACTGCCATGGCATCATGCACTGTTTTTTTATTCTCCCTTAGGCATTCCGTCATGCATCTTTGGGAGATAAAGAACACAGCAGAATTTTGAGAAAACTGAACCTGGAAATCTTGCTCAGCTAAACAGAATGACGTGGTGGCCTTGGAAAATGACACACTGCAGGCTGGCACTGGGGAAAATGCAGATGCAGAATCAGAAGGTGTTTGAAAATGTGGGGAAAATGATGGAGAAACAGCTTCAAAATGCTTACTCATCTCCTTCAAATCTTCATGCTGGACAACAGGGATGCATATGTGCTGTAAAGAAAGGTATGTCCCAGAGAGTAAGTTTACTTTTATTTTTATAATTAGCTTCATTGGAACAACAGTGTAGACACTTCTGGATTTGGAGGCAGGCTGGGCATCATAACTGAGTAAAACAAGGATTCATATTTATTCCAATACTTGCTCATAATGTAGATTCCAGCATGGGTAAATACAGAATAGAGCTCAGTTCAGTCTTTAACCTTATTATTTATATATTTCCTCCAAAGAACACACTGTAAAGCCTTCTTATAAGGCTAGGAGGGGCATTTGCAGCCCATTCTCAACAACGGAGCATCTGCCCAAAGCCACTTAATTTCCCAAATAATTTTTTTACTGTATTTCTAGAGAAAGGTCGGAAAAATCCTAGAATAAAATAACTGATCGTGGATTCTCTGGAAATGATGGGGGCTGGGGGGTGGAGTTGTGAGTTCTGCTAGTTTATTTGCTTTTTAAGCAGTGATGCTGTCACTAAGTATTTTGACACCAAATATCTTGACTAATTTTTTTTCCTACTTTGTCAACTTGTTCTATTAAAATACTTAGGGAAACTGAGGCCATCCTTTTCTGGTCCCAAAGGTTATATTTTTCAGTTTAGTAGCACCTACACTTGTTATAATGCTATGAAAGAGTCTGAAGAACTTTTCAAAGATAAAACTGGTACAAGTCACTCTCTTGCCTACAATGAGATCAGAATCTGGCATTTAATCCATTGGAATACCATTGAGGATCTGTCTGACTACAGGCTCTCTAATGCCTATAATTTCTAAATAAAGATAAGTGAAAGGATATATATGCAAGAAAATCCAGATAAATCCAGAAAAAGGCTACATGTTTTAAAGCTATTCTCTGGATTTAAAAGGTTGTGGGTAGATCATACTAAAGTATGGGAATGAACAGAATAGAGATAGAGCCACATCAACACAGAAAAATGTTTAGGCCACTTTTTTACAGAAAGATAATTTTCCAGTACTTCCAGTCCTCAGCAGTTGTGAACAAAATTGTATTTCTATAGAAATGGGTATCACTTGCAATTTAAGAAAAAATTGCAAGGAAGCATGCATCTCTGGAGGGTTCACCATGTTCCCCACACCCATCCTGGTCGCTTTGTGCCTTGTGCTCATAATTAAATCTCATCTGTAGAATGGTAGAGGTATGAAATCCAATTTCTGGTTATCTGTCACCGTTCCTGGTGGCACCTGGGGGAACACCTCTGTCTTCTCCCTCCTTGGCCCACACTGCAGCATGCTCTCATATTCACCAACCAGAGAAGAACTTGTGATGAGCCCATGCCAAGATGTCAGTCAAGGACCTGGGAAAACAGCCAGAAAAACCTGTCCTTGTGTTAGGCTAATTAACTCTTGGCATATTTGTAATTGTTCCTATTATTTAGGGGCACTTGCACTAAAAAGATGGTAGCAGGGAACCAGATGAAGGGGAACTTTAGGGACCTCCTGTGTTTGAAAGAGCAATAAAAAGTATTAACCAGGACTGCAACAAACTTGGCAGGGCACTCAGAAGAGTCCAACCCGGGGTGTTCAGCATCTTTTCAAGTTGCTGCTATGTGCAAGATTGAGCAGCTGGCAGGATTGTGAGCGTGACCCTCCCTCCCTTCCTCCAGCTCTCTGTGTGGTGCCAGAGAACATATGCTGGAACATCATGGGATTCCCCAGCAAGATGTGCCCTCAAGGTCCAGGCAACTGCTAGTGACAGCTGTAAAAAGGGCATCCCCATCACTTTAGTGTCCTGACCTGGCACAAATGCTAATGGCAGATGCTGGTGGCCCCTCCGGTAAGGAAATAGCTGTTTGCTCTGGACAAATTTACTGGAGAAGAGAAGGAGCATCAAATTCATTTCCTACTGATGTGTGTGAATCCATTGCAATCCCCATAAACCAAAAGGAAATGGGCTCTGAACCTGGTAAATCAGCTTATAAGACACCAAAATGATCACAAATCATTATGATGGCTCTTCATAATTACAGTCGTGAGTTTGATTCAAACTTCAGCGAAGTCAAAGCAAGGCATACATTGATTT
Organism: Calcarius lapponicus; assembly: GCA_039654755.1. Classification (NCBI taxonomy): domain Eukaryota; kingdom Metazoa; phylum Chordata; class Aves; order Passeriformes; family Fringillidae; genus Calcarius; species Calcarius lapponicus. Next base: position 103,857,491 of record CM077465.1, on the reverse strand, counting down.
CAGTGTGCTCTGGATAGGATGAAAGATAAAATAATCTTCTGTATATCCACAAAGCAAAATGTATAACATGTCCCAAGAGCTTTCCCATGAAACATTGATGCATGTGGGTTACTCCCCTCACATAGACAGTTCCCCTATATGAAGACATTCTCCTGCATGCTCTACCCTGCCCTTACAGCAGCAGCCCAGGTCCTGTTTCTTGAATCTCATCTCTGGCTATTTGTTTGTAGCTTGAAAAGTAGTGCAAGTATTAATATAGAGTGCAGGCAGAAATGAGGCAATTCATAAATGACTCCCTTCTCTGACTGTTACCTAGAAATGTATAACTTAAGGCACTGCAGCCAGGGAACTGAAATTAACTGCCCACTTGTGTGAGTCACTGAACATATTTCCACAAAAGCAATACATATTCATCTTTCACTCATTACAACATATTTTTTCTGAAGGTATGTGTCCCTGCTTAGGCCTTGCTCAGTGCTGAGCCCACCTTTACAAGCATATTATGCTCAGTACCTTGCTGCTGACTCCCCAAAGGCAAGTTTTCATGGATTTTTTTTTTTTTTCAAAGCCTGACCAAAATGTTGCATGTCTGTCTTTTGTTACATTTTCAGCAGGGTCAGAATTCCAGCAGGTACAGCACTGACATCAGAAATGCAAATAAAATTGAAAAATATTCTTGTAAGAGGAGTCAGTCCTAGCATTAGGTGGTTTTGCATATTCATTCAAAAATGATAGCTCACACACGCAGAGAATATAATGTTACTTTCATGAACCATGGGAACAGGAGTAATCACAGAGGGGTCTGTTATTGCCCTGCATGCAGGTAAGGATCTAGCAGAACATTTACAGTAAATCCTCTTGTTTCTTTAGTGGGTGACATTTCTTTAAGAATCTCTGCCTTGTTTCTCCTCCATTTCCTTCAAGACATGGCTCATATTTTATAGCTCAGGAATAGCAGATTATGATTAAATTTGTATATACTGATTCTAAAATATGAGATATAAAAAACAAAACCAGAAACCAACACAAAAAAAAAGTACAGAAAATATAGTATTTACTTTTATTCCCCTGCTCCTGTTCCATGACTCAGACTTGTAATTCTCCATCAGCAAAAGACTGATGGCTATGCCATGGTGTGTTACAGGTAGATAAGAGATGCACTGTTGTCATTGTGTTTAAGATGTCAGGATTATCAGGAGCCACAGAGATTAAATTTCACCCTTTCTACAACTTGACTGCTATACAACTTGATGCTTAAATTATTTGCATATACAGTAGATACATACCAAACTTTTTGCAACAGAATTAAGCTTGAATTGTGACAACTTGAATTCTGAGAGATTTGCCTCACCCATTCAAGCGCTGCACTAATTAGGCTTAAACCATCTCTCATGATTTGAGAATGCAATATGTTCATTGAAATCACTTGTCTCAAGTCACTGTTTTATTTCTTGGTGTCTCCAATTAGTATTAAAAAAAAAAGTTAAAAAGGGAGTTTTCGTAAATGAGTACTTTCCTCTGAAATATGTATGCTTATGATAGAAAATTCCATATCTTTCAGAAAGAACTGAGGTTCATTGTAAAGCATTCTGTATATAGATATATAGAACAGAATTTGGAGCTTTCTGTACAAGCTACAGACAGTAAAAATACAACATAATCACCTTATTTGCTTTTTTGTTTCACCAAAAATTGTTCCTTGATCCCCGGGTTGGGTTTTTTTTCCTTTGACCCCAGTGTCACTCATGCAGTTCCTGTGGTCAGTCCCACATCCTGCAGAGGACAGGCAATGACAGAGCTGGCAACACCTCTGAGGCCTCTAAAGTGGATCCATAGCACTGGTGGGGCATCCTGCTCTACCAAAACTTTTAGAAGCACTTCTGTCCCACATCTGAGTATTTGGGCTCAGCCAAGTTACTGTGAGTGGAATCTGGGAGAGGAATATTGAGTTTCTACTGATTTCAAGGGAGCCCAGCCTTCAAGCAGCTGAAAGACAGAAGACCTGAAGGTTTCCTAGGTCATGACAAAATGATACTGCCCAAACCTACTTCTGGGGAGGAAGCTGTTGGAGAAGGAGAGTCTTATGGTGCTATGTTTCATGTAACTCAGAAAGATTCCTGCCACACGAGTTCTATAAATATTTTTACAAATTTATGTCATTAAATCCTCCTGCAAAGGCTTCAAAACTTATTAATTTCATGACACCTTCTTGAAGTCTGCTGGTGTTTATAGGTAATGGGAGAAAGGCTCCTTCATTAAGTCAGCCAAGCCTTATGAAGTGTTACAGCACAGGCAGAGCAGCCACAACCCTGCTGTGACAAATCAAACCTAAGCAGTGAACAAAAGTGCTACAGGTGTGTTCCAAAAACCAGGGTAAATCACAATAAGAGCTGTCCAGCTTATACAGTAATGCTCTGTCCCTGTTTGCAGGGTCTGAATGTCTTTAATGAGAACGGCCTTCCAGTACCTGAAGACAGCTTACAGGAAAGATAGAAAGAGACTTTTGACAAGGGCTTGTAGTGACAGGACAAGAGAGAATGGATTCAAACTGAAAAAGTGTAGGTTTGGGTTAGATATTAGGAAGAAATTTTTTACTGTGAGAGTGGTGAGGCCATGGCAGAGGCTGTCCAGAGAAGTTGCAGATGCCTCATCCCTGGAAGTGTTCAGGGCCAGGTTGGATGGGGATCTGAGCAACCTGATCTAGTGGAAGGTGTCCTTGTCCATGGCAGGGAAATTGGGAGTAGATGATTTTTAAAGTCCCTTCCAACCTAAACCATTCTATGAAAAAATGTCTTCATTTTAATGACAAAAGGTCAGGTTGTGCCATCAGTTTATAAGTGGATTTGGCTGTGGCCACTTTAACCTTCATTAGTAATAGGAAAGGCACATTTAGGCAGATTTTAATAATTCTTAAAATTTAAAAACAGAGAGGAAAAAGGTTTCTGCTGTAGGTCAGTGAAAATTACTGAGGTCCTTGATCCAAGGCACAACTTAAGGAAGACTACCCGAAGAGCTCTCCCTTTGAGAGGAAAAAGGAAACAAGCTAATAAAAAATATGCTTGATGTTTTTGAAGTTCAAAACCTCACTGCTTGTAGGAAGCTTTTAACTTTCTCTTTTGTTGCCAAATGCCAGCAGGCAGCCATAGCTATCAATTCCTTTGCAACCTATACAGTTGCATTACGTATAATTAGAGGAGAGTGGCAGTTAAGGGGTTTGTTATCCCCTGGGACACTTCAATGGGAGTACAGGCTCCCCTGATTTGTGTTTCATCCTTAATTGCTTTTGAAATTACTTTGATGTGTGTAAAACTATCTGTTTCATGTGTCATGGAATCATGTTCTTGCTCAATGTATTGCTTCTTATTTTTGGACATAGAGCAGTGAAATTTTGCATACAGAGTTATCTTGCCAAAAGGTAAAAAAAAAAAAAAATCTTTAAAAATTCTTGGGGAATATATTTTTTTCTAGTTAGCAGCACACAACTGAATTTTAGAATTGCCACAGTGAAGTAACTAAATAACTGTGCTATCATGGGTAAGGGAAGAAAATATTTTAAGACCCCTGCCTTGTTGCTCCTCAACAGACTTCTTTTAAACTAAAACTAGTTCATTTGAAATTATTTCAGTTGTTGAGGTATGATGCAAAGAGACCTATTTTGGGAAATTAAACAGTTAAAACGACTTGTAAGTTGTCAACACAGTGCAGCAAAGCTTGCAGGTGATGAATCCCTGGGCACAGTCCCAGCTTTCAGTACTTTTGGTAGAGCAGGGTTTTTCTGGGTGCAGGCTGCAGTCGGGGGAATCAGGACTAATTGCAGATGGTCTCCTTTTTGGACACCTGCAGTCCTGTCCTGTTAATTCCTGCCATGGAGCAGGGAGGCTGGCGTGGCTCAGGTGAGGCTGCAGTGCCCTGTTGCGCTCCTGCACCTTGAGTGATGCATTTCTGCACAGCCTCTCTCCTGGTGAATCACTGTGCTGCAGGAGCACTCCTATCACTGCCAAGTGTGGAATCCCCACAGGGACCAGAACAGCATGGGAGTAATACCTAATTAAAACTGCCATGAAGTAGGTCAGCTAATACTTCACAAACAACAGCAAGTGTTCTGATTGTTAATAGTTCAGAGCCCCTGTATTTACTCTGAGCAACAACAACAAAAAAAAATGTTGCCTAGAAATGTAATGAAAGCACAAGCTGAAAACGCTTGCCACAGTGGATTACAATTGTAAATATTCAAGGCCTCCAATGAGAGCTGTGCCTTAATTCCTGCCAATACCTTCAGCAGTGGATTAATGCTGTTATTCCCCTCCTTCCTCAGGATTGCAGGAGGATTGCCAGAGGAGGGTTAAGTAGCTCCAGGTAAAAGAGCAGATGAGAAAGCCCTGCTTTCAGCCACAAAAATTCAGGCCATAGTCAGGAAAGGTAATCCCTCTCTCAGATGCTTACAATGTCATAGGACTGTTTTTAGAAGTCCCAGATTCAGATTTCAGCCAAATCTCTTGGCTCTTACTGGCCTGCAAATGTAAGTGAGATCTGATCCTTTTCTCTGAAATTCATCACCTTTTTGACTTAGGGTGGAAGTAGCAAGAAAAGTAGCAGCATTTTCTATGAAACCAGAAGCTCAGCAACTGGTGAAAATTTGTAATAATAGTATCCAAAACGTTAATATTTTTAAAGTCTCAGAACAAGCATTCACTATTTGATTAATTGTGTGCTATGATTAGTTCCACAAAGAAATATCTAAAGGCTTTGCAGCGACAGAGGACTCCATTATCCATTAAACTGGAACACAGCACTGTGCATTTGATCATCTCTTCCCAAAAGTCTTGCAACTTATCCAAGAGGATAAGTTTCACATGGGAAGCAGGTTCCATCACTTACAGCTGCTACTGTGAGCCCATGTTTCAGAGAAGAGACCTATTTGAGCAGAGCACAAGTCTTTGTTGTGAAAATAATGCCCAAAAATTAATTTTCATGTATAAATCCTAACAGATCAGTCTAGGATGAAACACCATAAACTCTATTAATCAGTTTTTATACATCTGTATTCATATTCATTCATAGGAAGGAGGAGACAAGAAGCTTCTGGAGTCTTGGTTAACCTCTGCCATTTTAGCTGGGTAAGTAGGTAACTTAATTTTGCTGAGTTGATGCGTGTAAGAACAGTTCCTCCAGGCATTTTGAATGACCTCCTCATTCTTTTCTTCACATCTGTTTACTTTTTTTTAAATGTGAGCTTTTGGAGCCTTCTTAGCATACTGCCCTGATTTTGTGATTGGGTTTAGAGGTTTTTGAAGCAAAAAAACCCCAAACAGACAAAAAAGAGTTGTCTGTGCTGCCTCAAAGAAGGCAGGACTTTGGTCTCTGTACTGCTTGGCACTCACTTGCTCTGCACAAATGATGCAAAGGAAATAGAAATTGAATCTCAAAGAAGCCATGGCATGCTGGAGCCTATTTCATTCTGAAGGTGAAGGGATCCTGCACTGTACCAAATCCACACCTCACCCTGCAGGGACTGCTGATGGGGCAGCCCTTGGAGGGGGACTGAAGGTCCTGGCAGGTGGCCTGAGGGCGAGTTTGAAGTTAAAAGCAGTAAAACAGTCTGTGCTGTGAGGAGGGGTGATGTAATGTTCCCCCTCCTCCCTGTAGATATTCGTAGTGCTGATCTGATGGGCTGTTCTCCACATTTGGTGGAATGAGTGGCACTTTCTTTCATGAGGTGACATAATTGAAGTAAATGTGGCATGAGTCATCCTAGTGGTTATGTATGCAGAGGAGGAAGACTTTAAAATTAAGTCTGTGAAGAAAAGACCTACAAGGAATGGAGAAGATTTTTAGCATTGCCTCTTTATATATATATATATGGAGAAATCCTTATCAGGAAAAAGGGAATTTTGCTAGAAGTCATTCAAGGAATTTTCCCTCCCCAAATTTGGTCATTCTCCATTCATGCAATATATGGGCTAGGAAAAATAAGGAGGTTCTTAATGAAGAAGGGGAAAGCAGTGACTTTAGAGTTGGGTTAGATTACCTATCAAAGGCAGAGGCTGACCCAGCCCACGCATGTAGGAACTGAGTTGTTTTTGCTGTCAAAAAGCACAGGTTATTTCTCCAGGACTGGCAGAATTCCTTTACTTGTGATGTACTGGCCCTGACCCTGCAAAACGCACACAAGATTGCATAGGTGGCATCAGAGGCTGGATCCAATGCCACAGAGAATTTACCCTGAAAAAAAATAAATTCTCTGAAACATGACTGGGACAAAGTAGAGTCACATGACAAAACAGCTCCATCCAAACAGCAGTCCAGGCAGGTGTTAGAACACAGCATCACCAGCATCTAGGAACTTCTGATTGCTCATATAAATACAGCACCAGCTCTTGCAGGGTCTCGGGGCTGAAGTGTTTCTATTTAGTTAAAATGACCCACATTTAAAGTGAACAGGATGGAGCTTTTCACACACTAATGAGAAGAAATGGCCTTGGCCAATCGCAGTGTGCCAGCCATCGTGCCTGCTTTATAAATGAGATTAATGACTCAATTTGCAGTAAATGCTTCGGCAAAGAGAAACTTATTTTGTTATACTAATTGTGTCACATATGTGCCTCCAAACACCAACTGTGTGGAGCTGGATTTCCCTGTGGTGCACAGGATGACTGGGCTCTGTGGGTTTATTAATGCTATTGCCCTGAATTCTGTGCTGCAACTGATCATTTTGATCTTCGTGTTCAGTGCTGCAGTAGAAATGCTGGTGATGGCAATGATTATTTTGTGGTGTAATCCTGCCCATTAGTGAAAGGCAGGCATGAAAGTCTGTCTCTAACATAAGCTGTTCAAACCTATTTTCCCTGCTATCATGAACAAAACCCTAAAGTTAGGCTTTACTTAGGCTTTCAATTAGTTTTTAATTGTAATGAAATGATGAATAATTGCCAGGGCCTCTAATTTGCTCAATAGCTACTGTGATTTTAGTGGCTTTTTACGAACTTAAAGGTTGTCCATTTATAGGGCATACCATACTACTTTAATGGAGTAAATGAATTCAGAGTTTCATCAAATTAATCATTACACTTGCTTTTGCATTTGTTCCCATGTTACTAACAGATTTGTTAATGTGCATGTGAGAAAACAGGATTTGCTGACAATGTACCAACATCCACAGGGGATGTAAATTAACCTTGCCACACAGAAATCTGCAACTTGCTTTCCACCAGCTAAAACTCTGCCTCAGTTTGTTCATTATTCATCCTGTTATTCTGGTTTTGATATTGGATACAATTGTCCTCACATTTTTTATGCTTTTACACCACTGTAGTTTTGATGTTAGCGGAATTACTCAAAACCCACTGTGGGGCTGGTAAGAGAATTGTATCTAAAGACACCATGAATGGACTTTCTTTCCAAATTTAATTTTTATGGCAAACTTTTAAATTCCCTCCCCCCAACTTTTGTATACAAATATATTTGGTGAGAAGTGTAGTGTACGTCTGAATAGTTTGTTTGGCTGTGAAATTACTTTTATAAGTTTGTTTCCATGCTTCATGCCTTGTCAAATGTGCTTCTGATTTCAGCTGAAACTATTAGCAGTTGCTGTAAACAGAGCCTCTCTGTGAACTCTCTGCCCATTTACAGTGAGAAAGGATGATGTTAATTTAATTTAGTATCTTCACAAAATACTAAAATGAGGAGTACTGCCCCATTGTCTGGGGAGCATTTGCATTTCCAATGTGGTCTATGAAAAATCCAAAGCGCACACTTGTGCCTTTGAAGCCTACAAAGCAACACACAGTTAAAGAGCAGCCTCTTTGTTGCCCATCCTGAAAAACACTGAAATATTGTGTCAGGTTCTTTATTGAAAGTTAGCATGCCCCTCAGCTTCATCCTCCCCTCCTGAGCTCAGCCTGGTGACAGCAGTAAAAATGATTGGTTTGTGCTCTGTTATATTTAGGTGACAGTCCCGGACAATAAACCGCATGTTACCGAGTTCAGGGGCTTTCACCAGGCGTGATGGACGGCCTGCAGATGGCCCTGAAGATGGGGCAGGGACAATTCCCTCCTGCAGCATGCTTTATGCCTGAAGCACAATTTCAGGGGTGCACCTGGCTGGAAGAACAACTCGTACCTGGCCGTGCTCCTGTGCCCGTGTCACGCGCAGCCGCGGAGCAGCGCCATGGAAAACATGGAACGCTCTCAGGGGCTGCAGCCTCACTGTGACCATCTCTGCAGCAAAGAGCTTGTGGAATTTTGGGATCTGGCGAGCCTCTGTGTGTGCAAAACCCTGGTTATGATACATAGCACGTTGCTTTGCTTTATGGAAGAGTCTGAAATATTGCACTCTCAAATTTATAATACTCTATTGTGCATGGTTTCTCCTGCTTAGGAAGCCTCTCTGAAGGAAGGACAAACTGTATTAAAAGGAAGCCCCAAACTCTGGCAGGGTCAGCGTGGCACCAGGTGAAAAGGTTTCACAGAGAGGCAATATACTGCAAGTGTAATATTCTGACTTCTTACAGTGAAGGTTTCTGACTGAAAGGTTTTCCTTGTCAGGGAGGGTGTGTTTGTGTTCTGACCTAACAGCTCTCTGGTGGTGGAGGGAGGTCTCAGAATATAAAGAGAACTTTAAAATAAAAATCATATGATACAGTGATTATTTTGCATGATTTTTTGAACTCTTAACTCAAAACATTTGGTATGAAGGGAGCTGAATGCCAGTTTGTGTAAAAGAGGGATTCAACAATGTAGAAGTAAGGATTTACTAAAAGGATTTGGATAAGTTCCTCCTAGTATTCTACCTCAATAGCTCCCATCTCTGGCTTCTGTGCTGTGGTGTGAAAAGATCTGCATCCCCAGATCAGCATATGGATTTTTGTTCCAATGCTTCAGTCTCTTATGATAATGGCAAGGAAATGGAGATAAAATATGGTGCTGTGCTGAGCTGAGAAATGTGTATTCAGTGCTCTATATGCTGCCTTATGCAATGGAATTTTTTTCTACCTTGTAACCCTATCCTGGGGGAGGTGATTTGATTGCAAGCGTGGTTGCAATTAACTCCAGAAAGTATCCTGGACAAGGCTAATCTTGTTAACACCACACTACTGGAAGGTGCTAGTTAATATAATGCTAAAAGCAATGTAAGAACCAAGACATTTGATTAAAAGTTTGTCTATTTTATATTATTACTACATGAAAAATCTCAAGTTGTACCTCTTTTTAAAAATGAAGGCTTGACAACAATGTCCCTTTTTATTTGCATAGAATACAGATGTACAGCATAAACAAATACACCAGGTTTGTAATTCTGCAAAGTTCTCTGGTCCTTATGTTCTTTTGTAGAATATCAGGGTAGAAAAGAACCAAAACCCAAGTGAATTGATCATCCCTTTACTCTCTGAATAATTTCAGTTAAGCACTATGTTATTTTTCCTACCAGGTTTTCAGCCAAAGCTGGCAGGCTTCTTTCTGTTAATCTCTGTGGTTTACTTTCCTATTTCCAATACATTTTTTAGCTGCTGGGTGGATGCTATTATGGCACATCCAACCTTTGGTATAAATAATTTATTCTGAAGGTTCAGTATGTTATAACGTGCATGAAGCATCTTGCATTTATTTTTAATGCTTTTGCTTTCCTGAGAGCTTTCCACATCCAAAGCTACCGCCAGAGAAAACTGTCAATCTTCAAGCAGAAGGGAGAAACTTTTAGACCATATCATTCTATTTTTCTAGCTGTAAATCATATGCTTCTGGTGAAGAGTGGAGCAAACGGTTATTATTTACCATTTTGAAGAACCTGGCTTGGATGATGTGAAAATGTCTGTTTGCATTTGGTGTGAAGTCTCTGTAAGCAGCTCCCTGTGCTCACAAGCTTGTGAGCTGTGTGCCGGTCCCCTGTGGGAAGCCAGTGGAGTTATGCAACTATTGAAGGGCAGCTGGGTGACTGATAGGTGTGAGTGCTAAAAACATAAAAAAGAGGTGCAGCTGGGGCAGCAGTAGCCAGGAGTGCCTTGGAACTAGAGCACTGATGAACCCACCCCATATATGACAGATAGAAAACTCAGCTCAGTAGGGAAAGGTGAGCTGATCGCTGCAGGCAGTGGGGAGAATTGTCATAGGAATGATATTTTAGATATTTTAGGCATTATTTAGGGAAAAAATTATTGGTGGTGGGAGGCTGTTAATTTTTTTTTTTTTTGGGGGGGTAGAGAGAAAGAGATGTGGTGGTTGGCAGGTTTTTTTTAGATCTTAGAAGTTTGTTTGACATACTACCCTTGAATTTATGCTGACTTAGCCATAAAACCGTATCATGATTTAAAACCAAGCCAATTTCCCTCATGTGAGATGTATAAAACATTAAATTAATATCTTCCTTGTCTGCAGATAACACGGAGAGCGGCACAGGAGTGCAAGAGACGCTGTCTCTGGAGGCTTCCCTCGAATACTGGAGCTCAGAGTTTCTATTGCCATGCTAGGCTGTGACACAGTCCTGTGACTGGCAGAGTTCCTCAGAAAAGAGGACTGGTAATAGAGCGAGTAATGTCCGAGGGAGATTGAAAGAGGATGTGAAACTTCAGGAGTGAAATCAATGGACAGATTCAACAATGATAAAAGGAAATGTTCCGTGCACACTCGTTCAGCATGTACAGGGATTTAACTATTTGCTGGCCTTTTAAGAGGCTTGTGCAATATGCTGCAGCGCAATTGGAACTGAACCAGTGTCTCCAGCAGTTTTCCACAGACTTTTGACCCATTTGCATGCCCAAGTCTCTTCAATAACAACATTAGAGGGCCACGTTGAGGCTGAAAATCAGTGCTGAGACATGGAAAGTGCTATGACAGCAGCTGTTACAAGGCACATCACAGCTCAGTGGCTGGAAGGGGAAGTTGAACTAATTCAGTTTCTGCATAAGAAAGTGCCGTAAGTTCCAGGCACAAGGAGCAGGAACAAAGGAGGTTCGCCACAGGAACAGGATAATTAAGTGCTGAGGTAGTTTACCTGATGAGTGGACACAAGGAGTCTTTCAAATTCATTCCAAGGAGTATTTTAGTCTGGTCTGACTCTGTAGATGAGTAAGGAAGATAGAATTTTCAGCTTCAGTATCGGTGTATTTTGCTTTTCTGTTCAGCTAGTTACCATATCTTACACTTCAGCCAATTGTCTGCAGGCTTTAAAGAGAGTGGTTTAATTTTTTTCCAATCTTAATTTTTTTTTTCTTCTCCTTAAATGCAGAAATAGGGAGAGGAAATCAAAGCTGGAAAGAGACCAGAACACAAAACGTGATGGTTAGGGATAGGTGCTGCTCAGTCCATTCTCTGATTCATAATTCTTTGCTACCTGAGAATGATGATATTTCTCTCACGTGTTCAAGATCAAATTCTAATCTCTTTTAATGAGAGGTTTGTCTCAGTGAATGGGCTGTGCTCTTCAGCAGATCCAGCTCTGTAATGTAATGGTCATTTCTGGTCTTAGCATTAAAAAATAGAGAAATAGAGCTAGTTCAGTTTCTACCAAATACTGCTGTGCTTGTATTGTTAAATTGCATTGGCTTGTACCAATACATTTCCTGAAAATGCCAGTGCTGAGCAGTTCTATGAGCTAATGGAGTTGCATTGAAATTAAAGGTAAATCCCAACTCACTTAAATTAGTTGGCAATTTGGTCTGCAGCATATGATATCTAACAGAGTATTGAAAAAACTAAAATCTCCTAACAGCAAGGGCTCTCAGTTCTCAGCTGAGCTCCCTCTAAAACAACAAATTCAAGTACTGCGCCATGACTTCTTAAAAAACTAAATTCTGATACAGAACACAAATATATCATGATTTCTGTATTTATTTCTGCCAATGCTGTTCTTGCCTTGGCTTGACTGAACCAACAAATTAAAGCTGGACTATTTTTTTTTCTTAAACTTTTTAGTAGATCAGATCTAATTCATACTTTTATTGCTTTGTTTCTACATTAACTTTAGTTAGTTTACTCTAGATTCGTACTGGACTGAGTGGAAGCAGAATGAAGTCTATTGACTTAGTCTTGATTTCTAGATTTTGTAGTTGCTTACAAGAAAATTAAGTAGAGACTGATATTAGAAAATATGGAATTAATTTCAGTTTGTTTTTTTTTTTTTAAGTATTGTTTCCAGGGGATCAATCTTTTCATTACCCTGTGATTTCATCCCAGTGATGACAATGGATCACAGTAAGCCCAACAGCACTGGCTATTGCCTCCTCTGCAGCATGTGGATGCCATGAAATGTGCTGATTCCAATATGTGAGGCTTTTATTCACAGCCTTCATGCTTCTCTAGGTGTACCATTACTTTCTAAATATGCTATACCACTTACCACATGGGAAACCATTTCCCTGCGCCTGTCCCATTTGTACAAGTTGACACAAGCAACAAATGCCACTAGCAGTCTGACTAAAATGAGCTATTCTGGTAGGTCTTTGCTTTCTGTGTATTTGCTCTGCTTTACTTGCCTCTGGCAAGTTACAAATGGGAGTAAGAAACATGACTTTTTGAGAGAAAACAAGCCAGAGTCTTATAAGAAAAGGAGGAATAAATAATCTGGGTAAATATTCCTTGCCATGCAGAACTAACTACACCTACAGAAGAATCCTGCAGAAGCCATTTGTGGCACAACATGGGCCTGATTTTTCCTTCACCGTGCTGCATTGACTTTTCTGAAGTCCATGGGCCTATTTTTGCAGAACATAAATCTCCAAGTCTGCCAGTGAGCTGCCTGCCAGCTTTGATTTGGGAGCTGCTGAGACATCAGGGCATGCCCAGTAGCTGTCAGTGAACACTCCTGCCTAAAAACTCTATCACTGGGGCAGAACTTATGCTCTGTCACTGGCATACAGTGTGTGAGCCTCACTGGTGCCATGAGTAAGGATAACTATAGAGGTAAACACTGATAAACCCACGCCACTCCTTCATATCCATGCCTCTATGGGTACCAAAGCTGTTATGGATAACAGAGGTGAAATGAGCAGCCACACACAGCGCTGCAGCACAAACCTGCTGGGTAGCTGCTGGCTGAGGTGGGGTTGAGCTTCTGGAAAGGATCCCTTTTAGGAAATAATTGATATTCAACAGGCTTGCCTGCACGACAAGTGTTTGAAGTGCAGAATCTGTGAACGCACCGCAGGACCAACCGGGAAGCAAAGAGTTTTTGAAGGAATCTGACTTTGCACCACACACAGGTAAGTCTTTTTGACATAAGAGAAATCTAGATCCTAGAGAAATCTCTGGAGGAAGCTGTGGTTAAATCAGCAGAATTTACATGCAGATAAAAATTGCTTAGCCAGCTGCACCATTCCTCCAGCAGCACCAGCCTGGTCCTTGAAGTTTATTGCCTACTGCTGTGAGTCGAGTTCCAATTGTCAGATGAATGTAGTTTTACTGCAGTCAGGCTCCTGCATCCCTGTTTCAAAGGCAGCTGGTAGTTTTCCTTTCACTGCTTTTTTGGAAGAGGCAATACACATATATGCTGACTGAACTTCTATTGGTCCTCTTGTACTGCTCATAAATCACTTCTGAGCCTGTATAGGGTTGGATAAGCTCAGATAAGCCCCCAGCCTAGCTGTGGGCCTAAGTACAGTGCTGGGGTCCATCCCAGGGGGATTGCCACACACCCCATGGTATCTGTGCCCCCAGGGATAAGGAAGTTTTTCCTCTGAAATCCTGGTGACAACACCCAGCCCGTATCCTTAGCTGGGCAGGGAAGGCAACTGGCTCTGCCAGCATCCTACAATAAGTAACCCAGACCCCAAAGAGGCCTTGCTCAGCAGCAGACAGTGCTTGAGCTGTCTGTTCTCCAGTCAGCAGAGCTGCAGCACTCTGTGGATGGGGGTGCAGAACAGCCCCATGCCCTGTGTTCAGCACTGCCTTGCTAGACAGGGCAGAAACCTCAGGACAGTTTTTCTATCCATTTGTCATTTAACAGGATGTGAGCCAGCTGGCATCTCTCCTCTGTGGCCTTGTCAGCAAGCCTCTTGTTCCATCCTGAATCTATTATGGCCCATTTTCCCTTGACTGCATGCTCATTTTACTGCTCCTGTTGCCGTGCCTCAGCACAGCACTCCTCTGATTTTCTGGATAAACTTTTCCTCTGTCAGTACCCCAGTAAAGGGGGTGTCTGCATCATTCCAATGGCCTTTGATGGCAGCAGGCTTTATTAATCATACTAAACCCATGTAACACAAATTTTAAGTCTTGTAACCCCCTGCTTTTCTGCATACCACTGTAAAACTTTTTTCTCCTGTGCTGTATAATTACTTGAGCTGCCACCTCTTATTCCTTCTGAAACTGCTGTTCTTTAAGTTTCTGATGTCCCTTCTAACCTAGCAGGACATAGGTGGGGAGAAAGGGGTTTGTCCCAGTTTCTGTTTCAAAGAATCCAATCTTGCAGGAAAAGCAACTGAGCTCTGTTTACAGAAGCCCCAGATCAAACTCTTCTGACTGTTGCTAGATCAAGGATCTCAAGTCAGGTTTATCCCTTTGCTAATGATTTTGTTATCAATGAGGGTTGATTCAGTGAGTGTCTAATGTTTTTTGGCCATCAGTTATCTCTCCATGGCTTGCTTTCTTTCAGCCTTGGAACAGAAATTCCCCAGACACCAGATGATTCATGGACACTTGTAGACAGCTGTAAGTCTAACTTAGCACTGCCATCATTTGTCGTTAGGTCCACGGTCATCTGTGTGTGTAAAATGCCACCAGCATAAAGAGCAGAGCAACCTAAGTACAGGCTCTGAGAATGTGACAGCAATAAGAAAGTCATTTATTCCCTGGAATCTCTACCATTTTGGGTGCACCAATGCATTCCCGGTCCCTTATTGAAAGCAGGTGGTGCAAGCTGCAGGCATTAGGTGGGGATCCTGGATTGTCTGTCACAGTCACATCCTCACCTGGAGCATGAGGATCCCTGCAACGAGGACCAAGCTCCTGACCCAGCCAGCCAAGCCCCAGTGCCAAGAGCTGGGAGGCAATGAGGCAGCAGCCAGAGCTGTCTGCCCTTTGTCTCTCTTACAGCTAACAGCTTTTATGCCTGAGGAAGGAATGAGAAAGCACTTTATTTAAATCGTGTGTTATATAGCCTGCTGTGTGTGTACGTGCTTTCCCAGATGTGGGGAGGGCAGCTTTAGGGGGAAGTTGTTTTCACTTCTGGTGAAAATAGCTGCTTGTGTGCCAATAAGCTGAACAAATTGTTAACTAAACCAGAATCCAGTCTATATAGAGTACTGACTGCTGGTACTTTAAACAATGTAGCTCTTCAGCAGCCCATCTCATGTACACATGTCTTTGAGGCACAAGAGAGGTAAAGCAATTCCCCTCTTGCCCCGGTTCGTTGCATTAAGGGACCTTGAGAACGGGAAATGGCTTCTAAAAATGTGGAGCTCTCCAAGAGACAGACTATCCCATTAATGTCAATGAAATGATTTCTAGTTTCATAATAAACCCCCTCTGCATAATTCTTCCACTATTTATATATCCCATAAAGATTCTGCCTGCATGGAACGAAAGGCAAAAGGGGAGACATGGGGAAAAAAGTCAGAAGGGAGAGAGGGGGGAAAAATAACCCAAACAAAATTAATCAGATTACTTGTAGACTGGGAAACTTAGAATGAGTGTACCCTGCCCTAGAAAAGAAATGGTTGAAACCACATCATATTTATTTCAGCAGTGTGGATGAGAGATGGTGTGTTGTATTATGTTCTCTACTTCATATTCCGTTTTCTCCCTCTGCTGGCAGTCGGAGACAGTGAAGTTGCAGCTAATAGAAAACAACAAAACTCTCAAAAGGCTGAAGCATTCAGGAATCTCAAAACTCTGCAGTATATGCAGAGAAATTAGGTCGTACCATACTTGAGTCCAATTAGTGCTGGAAATGGCTGACAGTCATCCTCTGCACGGAGCAGAATCATTCCTAGAGAAGATTAGTGCAGCTAAATGCAACCCTCTTTCTTTTAGAGAGACAGTGGATCGTCTCAAGAGTTCATGTTACAGTAAATATTGGCTGCACAATCAAACCTGGAAGTTACTTAGAAAAATATATTTTTTTTTTCATTTGATTTTTTTAATTTGATTTTTTTAAAGAACAACTTCAGGTCTGTAATTTTAGAAATAGTGTTTCTTGTCTTTATGTTATAATGATGTTCTCTGTACTTCTATGGGTTACTGATTCTTCACTTTGCTTTTGCTTTTGGGGTTTTTTTAAACTTTCTTTTGAAAATATTTTTATAATGTGCAGACCTAAGGGGAAAACCTTGCTAAAACAGCTGCAAGAAACCTCAGAAAAAGGTTTTAATACATATTACAGATATATGTTTTAATACATATTACAGAAAAAGATTCTGTAATATGTCTTAAAAAAAAAGGATTAATTTTATTCCATAGAAGTTCTTTAAAACAGTGGGCTTTTAGATAAATTAAAGCTTCCTGGCAGTACATATTTATTAATAATACTTCCCTGTAGGAGAAAATAAGTGTTACAGGCTTACTTAAATGGAATAGCTAGCAAGTAAGAATAGAATCTTGCCTATAATGCAGATACTACCTTCTGCTCCATAGGGCTGGGGTATTAACCTTGCAAATAATGTTATACTAATGAATACAAACCATAAACTATAAATCTTATAAATATATATCGACCTGGTATGGAAGTGTTTCTATATTCTCTGTAGCAAAACAGAATCAGTAGTATTGAATTAATAGCATTAAGCTTTTAAACTGTTCTTTGAGATATTGTAGTGAATATTTTAAGCATTTTATGCTTGAATAAATAGAGGCAGAAAAGAGTTTGTTTAACAGCCCAGAAGTGCAGATTTCTAATCCTCCTTTTATTGATACACCTATTAAAGACAGGTGGAGATATTTTTTTCTCTTGAAGGGATGCATTTAGAGCAATAGCTGATGAGGCTTAGAGAAGTGAAGTACATTTAGTAGGAATTTAGCTAGGGGAAATGCTGGCAGATGCTAAGGAATATTCAAGTTAAACAAAGACATCTGTAAGCAGTGGCAGTTCTGGGAGAATAATTCTGTAGTCAGCAGTAAAGAAGACCTGAGTTAGAGCTGCCGTGGCAGGCACAGGTTGGGGCTGGGATGTGAGGAAGATTTTACAGAAGTTTTGTACCTCAGCTGAGGGAGCCAGACCAAACCACTGGAAGTTTATAAATAAGGAAAGCTTTAAAACATAACATTATTAGGGTAGAAAGTCTAGGAATAAGAACATCTTGAGTTTTTTTCATACCTTCTTACCACTGTTCAGTTGTTTGCCCAAACCTGGAACATCTCTTTGGGTGGTGTTTCTTGAGCACAGCTGCTTTCCTGCCACGTGCAGCTGCTCTGTGGAGGTGAGCAGAGATGCTTCTCTTTTACCCTAGAGCTGACAGTATCTCCCATTCATTTGTTAGCTCTCTGCCCTGGTCAGCACCAAAGCAGAGACCCAGCTCCTTAATTTTATTAACTGTCCCACTCACAGAAAAGTGAATATCTTTTTGATGTTTTGATGAGGAATCACCTTTATTGTAACAATTAAACCTGAGAGAGCTTCTATGCTCTCTCAGGTTTAATTGTTACAATAAAGGTGATTCAAACATTCAAGCATGTTCCAAGCAATGGATGGCAAGGGTTCACACAGAGATTTAATACCTTTGCATTATTACAACTGTGGACAGCAATAATTAACTCCCTTCACTCTTTCAGAGACTCTTGCTGCGGCCTCATCTTGCCTACAGCAGCACAGGCTGGGAGTTTGTAGAGACACCTCTTCTCTGTTTCTGTGTGTGCAGTAGCTGCATTAAATCTGCATTTTTGTCTAGCCTCGATGGAAAGATCAGTTAAAAAGTAATTGCCACTTCCTTTTCTCCTGCTGTGATTGCATACAATGAAATCATGTGTGAGATGCAAGGCTCTTTCCCTGCCCCTCTAGAGACACCAAACCAGTTGCCCAAATATTCTAGCATCTTCCTGACTTTAGTCTTCAGATTTTTTCTGTGTGTTTTTTTGTTGAAGATGAACTGGTAAAACATTGTCATACAATGAGAAATATTACATGCACACTCTTGTTCATAGATCGATTTTTGCTTTCTTTGGGAGCTTCACATAAAGCTTGATGATGATTTGACAAGTGGGGGACTTGCAGACGGGGTTTTCAGAGTGGGCATGCAAGGCAATTGGATATTGTTATGGCTGGATACATAAATCCTACACATTGAGGGGTGTGGTAGTGCCTAAGAAAAGCCTCTTAAATTGTGAATGGAGGGTCCTGGCACATTTCCACAAAACATAGTGGGAAGGTTCCTGGTAGAATAATATGGAAAGATGTGGTTGGATATGCTCTGAATTGTGACTTCTGGATGAAACCGTAAAACAAGCCTGATAATAAATCAGCCATGTCCTCTGAAAGGATTTCTTTAACTGCTTTAAAACTTTAGATAACACAGAGATGTTTTATGCTTTTATGTAGATGCTTTAATTAAGTATATACTAAGTTATTTGTGAACCACTACTATTTATGTAGTATATATTGCTAGTCTTTCTTGGCAAGGGAACAGGTGTTTTGTTCCTATTAAAATTCACCAGAAATGAGTCCCAGCCTGCTTTGAAACAGACAAAACACTTTGGACTGGGTTTTGATTTGGGTTTGTAACAGTGACCTTTTCTTTGCAGGTGATAGATCTGTTGGCTTTGGTGATGTTCTCCTTCCACAGCAGAAGACAAACCCTGGTTGTTCAGCAGAGCCAGAGTGTGAGCTCAGAAACTAAACAGGGAGAAAATTTGGACTTTTAAGTCAATATTGTATGTCTAAATTCAATTTTTTCCTAAATCATTTATTTACCTTTAATTCACTTCTGTAGCTCTTGTGGAGTGGGCTGCAGCAGGCTGAGTTGTTTTCTGTCTTATTCAAGCTGCAAGTGGAAGTGGTGAGCTAAATAGGCTCTGAAGTTTGTCTCTAATTTGTGTTTATCAGTTAGCAGTGGTTACTAGTGCCAGCTCCAAAATACTAATGTTGCAATTAGCACCATTTTCTGCTATGTGCTAGAAAATACATGCTGCAAATAGTAAGATTTGAGGAGTGTACTGGAGTAATAAGACCAGGCCAAAGGGATGTCAAATGCTTTCAACTTCCATTGGCCTCTGGGATTTGGAACTCATTGATTTTCAACCTCAGGCCTTTAGAAAGGATTTCTTTTCCTTTTCATTATGCTCCTAGAGATCTGGGGGTTTGTGCTTCTTTCCCCCTTCACCTCTCCCCTCCCAGAACATTATGGAGGAACAGTTTTGATTTCCTTGGTCATAATAACAGTTCCCTCATTCTATGCCCTGTGGTCAAATGTAGATTCATGTGTTGGACAGCTGATTGCAAGGATTTCCTTCACAAAAAGTATGTCAGCAAGCAGGATATGTCCTGCAGCACCCTGCAGTGTGCAAGGTGTGTAAATGACAACAGCCAGATGTGCAGTTAAACAGGAACTAACAGGAATTCAGCAAAACAAGTAAGAAAGCCATTTGGGAGCATCTTGAGACAGTTTGTATATGGCTTTTAGATAAATGGGCAAAAATGCCTTGCAAAGAAACCTCTCATCTGATCAAAAAGACCTTTTGCTTCTCTGTATATATTTCTGAGGGGCATATAAATGTGGTAAATAAACACTTTGATAGCAAAATCAAGAGGGAAATGTAGCCATACCTACTGAGATATGTGTGTATGACTGGTAGATCCGATATGTATTTGCCATTAAATGGAAATATGTCTGTACATATTGCTGCCAAGCTCCTACCAGTGCTTTTTATTTTCCTCCTGCTACATGGGCAGTGTCATCCTCCTTCCCTAAATATTATTCTTACAGGAGCAAAAGCCTTACAGCACAAAACCTCAGTGTATGGAAGATTTGAGTGCTGAAGTAAGCACAGATTTTTTAAAAACATTTTTATTGTTTTTGCTTTTGAATATTAAAAATATTGAAATAAGTATTTATATCCTCCAATATCCATACAGGTCATGCACTATAACCTTCTGCATATGTGGACAAGTAGATCAGCAGCTAACTTTGGCAATTATCCATTTTTTCCAGAGAAAAGGAGGTTTTGCTTCTGCATTGAGTATGTCTGCTCCCATAGATGGTTCTGAATCCCTTTTAGGCACTTAAAAAAAATGGGCCACTAATTCACAGGTGGAATCTTTGGTTTTAGCCTAGCTTGCTGTTGCTAGTGCCAAAGAATTTAGTTGCTGAAAGGCCAAAAATATGGTAAGGGCTAAAATCCAGGGTTAAAATTTGACCTTTTTTATGTCTACTTGTGTTGCTCTATGTTAATGGTGTCCTTTCATGGATGGTGGTGCATTCTGTGTTCATGTTGATCCATCAGTTCTGGGGCATGTAAGATGCTGGGCATGTATTCGGCATGTAAGATGTTGTAGCAGGTGGATTTCATGTTAACAACAAGTAAATTTTATCCAAAGAAAGAGAAAAAAATGTCACTTTGCCACATACCAAAGTGGAAGAGTTCTCCCTTGCTTTCCTGGTGCTAGCTGGTCGAAATATTTATAGGAAACAGATTATTTCATATTTTAGTGCGTGGTGTTCACTGTGGCCTTAATCATGTGTAAAGGAAGATGTGTCACAACTGACCTTAGCAAACAAACAAAAGGTGTGATCTGAGACAACCTGCCAGAGGAGGAAGGGAGGGATGAGAATGATGGGATTCACCACAAAATTATTTAAATGTCCCCTCTACAAACAGTGAAGAATGATGGGAGTTACCATTGGTTGCACTTGCCTCGGTCATGAAGAGTTTCACTTGTACTTTAACTGGGCTCCACCTCTTTTCCTTTCCCCCCTCTAGTTTGGATCATGTCCTGCTATACAGATATGCTGCATTATCAATCCAAATTTGGAGTTTTCCTGCTAGATCAGGTAGATTATTTTCCCATTTGCCAAGGAACAGCCTAACTTAGGATGTGCTTCAGATGCTTCAGCACATGTGCAGTGAAGGCCAGGAAACGCCACATTTCCACAGCATTGGGTATGCTTGCTCTATTATGAGTCAGGAAGATTTGAGAAATTAATGTAATACACTAAATAAATTATGCATTATTCACTGATTATTTCTCATTTTCATTTTTATTTTCCCCAAGAATTCCTAAACCATGCCATATATTATCAGCAAGTCAATATGTTACTAATCCAAATTCTTCAATGAATTTTCACAGAAATGTGTGGGCAACTAAGTTTTATTGAGAAATTTTTACCAAAATGAAACTGCAGTTTACCCACTGCTTGCTATCAAGGACAAAAATTGTGTATTGCAGAAGGAGGAAAAACACAGGGTGTGATGTGATTCCTGTCATCTGTTGGAAAGGATTATGAGTAACCAGTGAATTTGAAATTTAGCATCTGAACATAAATTATCAGCTGAAAATCATGGATGTATGTTAGGTAAAGGATCACTTATATGTTTCTGCAAATATGAGAGTGGTGGTTTTTCTGTTTAGTCCTTTCCAGGTAGTTGCACAATGCAAAATTATTAGGTAATAGGCTTAGAATAAGTTGGTCTCCTAAAGCAATTTGCATCTCTGTCAGAGTTCTACAAGGGAAAGAGAAACAAATGAAAAAAAATTGGTGTTCTCAGATACAGTGTGGGAAGAAAGGAAAGCAGAAGAATCCTATATTTTTTTCTGGAATTTATATGCACACATACTTTTAAAATTAACTTTCTTTTTAAAAGAAATAGAGGGAAATT
Source organism: Calcarius lapponicus (assembly GCA_039654755.1). Taxonomy (NCBI): domain Eukaryota; kingdom Metazoa; phylum Chordata; class Aves; order Passeriformes; family Fringillidae; genus Calcarius; species Calcarius lapponicus. The sequence continues at coordinate 103,835,756 of CM077465.1, read as the reverse complement.
TAGGTTGTTCTGATTCTCTAAAGCTTTTGGAAAGAAACTCATGCTTTGCATTGAATTTATATTGTTAGATTCAGCAACTGCATACAGTAATTACAGCATTATCTGTCATGGTGCTTCTGTACTAAATATGCTTCACATTCAGCATCTTTCATTATTTTTGTGAATCCATTCAGTCAATTTGTCATAGATAAAGTCTCTTGAAAATCTAGATAATCTTCTCTGCTTGGCAGCTATGGGAAGTGGTAAATGCTATGGTATTCACATTACAAGAAATTACATTCTCTACTTCTGTCCTTAGCCTTATTTACAGTCTTCGTATATCAAAACATTTTGTTAGACTGCTTCCACACTAATTTTTTCCTACCGTCTTTATAATATTTTTTTTTTGGCAAGTTCCCTGGGAACGAAATTTCTGTCTTGGAACTAGAAACACTGCACAAGGGAAGCTGCTGTTGTCTGGAGAAAGAGTTGCTTCCCATGGCTGGGACCTGTCCTAGTACAAAACCTGTGTGGGAGAGGAAATCTGGATTCAGAAGGGGGTGCTCTGCACTTCTGCAGGCTTGCAGCCATGAAGGTCCCATTGCTCCCATTCTGCCCATGGCACAGAAGTGAAAAGAAACATTACAGAGCTGAGGGGAGGAAAAAATAAACAAAACCAAAAGCAAGTGGGAATGGGGTTTAATGCACAGTGATGCACCTAGAGGACAGAAAAATGAGAAGGGTCAAATGAGAGTTCTGTGTCTTCTCAGCCATTTCTTTAACTCCCCCTGAAGTTCACCTGTACTTCATCTCAGGCTTCCAAATGGGCAAAGCTTGAATAAAATGGCCCAACTTTTGTGATTTATTACAGCCTTTGTCCTTGCTGTACAGGAGGTGTCCATGTCACCTGCATTTAGGGGTATGGAACTGCTCTCTGGAGGCTGGTGTCTCTTGCCATTGCCTGTTTAAGGAGTATAGAAAGATTAGTCTCCCAAGGAAGGGGTCTAAAAAACTTGTCCACAACTGAAGGCCCTTCCCCCAGCACAATTTTCTTTTAAGTCATTTTCCACTGTGATTGTTCAGAAGTGAAATATTTTGTCTGGTTTCTCACTTAAAGTTATATTTGGAGACTGCTGTATAAGGGGAAAAAAAAAAAAAAAACAACCTCTGCAAACTGATGCAGAGTATTATTAATTTTTACCCTCATTATTTTTTACTTGCCTTGGCTTATTTTTGTAGTTCTGCCTTTCTTCCTCCTCACCAGATTGTTTATACTTAAAAAGAAATAAGCCTTCTGCTTGTTGCAGAGTCAGTTCTCTTTACATTTTTTCTGAAGTTAACATTGGTTTCTGTTGTCCTTTTCCATGTTTAGACATAGCCAGGATAAATTTCAATGACAGCCTTTCCAACTGTTTCTAAATATTTCTCATTTTTCTTGCAGACCAATTTCCATATGCTGCAGGATTCAAAGCGAAATCCCATAAGGCGTGCTCTGCATCCCCCTAGCCATCCTCCAAAGGATGCTCTGCATCCCCCAGCCATCCTCCAAAGGATGCTCTGCATCCCTCAGCCATCCTCCAAAGGATGCTCTGCATCCCCCCAGCCATCCTCCAAAGGATGCTCTGCATCCCCCCAGCCATCCTCCAAATGTTGCTCTGCATCCCTCCAGTGCCTCCCAAAAGTGGAGGGGCTCCATGGGCTCAGGTGGAGCTCACTTTCCACACCCCCAGCACCAGCAGGTCTGCTGGGAGTGGGAGGACAGTGGAGCAGCCACCTGGGCTGCCAGAGGGCCCAGAGCCCTGCCAGACCTGTGCCAAGGCACCAGCTTGGGGTGAGAATCTTCAGGAGGCATGGATCAGCCAGGAGGTGCTTCACATTTCTCTCTCTTGCTCTCTCTTCAGTAACCTTTGCTGGCAAAGTAAAATCCTGGTGTTGCTTTTTATTTTTGGCAGGTTTTTTTTTTATTTTTTAAGTCTCCTTCTTAGCAAATTACTTTCTTGTTTTACCTATGGACTCTGTCATTTGTAAGGGTAAAGCCTTAGTTTTCTAATCTGAAAATTGTGTGACACAGCCAGGGTATAATCTCTTCCTCAGTAAACTATTTAGCAGTGTGTGCACAGCCTTGCTATTTAAATAATAGCATCTGTATTGGAGGTGTCACTGTCAGGAGTGAAGGCTTCATCACTTCTCCTAGAACATCATTTTTATGTAGACAAGGCCTTAAGCAAAGTCTTATCAGGTGCTTTTTTAGAAAAAAGAAACCAACCCACAAATGGCATCAAACCAAAACCAACCCACCCCAACAGAAAAAGCTCACCAAGAGGCCCCCAAAGCACCCCCCTGTCCAAGAAAACCCCATCCATACCCACCCATCAAGTCTCAGGTACAGGAAAATAGAGCTACAGGCTCATTTTGCCACATAAGCACCTAAGCAGCATCAGCAGGTAAATGTGGCTATTCAGCTGTGCTGCCTGCAGACACTGCAGCTTTGCTGCAGCTCAACCTCTCTGATCTCTTAACAGGGACTCAGTGGGAGAGAGGGAGATGTGCCAGATCAGCTCCAGCTCTGCAGCAGGAAATCTGGCCATGCATCATTGCAACTGTGGTGGTTCAAACTGGAAATTGTGAGTAGTCCTCAAAGAGTTACCCTCTCCCTCATTGGGAATTGTGTATTCTCTCATGGAAGACAGTGAGGCTCAGAAGATAGAAATTAGGTCACTGATGGTTGTTGTTTTAATATTAGCTGAGCTTACTTCTCACTTATCTCTCAAGTTAATTGCAAGTCCCCTGTAATGGCATCATTATTGATTCCCCAAACCTACAGCCCTGCATAAGGCCAGGATCTAATCAAACATCTGCTGGCTAAATACAGATTGCCCCCTGTCTATACTGGAAGAAAGCAGGGCAGCCTCCAGTACCTCTCCCACACCCTAAACTTGCCCAGAGGTTCAGGGTGGCCTGGAACATACTGAAAATGCCCTGTGGGTTGAGTACTAAGCTCAGTTCTCCTGTAGTTATCTCAAAAAGCCCAGCTGATACCTTTTCTCTTTGTCCCTTTAACATTGCTCATTCCACTATTTTTCTTCTTCCCCAGTTTTAAAAACATCCACTTTGCTCTGTGACTCTTTAAAGCTGTGAGTATTGTCATGTGGGCCATGACTGCTGTGTCTGGGACAGCTCTTCTAGCCTTGAACATCCTAGCTGTACTTTTGTTCTTTGGGTAAAACCTCATGTCTGCAGCTGACTTAGCAAAGAAACTTTCATGTGAGCCAAAAACTTCTGCAGGATCAACCAGCACTGGATGCAGGGACAGTGATGTAAGGCTCTCATCAGCCACCTGACTGAAGCTGGGAAGGTAACAGTGGATTTTCAGGTGTTTCTGCAGTGTGTACTTGATCTCTTAGGAATCCTGAGCTGGGGGGGAAGAGGTGGGATACACATTTCACCATGCAGACAAGGGTGTCTTTAGAGGGAACAGGGTGGTGGATGTATTGCAGAGCTGCCTGTGCTCACAGTCACTCTAAAAGTACTTTATGATGACACAGCCAGTGAACTCAAACAGGTCCTTTCCATAGACTTTGAGAGAAAGGCCATAATTCTCTTATTGTCTTTGTGGAGGAAAGGAGTCAGTAATAATCCTTACCTTAAATTTCACAAATTTTTATTTTTATTTTCTGGCTTGATTTCTTTACAAGTTAGCTGAAAGAGGCTTCTGCCTAAAAAAAAAAAAAAAAAAAAAAAAAAAAAAACAAAAAACAAAAAACAAAAAAAAACCCAAAACCTTATACGTATCCCTTAAGAGCTTTTAAAATATTTGTATTTAAAAACATAAAAAGTGGTAGTGAAGAGACCACTGTCTTAGTATAAGATATACAGTACCTGAAGAATAACATGGATTTATATTAGGCTGTAAAGATAATAATGTTGAGGGGTTTACAATCCCTCAGTTTCCCAAGGATGTCTGGTAATGATGTGATCATTTCACAGTGCCTCCTATTTTCTCTACTTTCGTTGTCACATAAATAAGGAGTCAAAGTTTTAATACCTTGTAAATAGTATTCTCTAAGTTATAGTAATGTAATATACTACTTTGACCTTTTCAATATTGTGTGACTTGGTTGGTTGGTCTCTCTATTTATAGCTGTGCTGAGTGGTATGGCATGAGTGAGTGGATACCAGCTAATGAAAATATAAAATACTGGAGAAGCCAAGTGAACATACAAAATGTATGGCATTAAGTATTGAAATTCTGATAAATCATCCTTGTGACAAAAGGTATAATGAGATTAGAAATTGCAACGAAAAAATTAATCTTTTCTAATGACATAGATTGTGCCTAGGCGGGTAAATGGTGTGAATTTAACTTGATCTCATTATGCTCCTAAATTTGTAATCTCATTTTCCTCCTCAGATGCTTCACTTAAAGAAGGCAGCAGTGTGTGTGCATGTGTGTGTGTGTGATTGGGTGTGATGCATTCTATATTTGGGAAAAGTTACTTAATCCTTCAACTTCAGCACACCAGGAAGTGAATAATGCTCGAATCAGAGGGAAACTTCCCTCCAAAGATTCAAATAGTCCTTTGGTTCTTATTCAAAGTTCTGCAGAATGCAACCAGCATTGACTGACTCCATAAATCTTCCCCATTCCAGTGGTCTCAGGCCTTTGAAAATCTGTTCCAGGCTGGTAGGAGAGACAAATGCAGAATAATTAGAGCAGAGAACTCCACAGCCAGGCCATAGATTACAGAGATGAGAATTCAGCTGTCAGTGCTGAGCAAGAGCTATGTTTTGAAGCATAGCAGGCCTGCAGTGGACCTGGGAGCCTCTCCTAGCCAGCCATTACCCTCTGGATCATGATTTTTTACTCACTTGCTCCATGAAGCAGATGAATAAGGGGGAGGTGGGAGGGAAATGAAGAATGTTATTTCTTTGAGCAAGTTGTGTCTATTCTCTTTCCCTATATACCATATTCTTTCAGATGTGCTGTCTAAGTACTAAATGTTGCACTCAAGGCTCTGACAGTTTTTAGCTGTGCTCATTTGTCCTGAGAAGGTAAAGGACATAAGAATTATCTGCTTATTCCTGTGCGTCCATAACCAGAAATGTGAGCACATGCAGGAGCATCCTTCCCAACAAGTGGGAGCATAACTGAAGTTACAGCCTGAGGTCTCCTGCCTCCTCACTGAGAGAAAGAATGTAGAATCCAGGCTTTAAGTCGCTGTCAGGGCTGGATATGCAGTGATTTCTTTCTCAGCCTTGGACTAGGAATATGCATGAGCAAGTAATGAGACATTTAGGAGCCCAAATTAGTCTTTTCTCTTAGCAACTTCCTTCTTCCCACACCTCAAAACACTCTAACCAGTCCTTCCCTCTTTACAATCCACCTCCAGCATTTAAGCAACAAAAAAGCTCCCCAAATGCAAGTGCTTTCCACAGGAATGCATCTAACAGAGGCACCTGGTCAGAGAGGGGAGATGTTGGGAGAGCTGGATGGGAGAGCAAGCCTGTGTCCCCAGTACCAGTCCCTGCCCATCTGTTTTGTTACTGCTGACAGGGGGATCTCTCTGTTGTCCTTGCTTCCCACTGCCCTAGTCGAGCAGAAATCTGAGCAGAAGATGAAATCTCCCCTGCCAATCCTGTGCCCACAGCCTCAGTCACAGCAGCCCTGGGACTTGAGGTGATAAACTGTAAGTAGCTTAAGAATAAGCATCTTGATAGGGAGGGTAAGGGAAAAACACACAAAATCTTTTAAGGCGGTTGATGTGGTACAGATTTTTACTAATAGAGCAATGACAGCATTTTGAACACAGAAAAATCCTACCTTCTACCATATTTCAGTTCCCCTCATCAAAGCATGGCATGGATAACTGAATTTTTTTCCAATTCATCATTTACAATTTCTTCTAATCTGAGCAAAGCTCTGTGGGTGCAGGGTGTGTTGTGTTTATACTCTACAGAGCTAATTAACATGAGGCAGACAGTGGCATAGAACACAAGTTTGGCAAAGCCATTGGCAGCTGAAAGCACATCCAAAATGGAGAGTGTTGGGCAACCTCAGTACGATGCAGAATTAAGAGTCATGCCTGCACTAAATAACTTATTAATAGACAGAGTGGCTGGAAACAGCATTCAAGGATACGTATGACTGAGGGATATGCAGAGTCAGAAAGCTTCTAGATCAGTGAAAATTGCTACCTTCTACAGTTCTCTGTGTCTGCAACATTACCAAATGTGGGAGGATTATGCTCTGCTCTCACAGGTGACACGAGGCTGCAGATTTCCCTTCCCCACCCTCAGTTTCCGTAAGCTTCATGATTTTTAACTGCTGATGAGTTGGAAATCAGTAAGAGAAAATATTTATCTATTTTTTTTTTGTTAGATATATTTGGATTTAAAAAGAAAAAAAAGTTGCCACATTGTCTCATCATAAATGATCAGTCTATGAAGGGAAAAACTCTTCTGTGACGGTGAGGAGAAGCTGCATCATGGGAATCTGCATTGTCTGTATCAGGGGAAAAAAAAAAAAAAGTAAATGGATTTTATCTGGCTACTGGAGTGATAGAAGCAATTGACTCCTGTGAGGAAATTAAGGAAATATGGTCTTTTGCTCTCCTTTTCTTCCACTTGTGCAAAGCTGTCACCTGTGTGCTGCCCTTCATGACTGGGGGATGGGCACGGCTGTCATGCATGTATCTATTCCTCGGTTTGTGTATTTGACACAGAATTCTGCCAAGCAGAGAAGAGGTCAGTCTTTCTGTTAAAGGGTGGGTTTTTTTGATAGAGAAGTTCAAAAAAGCCAAAGGTTCCAATGTCACCATATTCCAGTATCTACAGGATGGCTACAGAATAAGTGGAAGCTCCCTTTTTACGGGGACACGAGGGGCAGGGGGTACAAGTTACTCCAGAGGATTCTGCTTGGAAATAAAGATAACTTTTCCCAATGAGAACAATCAGGAATAATCTCCCTAGGGAAGTGGTAGATTCCTCAGTGTTGAACATTTGAGTGCCTGGACAGGGTGCTGGGCCATCTTGTCTGCACTTTGCCAAGAAAGGTTCAACCAGATAATCCTTGAGGTCTCTTTCAACCTGATAGTCTATAGTTTTATAAAATGCATTTTTAAAATGTATTTTCATTTTGCCTCTTGTCTGCCAAGCAGAAATCTGACTTGTTCCCTGTCCAGTCCCTCATGGTCTGGTTAGGTTTAGGTCTTGGGGGAGTGGCTCACTAGACCCAAACCATGCAGCATTTTAAGCTCACAGCTTTCCCTCTTCCCCTCCTCCAGGCTCTTTTTTCCCAAAGAAAAAATTTCCCAAAGCCATTTTCACCCTGAGCTGCCCAATTCCTGCTGCTGACTGAGCCAGGAGGCTTGATGTACCAGCAGAGTGGGACTCTGAGCCGGGGCAGTGCTGAACAGCCAGGGTGCTGGGACAGACTTTCTGTTGCCAAAGCATTGTCTCTTCAAGCAAGCATTACTGGAAATATTTGCATTTTCCAGGTCTTGTTTTACAAAACCCCCAAGGAGAGCAAAGTAGCTTTAAAAGCAAAGATAATCTTTTTGAGGACAGTTCTTGTTTTATGTCGTATCTTGTTTTCCTTTTTACTTCACCTCTTGCAAGGTGAATCCTTTTTTGCCTGTTTTGTAATAAAAGCTGGCTGAACAGAAAGCAACTCGGAAAGCCACTGTGGCCTGCTACAGGGCATCCAAGCCCACAGTAAAAGATGCCCCTTTTCTGCCTGCAAGGGTTGATCTTCCCAAAGGTCTTTGTTCTGTCTGCTGTTGAGGTGCTGGAGTTGAAAGGTTGAGCCCTGCTTGCCTCATTCTCTTCCTTCTGTACCTTTGAACGCCAGTAATTCTCCCTCTGCCAAACCTACCCTTTTCCACCACAGGATCACATTTTGGTAAGGGTTTGTGAAGCAACCGCATCTGTAGCTTGTGTGAAGTCTTCCACCTCCTTGTCTCACATACATGAGGAAATACCATAATTACCACCCTTAATTGTGGTGTCTTGGTCATTCAGGTGGAAACCCAAAAAGCTATCCAGAAACTCCGCAATTACCATGGATGTGCTTGTGACAAAAAGAAAGGTAAAAGGGAAATGTATCAATATATCTGGAAAAATTCTAGTTTCTGTTTAAAGGAAAACTGGTGGTGACGGGCAGCAGGGAGGGGTTTAGGCTGAACTGGGTGGAAATGGAATGTATATTGTGCTACAAGCACAATCTCAGTATTCCCCAGTGTGCACTCACATTATCTCTGTGTTTAAAGAGAAATTTGCTTTTTGCAGAAAAGCTATCATTTAACACACACAGAATAAAATAGAACATTAAGAGTTTTAAGTTAATATCATGCTTGTTATCTGTCCTTTTTCTGCATTTATGGGATCAGTGATGGTTTGATTTCTCTTCCATGCTGTTCCATTTCCCCTCTCTCTATTTGAGCCATTTTGGCAATATTCATCCCTAACTCGATAAATGTACTCACAGCTTTTGTTTCAATGCACTTTCATATGCTGATTAAGTAGTTCTCTGACAGCATTATGTCTCCTAAAACATATATATATTTCTAATGTTACTACAACAAAATAAAAAGCAATAAACAGTCCTAAATGACTTTTTGAAGCATTATCATTGTATAAAAATACCAAAGTACAATTTTGAACTGCCTGCAAAATCTTTAGGAGATGTAAAGGTCTGTTGCTTTGGAAGAGTTCTAAACTTTTGGACCAAATTCAGTACCTGCACTGACACGTGACAGTGATTTTGTGCTCTAAAAGTGATGAGCCTGCTTTTCTTTGCTCTGAAAGCTTTTGCAACAGGCAATATATCCTGTCAAAAATCCCTCTCTTTTGTCAGATCATTTTACTGTCTTAATGATGTTTGAACGTAGCATATACTTAGTGAATTTAAAAAACACTCTTGAACTGAAGTCCTTCCTAATTTGCCAGACACTTAAACAATAAAAATGAATGCAGTGACAGAAATTATTCTGTGGCAGTGACCTTGAGCGCTGGCAAAGATCTGAAAGCATCACCTGATGCTCTTCACCCAAGACCAGTTGCAATTGTGCCCTTCAAACCTCCACTGTATCACAAAGGTTTTATTCACTGTAAATCAGACATGTTCACCTCACTTACTCTGGTCAGAGCGGTCCTTCATCCTCTGTTTCAGAAACAGGATGACCTGCTCAGTTATCCAAGTTCATATTCAATTAGCAGCTAAGGATTCCTAATTTAAATACCCCTAGGGAAAACATAAGCTTTTTAGAAGAGATACTTGGACAAGTTAAGCGTGATTCATATTAGCAGCAATTTGTTAAAGCTGGGTCTCACTGAAGATTACATCTGTTGTTAAGAAGTGTTAACTAGAACAGGCAGAGACTGTGGTGATTACGTGTATTATCTACACCCTGGGGGAGCTGTGTTGTTATTTGAGGGAAGTTCATGCTGTACTACTGAATTTGGATGGGAAAACATTCCAAAAATATGGCAGTGTTTACTTGGAGTGCCAGAGTTTCGACAGTTTCCAAATCAGGCTTGAAGGGTTTTGCAAAAGATGCTGTGGGGTCTTTGGTCCTTCTTTTTCTAGGGGGAGGGTCTGTGGACAACTTAAATAAAACCAGCAAAACCTGGGCCATACCTTAAATTAAACTTATTAGCTTGTAAAATTTTCTACGTTGAGGCACAGCAGTCATTTCCAAAACATCTTTTTTTTTTTTTTTTTTTGCTTGAAAGAGCACATCTTTCAAAACCTGGAAATTGATGTTGACATAAACCTTTAGGATCCAAGCCAAACCCAGCTCCTGTGGGTGCCAGGAAGGCAACACTGCTGAACACTGGGGAGATGCTGATCCCTGGCAGACCAAACAGGGCACTGCTCTCTGGCAGGGTTTTGGCTTGGGAATTTCCCTGTCTTTTCCAGGTATGGATCTTATTTCTCACCTGTGCTGCAGGGCTCCTCACTTCCAAAGAAATAGGAAAAAAAATGAGCAGGACTGACTCAGGCTTGGTACACCTACTGTGGTTAGAAAATGCTTATTTTTGCCAGTGGTTGCTTTTACTTAAGAAAATAAATAAAGTAGCACTAAGCAAAATCTGAGCCTTGAAAGCTTTCCATAGTATATTGAAGTGTCATAGCTCTGGTGTGTGGTTCATTATTTTTCCTTGAACCACAAGACTCTGACTGGAGTTCTTGCCAGGGAGCTACCACAAACTCCCATGTGTGATGGGATGTAGTGCTCCACTGGGAACCTCACTGCAGGGGCACAGATGGAAAAGAAATATGAACTATCTGAAATATAACTTCTAAGAGGTATTGCAATAACTTATGTTTCAAAAATCCTTTTCATTTTTTGCATAGTCTTTTTTTTTTTTTTCATCTTCCCATCTTTATACATTTCAGATTAGAAAAATATGCACTCTCTTCCATGGAAAGCAAAAACTCCTAAGAGAAAGGGTTAGTTTGATGGTTTTCTTGTGAAGTTTCGCAAGAAACTTTTCAGCTATTCATGGTGTTAAAATTTCAAATTTTTTCTTTTCCTCCATCTTATAAAAATATATTTTACTATTTGTTTGTAAATGCAAAAGATCAATGTGGGGAATGATATAGTAACAAAATAAAATTAGTTTAAGAAAACCACATCCTTATTTTTACATAATTTCCTTTGTTATGTGTATATTACACTGTGCTATCCTTTTTCAATGTGGGCCTGTGCTGTGAAATTAAATCAATAACCACCAACAACTGAACTGTGAGAGGTAAGGAAACCAACACCTCACACTATCATTATTTTTTCTTTCATTTGTTATTTCCTCTTGTCTTTGGGTAGTAATCTATGTTCTGAACAATCACCACTGGATAGAGTACAATATCACATAAATTATGTGATGTTGTACAGCTACTTTGCACTCAGAAGGTACTGTTGGAAAAGTTGAAACAATTCTTAGTGGTTTAAAATTTGCACCTTTTCTCATTGAAAATTATAAACCCTGACTATGATGCGATTTGCTGTGAGGATGAAAGGTGAGGTTGTGGTGAGTATTCAAGAAAAAATTGCATCAGACTTTCCTAACTTTTGTCCTTATCTTATTTTCTAGGACATGGGCAAGTGTATAAAACGGAAAAGGAAAGGAAAAACTGAGGGCATTCGCACAGTCAGCAGCACCGCAGGCGAGGTGTGAGGTGAGCGAGCTCTTGTGTCAATGCTCTGGCTTTGCCCATGGACTGGGGTGTGCTGCTGGAACTTGCAGAGAGGTTCCCCATGCCCCGGGTCTGAAGTGCCCATTCCAGGGTCCAATCTCAGCAGGCACACATGACCAGAAGTTTGGATGTGTCCTGGCTGCAGTCTACCCTGCACATGCCAACTTCTCTGCAGTCGCATTGTCCTCTTCTTGCTACCAAGAGGATTTTTCGCTTACAAAAGCTTGAGGCTCGCCTTGACAAAAATTCAGTTGGACAGGAACACATGTAAAGCAAAACAAAAGCAGGGAAAACTTTATAAATTACTGTGTCTGCTGCATATCATGTTCCAAAACATTAAAGACTCCACAGGAACAAGAGTTCACAGCACACACAGTGGTGTTTTGGGTTTCAGATTTTTTTCATGGTCTCCTGTTATTTATTTCTGTTAGAAGTTACTCTGAAGCTGACTAAAATGAATTATTAAGCAACCTTGTGTAACTGCTGTTTGTGCATTGAATTTATAGACTGTTGTGATTGTTGTGTTTGTTTACTTTGTCTTATTGACACAGTTAACAAGTTAATAGTAATAAAAATATTAGTAATAAAATAATCATCACTATGAATTTACACTGCACAGAAGCTGACATTCTCTTTTTTTTTTTTTTTTCCCTTCTCTCCCTTTTACTTGCCTTCCTGACCTGGACTCTACACCCATGAGGTTTTCTTTGCAAGCACTGCAGAATGAGCTGGATGGAGGGAAGGTGCTGCCCTAGTCATGGATCTTTTTGCAGGTGGGCCACGCCAGCAAGCAGTCAGCACTCAGTGTGCACACTTCACCTCCTGCACTGAGAAACATCCCTGGATCCTGTCCCTTGTTCCAGTCCTGGCCACCTGCATATCAGAGCATTTTCATAGCGGTGCTGTGCTCCCCCTGTGCAGTGCAGCTGGCGCATGGGGGCATGAAGGGAGGTCAATAATTGCGTGTCAGTGGGTAAGGTTCCAGTCTTGCTTTCCGTGAAGTGAGCTCCTGCTGTGTCCATCTAAAATTTTATCTTTTGGGGCTTTTATTTATTGCCAGCAGGAAAGAACTGCAACAACAACAACAAAAAATAGACTGCAGCAGTCTGTGTCCCTGAATCTAGTTGTTCCTAGACCTGTGTGTATGACCTGGAGGTCAGGCACCTTATACCCTCCTAACCAGTACATTAGAAATGTACTTTTCCCAGCTTTTCAGCATACACTGAAGCCCCAAAATAGGCTGAAACATAGAAAACAAAACATTTGATTTGTGTAACTGGATTGAGGAGTGTCTGCATTTGCAGTTGCACTGATGCATCCATGGCAGCCTCCAGTATGACAAAAAAACACAGGGGAGGATGGAGGACAAATATGTCAGTGGCAGCAGAAACAGGACACGTGTCTACAGCCTTCCTCCATAAATTGTCTCAACTTCAGTTTGAGTTTTTATGGTGACTCACAAGCTGCACAGTGTAGTAAAGGTCAATCTTTTTGCAAATCTCCATGGACAGAGCTCCTCCAGCCTCTCAAGGTGCTTGCTTCAGTGGTGGACCAGCTTGATGGGGAATAACATCTTTCTCTGCATCCCCTTATAGCTGCCCTTGCTCCATTGCAGTCATTCATTACCTCTCATCCTCTCAGCATGAGATGCAGAAAACTCTGGCTCCCTCATCTACAACCCCTAAAGGTAGCTGAAGACAAAAGTTGTCTCCTTTCAGCCTTCACTTCTCCAGACTGGAAAACTCAGCTCCTTCTATCTCGTGTTCACACTTACTACACACGCTCTCAGATCTGGAATAATTATTTTCACATAATGTCTTATTTTAATTGGCTAGAATTTTAAAGTGCTCTCTCTTTTTTTTTTTCTTCTTCTTCTTTTTTAAACTGGATTTGGTCACTTCCTTGAGTCCTTTTGTTCCTGAGACCAAAAAATGGCCTCACTCTGAGTCCATCCTCTGTCTAAGCAAACCCAAAATATAACCAGCAGAAGAAATGTAAAGGCCATTTTCTGTGGTTAACTCCTGTCCTCCTGCTGAGTCCAAGCTCAAAGAGTCTGAGCTTAATGGGCAGAAGTCAAAGGCTCTGAGACCTTCCTTTTTCTCTCCTTCTTTTCCAGCTTCCTAAAGGCTTTCAAAGAACACTATTACTGCCAGCCCCAGTCCCTGCAGCCCTTCCTGGGAGTCCTGATGCCTGTCCATGAAGATCTAGGAGCTCTGCTGATTCATCTGCTGCTCTTGAGGAGCCTGACCTCAGGTCTTGGAGGATGCTCTCCTGGTGAGTCAGTGCTCTGCTTTTAGGCACTCTGCACTCCTGCTCTGTGTGCACTGCTCCCAGCTTCCTTTTCTCCTTGCCATAACCACAAGATAGGATTTCACCTTCTCCTTTAGCTAATAAAGATGCTTAGAGGTTTTTTAAAAGTTGATACCTTTTTGCATTATTTTTCATACTGGCAGCCTTGTTTAGGGCCTCAACTCAAGTGGTTTGGTCAGTCCTACTGTCCAAGTAAAGGTGAGTATTTTATTTCCTGTGTTGTTGATGTTCTGCACAATATTGATGGGCATCATGAGGTGTAAATCTGGCTGAACTTCATGGGTGTGCTTCTTGTCATTTCTTAAGGCTAAGTGAAATAAAAAAAGTGAGGCTGTGTAGGCAGTGAGAGCTGAAAGAGAAGTTGCTGTACAAGACAGTAATTAGTAGTTAGCCTGACAGCCTCTGCAAAAAAAATCAAATCTTTATGGCCCTGTGGTCTTTTTAGTGATTGGGTGCAAACAAAAAAGCTGGGTCACTTGATACTGCTGTGTGAGCTTCAGGGCAGGAAACAGTCAGGGAGTGGAGAGAGGTAGCAGACCAAAACAAAGTTTAGCTTTAAGAGGAAGCAGAGATATCACAGCTCCAGGTGCTGAACTTGAAAAAAGCAGGCCTGAAAATTGTAGCCAGACAACTTGTTTCTGTAGCTGTCCCTCAAAGAACACCATTTTATGTAAATTGCTTGAAAATGCACATGGTCGTACCAAAGAAACACTGAACTTTCTGAAGCTCTTCATAGAGGATTCTGGTAATGCATGTGCTCTTTGCTAAATTTTCCAAACTGAGTCCAACATATCTGTCTTTCTTCAGCAATCTTGAAGTGCGACTTGCCTGAGAACTGAGTCAAAACTTCACCCCAAATTTTGTTATGTTCTTTTAAGAGCTGGGATAATGGAACTCATTGTTTTGCTTTGGGTGGAAAGGCTGTTGACAGTGGGGGCACATAGGCCTCAATAGATCCACCTTGGGCAGCACAACCCAAAATGGCCACAAAATGGATGACAGGTCCCAGGGTCTCACACTTTTATAAGTTTTGGTCCATTTGCATGTTGGAGTTAATTGTCCAATTACAACTTTAGCCCATGAAGTCCCATCCTTCTTTTCTCTCTTCGTTCCACTGTTGTTTATGCTCTTGGGCCTGAGACCTGCATCTGTTGTCTTTGGGTCCCCAACCAGAGAAGGAATTGTTTTGTCTACCTGCTCTGTGAAGAGAGCTTACTATCCCCTAGTATGAAGCCCATACCCACACACTAAAGCAGCACAGAATCTGAAAAATATAAAAGCCAAAATCTGAGGCACCAGCAGCACCGTGAAAGAACCAGACGTGCTTGTGGCAAGCACTTTACAGGGATGTCATTGTTTTGCTTTGGGTGGAAAGGCTGTTGACAGTGGGGGCACATGGGGCTCCAGCCTGTCTCCAGGATGGATAAGTTTACCCTTGCGAGTGGTATTTAAGAGTGGTATTTCCCAATTTAGCGCTCCCACTGAAACACCCCAGACCATGTGCTGCCCACTCACTTCCACCCCACCTTTCCCTGAGACAGGATGGAGAGGAGAACTGGGGCTATAAAAAGGCAGAGATCACGTGTTGAGACAAGAGCAATTCACTGCAAACAGCAATGAGATAAGAAAGCAAGAAGTTACAGCAACAATCCAAGTACCAGAGTGTACCAGACAGGCAAACCATCCACAGGTGATTGCTCACCACAGGGAATCTGGCACTACACCACTGCACACACCAGAAAACCAGGGAAACAGCACCACCCTCCCTTCCCCTGCCCTGGAGTGAGGTGATGTGGAATAATCCCAGGGTCCTGGCCTTGCCCCTCCTGGCTGCTGCAAAAGTTAACTCTGTCTTGCCTGGAGACAGGACACACACCTAGAGAGAAAACCTGTGCTCTGGCTCTTCATGGCCATGAAGCAGGCTGCTGGTGGTTGTTAAATAATGACGTTTCCAGGGCTTGATTTCTGCTTATGAAGTTGTGAGGTGAATTTGGGCTTAAAGTCTGTGGGTGTCCCAAATGCTTTCAGGTTTTGCACTCTAAAGAATTCCCAGCTTTAGGCATTAAGTTTGTCATTTTCCTATGGATAACTCCAATACAAATGTATATATTTCCACTTTTGTCTGCTTTTTAAACCTGTCTCTTCATTTGACTGCTGTCTTTTACCTGGAGTGTATACAGTGCCTCTTCTGTGTTTTCCTGTTCTCTGTCTTTCAAGAGACATTCTGGCTTTTACTATGTTCACATAAAAGTCTTAGAAGTGTTCCCTCTCTGAAAAGTACAAGTCATCAGGACAGTAGCAACTGGTGTAAGTATATTATTATTTATTATGTTTATCTTGTACAGGAGTGTAGCAGGTACTCAGAGTCTGGACTGTAGTACACTGAAATCAATAGGAAATGATCCCTAATTAATTGGGCTTCTGTTCCTAAAGTAATTCATAGTTTCCACTGAGAATTAACTCATCAGTTTCTCTTGCTAAGTAAACATCACAATAAATAATACAAACTGTTGCTTTCAGAATGTTTTTTTTTTCCTGCAACTCAAAAGGAGCTTTTGTTTAAAGTTTAAAAATTTTATGGAGCTATGCCTCTGGGCATTTTAGACATTAGATGAATAAAAAATGATCTAGGGTTTTATTTAGAAAACCATTCCTGTGCATATATGGGCTTGTCATTTTGAAATGAAATTTTCATACAAACTTTCAGCCCAAGGGACCAAGTGGAATCTTCAGATTTAACAATTTATAAGTATTCTGCCACTCAATGGATCAAAACAATATGTCCACACCAAACAATTCCCGTGCACTTTGAGTTTTTCGTATTCACTGGGAATTAGCACAGTGTGTCTTTACTGCAATATGCAATTAATCCAGCAAAACTAGGCAGCTTCACTGACTGCTAAAAGCTACTAATTAATTCTAACTTCAAACACCCATAAAGACACACTCCATCTGACCACGATGAATCTTACAGCTAGCATTGCTGTTTGTCAGAGGAAAAACAACTTCCAAATTGTCACGTCTCTCCAACAACGTGGTTCCTTCCCGAATTGTCAGTGCTCTTTTCAGGCTGCCAGGTAGGAGTAAATGAGCTGGCTCACACACACAGCCCCAGCCTGTTTCTCCCTTGCAGCCCATCCCTGGAAAGCCAGCGTGGTTGTGTAAGGATCTGGGCTCACACAGCATCCGAGATGCGCTTTGCTCTCACCTCCCTCCTTCATCCCCTTTCCTGCGGGTCCTGCTTTTGCGTTTGTGACAGCGTGCTTAGGTTGTGTGGGATGCCAGAGGCAGGGGAGGAGGCCCGGAGAGAAATCCCAGAGGTAGCTTTGTACATCGGCTGCCACCCCATGAGCACCATCTAGCTGACTCCTGCCACAACAACACGGCATGCTGAGCAGGGGCAGCTGCTGGGACCCACCGGAGCCAGTTTGCCTTGCTATGGCTTGGTGGTGTGAGCTATGAAATGCTGGGAAGAACCTGGGAGCCTGACATCCTTGTAAGCTGCTTGCCACGAGCACATCTGGTTCTTTCATGGTGCAGTTGGTGCCTCAGGTTTTAGCCTGTATATTTTTCAGATTCTGTTCTGCTTTAGTATGTAAGTCTTGACATACATTAGGGGATGGTAAGCTTTCTTCACAGAGCAGGTAGACAAAAACAATTCCTTCTCTAGCTGGGGACCCAAGGACAGCCAATCCAGATCTCAGGCTCAAGAGCATAAACAACAATTGACCAAAGACAGAAAACAAGAAGGATGGGACCTCACAGGCTAAAGCTGTAGTTGGACAATCAGCTTCAATATTTTAATGGACCAAAACTTATAAAAGTGTGAGACCCCGTGACCTGTCATCCATTTTGTGGCCATTTTGGGTTGTGCTGCCCAAGGTGTATCCACTGAGGCCTCTTAATAAATCCCTACTTAATTCTTTAGCTCCATCTAGTCTCTGTTCTAGGTCAGCATTCACAAGGCATCACAATGATGTGGCATAAGTATCTTCTGCTCTGGGGTGCTGGCGCAAAGCAGGTCTCACAGCCTGAGGATCAGAGGCTCTCACCTTTTGTACTTCATAAATATCAAGGGTATTGCTCTGCATTTGTTTTCAGCTGATCAGTTCTCTGAAGGAGAAGCACTGAGCTGAAACCCAAAATCCTTCCTTTGCCTGAATATGCTGCGTGATTCTTCCCTGAGAAACAGGATTGAGAAACTATTTATATAGTTCTTCAAAAGCATTCTGTAATGATGACTTCATTGCTTCTTGCACAGTCATTTGGAAATGAAAAATTCTGACATGTTCAGAACTAGAAAGGGCTTTTGCTCCCTTCTGAAGGAAAACAGTAGTTCTCTGGGTCATGGGATCTTTTGTGGAGGGGCATGGTTTGTGGTTGGGGTTTTGAGTTGTTGTTACAGATTTTACCTTTCCAAACCCGATGTAAATAGTCTTGCTGAAGAATCTCCTGGAGTGATGACAGCCTACCATTATAGAAGCACTGCTTGTTGTATCCTTGCACAGCTACACAGGGGGGATGATTTGCATTGTGGAAATGGGGAGATCAGGGATCGACTACACTGAGTGTGACTGTGAACTATGAAATTGTGTTTTCTCTGTGTCTTTCAGTATCTGTTCATTCCTTTCTTTATATCCATAGCCCATGGGTTCATCTTTTCTCAGGCAAAGAAAAAAATTCCTGGCTTTCCTTACATGTGTTCCACTTGGCAGAATTCAGTGCAGAATGGTGTGGAGAGGAAAGAGGCTGAGTGGGAATTGGGGGAACGCTGCAAGGAGGTGTGAAAGGATTGTATTTGTTATTCAGCATATGAAGAGCAGCTTCCAGTCTGACTGCTGTTCATTTATGTGTTAGAAATATCCTGATCACATTATGCAATTCCCTATAAAATTCACATTTTAAATGAACAAAAAAAGCATCGGGCAGTGTCGCAGACACCCAGTCGTATGGACATTTGGTACATAAAATTAAAGAATCACTTATTTGTTCTACATTGATGGGCTCTGTGGACAGTGCAGCTTGAAAATGTTTTTGTTATTAAACCCAGGAGAAGATAGAGCCACCTAAAAAAGTACATAGTGTCAGCTCACACATCCTCAGGTGTATAAATGTCACTCTCTAAAGCTGGTTGGAAGCTGAGAGTGAGGAGATAGTGATAGACTAAACCACTGGCAGTGACATTCAAATCTGTGGGGTGTTTTTAGGCTGCCTCAATGTTTTTGAAGAAAGGTTGATAAAATGTCTCAGAAAAATTGATAGGCCTTTGAATGATGGCACCAGCTTTTACCTGATAGGGGAGCATGGTTGTGCCTTTGATGGTGCAGTGAAAAGCTGTCTGTCCTGACAAGCCCTGCTCTGGGTGCAGCTGCTCCAGTTCCTGATCTCTGCGTGATGCTGCTGGTGAATTTATGGTTTGCCCAGTGCCTGCAGTCAGCCTAAACTGTTCCTGTATTCTCTGACCTATCAAAATCAATTTGGTGAGCTGTGCTTCATTTGAGGGTTGCTCTAGTTCATGTAGTAGTGGCTGCCTGCCAGCTGGTTTGAAGTGATTTTGGCAATTGTCTCCTTGCTCTGGCCAGTGTCGTTGAAGCTGTAAGAGCTGGGTGTGAGTCAGTAGGCTCATCCACTGCGCTAACTCCAGCAGACTCTTTAATTTAAATCAAGCAGAGAATCTTCAGAGCTAAGTGGTACGAGTGTTGGCACCCCCAGCAAATGCACGGAGCTTGTGTTACCTTCCTTATCCCAAAATCATGTCAGCAAAGCAGGCTTCTTGGGAACTGGCTAGCTCCTACCATCAAGAACACGATTCTGCAACCTGCAGGAGAGTTACTACAGGGTTGCCAAAGCAGGCTAGAAAAACTTATTTTTTAAAGTTAATAAATGATAATTTATAGATGTATTCATTGTGGAATTGATGTCTTCTTTCTTTGAGAAAAATGAATGGTGTTTCTTCCTTCACCGCTTTTTCCGAATGCCTGCTTTAAAAACGAATTCCTTCGTCGCCAGCCATCCCTTAAGTTTTCTTTTAAACAGAGTTGTTGTAAGCATAAAAAAATTGTGTGAAAGCCTGCAGGTGATCCTCATATTGAAAGACTGATGTGATTTTTATATTCTGGAATTCATTCCCCTAACACCTCACCTGCAGTGTTGAATTTTTCCATGCAGGGGAAAAGAAGCAGCAGTGCTTTATGAATTCTTCTGCCTCCAGTGAACAAACTATAAGCTGCATAGACTCAGGTATGGTGTATCTAAAAATGTAAATAAATGCTTAAGATAACAGTTTCTTTGACTTCATTTTGGTATCTGTTGATCTGGGAGTTAACATAGACATTGTTCCCAATCCCCCCCTTCCTTTCATAATGTTCCATCCCCTGTGAAGGGATCGAGTATAACATGAGGGCTGGTGCAGGAAAACTGCATTTCTCTCCTTATTTACATGTTGTATTCCCTGTCTGGCCTTTGGGAAGTCTAATGATTTCCCCTGACTCCGTGCATGATTAAAGATAGAGGGGTAATGCTGTCTGTGTGACGTGGAGAAATGTATTGATATTTTTAAGTAGACAAATACAAGGACTGGGGCATGTATACTCTTTTCTCCTAGGGGGGCAGTCACTTATACATATTTAGGGAGCAAAGACCTTGGTAGAATATGAAATCTCTGTGAATTTATTCCTTTTAACTGTATTCTATATTGTATTTTTGAGTACCTTCTTGTAAAATGGTGCATAATCTTTAATGAATACAAGACTAAAATTCTCCTCTGGATTTATATTCTAAGTATTTGCATAAATTTACCTCCATAAAATTATTTTATTGGCAAATCAAAATGCACATACAGATGTACCTTTCAGAGCTTAATTTTGTAAACAAGACATCATGGTATGCTCTCAGTGAAGCTGACACAAATCTGTGGTAACACCAGTAGATTTATTTGAGATTTCAAGTTTGGTAACTGAGAGCTGCATTTGGCCTAAAGACTCCAGTGTGAGAAGCATGTCATTAGTTATCTGCCCAGTGAGTGCAGGCTACCCAGAAAATCTACAACTTGAGGAAAACTTTTGTGCCAATCAATTTTTAGTCTGCTGTAGCATCTGCATTTTTTCATCCCTAGCTCGTTCTTTTGTTAGTTAAACAAGATTTTTTTTTTCCTTGCATGCACATCAGGGAGCTCAAACTCTTGCTTTTTTCAGGTGCAAAGTCTTAGTGCTATTTTCATGTGGACAAAACAAAGGACCATCCATTTAGTTAGTAGGAGATTATCTGCAGACAGAGAAAAGGTCTGATCAGGGTCTCAAGGGCTCTGAAATATCAGACGAGATTTCAGTCCCAAGTTATTCTGTTATCTGCTTCTCTGATAAGAACATGTTGAGTGAAAGGAAGACCTTATAAATTGCTTCACAGTTTTAAGATTACTACAAAAATTCCCAGCTGATAAATAGGGTATTGTGACTGCCAGTCAACTGCAAAAGACTATGTACACATATCCCACGTGGCCCTAACCTGAACGTATGGTAACTCCTTCCCCTTGTGCATGGCAGAGAGATTTCTGTTGTTCAAGCTGCAGAATGCAGTCACCTGCCACAGGCTGGGGCTAAGTTACCTACCACTCTTTAATCATTTGCTAGCTCTGGCTGCCTAACATTATCTGACTTTCAATTTTTCTTCCAACAACGTAGGCTGGGACTTAGATTTTTAATTTATTTCAGGCTCTGAAACAAATATACCAAAGGGACACAAAATTTTAAATTTCAGATTATATGTATAGGCTAGAGGTAAAATTGTAAAACTATTTTGAAAACTTCAAGATGAAATCCTCTGACTGTTTTGTTAAAATATATAGAGGCTACTACAGGCTAATGAAAACTTGCTTTAAGTGACTACCAAGAATCCCAGGTGGAGTAAGTATTATAGCCTCATGTTCTGAAATTTAGAGTCGATACAGAACCATGATAAGCACAGTACATTAGCATGTCCAGAGCTAATGGTGACCTTTGCTTTAAACACTGCTGGCTGAATTTGAAATAAAATTTCTGATAGGAAACAGATTGCTTTTTTCACAGGGAGGAAGGACACTCAGGCACAAGAAGGTAGGTGCCAACCTTTGCTGCCAGGGCTGGTTGTAGAAAAGGCATCAGATCCTGAGAGTTAATCCAGGATCCTACCTGGGGCAGTTTTTGGCTCATGATTTTTTGAGCGCTTTTTGTCAATCAGGCATCCTAAAAGTATAAGAGAGGAAAAAAATAATGACAAAAGGAGACAAGCACTATGCATAGACCAGGCACTGAACTTAGAGTTGATATCTTTGGCACATTTTGGATTCAGTGTTGTCCTTCACAATTTTTGTATGGGATTTTGAACCTGTCTTAAGAGTTAGCCTCAAGCATTTCCCATTCTAAACACTGGGGTTCACACTGGAGAATGTTGGTACAAAAAGTGGCTTCTCAGTGGATTTCTTACACTTTTCTTTTCTTAAATTTTAGTGCTTTTAAGGTAATTCTCCAGCTTAGGCATTTCCAGGAAAATGCAGCACAATACGAGCCCTGGGGTCATTTGGGATCTCCTAGCAAGTCAGAGATCAGTGAAAGGCAAGGATCTCAAGGATCCCTCTCTCCTGCAGCAGCCCGTCCTGCCTGCTCCAAGTTAAAACAAGGAGAAATTGTTGAGGACCAACACTCAGCACATCAGCTGCATTGCCTCAAAGTGAGCTTCTCTTACCAGTGCCTCCAGCTGTCTCAGTCTGCAGGCTTCTCACTTCTTAGATCCACAGCACTTGCCTGGCATCAAAGGTGAGTGGAAGACACTATCTTATTTTTTGTTTCTGCAGGGCCTGAGTCCTTCCCTGTTGTTTAACCTGTGGCATCAGCAGAAGTCCATGGCAGGAGAGGTTTTGGAGGCTGGCAGAAACCCAAAAGGGCCACACAGGCTGTGATCTGAGAGCAGGGCAGCAAATGCTGTGCTGGAATTAGGCTGGGTTTCTTGAGAAATAATAATATTTTGGTCACAATTAGCATCCTGTACACCTTTGGTTTGAAAAATAAAAGAAGCTGGAGGGGAAAGGGAGAAAAAGAGGGAACATTTCACTGCTACACTTAAGCTGTGGTATCATGGCTCAGCTTTCAATCTGTCCTGTGATAATAACTTCTGAAATGGAGAAAAACACTGTAAAAATGATTGGACAAAGCATGTGTATTGCTTGTCACACAAGGAGCTATTATTTCTCACTGCATGTGTACTTACCGTTAGAAAAGTTTTAAGGATAATATAAAAAAAACCCAGATGACAGCTGCCAAAGGCATTTTAAGATTAACTAGCAATAATTGTACTTCCAGATGGAGGCAAGTTCAGAAACAGCTTGATATTCACTGAGCTTAGGGAAGTGGAGGTGATGTTTTCAGACCCTGGAAGAGGCATTTACTTCTTCCTTCAGTAATTGTACCTCTAATCCTTCCCCTCTCACCAGTTTATTGCTGCAGCAGTGGCACTGGCCCAGCATCTGGAGGGAGCTGTCTGGTTTGGGAAAATAGGGTTGCATTGTGGAGGATGCTGGAAAGGAGGGAAATCGAGGCAAGGCAGTGGGGCAGCAGGTACAAATACAGTGAGGTGAGCACAAGCACTTGCTTCTCAAATGAATCTTTATTTTTGCAAACTGATTAAAAACTCAGCTGTCTTCCTTATTGAGATGAGGAGCAGGGCAGACTGGGACCCCACTGAAGATGATAAGGAGCAGTACCTTTTTGGATAGCCAGGAGCTTAGATATGATTGTTCTGCTGGGAGAAGCTTTTCTGGTAATTGTGGGATGGTGAAATCCTAGTCTCAAAAATCCCTTCTGTGTTGCCTGTCTATCCTTTCAGACAAAAGGCTCTTCTTCATTTCCCAAGAAAGCCCCTGTGCCCTCTTGACATACAATTGTGCTGATTGCTTGCAAGTACCCTGTTTTTAAGGACAGAGCCTTTGATCAACTCTGTGTGAGCAACCCAAAGATTAAATTAATTCCTGGCCACTTAGCATCAGATATTTAAGTAATTTTTGAGATGAAGCAGTGCTGGTGCCTCAGTGTCCCTCTTGCACTTATTCTGCCCTGCCTTTTGCCTTCAAGGAGGGCAGTACTGGCATCACCAGCATCCTGCATCAGGTGCCAGGGATGAACAGGGGCAGGCACAAGGAGCAGTGGGATTTACCTCTCCAGTTATGGTGAACATAACCCCGACTGAGATCAGTATTTCTTCTGCAGTGATAAGATCTCAAAGAAGCATTATTTGTGGATATCCTGCTGCATTCTTAAAAGTTACATCAGTGCTCCTGTTCTCTGAAAATATAATTAGTTAGGCCTTGAAGGGATCTGCACTCATGAAGCCTGTACCTTGTGGAATAAGAGAAATACGTACAGAATATACATTCATGCACACGGCTTCTAAATGGTTTATGTTTTTCATCAGTGTGTTGTGGAAGCTGCTCTGCTGACAGGACTTCCTGCTCTGCTCTCTGTATCTCATGGACAAAAGGGAGCATGTCTTTGGATTTTCTCAAAATGCCAGGGAAGAGAAACATAAGGATCTCATTAACCTCCAATAATTAATGATCAAAAATAGAGGATTTTTTTAAAGTAGCATAGCACTGGAAAATAATACACACTTCAAGAAGCCAAGCTCGCTCTAATTCTTTCTTTTGAGTATGAGTTTACATACATTAAGCAATGTTAATCATGAGTTACATACATTAAGCAATGTTAAAAACAAGCAGCTTGAACACAATGGAACACTCAGAGCTTCCTGTAGTCATTGTAGATATTAGGCTACAGAAGCATAATGGCAATCCTCTAAAGAGGTATATATTTATAAATCTATAAAGTTTTAAACTGTTATTTTAGACTTTGCACAGACAACAAGAAATGCAGTTGTGTTTTGTTGTAATACTTAAATTCCTTGAATAGTATAACAGAAACAAAACCTACAGTATAATTTTGAGCTGATATTCAGATCTCCCACTAAGACAAATGCATTTGACTTTGAGTTGTATATTTTTTGGTTTTTTTGCCTTTTTTTTTTTTTTTTTTGTAGACTTGCAAGGTTTTTGATGAAAAGAAAATAGATATCCTTAAAATACTAAATTGTGCTGCAAGGTGGACTCCAGCATCACCTATGTCTGCTGTGAATTGTGCATCTCTTAAGGACCCTTAGTGTGATTCTAAAAGAAGCTTATTAGGGCATGTGGTCATCTGAAGGATACTGCATAAAACATTAGCAACAATAGGAATTGTCAATTGCACTGATCTTTTCCTATATTCTGATTTTGATTTTATGATGAAGATGTGCATCTTTATAGCTATGTTGGGGATATATTTAACCACAAACTACAATATTTTCAAAGATTAAAGATCTTTCTAAATCTTTTCTAAAGCACCTTTGAAAAAAGGCATCAATGAACTTTATGAATAGCAAATATCTGAATCTATAATGTATTTCTAAAAATTACAATACCATTATGGTATTAATGTCTTTTGACAAAGCATAAGAGAAATCTGAATATTATTTTATTCTTCAATTAAAATATTCATGATCATGTTTCATTATTTCAACTCCCTGATCATTACAAAAAATGTAAATTATTTCAATTCCCTCTTTCAGATTATGCAAAAGAAGGAAAAATTATTGAATTTTTCAGTGTGCTGAGTGGCCACAGACAAGTTTCATAAGAGTGCAGTCCCAGCCAGGGTTCTAAATTTGGCTTCAGTCTTCTAATTAAAATAGGTAAACTTTCCTACAAAACAAAATGACAAGGGCCAGAATCCTCATATATGGTTATCCTCAAAATGAGAATTGTTGTGACCATGTTCTACATTTTATAGGGTGTTCATTTATTCCATTATATTACAACCCTCACAGATTACATCTCATCTTTATGAAGTTTTATGAGCTGTATCATATGCATGACCCTAGATTTCATTCCCTAGTTCTCACTATGTAGAGAAAGGCTAGAAAATGCTGTTCATACACAGGGCTGGTGGGACTGTTCAAGCTCTTTTTGGACTGCTTGATGTACACAGAGTTTGCTCCTTGCAAATGACTTCTGCTTTCTGCTGCTGCTTTTTGCCATTGCTCACTCATTTTCAGTTTTCATGCTTTCCAGCTCTCTTCTACCCAACCCATCTTTCAACCTCTATGATTATTCTTTTTCTTTGCCTTTTGAGGACCTTTTGCTGTCACCATCCTGGCCTTTCTACCCTCCAAAGCCACACTCCTGACTCTACAGATCTGGATCTTCCCACTTGTTTCTCTTCATTTTGCTCCTGTGATTTCTCTTTCTTCTGCAGGCAAGCAGAGCAGCTCCCTGCACACCTCAGAGAGCACCAGGAGCTGAGCCTCTGCTGAGCCACCACAACAGGGCTGATGCTGTGTGCACTCATGTCCCCAGTGAGCTGGCTGGGGTGCTCTGAGGGGGACAAAGCTTTCAGAGGGGTATCTAAAGGTTTTGTCTTCTGCCACTGTCTCTCATCTGGAAACACTAAGCTACACACAGTGGCAAAGAGGCAAAGAGTGACAGGTTTGTGTATTTGCCTCACTTGTGGTGTAGGATTCCCTGGGAAGCTCCCTTAGGCACAAGATTTTTTAGGGATGTTTTCCATAGGGTGCAAAAGCTCTTGGTCCCCAGGTGTAAGGAATCAGGAAAGGAAGGCAAGAGACCTGCTGGGTTGAGACTAAAGGGCAGGATGGAAATGTGGACAGTGGAAGCAGGGCCAGGTGACCTGGGAAGGGTCCAGAGACACTCTCCAGTTGTGTAGGGATGGGGTCAGGAAGGCCAGGGCATGGATGGAGCTGAACCTGGCAAGGCATGCAAGAAATGACAGGGAAGGCTTCCACAGGTGTCTTTCAGAAAAGGAGAGTGTCAAAAAGAGCAACTTCCCGCCTCTTCCAAAATGAACAACACATTAGGTAACGATTTATGATGAGAAAACTGAGGTAGTCACATATATTTTGCTCAGGCCACCTCTCTTCCTGGGGGGAAGGCAGGGGAAGAGCAGGGGGAGGGAGAGATGTGTCCCAGACTGGGACTTGGGATACCAGAAATCTCAGCATCCAGAAAATAAATGCTGTAGGGCTTGAGTGGCTTTTGCTTTTTCATAGAGACAGAGGTTAGAGGCCTGGGCAGGAGAGATGGAATCATTGATCCATGATGTGGAAAGCTTTTAGCAGCTGGGACCATCCTTGAATAAACTGTGCCACATGCATCCATTTCTCCTAAAAAGCCTTTTCCCAGAAGAGGATGCTTTCCCCCAGGAAAGACCTTTCCTGGGGAACAGGCACCAGCGAGTATATGAGAGGGAGGAAAACTTCACATAGCACAGGGAAACAGATGTGCAACAAATATTTTCTTGTTTAACTTTCCTTTGCTTAATTTGTTTAATTAAGGAAGGGGGTGGAGGAAAGGACAGGAATGATTTATCTTCATAACTCCTAAAACATGCATTCCAGCACTCAAGATGGAAAATGCCACCTGGGGGAAACAACATTCCTAAGTTTATGGAACCTGATGAGGCCTGAGGGAATTGGCTGATGCAGGGCCCAAGCCACTCTCCATGACATTGGAAAAGTCATGGCACTCAGGTGAAGTCCCTGGTGACTGGGAAAAGGGAAATATTGCACCCCTTTTCAATAAAGGGCAGAAAGGAGGACCCTGGCAGGGACTGACCTGTCAGCCTGACCTCTGTGCCTGGGAAGATCATGGAACAGCTCCTCCTGGAAGCTGTGCTAAGGCTCTCAGGGAGGTGACTGGGGACAGCCAGCGCAGATTTACCAAGGACAAGTCCTGCCTAACCAGCCTCAGTGGGGAAAGGAAGGCCTATGGATGTCATTTATGTGGACTCCTGTAAGGCCTTGGCAGATTCCCCTATAACATCCTTTTCTCTAAACTGGAGAGAAGTGGATTTGATGCAGGGATGAGGAATTGGTTGGATAATTCATCCAGAAGATAGCAGTCAATGGCTCAATGTCCAGCCAATGATCCGTGGAAGGTGGTGTCCCTCAGGGGTTCACACTGGGACCAGGAATGTTTGGTGTCTTTTTCAATGACGTAGAGAGTGGATTTGAGTGCACTTGATGACATTCAAATGTCCTTTCCAACCCAAACTATTCTATGGTTTTATGCCTGGTACTGTCTGCTTTAGGCACCATTGGACAATGGACCCAGCCCAGAGGAACACACCAGACACCCTGCAAACTACGGTGCAAAAATTCAGGGTTTACAATTTCCTTTCTTGAGAAGAGAGAGTTTACCAGCTAAAGCTGTGCTAAATTATGGAAGAGAAAATCAAGTGCTGTAATTGTGGGTGTTTATCACAGTTACAGTTTTTTTTCTATTCATGGAAATTTGATTTGAACAGGGTAAATCTGTGCCCACAATACAAATGAGATCATCTTCAAACAAAGTAAATGAAAGAGACACTTTTTATGGCTTTATTTTATAACTGTTCTGCTTGAGGAGTTAGTCTTTCATTTTTTCTCTTACACCTTCATGTTAAATCAAACACACAAAACTCTTCAATTAAAACAGGGGGCTTGAATTTTTTCAGCAGGAAAACATGATAGAAAAACTTGACTGACCACTAGTCATGGTAACTGATTTGTGGAACAGGTAGAAAAAACATTGAAGGGTGGTGTAATTCCAGCTAATGTCTGTGATGGCATTCTGTCATTGATACAATGAGAAGTCCCTGCAGTTTAATTTTTATTGTGCTAATACAACAAAAGTACTTCTCAGAAAGGCCAAACACCTTTACACCACTTGAATAACATCCCTTTTAAAGAGCTGGACCTCTCCATCAGTCTGTCTTCCAGTGAGGGAAGCTCTTAAATGGGAGAGAGCTGCCATACAAACCCGTGCTTAGCCTGCTGTGCACTGACTGCTGGATGGATAACCAATCTGTCAAAACCATGCATACCAGGGAAAGGACTGGGCTAAAACGTGATGTAAATAACCTATATTCCACTGAAAAATGAGACAAGGATCAGTCAGTTTCCTCTGGGGATGGGAAATCTGTAATTAAAGCTATTGAAATATTAGAACCCTTGCTGTCTTCCCCAGGTCCTGGAGACAGCTAGACAGCAGCTTGGTAGGCAAAGGCAACTGGAAGAAGCTGGTGGCAGGCATGTAGAGTCACTTCCCCGCCTCACCAAGCCCCTTACTCTTTCCCCTTTTCCCCTGCTCAGAATGTAACTTCATCTGTAAACATTTATGCAAGTTCAGTCTTCTGGGATTGGGAAACAGTTCCCAGCTGGGTAGGAACTTGCTAAGCCTTCAGGAGGAAGGCAGTGTGTGCTCAGTTTCTTAACAAAGCCATTTTCATCATTTTAGGGTAAATGGACATAAGCAAGAGACTCTTGTAAAACTTTTTGTTGTGTGGTAGCTTGAACCCAAAACATCGCTGCTGGACTGCCTCTGGTTTATTTGTCTGGCCCAAATTGGAGCTCCCCAGCCACTTCTGACCTACCTTGAGGAAGAATAGGGGTTTCATCATGATGCCCCAAACACTGAGGATGCTGGGAACCAGCAGAAAACTGGGAGAGCATCACAATTCTGGGAAAGCATGGCTCTGGGAAAGCCCTGTGTTCAGTCAGCCCCTTGAATACCCTCCCAGAGAATCAGCATGTGCAAAAACTCTTTGGAACAGCTCCCCAGCACAATTCTCATTTTAAGATGATTACCCAGAAGAGCAGGAGGTGATAATAGCTGGGTGACAAACGAAAAAGAAATAAAAGTTTCATGGGACCAGAGGAAGCTGAAAACAGAGCATGACTGTAATCCCTGGGCACTCCTATTCACAGTTGCAAATAGGAGGTGGCAGCCCTTGGTTTTCTGAACCTTGATCTCTCCCCGGTTTGTGCATTTATGTTGGTGGAGAAATTAAGCTCCATTATCGCCTGGATGTGGCACTGTTTTGCTGTAGCCTGTAAAACTGGCTTCAGTGTACATGAGGACAGCTTTACCTACTGGGTTTCAGTTGTCTGAGATTAGAAGGTTGCAGGTTTCCTTTCAGTCCACCACAAGAAATTTTGCAGTGTTTGGTGCCTTAGGTTGAGGAGAGCAGTGGTTGCAGGAGTGCACATCTGCCTCCTCTCTGCCCTCTCCCACCCAAGGAGCTGCTGTCTGCTCTGCCTGTGCTGATTCTTGCTGGCAGGACTTTAACCCAAGGTGACCTCTGTTGTCTGAGGGAAAATCCAGTGTTGCTTTTGTATGTTTGTTTTTCACAGAGGGTAAACACCTAAGGTGTACCATTATATGATTTTGGAGATCACTTGTATGCTCGGTTGTTAGTCACTCATATTTTCTTGTTCTCACTATTATGCGATACAACGCCTTGTTTAAAAATGTTAGAGGTGGAAATTAATGAGAAGAAACTGTATTTTAGAATGAAGACAACTTGCTGCTTAGTCTGGTAGGATGGGAGCCTAAAACACTATTTCAGTTTAAAAAAATGCCTTTCATACAAATAAGGAAACTTCTTCAGTTTTCTTTTCTGCAGAATGTCCTTGCTGACCCATGCTGCTATGCTTTTGTTATAAATCATAGCCAGAGTGGGAAATCAAACTGTGATATACAGCTCTATTCAAATCACACTCACTTTTCTACTTCTGAGGAGCTTGCTTGTTAGGGAGACATGTGAGTTATAAATAGGACAACATATAACAAGGTTCCTTGCAAAGATATGCCAGAAAATATTTTTGCTGTGGGGAGAGAATCTTTTAAAAGAGCCTTTTGATTTTTCTACATTCCTTCTGCAGTTTCTAGACCTGAGTATGCAAAGACTCCACCAGGGCAGTAGGAATCAATGTTTCTGGACTTGCTGTTTCTTTGCCCTGACCTTAATGCAGCATTTCAGTTTGCTCATCTGCAGAAGGACTTTGTCTCAACCTAGATTATAATTTGAGGCTCTGTTCAGATCCAGCATTACCACACAGGTAATGGGAGACAAGGACAGGGCTAGGGTTGTCTCCATCAGCATAAAGCATCTTTGGAGGCATTTGAAGCTTCATCATTCCAGAAGCAGAGAAGAAACCTTGTGACTTGGAGTTAAATTCTTTAACCAATCTTCTCTTTCTCTGGATATCCTGTGTAATCATTTTGGAGGTTGAAATTTGAAATTTTATAATCCCCCTTTTCTCTGTGTGACTGGCACCACAGTCTGAGCCACAGAGAAGAAAGGAGGGAAGGGAAATTTGGTCTTAGTGCCTGACTAAGGGTGAATGAAGCATGGGTACTGCTGTCACCTGGGACAGTTTACCTGTCACACTGAACTCTGGCACAAACCAGCCTCTCTGCAAACATGGTGCATCTTAAGGCTTGTGGCAATCACAATGCACAACAGTAAAATCAGCTTTATAAACAGCTTTATTAGATGATGGACAGTGAGAGGACATGGTAATGACATTGACACTGGTTTGCTGAGTGATCTTGAACTTGTTACTTTATTTCTCTGGGGTAGTTTCCCCCTCACTCTCTGTATTTTGTGAATCTTGCCAGGAAGGGTGACCTCTTGCTCTGTGTTGGCATTGTGTCAGTCTTGACTGCATGTGGTCTCCCAGTGCTGCTGTGGTCTCCTAATTCCTCATCTTCATAGCAATCCTGCTACTGTAACATTCTATTACTACTAATAGGTCATTCACAACATTGTTTTTCTGAGATTTTGAAAATTTTTGTGTGAAGCAGTAAATAGGAGAAGGGAACTACTGAAAGTTCTCTAGATCATCTGGAGATGTGAAGGAAGTAAACGTAAATCATGGAACAATAAAATCTTAATTTTTAATGCTTTTCCTTTTCCTGCTTTAGTGATGGATTTTATTCCTTCTCCTTAAAGTTCTAGTGGCAGTCAGCTATTACACACAGCCTCCATTAGGAGAACATACTTTGTTGCTATAGCAATTCTTCTCACAGATATTTTATTGCACTTAGATGCTGCTGGGGAAAAAAAGAAAAAAAAAGGCAAAAAGGCAAAACCAAGGCACAACAAAGCATTGCTGAAATGGTCAGCCTACCTGATCTTTTATTTCTGAGCAACTTTTGACTGTATCTCAGAGCAATCTATATTCTGGTAAACACTTTGTGTGAGGCACTATCTGGGAAGGTTTATTGTTGCTTTATAAGTGGCATACGGCACACAGCAGGACACACTGCAGCACGGTGTCTGACATAGCAGCTATAGATTACTGGGGAGATAAATTCATCCTTTTTGATCTGAGCATTTCACCAGCTCCCATCTGAAGTCCTGATATCACCCTATCAACCAAAAAGGATGTTTTTAAGTAAGGGAAGAGTTATCAAAGATTTACTCAAAGTTCCTTTTAGGATGGCTTCTCCAGGACACAGATTTATATTTACTGTGGGTGAATGTAGGGCTCATCAAAATTGTTGGACTAAAATCTCTGTAAACATAAGGCCTCTGTTCAGCACCAGATACTGAACAGCAGCTTCGAGTTTTATCTCTTCTGTCAAAACCAGATGCCTAAACATTCAACTAATGAGGTAAAAAAGGCCATTAACTCTGTCTCCTGCTGGCTGCAGGAGGCTGAGCTCTCCCACCCAGAATGGTGGCATCCTCCTCCTGGGAACAGTCATTTGTTTGGAGCCAGAACTGCCTGCTCTCCCCTCTAATCCAGACCGGGAGCCAGGGAGAGGGAAATTCCATGGCAGGAAAGTGGAGAGCAGCTAAGGACAGCTGTGGTGGTGTTCACAGGGGTCCCAGGATGAGGGAAGAGATGAGAATCTTGACTCTGTGTTTCAGAAGGCTGATTTAGTATTTTATGATATATATTATATTAAAAGAAAATTATATATTAAAACTATACTAAAAGAATAGAAAAAAGGATTTCATCAGAAGGCTTGAAAAGAATAGAAAGGAATGGAATGATAATAAAATCTTGTGGCTGACCAGAGAATCTGAGACAGCTGGACTGTGATTAGCCCTTAATTAAAAACAACCACATGAGACCAATCACAGATCCACCTGTTGCATTCCACAGCAGCAGATAATTATTGTTTGCATTTTGTTTCTGAGGCCTCTCAGCTTCTCAGGAGAAAAGATCCTAACGAAAGGATTTTTCATAAAATATGTCTGTGACAGACAGCATTCTTCTTCCACCCCCTGGCTCTGAAGGGAGCATCATTCTGCTGGGTAAGGCTCTGCCTAGAGATGGTTGTGGCCAGCGTGTTGTGGCCAGCACATTCCCACTGCCAGGGGAAGGACAGAATACAAGGTGAGTGGGGGTGGGAGATACTGCTCCCCTTCCCTCAGCTGCCTGGGTGGGCAAAGGAAATGGGACGGGAGGGAGCAGGAGAGGTGACTCCACATGTGGAGCACTGTCCTCACCAGAGCCTTGAGACTCCTGCCTCCAGAGAGCATTCTAACACCAAAAAGAGGTGTCTGCACCAGTGTGCAGCAGCTCCTGGTTTTCTGCTTGTCTTGTGTGTCCTTGTGATACTCTGACATTTGAGTGGGGCTGGACATGGCCCTGCTCCTTCTACTCCTCTGCATGGCTGCTGGGAAACACTTCCATCAGAATGGGCAGGGCAGCAAGCACAGCTCTCACCAACACCAGCACAGCCTCTTGCCTCCTCCCTTCACCTGTATCGCAGCTCATCAAGGAGGCTAAAACAAAAAAGGAGCTATTTCACAGTCCAGTGGCTGTGAGACTGTGCTGCCAGAGGGCAAGGTGGGAGGGTGTGATGGGGAGGGCAGCATGCCAAGCTGCAAGTCTGAAAGGCAGGGAGGAGAGGCCAGTGCTGCCCATATCTCTCACTGTGCTCTCACTGCACCAGCCCTGTCTGGCCAGGGACCTGCTGCGCATCCCCCAGTGTCGCAGGTGCAGGGAAGCTCGAGCTCTCAATGTGAGTGATCAGCAAGGTCCCTTTATTGATTAGAGCGCCAGATATTTATTTACAGCAGTAATAAGCTCATGAATATTCTGTAATCTAAACAATCTATTGGTTGCACTACAATATCAGCTCTTCCTCATTCTTCAGGAGTTATATCTCTTTTTCTCATGTCTCTTTCACCACTTGTTATCGTACTACAGCTATGCTCAAGGACACAGTGATTTTGCAGGTGCAGAAATTTAGATTAGCTGGGTTCGGTACTTTTCCAGTCTTTGGTTAGCTAATATTCTAACACTCAGCACAGTCCAGGGGCAGGATAATGTGCTTGGAGGAAATCAGGAGCAAAAAGGCTGGGATTGCACAACAGCACCATGGAGGGTATTGCAGAGGAACTCTACAGGCTTTCAAAGGGAGCCCTTGATGCTGGCACAGGTGCCTCTATGCCATGCTTTTGGAAACCAGCTAGAACTTACTGATCCATTCATTGCACAAGGAGCAACTCAGGAGCATTCAACAGCAAACCAAAAGTTAAGGCAAGGCTTGCAGCTTGTCTACATTTGAGTCACCCATTGGCAGGTGGCCAGTTCTCTTCACTCAGGTCCAATAAATCAAAGTTTGAATTTTCGGTGTTCGAAACCTTCGATTTTCAGCCTGAGCTTTTAATTGTCTTCATTTTGTCAGTGTCCATATATTTACAAAAGAAGAATTTGTGAATAGTCCTAACTCAGTTTTCTTGCTGTTTACAGCACAGATAGGTGTACTCTGCATCATTACCACAACAAAGCCCTTATTAATAAGGTGATTACAATTTTGGCAAATACTTGCAGGATGAAATTTTGCATGCTTGGACTCAGTCCACAGACAGAGCTTTGGAAGATAGATGTAAAATGATCTTTGAATTTTGTGTGCTTCAATGACTGATATCCACCCAAAACACAGCATGTTGTTGTTTATTCTTGAATTAACATGAGAATGGGTGAGCTGAGTCACTTAAACTGTCTTGTTTCATAAATCTTTTAAAAATTTACAAATAGAACTAAAAGTGATGCAATTTTGAAATAAACTCCTTGCCATGCTAAAACAACATATCTCTTCCCAGATTTTTCTCTCACACATACACAGGAGCGTAAGAGTGATTTAATGGCTTAAAATAGCCAGGCTTTGGTGATGTGATGTCCTATTAATTTATTTGAAATTGCAAAAATTACTGGTGTTACCTAACCAGCAGCTATACGGCTCCTTAGGGGACTCTTTCCCAAAGAAAACAAGTGTCCATGCTGTTGGGTTCCCTGTTGTGGGATCTCTTCTTTCCCAGCAGGCTTGTCTGGCACTTGCCATTCAAGATGCTGGGTGTTAAAGCCTTGAGGGGAGGGGTTTCTAACAAAGCTGCAGCTTGTTCAGTCTTTTCCAGCTGGTAAAAGAGTGGAACTCCTGCTACTTTTTGTTATTCACAAGGGTGGATTATGGTCTCCCATTGACCAAACCCTACTGGGAGCTTGGAAGGCTCCAGCCAAGTTGTGCTTCTTGCTCACCAGCACGTGGTTGAAGGGAAGAACCAAGTGACCATGGTCCCAGAGCAGAGGTCTGCTCCCACCTCCCACCCTGGTTGGCTTCTTCACACATTTCTTCTTGCCTGGGATGATGCATCTTGAATTTTATCCATTTTCTCACACAAAGTAAGTAAATAGAATTACTCTTGCTTTACAGAGAGTGACTGCAGCTTGCCCAAGGCCCCCTTGACAACAGGGAAGGGAGATTGTGAAGGGCCAGGGTTGAGCTTTCAGCCTGCATTCAGGTTATTTGATTTCAGCATTAGTGTTGGCTTTTTGCTGCACTCTGCAAAGAATTGCAGCTGTATATATATATATTTTTTTTTCAGGTGAATTTCAACTGAAATATGTAGGGAAAGTTAACCTCCCACCAAGATTTTAGATGGCAGCCATATTAAATAACAATACTGCCTGCAAGGAAAGGATGTCTACTGTAATCTTCTGGGTAAGGATTGTGAGAACTGCATTTCTTTAAGCAGCTGGAAAGAATGGACTTTTAAATTCTATTTTTTTTCGTGTATGAGTTTATTTACACACCTTCTTAGAATTGCCAGAAACCTTATTGTCATGAATTTCATCCACAAAACTGCAAACAACTAACTGTTTGTGATACTAAACCAAAAGCTGTGCAGTTTCAATTTCATACATTTGTTGTCCAGCAGGGACACACAAATTAGTGAATATTAATGACTGCCCGCCTCCAACTTTGCTACGATCTACGGTGTTAAAGTTCTCTGGACACACACCTTGCTCACCTGTCGTCAGTACCTAACTGGGATTCTTCACTGCTACACTCAGAGCAAGGAACCTCTCCAAAGAACATCATTTTCTCCAGGTCTTTCCGCTCTGATTCTGTGTCAAGTGCCAGGATTTGTTAACAGTCAGGGATATCATCCACATGCAGTTCCTCTGGCTTTGTTCACACCACAGAACACCGTCCTTGGAAACTGTCTGCTTCCAATCTTCCATCAGGTGTGCTGTAGGAGGGAATGAAATGAGGTCCATTTGTATGAAAAACACAACAAAGGTTGTGTAAAATCAACCATTAGCTGGCTAAAAGGGGAAAAAGTTCAAGGGAGTAACATAAATTGCAACAAACACTAAGGCAAAGCTCCTTAATAAATGGCATGCCACAACTGCTAAACAGCAAGTGCCCAGCTGCCAATGGGCTTCATGCTAGATAATGTAGAGTTGATAAACTGATCCTAATGCCTAAGTAATTAACAGTCAATTATTTTAATATGACGACTAAAGCTGAGCAACGACTACTGCTGCAGCACTAACAGCTGAGCTGCTGCATCATTATCTGTGTCTTTGCCTGTGTAATCTTTTTAGTGGGAAATGCCTTTAGTTTTATTTTGCTGAAATAGCTCTGAAGGGGCAAAGGAGTCAGCAGACATAAAATATCCACAAGCTCACGGAACATGTGCTTCCATTTGTCCGTGGCGGGGCAGGAAGAACAATGGCCTCAATTGCTTGAGGAAAGTTATGTGCTGTAATTTTTCAGCTCTGTTCTAGAAACAACTGTATCTGTGTCCAAACCCTGGAATATCCCCTTGTAGGAAAAGCAGGAAGAAATAACAGGGAGTGTTTCATCTTACAGAGGCCTGATGTAATGGGTATGGGGAGAGTGCTTTGGAATGATGCTTGCATGATAGGAGGCTGTGTTTACATCTCAGTACAGTCCCACCAAAAAGCTCTGTCTATGTTCAGAAAACATTATTTTAGCTGATTGTTTAGAAGGTAGCTCCTTAAGACCACATTTCTGTTCTTGAGATCTTGAGAAATAAAGGCGAGTGAAAGGTGCAGTTCTGAGTTTTGAAAGGATACATTAATTTAATATATCCTGCACTCAAATCATTTCTGTTAAACTTTCGGGAGCATCAAAATGCAGAAATTCAGGGAACAGTAACACGCAATGATGTAGTTGCTCTGGGCTACCATTTATGCTGCTGAGCTGTTATCTATGACATTATGAACCATCAGTTTCCATCAGAACATAAATACCTGGTGCTGCAGCAACAAAGGAGCCAAGTGGATTATGTTGCTCTGTTCCAACATTTTTCTTGTTTTCTAGGGATTTGGAGCACAGTTTGTCTTGATTTAATTTTTATGAGAGTTTTGGGGCCTTTGTCTCACTTGGCACAGTGAGGTATAGCAAGATTTCATTTAGGATTGTATACCCTATGTTTTTAGAGAAAATATGGCAGAAATAAAAAACCTATTTTATGATGGGCTCCCTTTCTGCATGTGCAGCACATAGACTGAGGTTCCCTGAACACAAAGCTCAGAGGTTCAGCTCAAACCCTGTTTTTTCTCTGGGGGCTGCAAAAACTGAGGGTTAGAAAATCTGTGATTTGACATCCTCAGGGTCATGAATTACTTACCTGGGTACTCATGAGTTTGCAAGGCATAAATATACATGTAGGAGGTGTCAAATTTTCCATATTCATCAAACAGAAGACAGTAGGATTTGGATGAGACTCCACTTAGCTGTAGTAGCTGGGTAGGTCCAGTCCAGGAGATTTTTAGAGGTACTAATGCAGTACTGAAGGAACTTTGCATCCCCATCCCCTAGTGTTTATCTGGGACAGATGCCTGACCCCTCATTTCTTAAACCAAAATCATCTTCTTGCATTCTTCCATTCTACCATACTTTTCCAGTGATAGTCATATTTCCAGACACTGTAATTTTCTGTAGCTCTTGGACTAAAGAATACATAAAAGATGGAAGAAAAAGAGGCTCATCTTCTCTTTACAACTTTTTATCCATGGAATTGAGATGGACATAAAATATATTGTGAATTGACTCTCATATCTGCTGTGACTTTTTCTCCCATAGTAAACTTTGGAGAATTCCTTGTTCTAAATGTGCTCCTTCATTGCTTCATTGTATAAACACATCTTCAAATATAGGTGATAAAAACTAGAAGCAATACCAGAGTTATTGAGATTCCTGAAGGCAGAAATAGCAGACAGGGAGAGAAGTGAGAAAGAAAATTGAGAAATGTTGGAATGACGCCTGTGAACATTTAACTGATCTGTAGCTGGGCCATCTATTGGAAAATATGTGGTTTGAGCAATCAGTATTCTGGTTCAGGAGATGAAATGAAACTTTTGCTCTGAAACTAATGCATGAAATGTTTCCTTATGTCAAATCCCACTTAGTGTGTAATTAAAAAAAAATAGATCTGTTTGCAGTGGTTTTCCTAGGGTCTTCCTGTGATTGCCCTTCATTGCTACCACCAGTGGAGAACCTTGTTGTGTCTCTGCTGGCCCTTTCATTGGAGATTACAGGCATTCCTGCAATAGTCACCTGTTTTCTCATCCAAGACAAGAGGCAGAATGTGGACTTTGAGCAGCAAAAGCTTCGTTTCAGTGGGCAGCTCCCAGTTGCTGTGATTGTGATCAGTGCTTATGAATAGCAGGGATAGGCTGTCTGAGATGTGACACCAAAGAGCTGAGGCAACAGGAATGAAAAGCAATACTGGAAATCTGTGCCTAATTAATTTTTATGAAAGCCAAGCTCATTGTAGAGGGATGACATAGTCTGCATACTCCTGATAATAATTTTGAACGTGACCTACATTTTCTGTTACATTCCTGTACCTAGCACTTCTTTGTTTGGTGTTATGAATGTGTGCCTGGGAAAATGTTCCTTATCTTTGCAATTCCTAGAGCAGCAAAATATGTAAAGAGACAGAAACTGGTTTTAAAACAGCTGAACTCACAGTTACTCAGTGAGAAACAAATCTTGTCTGGAGTTGCTGTCTCACAGGCATTTTGTCCCATTTGCAATTCCCATGTCATTTCTGTGAAAGGACATCCTGCAACAGAGGATGGCTCTGACAGGTCTCCTGTCCTGGTATTTCTCTTGATGCCTTGCATGACCAGCTGGAAACCATATCCAATATTCAGCACTGAGATGTGCTCTTGCTGAGCTTATTGTGAACTGCAGGAACTTTGAGGGGGAGCTCACAAGGATCACTTAGCCACTTGCTGGTTTGCTATTTGGGTGTTTTTAAGCTTAAAAACAAAACAAAAGAGACAGGAATCCCAATGACAAATGTTTCCCTAGAATCAGCAAGTTTTCCAGCGTGATGAGTTTAATTAAAACTAACAGAATATATTAGTTGTGCTGTAGCCTTTTTCTCTAATGTGTTACCCTTGCCACCTGCCTCAAACAAAGCCATGTGGTGCATTTTGGAGTCAAATTTGAGCTGGTCTGCAGGGAGTGGTGCATATCTATCAAATGGGTGTTTGACACACTGCTGCAAGCTAAAGAGAGAACAGCCATTTCCTCCTGTTGGGGCCCCTGAATGGGCTCATCCATCTTCTAGGGGCAGTGTGATAACATCTCTGCATGGGCTCAGAAGAAACCTGCAGGTGCCATCAGACCTCCCCAGCCTGCCAAGGCCAGTGAAAGACCTCACACTTCCCTTTTCCATCTCTGTGACCTCCAGGAAGGAGCTGCTTTGGTCTTCAGGAGGCATGGGCTATTTCCCTTGCTAACAAGGGCTCTGTGTAAGGCTGGCTCTGTGATGTCCACATCTCTGAGCACTTTGCTCAGCAAATGACAGAGCTCTGGGTGTTTCCTGCTGGCAGCCAGGACTTGCCACCATGGATGGGCTACTTTGGAAGCAGTGTGCCCAGATTCTTTTCATCCAGGGCTGCTGCACAGGCTTTGAACTGAATGTGCTCACCCTCATCTTCTCAGAGAGATACATGGTATATGACTGGATTTAGACCAACAACATGCCCATCATGAGTTATTTACTTCAATTCACAAGCAAGCCAATTAAAACATAAAGTATTTACAGTTTCCACCATGCCAGTGCTGAACCTGATATCCTGGGATGCGCTTTGCCTACTTCATCTCATGCTCTTGAGTATCCCAGCAGGCTCAGCATTCCATCCATTCTTTTTTTTGCCTATAGATCAGCACATGCCTCCTGCTGGAAGCCAGGACATCCCTCTGGCTGCTCTGGATGGCTCAAGCCCCTGGCTGGGGGGCTCAGAAGCCTTGGTACAAAGCCAAAGACACCTGTGCTTTTGATTTTAACCCATGGAGAAAATTACCAACATCATGTGAAGATTTAAAAGCCATAAAAGTTTAAGTAGAATGATAGTTAGTTTGCCGCAGGGTGAAAAAGAAGAATTTTGGGGTTTTTAGAATGAGGGTTCAGAAGCTGAGATTGAGGGATTTGGGTGTACCTTGTCATTCTTCTTAGCCCCCATCTTCTGGGTGATGGTGGCACTTTTGGATTGGTTTAGAGTAGAAACACACTGTCCAACATAGGTGATAGGTATTGGAAATTATTGTAAATAATGTACACCTAGTTTTTAGTATAAAAAGATAACACCACCCTGAAGGCGGTCAGTGTGCCTCGGACCGATTTGCTAGACAGACCTCAGCAGGTCAGGAAAAGAATGTTATAGATAACAGCAAATAAACAACCTTGAGAACCACAGCAGAGGAATCCTGACTCCTTCTTCGAGTGCCGGGCTGGGAAAAGGAGACTTTCTGACGCCTCGGCGTTGTCTTGACCACAGAGAGTCCAAGAGCCTCCAAGTCGGGCTGACTCTGGTGATTGACGAAGAGTGCCAGATGTTTTTTGACATTAGATGTCAGGCTGGGAGTGGAGCTGTGCAAAACAGGTCCTGTTACAGTTGTCTGACAGCCCCTGTGGATGCTGCTGTCAGCTTGCTGGGCTGTGTGCTGTGTCCTGTCGTGGCACTGAGAACTGTCCCTTTGCTCTTGATGGTCCTGTCACCAGATTTGCGGAATGCACAGGTAGAGGCTGTTGGTGTTATGATTCAGCCCCCTGGTGAACTGGGGGGTTAATCTGAGTTTTCTGGGGGCAGACTCTTCCTCACAAGT
Organism: Calcarius lapponicus; assembly: GCA_039654755.1. Classification (NCBI taxonomy): domain Eukaryota; kingdom Metazoa; phylum Chordata; class Aves; order Passeriformes; family Fringillidae; genus Calcarius; species Calcarius lapponicus. Next base: position 103,794,972 of record CM077465.1, on the reverse strand, counting down.
GGAGGAAGAGAGAGACAGGGGATTTATGTCTGTGTCACCTAATCTTAACACTAAATTGATATATAGAGGTGAAAGGGCTTGGCGGATTATCCCTCTCCTGTACTTTGCTTTCAGTATAAATTCTGGGTGTTATTCTGTTGACAAGATTAAAAAAAAAAATTAAATTACTACTTGCATCTGCCTTTCACTGTCTTCTTTGGATGCACTGAGAGGTGAGTGATGGCATCACCAAGGGCTGGAAATCCTGTCTGGATAACTGCAGTCCCATGCTCAGCTCCTGGCAGAGCAGGCAGTCGTTTTTCCACAGGGAGAGGGATAGCAAACCAGTTGGAGTGAAGTGGTTGTAATGAACCTAATCTTAAGCAAAGTGTTAGGGGAGCTGGAGATGCTGTTGATTGCTACCACCTGCCTGATGGCCTTCCCAGGAGACACATCAGGGCTCTTTAAATTCCTTGGGGAAGGGTGGGGGCCCTTCTGCTGCTTGTCTTCTCTGAGGTAGGTGCAAAGTCATGAGTACCCTCCTATAACCGAAATGCAGAGTATGTTTTGGTGTCCAGGCACCTGCTCACTGGTTGCTTGGCAGAGCTCAAGCCAAGGGTTGTGTGTTTCTGTAGGAATTGCTGTGATTTATAAATGTGATCCCTTTTGTTGTGTTTGGTGCCCAGGTGTAAGTTTTCAGTGAAAAGACTTAATTGTGTGTCTGGGGACTGTCTTCCTGCACTGAAAAAATGCATGATTGTTATTTTCTGCTGATTAAGGAACTCAGATTTGTGAGATATTGCTGCCCTTGTCCCAGCATTTTTTCATGCTTTACCTTGCCTATTACATTTGGTTTATGCCCATGATGAGTGACTGCATAGTAGAAACTATAAACTCTGGGGGGAAGGTGTGGTGCCTTAAAAGACTCTCTGTATAGATTGTCTTTTTGCCCCAAAGCCCCAGATTAACTCCCTTAATGATAAAAGTGACACTAAATATGCTTTTTACTTGTGAATGAACTATTGGACAATGTTTAAATACCAGCTTTTTAGCAATCTCTGATGAGATTATGGCAGAGAATATGGCAAGCTAGATATGGAAAATGAACAGTGTTGTGTGATGCATTTTCCTGGCAGGAGATGGGAGTCCTGCCTGCCTCCTTTAGTCCTTGTGTCTGTCTTCCTGTGCCCTCACCCAAGTTACCAGGGAGGGAGTTTGTCCTGGGAACAGCATCACTGTTCTGGATTAAAAAGTGATTTTTTATTTCTCCAAAGTCCTATACCCAACACACAGCTCTCCAGTTTGATTTGGGTAGTAAAGTATTTGCATGTGCATTATTTTGGCTGGCAGGTACCTGGTTTCAATTGTTGTTTTTACCACAAAGACTTGCCAGAATTGTTTTTTCCTAGCAGGCCCTCCCGCAGTGGGCAAAGCTCATAATAATATAATATTTATTTTGTTGAAAAAAAAATTCTGCTGTTGAAATAAATGTTCCCTTTGAGTAATTTTTTCCTCTGTTGCATTTCAATGTATGTTTATGCGTATCTTCAGATAGAGATCTGACCTTGGAGTTTCAAAGCTGATGCATCTCTGCGCAGCTAATAGAGCACACTTTTCTTCCGCTGGGCAGGTGTCTGTAAAAGAGCAGCTTTATGACAGTGTTTGAGCATTGGCTACTGAACCCCTTGCCCTGTGTGTCAGTGAGCAGCTGCTGCTAAGCCAGCCAGCAGATGTGAGTCACACCTGGAAGCATCTCTGTGGGGTTCAGGGCCTCCACTGCAAAATTCCGCCTCTGTTCCTGTCTGGAAATGGGTCTGCAGCAAGCAGAGATGAGGAAGAGAAGGCAGGCCCTGGCACCAGAGGTGGTTTCACAGCAGCTATTTGGTCTTGTGAAATCTTTCAGGGGACCATTGGGGTTTTATATCTTGAGCTAAAGGGCCCTGCCATAAAAAAAAAAAAAAAAAAAAAAAAAAAAGAAGCTTTTTGTAATGTGGGTGGAGAGCACAAGTGAAATCCTCAGCTTGGGTTTACTCTGCATGGCAAACCTAGTCTTATTTCTCTTTTATCCACTCTGATCCCTGCCAGCTAGCCAGGAAGCTACCTGCTGCTGCTGCTAGTCAGCTCACGCTGGGATGATTGTTGGCTTAGCAGGATGCACATTAAGTGGCACTAAAAATAAATAGGAAATTGGGTTTTCTGGCTCTCTTTTTGATTTTCCTCCTTTAAATGAAAGAAATTGTTAAGCTCTCAGGATTGTTAAAACAGAAACAAAAGGAAGAAGCCCCTGCATTGGGAACACTTTTGGAAAGCAGGGCTACATCAGGAGGAGCTGCCATCCCTGGTGGGTGCTGCAGCAGAGGCTTCTCCCAGATGAGCTATTACACTCCCACAAGGAGCTGCCTCTTCCCTGTGCAGACCCCACCAAGCTGCTCCTACGAGCACCTTCACAAATGACATCTTTCCACTGAGGCTCCCCAAAGCCTAGGGTGGGCCAACACAGGATTCAGTTTTGAATGACCCATTGGAAGAAGAAAATGAGGCCATCCTGAGTCCCTCTTTTCTCCCCCCAAATGTTGTAGCAGTGCAGCAGTTGTGCCAGACTAAATGTTGACAGTCTCGAACGTAATTTGTCTGTTCTAAAGTTAATGCTGCACTTCATGTACTATATTTATATCCATCTATTCCCTTTCATGTCAGATAAGTTCTAGAGTGTGGGATGCATAATGAGATTGACTGAAAAATACTTTTTAACCCTGTGAGTTCCAGAGCTTCCTGCAGGTAGAGAAGGTTGAGGTTATTTTCCTATTAGATTGAAATGGTGTGCTTAACTTTTTTTTTTCCTGACTCTTTATTACATTCTGCTATTATGAAACTACAGTGTGGAAGTTGCAAAAACCCTGGTTGTGAGGTTTATATGCCGTGCAGTAATGCATAACTTAGAGTATTGTGAGGGCTGCTTGGAACTTTGCAGAAGAAGTGGCTTGGGAAACCCTCCCAGCTATGAAGGAGGTTTGTCCCTAGGCTGTAGCACTCCTACTTAGCTGCTGTGACCCTCTACTAAAAGGAGGCTCCTACTAAACCTACCCTGAGAGGAGTCCTGCTGTGATTATAGTCCAGGAGAAATTTCTGTCCAGGAGGATGGACAAACTGCATAAAGTTTCTCTTCTCTGGTGAGTGAATTATAGTGTGGAGATGCCTTTTCAAGCATTCCCTTTCCTGCCTGTATAGAGAAGCTTTTAAGATTCAGCGTTGTCCTTGCTGCTTCTATCAAAAGTGTTTGTCACTCTCTCTTTTTAGAGGGTGAGACAAATGTTAAGCACCTCTAAAATGTTATTTTGTATGTATTCACGTTGTTTCAGAGATGTTTCTTTAGGTTTATGCTGTATAAGGTAAAGGGCAGCAGAGGCAGCGAGCCAAGAGAGTAAAGATTGACAGGTTCATATCTACACATCTGCTCTCAAGCAGACAAGGAGCAGATTTGAGTCATTGTCTGGCTTTAATTTCTCCAGACCATTAAAGTACCATTGTACTTTAATGTCCCCCCGACCCTAAAGCCAAATCCTTTCTCATGTTCCTGCCTTGGTAAGTGCTGAGCACAGGTGCTCAGCTGCTGTAAATGATCTCAGCTCTGACGTCAGGGCTGTTACAACAATTGATATCAGCTGAAGACGTGTCAATGACTCAGTATAACCCACAGGTAGTAATGCATGATTTGCAGAGGCTCTTAGCACTGTAGACCATATGTTTTATAGCTGCTGAGAAGGAGAAGAAAGTGTCTGACAACAAGCAAAGGCATATTTAGTAGCATTTTTATATGGTTGAAATTGCCCAGTTAGGGGTTTTTAGGAAATACATTTGCTGTGATACACAGCACCATGTAGTTCAAGCACATAGCACCCCAGGCATTCAATTTATCACAATCTATCATGTTAACTTGGTTAATTTGATGCTGTTTCCTGCTGAAATGCTCTCAGACAGTTCTGCATTTTCTGCTAATCTCCATGACATGTGAGCCTGTGGGAAGGACCCTAAAGAAAAGCAGAACCCAGTGTTATGGATTTGAGGGAAGGGAGAGGAGCAGATCTCTGTAGTTCATGGAATCATAGAACATCCTGACTTGAAAGGGACCCACAAGGATCATCAAAGTTCAAGTCCTTTGATGACAGCCCCAAGAGTCACACCTTTTGCCCAAGAGTATCATCCAAAATTTTTTTGAACCTCTGTCAGATTTGGTGCTGTGACCACTGCCCTGGGGAGCCTGTTCCAGTGCCCAGCCACCCTCTGGGTGAAGAAACTTTTCCTAATATCCAACCTAAACCTCCTCTGGCACAACTTCATGCCATTCCTCATGTCCTCTCACTGATCACCAGAGAGAAGAGTATCCATTATAATTATTATGCTATAAAATGATATAAATAATGTCTACAATGCAATGGATTATTATTATATTAATTCATTTGTATTTCTTGTAATCCACCTAATTTTTGAAAACCACTGTAGTGAAATACTGTTCCTCCCATGCTGTGAGTAAATCACAGCAAATTTCAACTAAACATGCCTTGAAGGAGGGTGGTTCTCTGAAGTCTTGCTGTGGAAGAGCTGGATAATGCACTGAAATGTAAATGAGAAGCAGCAAGGACAGAGAGGGTGTGTCAGGGACATATTTTATGAAAAATCCTTTTGTTAGGATCTTTTCTCCTGAGAAGCTGAGAAGCCTCAGAAATGAAATGTAAACAATAATTATCTGCTGCTGTGGAATGCAACAGGTGCATCTTTGATTGGTCTCATGTGGTTGTTTTTAATTAATGGCAAATCACAATCCAGCTGTCTCAGACTCGCTCATCAGTCACAAGATTTTATTATCATTCCATTCTTTCCTTTCCTTTGCTTGCAAGCCTTCTGATGTCTCCTTTCTCTTTTCTTTTAGAAGAGTTTTAATATATCATTTTCTTTTAATATAATATATAAATCAGCGTTCTGAAACACGGAGTCAAGATTCTCATCTCTTCCCATGTCGAGGTTGCCTGCAAATTTAACAAGAATGCATCTCCTGGAGAGAAAGGATTCTGCTCAAAGGTCTGAAGCCTCTCTCTGGGCAGCTCCTTGCTGAGCAGAAACAGGCAACTGAAGCAGTGCTGTCGAGTCTCTTGCAGCCCTCAGAAGTGACTTCAGTGTTTCCCAGCACTTGAGAGCTGATCTGGAGGCTGTGTTAGTGCAGAGCTGCTAGGGAGTGAGGGAAAACCCTGCCTGCCCAAACTGCTATTCCTGAACGTGCACCAGGCTGGGCTTGGCATGTGTCAGCAGGGCTCCTGCATCCTCTTGAGCTGCAATTCCTCACAGTGTGTGTAAGAGAGGGTGCTAGCCCAGCCTGGACTGTGCAGGGATAGATCTGGAGAAGAGAAAATAGGGAGGTGCCATCAGAATGAGTGACCCTGCTGCGGTACAGCAGGCACGAGTCAGGGTGTAGATGCTGACCAAGAAGCAATGTCATCTCCAATGCAGCAAGAGCTGCATGTCCTGGTCTCCCCATGAACTGGAGATGTTTTTGTTATCATGTAGCTCCCGACAACATAGCGTGACTGCGCAGAAGTGAGAGGAAATGTGTAGTTAGGCTTTACCTTCATAAGTCTCAGTTGTTGATCTATATGAGCTAAACACTGAAGGACAGAAAGGTATGTAAGGAGAAAAAGCCTCTTTATTTAGGCTGCTTGAGCTTGGATATCTTCTTTGTTAAACATTTACAAAGACAACTGAGGAGCCAGAGGGGATTATTTTGTCTATTAATAATTAGCTGCTGAACATTTCCTAATTGATACTATATTGTCTCTTTCATTAATAAACATTACCAGAGTTTATGCAAAATTAGCACTTGTGAGTATTACCTGTTTAAATGGATTCCTAAGTACAAACGAGTAGTAATTTGCTTTTGTAAGTTTAAGTAGTAAAATTGGAGTGTTTACAGCCACAGATTTCTGGCAAAAAATTATTGCCACCTTGCATCAATATATCTACAACAAAATCCAATCTATAGGCGTGTCCATTTGGTATATTAAAACATAAATGGTTTTACAGTGACATTGAAAACTTCTGACAAAACCCAGCGTTGAAACATCCAGACCTGTACTTAGACTGGGTGTCTTTGAGGCAAAATTTGCAGGACTTTTATTTCCAAGGTTTCCATTGTGAACATGCACAAAGCTGCATCAGTAACTGAGCTGAAAGAAATCCCCTTTTTAATTATAAAATTATAAAATTTTATAATTATATTTAATTATAATTTAATTATTAAATTATAAAAACCCAATTATTTCATTATAAAAGAGCCAGTGTTTCATTACTGAGCTATAAACAAGAAAGTGAATGCAGCCAGGGAGAAATACTGAAGCAGTGATACTGGAGGCACACGTCCCTGTAAGAAATGCCTCTCTGCACTGGATGTAAGTGCAGAAGCTGTGTAATGCCCTGGTTTTATATTGCCTGCAATAATGGAGCAAACCAAATTTGTCATAACCAGCAGGTGCCTCGTACCCGGCAATTTCACATCAGTTTGCTCACAATTTACCTTGTCAGAAGCACAGGTCTGCTGATGCATCCCCACTCTCCTGCCTGAGGGTCAGGCTAAAGGATCCAGGGACCACAGCCTGTTTTCAGGGCAGTTTCTGTCCCTGCTGGTGGTGGTGTTGGCAAGGAAAGCAGAACAAGTACTTGGAGCACAGCAGAATTACTCCTTGGTTGGCATTAGAGTAAATTAGTTGGCTGGGGGTCCATTAATAGAGCTGGATTGAGGGGCAGTGCCAAGGAAATCAGAGTGTGCCTCTTGGGGTGTATTTTTAGCCTGTAAATTAGTGGGTTTGTTTACATCTTTGAAATACAAAGTTCCCAGGTAAGCATCTCCTGGGACAGATGAGTGCAATTTGAAGCCTGTAGACATAGTGGAAAGGCTGCATGACTTTGTGTTTGGAAAACAAAACCAAACACCCAAATCCACCCACACAGATTTCAGATGCAAGTCATAATTCTAGGTATTTTGTTTAAAAGCATCTAATGTTTTCTCCTGCATTTAAGACAGTGTATATATAAAAAGTTAAAAAGAAACAAAACTTAGGTTATCCTGTTGAAACCTTGCTCCTGAGACCCTCAGCTACCTGTGTTCAGGGGTGTAGGTATGGTTTCGTTTTGCTTTGTTTTATTGTGAGGTTCTAGAGGCTTCTGAAAACACAAAAACACAATACATCTTGTGGAAACTGTTCTGCTTCTTGTACTGCTCCTAAGTGTGGAAGATGAACTGCAGGAGGCTGTCGTGTGAGCCGCCTGTGGCAGGGTGCCACGGGTGTCAGCCAGCCGCCAGATCAGAATGAAGCATTGATTCACTATTTCTCTCCTGCCAGAAAATAACAGTCCCTGTTGTGACCTCAGGCTCCTGTTGCACTGCAGTTGAGGACTTTTATGCTCTCACCTTCCTGCTTGTTCTTGCTCTTTCTGTCTGCAGTCAGCTCCTGGTACCAGCTGATATCCACACTTCTGTTTCTAACATCCCCATGTCTGCATGGGCAGTGCTGAGGAGAATGTGCAGAATATCCTCCCTGCTCTGGATCCAGTCCACCTCCAGCAGGCAGGAGCAGTGTTTGCAGGATGAATCATGCTCACCCCTGGAATCCTGTCTAGGGGAAGGCTGTTTGTGAGCAGCAGGGATGGCCCAGAGTGGTGATGTGCAAGGGGAGCAGGGTCAGCGCAGCTGGCAGTTCCCTGCCACCACCAAACTCCACCAGGCTTTCAGCTTTCACTCAAGGTCTACCAGTTCCTCTGTGGATGATTAAATTCACTTTGGTTTTCTTAGCAAAATAAAAGAAATTCAGAGCAAGCCAGAACAGCTGACAGCATTCTTTCATACTGCTAAATGGTCTGGCCAGACCCAGCTTGTATTCTGTCATCTCACTACATACTCAACTTTCTCTCACCCTTGAAATATCTTCAAAATGGGGAGTAGCACCTGAGTTCCCACTTCATGGAGTGGGCAGTGACTAGTTTTGGAGCAAAACAGGTGAGAGGGGCTGCATGGGCTATTAGGATGAAACCTGCCAAGAAGGAAAAGTCAGTAAAAAAAGTGGGAAGAGGTATACAGGCTTTCAGAAAGATCTCCAGATAATTTGAGTATGTTATGTATTATTTAAGATATCATCTGGCAATTGTAGTTTGCCCTTAGAACAACCCATTAAACAAGAATTATTATTTCTTTTTAATATACCACAAAGGTAAAACTTGAGTAGAAATCTTTTCCATATATATCTAGAATCTCACAAAAACAAATGAAATAATTTAGAGATATAATTTCTTCTTTACTGTGAAGAAATATGTCCTGCATACACCTGTTAGTGGCAAATTTTGGCATTGTTGTCTAATAAGTAAATTTATCTGCTGCTCTTGTACTTTGAGACTTATTAATTTAGAAAAATGTTGAAAAGAGAGGTGTAAGGGATGGTGCTTTCCTCTGAGACACAAATACACATGGCTAAAATGAAGACAAGTTTGTGTGAAATGCCTCTGTTATCCAAATGCCACATTTTAGGTTATTATACTTCTACAAATATTGTTGTGGCAGAACAGCTGTAAGAAAGGTGATACAGGGAGAATGCTAAACAGGAGAAGTGATGCCTGCATCCTGCAGTTGCTATGCATTGGGAAGAGGGATGTCTGTGGCAGGGGAGCACCCAGGAGCTGAGGAAAGGCTGCCCTGAGAGGAGCTGAAGTTACTGCTGAGCCTCTGTAAGGACTTTGAAGGTGGAATAAATTTATATTGTAGGTAGAGGTGAAATCTGCATTCCACAGGGTTCAGCTGGGGAACTCGTGCTAAGATCAGTCACAGCAAAAAGGGGGGGAAGTTGGTTCTTCCTCAACTTGAATCTCCCACCAGTGACCTGGCAGGATTATTTTAATATAGAAATAAAGGAATTAAAGGCAGACTTGCAAGGATCAAGGAAACTCTCTGCTTTGCAAATATTACCTGCTTGGTGGGACAGGAGCAGGAACCAATAGAGGGAAAGAGCAGAGCAGCCTTGTTAACATCAATAAGAAAATAATGGCTTCTGAATACAAACCCTGAGGACCAAAGGTCCATCCCCTTGGCCAGATGATGTATTGAAATAAAATAATGGCTCTGCCAGCAGATGCTACAAGTTAAGCAACATTTCCATGCCAGCAATTTATGTAAAGAGCAATCATTCAAGTGCAGGAGAAGAGTGAAAATTAAATAGCTGGAGATGGAGTAGTCAGAGAGCACCAAGGATGCAGAACAGCTAAAGATAATTAAATTACATAGAAATAAATTAGTTACCATAATGGACAGATTAGGAAATAAAACATAGAAGCATAATCTTGCCAAGCATTTGAGTAGAGCAGCAGAACTGGAACATAACTGAACTGACAAATGAGAGAGAGAGTTACAGCTCTTGCCTAAATTTACAAACAGCTATGAGTGTTCAAATTTTGCTGTCACATCTGAAAGCAATCGAAACCCATCCTGCCTGGACCTTCTTAAAATCCTGAGTTATTTTCTATAAGGTTTCAAGGCAATCTTAGTTGATGGCTTTGACTGATTTGTTAGACCTGATAGGGTTTTTTTTGAGTCCACTTTGCATCTCAGGCAAATTTACACTCAAAAGAAGATAGTATTGGAAATATGAGCGATAAACCCTTGGTTATCACAACACCTGTGAGCCAGATTTGTGTCACTTGCATGGCTTTGGTAATAACAAACTCCATCTTTTTGGGGAGTTAAAGGGATCACCATTTTCCAGGCACAGATGAAGGCGGGACTGTCCTGCCACTTTTGGGCAGAGAATAATCTGTGGTGACCTCAGGATTTTCTCATCCTGTAGCTCTGCTCCAGACAGACCATCCCAGAGTGGGGATCCAGCTCATCCTGTAGCCCTGCTCCAGACAGACCATCCCAGAGTGGGGATCCAGCTCATCCTGTAGCCCTGCTCCAGACCATCCCATGGGAGTGGGTGGCTCTGGGACAGCTCCCATGGTGTGATCCGTAGTGGATCTCTGTCATCTCCAGCTTTTCATGGGTGGCAGTGCTGAATTGCTCAGCAGATAAACGTGGGCCAGGCTGAATTACCAGGGTGGTGAGGGGATAGACAGGGTCCTGAGACCATGCTTTACTGGGGTACCCTGCACCCCTCCAGCAGCAGCACCCCAGGCTGGGGTGTGCCAGGTGGGACAGGAGCCTGCTGAGGTGTCTGTGTGTCACTGCTGAGTTACAGTTGCACTCCTCACATGGACATGAGCATCTAAGGAAGCATAGAGTAGGTTCTTTTTCTTTTTTTAATTTAATTTGAGAACTATATTGGCCTTTCAGTGTGGTTCCATTAGCATCCCTGCTCCTACTGTTTGAAGCTCCTTTCTAGGCTGCTCTGTGTGCAGATCAGTCTGTCTTTCATGGTGACTTTGAGCTGACTGGAAACAAATCTTTCTTTTCTTTCTTTTTTCTTATTTTTAATAGTAAGACTCCATGAGCTACGTTTTGACCTTGCAAGGGAGAAAATATGAAGCAGTAGCAACAACTGATGTATGGGAAAAATCTGGATGTTAATATATACAGCAATCCCAATGAGGCTAGAGCAACACAAAGAGATTGATGTTTTTTCTCAGGTCACAGTTTTGCCTCTGGCAGTAGTAGCATGAATGCCATTTAGTCATCAGTGTGATTTTGTTTACAGAGGCAGATGTATTCCTACCTTCTTTATTATATTTTGAGCATTTTTTCCCCTCAGCTTAGAACTTGAGGGCTGATAATTTTACTGTGAAGCTGCTGGTACTTGTTCATTTTTCGAGGGTGATCAAGAAATGAAGAACCTTTGATTCTCACAGTAGGATGGCCCACAACAGAAGAAGTATAGGAATGATTAGCTTGGTCTTTCTGGACTTTGATACTCAGCCTCACGGAAACACTGCACAATCATTCATGATTTTCTGTCAGCTTTCCATTTTCCTTATTGTCACGAATCAAGTGAGAATGCCCTGCGTTCATAATGAAAATCATTTTGATGGTTAGGGTAACAGGGATGTTCAATTTTATGAGGGAACAGTATTTTTAAGAATACTTCAAATAGTATATTTAAGCAAACAGTTAGGCAGTCAGCACCTCCCACAGGTATGAAATTATCTCTAGCTTCCAAGAGGGGAGAAAGTTTAATAATTTCACTTCTTTCATGATTTGTATTTATTGAAGTAGTTAACATTTGTCTTCTCATGGAAATTGCTGACTTTTTTAAGGCTCTGGCTTTTAAAAAAATGACAAAAAGAACAAAACCTACCAAGGCTCCAAAGTATGTTCAGCTGACAGAAAAAAAAAAAAAAAAAGTGGGAAAGTCTTTTAAATAACTTTTCACTAAATGCAAAATAAAGGCCAGTTTTATGTGCTAGGACATAAATGCCAGTTGAAGCAAGCCAAGACATCAGCTGTGAGGACATTTCCAGTGCAGCTGGCCCATCATCACAAATGGTTTTAGTGGGTTGTGTTTCCAGCTTTGGAGCTCTCAATTCACCCAAGGCGATGCTGCCTGTGAACGTGTAAAGGAAACAGAGTTGATGTTCCAGCGATCACCCTCCAGAAAGGTTTCCTGTGATCCATCTTTGCAAGGGCTTGGTCCCTCCTAGGCCGCTTCTGGATCCTCCTCACCTTTGGAAGTGTGCACACCACTTCCAGGTTAATTTTGCAGCCTTTGTGATGCCTTTTTCTTTCCCAGCCACAGAATCCTCAGGTAACAGAAGCCTGGATGCCCCTTGCAGCCTCTCCAAGTGGCAGGAGCAGGATGCATCCTGGCAGATGGGCTGTAGTGAGTCAGAGCTGTTGCATAAGCTGCAAGGGGGTAAAGTTGGCCTACCAGGCACATTCCCAAATCAGAAGTCTTCCCCCACCACCCCAAAAATCCCAGGCAGGAAAGATCCAAAGATTGCACTCATCTTGGGTTGGTGTCGGTATTTTGGGACGAACAGAGTTTGCAGTTCCAGGATGATCCACTATCTCCAGAGCTGGGAATGCAATTAAAAGGAAAGATGTGTTTGTATGCGTGGGTGGGTGTGTAATATTCTCAGGTTTGTGGCCTGGAGAGGAAACAGTAAATAGCACATGAAACTCCATAAAACGGTGAGCGTTGGCAGCTTTGTTCCTCCAGGATTATGCACCAGCCTGAAGAAGTAAAACTGTGTTATCTAATAGGATAGACAGCATCTTGGCAAGGGTGAGGCTGCCAGGTACTACGCATGGGCAGAGCATGGTGAACCTCATGTTTGGTAGGATTAAAGTTTTTTTTTTTGCTAGAAATTGTCTGATGAGGCATTTTGAGCTGGGAATTCTCTTTGTTATTTGCAGAGATTGTAGAAAAGTGGAAGCTTTTTTCCAAAACTAGTAAGGAGCAAATATTACTTTACTTCAATTGCACAAATTCTGCCCTCTTACCCCTCCCAAAAACAGTAGATAAATTGGAGTTGAATATATAAATCTGTTCTACTCAGGAACAAGCTACATCAATAAATCAGTATTTTCTTGCTACGTGTGCAATATATAAATGGCACATTCACAGATGTCAAATAAGTTTCCCTAACTAAGGAAACTGCTCAACACACTTCAGATCTTCGTAGCAACGCCTAAAGTACCACCCTAATAGCATCAGTGGAGTAGAAACTGTTTAGCAGAATAGCACAGACTTTATATAGGGTCTTCCTTAGGCTGATATTTTTAGTCTTCAGACTTCACTTATTCTTGCTGAATTAGTAGAGCCTTTCAGAATATGTGTTTCATTTCAAATCTGCAATCTTGACAGCAGGTTTTCAGCTAGTTCTCTGTCTTATTGCAAAAATTACCTGTTTCTTTTATATAGCAAATACAGAGGGAAGATAAAATGTACAGGATTTGGCCACACTCTCATAAATTCATGAAAAATGGCATTTCTTGCTGTGAGAAAAACAGCTAAATGATTGCTGTTTTATCTAGTAAAACAAATGTATCCTGTCCAACAGAGATGATAATTCTTACTGACCTGAATGCTTATAGATTTTACCCCTAAATATCTGATTTTCAGAAGAGCTCAGATCCTACTTCAGCATTTAAATGAAACTCTCAAGGCTTCCAGCTGCTCTTTCCAAGGACTAGATGCCCAAATGGATCTATCACTCACACACACCTTGGTGTCTAAATCAGGATATTTAGGTGCTGGGCTCATTCAAAGATTAAGATCTTTGAAGGAATAATGCTAAGCTGCACTTAGAGAGTTGCTGAAAAGCCTAGTGCTAACCACAAAATGGAGTGGCAGCTTTTTAATGCTACCATTTTACAAAGTGAGTGCCTACAATTAGCCCCCTAAGTTCTTATTTGGATACCCTGCCTTAAATCACATGCATATAGTTACAGATGGAGACACCACACTCACACATACCCATTTTAGATTAACATGGCATAAAAGCCAGTGTGGTTAATAGCAGCTAACACTAAGTAATAAGGTCTTTCCGCTAAATTGCTGCAGAACTGCTGCATTGAGAGGTGGGTATGAGCACTGGGAGACAGGGCACTGATTCTTTTGTGCTACTAAGTGAAGGATAAAAAAATTAGTTGAAAAAACAAATCCTGATGTACCGGGTTTTTGGTGTAAAAACTCTCCTTTTGATAGAAATTACAAGATCTTGAGTGGTAAAGGCACAGCTGGTGCTCATATCTGACCTAGGAAAAAAGGGCCAGTGATGAAGGGTTGCAGCAGAAATTAGGGTCTTCCAAGGGAAAAAAAGTGGAATATGTAGTGTTGTGGAAAGCCCTCTCATATGTAAAACTGGGACTCTTCACTGAAGAAGATGAGTAGAGAATGAGGGGACTTTTGGATCATACAGCAGTTCTGTGATTCTGTAAGCATCAAGGACAGGGATATAAATCTTTGATCATGGGACCCCTTGGCTCAGATGGAGAGGTTTTGATGAGACACCATGCTCTTGTGCAGCTGCCTGTGAGGATGCTGTGCCTGAAGGAGCCTGTTTTGGTCAGTGTTGAGGACAAGGTGTCTGACTGCATGGACTGCAGCTCCCAGCCACATTGGCAGCTTGTGTGGTCACTCTGTGGCCCTGACGCTCAAATAATCAAGTAGGTACTTGTGAGATCTTTTCAGCTTAGCACTCCACTTCTGCTTCTGAAAAGAGCTGAGCTCCAGGTCAGCACTGAAAAAAAACTGAAGTAGATGAAAGTCAGTGAGAAAGAGTGAAAAGAAAGAGAAAACAGCTATTTAGAATCACCTTATAATTTGGTAAATTTTGGGGGGTATGCCTGAAGACCTATTTGAATCTTTTTGTGATGGGACATGTGCTTAGCTTAGAGAAGGAGGCAGTTATACTGTGAGAAAACTCAGCAGAGCATATATGTTTGATATGATCTGCATAATCACATAAATCTAGCGTCTATGTGAAGATGATTTCAGCTGTCTCATACAGAAAGGCAGCTGGATTTTGGGATGAGGCCACCCACTGCCAGGAGAAAAATGCTTGAATCTTCAATACCTTTGATTCACGGGCTTTAGGAGGTGAGAATCGTACTGTCACAGCATGTGCCTGGGAAGCATGTTAAATTTCCTACGCCTTGTCCTCTCCCCCTCTCTCACAGTCAGTTTCTAAATTGAACTCTCTGCAGATGAAACTTTAACTTTCTGATACCTCTACAAAAATCCCATTTTCCATTTTGACAGAAATTTTACTGAAGGAAAAAAAACCAAGGTTTTTTTCCTTCCCTTGTCTTTGCAGTGCTGACAGTTTTGTGCTTGTCCTTTCTTGAAATATCTAAGTTAATTTTACAGCTATTGAGGATCATGGTGTAAACACAACTTTACAACCTTTAACCACAACACCCTTCTCTCTGGAATCTCCACCTCCTGTACCTATTCTTGCAAACCACCTGGAGCAATGTTTCTGCCTCATAAATCTGAGCCTTCAAGAAGGGCAGCATTGCACGCACTGCTCTAGCTGAAGTAGTCTACCTGGCTGATTTTTCTGATGATGTCTTTTTGATGTGCTGCTGGTAAATGGCTTTATTTGTAAGAGATTACAGTCACGGCAAAAAAATCCCAATAGTGACAAAAATAACTGTCATGGGCAACGCTGGATTTTCCACTCATTTGTTGTTTACCTTTAGCCTCCAGTTAAGCCTATTGCCAATTATTTTTTTTGGTGCCTGCTATACACAGACCACAGAGGGTTTTGTTCTTCCTCTGTCTGAAGTCCCACACCATCAATTAGGACAGGAAGAAGGGTTCCTCTGTGGTATTTGAATCCAAGCAAACCTAAAACAAGCAATGTTTTGCTAATCTTTACATGCACCTGCAGAACAACAGAGGCTGCACCTGGGTGGAAAAAAGTTACCAGTAGCTTTTCATGTGCAAAGCTCTTAAATGTAGCAATTACACAAGGCAAAATGTGAGGGGGTGTGGTTTATTGGTGACTGCTTTTATTGTACCTTATCATATGCAGAAAGTGAATCATCTGATACAGAAATGGCTCTTTGGGGATCAACATATGCACCTGAGCCTAGATCTGCATTTAAAAGATATGAGAGATCTCTTACAATGTAGCTGGATGAATAATATTGCAAATCCATGGGGTTTTGGCAGCTAATTAATCAAAAAATATCCATATTTAGATACTTAGGTGCTAGGCACCAAGAAAGAAGTCTGCCTTTTCTGTATAGTAACTCTGAGCTGCACATTTTTAACACATCTAAAAATCAGGGTGCTGATGTTGATGCCTATGTTTATTTCCAGGGTCTGTGTAGTTGGATGAGGCATAACATAATGGTGGAAGCCCTTTCTCTGTTTCTCTGTACAGAAGGAAACAGTGGCTGTGTAGTGGCAGCAGCCAGGTCTGTGCTGGCACGTGGACCCACGTTGTCACAGGGATATGGCAAAACAGCTGTCAGAGCCTCTGAGAAATCCTGATCCAGCTGAAGACTGGGAGCCTAGCTGTGTCCCTGTGTGTTTCGTGCACAGCTTCAGTTTTCTGGCACAGGGCAGCTTGCTTTTCAAAGCAGACTAATTAATCATGGCCACCAAGAGAGCAGGAATGGCCATTTGGGGTTAACAAGAGTGTGACAGCAGGGAAGCTGTGCAAGCGTGTTGGTGGAAACTGGCCCTAGGAGGGGTGCTGTGGATGTAAACATCCCTCACTCTGCACTTGCATAATTGCATGAGCAGAGTATTGCCTGGTGTGTCCCTTTAATTTCACACTGAGGAAAAACTGGTTTTTTTTTTTTTTTTTTTAGATAGTACTTTTGGAATATTGATATCACCAACACTTTATTTGTCCCTTTCAGTGGTGGTATGAGTAGTTCACAACTCTGTCCTCTGGCTCTCCTTGTCCTGAATAACCTGTTCCTCAGGACTGTAGCGTTTCCTTCCCTGCACCTGAGATGCTGTGTCTCGTGTCAGTGTGTGCACAGTGCCAGTGTAGCTCTGCTCATCAGTCAGGCCAGAAGTTTTGGCAGCAGAGTTTAGTGCTCACCTCAGAAGGGATGGTGGCTGTCTCAGAGATATTTGCAGCTCATTTTGAAGCTGGAGCAGCGGCTTGTGTCTGCATGCATAGGAGATCCTTGAATTCCAGGCATGAGAAGATTCCATTTGGAGAACACTTTCCTGTCCTTGCCTCCACATTTTCCTGAAATATTTTCACCCACTTCAGGGGAGGTTTTCATTTCGAAAGTTTTGTGACATTGATCTCTGACTGCTCTGTTGTCTTCTATACAGCCTGCCTCTGCCACAGTGACAGTGCACTTCCACCCCCAACCAAGCCAAACTGAAAGGTTAGGACTTGAAAATGCCTTATGCCTCACTGGGCTTTATTAAGAGAATGAGGTTAGGATAAGGTTCTGCTCCACTCTTGATGACTTGTCTCCTTAAGATAGCTCCAGACTTCCAGCTGAGCTGTGTTTTCACATCTCCTTGCTCTGTGCTCTATCTCTGTCATTAAGAGTCCTCTTTCTGCTGCATTTCACAATGTTTGAACAGAGGTGACACCCAAGCCTCTTATTCCCATCCTTGCTGGAAGATGACAGGCGACCAGAAAGAAACACAGTTGAGGGGGAGAATATCCCAAACTGCACCCCTGTTCCTAGTGCTGGAGTGTGAGGAGGAAAGGCAGAGAACGCAGCACAGTCATCTACAAATCATTTTGTCACTCAGAGACGGAATAACTTAATGACAAAGTTATCCCTGCCAAGTTCTGATGGCTTCTTACCTTCACAACATCTGCACTAATTAGTAACTTCACTTGGAAGATGCTTGTGCTGGGTATTGTTCTGCTGCCAGTCATCAGGCAGCGATACCTTGCTGCAGGAGACAAGGAGCCTCCTGCTCTGCAGTTTGTTCCACGATCGAGTTAAACGCGTGTCTGTGCTGCTTGGAACGCAGCTCAGGTGCATCAGTTACCCATCCTTTGGGTGGCCACGGGATTGCCATGCCCTAATAACACTGAACTGAGTGCAACAATGACAAATGTGACCGGAGGATGTGTCAGGAGAAGCTTTTC
Organism: Calcarius lapponicus; assembly: GCA_039654755.1. NCBI lineage: Eukaryota > Metazoa > Chordata > Aves > Passeriformes > Fringillidae > Calcarius > Calcarius lapponicus. The sequence continues at coordinate 103,777,440 of CM077465.1, read as the reverse complement.
CAACCTGCGGTGTTGGAGTATTGTGTGAAGCTCGTTAGGAACGCTCATTAAAAACACTCAGGCATTCATGATGGAGAAGAAAAGGAAAAAGAAAAGAAAAGAAGGGCTTGTGGGAATGGAGAACTCTTTAGTAGGAGAGTAAAAATGCTTTCCATGTTTCACACTGCAAAGCAAGACCTGAGGAGCAGTGTGACTGGAAGATAGAGCAATTATTTAAGGAACATTATGTCTCAAACCTGCTGGACAGCCTCAGCTGGAGTAGTAAAGGATGGAGGGGGGAAAGGTGAACTCTGATAGAAGACTGATGAATTTTATCTGGTCATCCAAATTTTTAACAGTAATTTGACCCTATTATAGTTTGTCTTAAATTAACATTTGCTATCTGATTTGATAATTCTGACTAGGGGTTTTTGGTTGATTTCGGTTTTTTAACTCATCACTTCCTCTACAGTTTCTTGGGATGTTTAACACAGTACAAAACACCAAGACCACTCCACCCCCTAAAAAGAATGCCAAAAACCCTTTTCCCCTCTAAGTACAGCTCTTAAAACCCCAAAGAAGATGACCATTCCTCATTGTTTTCTTCTTTTCATTATTTAATTCTGCTTTAGAAAGCATTTATGTTAAAGAAAAATGTGAGAGAAAAAATAGGATTATGGCCCTATTTAAAACATTTCTGCATTTTTTCATTAGGAATTAAGTTTGTAGCACTCTTCCTCCTCTTGGTATTATAGAATTTGGGCAGTCACAGGAGTGTTCCAAGGAAATTGGACACTCTCATGGAGCTGCTAAAAACAAAAGGAGCCAACACCCAGTGAAGAAACTGCCCTGAGTAATATTGTCATGGTCTTTTTTTTATGCATCTTTCTTCTGAATGTAACTAGTTTGTATATCCTTCCCCTCCTTTCTGTGAATAGTGATAATAACATATCCCATGACATCTTGCTCAATTTATTAAAGGAAGAGAGTTTGTAGGAAATTCACCAACATTTGGCAGGGAGGAGCAGGGATTTAGGAGGAAGAAAATCTGGCAAAGGAGATAAATTGAATCAGTGTGGGGAAGCAGGGGCATTCCAGCCTGGTTTTATTGTGCTCCTTGTGTGTTATTTGGGCAGCTTAGGGAAATTGAGAATTTCTTTGGAGAGCACAGTGTGTCTGAGGTAAGGTGCAGCTGAAGGTTATCAGTACATCACTGCAGACACAGTTTTGGGTGGAATAAGACAAATCTCTCTGGTTTCACACTGACTGGTAAAGACTTTGTGGCTGATGACCAGCCCAGTGCTGTCTCTGTTAATATTGACAGTGTTCTGAATGATCACCTTCTTAGGATGTCTTCTTTCTTATTGAATGTTTTTTTTAAATTCTAGAATATTTACTCAAGAGTGAATGCTGTCAAATATTTAGATAAACAAATGATCTAAAGCAAGTTGTGTCACTGACGAATCCTGATATTCTGTGTGCAGGATTTTTTCCAGCTGTTAACTCAGACTATATTCTCTTTTTCTCTTTTAATTTTATGCTCTCTAAAGCCTTTTTTTTTTACTATTTTGTCTTTTTTCTTTTACTACTACTAGCTTACAATTCACAAATCCTCTTTAAAATAATTGAATACTGATGATCAGCTAATACATCAAAGAATGCTGATGCAAAGTTTCTTCTGTAATTTCCACTATGCCAGTGGCAAATGCAGTGAATCAACTGTTTTATCCATCTTCCTCTTTAATATCAAGCATATTGAATTTTATAGACTAACTGAAATAAAAATAAATGACAAGGAAAACCACTTTATGTTGCTGAAAATGTGTACTGAGTGGATTTCAGAACTTTGTGATAGCTCATAACTTCTTGTGCAGAACAGCAAAGTATTGACATTGCAAGTGAACAATGAATTATTTCAATTACATTCAAAAATCACAGTGGATCCAAGTTATATAAATGTTACAGTAATTCTTGTGGACTTCACAATTATGCAAAAAACCTTGGTATTCAGGGATTGGTTTTCTTTTTTTTATCTCATGCAGAGGGAGCTGAGTAATTCACAGTATAATTTAAGGAGAAATTCAATTTTCTCATGAAGTATATACAATATTGTCAACATGTCTATATAGGTTTTTACATCTGTGAAGACCAAATACAGAAAGAAATTGAGTTTACCATATACCAGTATTGTATCAAGCATCTCTTGTTCTCCATGGAATAAATTGCCCTTTCATGTTCTAATTACATACATTTTAACTAAATTTACCTCCTGAAATATTTTCCTTAAAAATAGGTTTCCAGATGAGGTGTTCACACATCAGTTGCCTCACACGCAGGGTTTACAGCTCAATAGCTCTGAAAACAATGACAGTGAAATTGCATTAGTGGACCTTTTTTCTTTGTGAGTGCTTAAAGATCAGTCAGACAACTTAAGCAGTGTTTCTGGAGAAGCAAGAAATTTTATAAATCCAGACTGTAAAAAAAGAACTGCTTTTGAGGTTTTTTTAATGTATTGATAAGCCATCAAGTGCTCAGATGTTTGAGCATCAGTTGATGAGCAAGGCTCAATTATTCCAGCAAAACACGCCAGGACTTTTTCAATCATACTTTTTTTTTTCCCCCTCCTTTTATACTTTATTTTTAAGTATCCCAGACTGGCAGAAGATAGTAAAAATGAGTGCTCTAAAATGCCCATTGAAAAAATTTGCTCTGAGCAAAAAAGAAGTAGCTAAAACATTTGGACTTGGAGTGCCACCAATATTCTGATTTTTACTGGTGCACAAGCTCTGGCCACTAGTTTTCCACTCCTCAAAGTGAGAGTGAACATGATATTAAAATAATAGACTTGTCTTTCCAGATGACATTTGTCTTGTTTTGTTGGCCTTTATGCTTTTTTTATATTCCAGTCACCACAACCTTGTTCCTTGTCTGTTTCCTTCCGCAGATTTTGAGCTTTTCTGTGAGATGGGATCCTCCAGCTACTCTGCAGGACAGCCTTTCTGGACACTGGTGAGCTAAACCCAAGTGTTACTCCTCTTTTAAGATCAAACCCAAATATTGGTCAGGCCTCCCCTTTTTGTTTTGTACCACCAACAGAATGGTTGCCTTTTTCCCAGAAGAAAGTCAAATATTTCCCTGCGTGAGTTGAGCACGTGCAGAAAGCCCAGAGCTACATCCAGAACTTGAAACCCTCTCCAAAACAAGCATGGCTTTGAGTTCCTGCTGTCTTTCTGCCAGTCCTGGTGTTCTTGGATAGAGTTTCATGAAAATTTATTATGCCCAAAACAAAATTCAGTGGCTGTGCTTCAAGTCACTTAGGCTGCTTGTAGTATGAAAAGATGTTAGTGTGAGTTAGGCAGATTGTTGTCAGAAATATTTTTTTTTTAAATCATCTGTTGAGGTTGGTTTTTAGGTTGTTAAAAACCCTTGCAGGGGGTGTAGGTGAGAGGATCAGTGAAGACACTTGTGAGTAGTGCACAGCAGTGTTCTCTTCTAGAGATCCCTATCAATACATTGAATGTTTCATTGTTTTTAAGCATAGTTGGTAATCTATACCTTGCCTCTTGCTTGTCTACTTTCTAAAGAAACAGGAATAATATGGCTGTCCCAATAGGATATTCCTCAGCAAGAAAACTAATCTCCTGTGTAGCCAAACTCTCTCAGCAACTTGAGAGTCATACAAGGCCGCTTTTGAGTAAAGATGTTTTTTGTCCTTGGATATATACAGACAGTACTGAGTGAAGTGCTTGGAAACCAAGGCAGATCTTTGTAGCAGAAAGAGTTGAGATTTGTGGGAGATTATGGCTAGAATAGAAAAAACAGTCTCTTCTTTTCACCTCTTTATAATTGGTGCAACAATGGGGCAGTGGGGAAGCACAAGCAAATGTAGGATTTGTACCATGCAGGAGGGCTATAATTGAAAAAAGAGAGGAAGAAACAGAGGGAGAGATGGCTGGTTTTATTTTGGTTTTTTTTTTTTTTTTTTCCTTAAACAAGCAGACAAGAAAGCCTTTTACTTCCCTTTAAAAGTAGCCCTTCTTCTACAAGCACATTGCTGGACAGCAACATAGGGAAGAGAAGGGAAAAGAGGATTTTTCCTGTTATATCCCATTCTGGATTTTTTCTTCCCAGCTCAGTCCTTAGCAAAGCAACTTGCACAGACCAAAAATATGGTCACTGCAGAGCTGACCACTTATTGTGAATTGGGTAATTATCAACAGAAATATTTAATCCTAACTCTCTCATTGAAAATCGGATTTTTTTGTGAGATTTAGTTTGTACCTTAAATAAGACATCTGTGTGTTTCTAGCTGCTTGCCATAAACTGACCTGTAGGACTACTAAGTAAAGAAAAATCCTTTTCTTCAGCTAAGTAAGAAAGTAAATGGCAATAGCTGAAAATGTAAGTGCTGTTGGCAGGAATGTGCTTTTTAGGGTAATGGGCTTGTGTTTGTGTGTGTGTATGTCCTTAATAGTCCAAGCTGCAGTTTTCTGTCTCAGCCTTGAGCGCTGATACAGCTGACAGTAATACTGATTGCTGAGGGTAACATGAAGTGTGGGTTTAAAGAAGTTTCTGTTGGTATTGCAAACATTTGACATTTTCTCTCCATTGATACTAGATAACATACTGTTTGCACTATCCCAGTTTTTGAGACCCTCTCGTTAAAGGCAGTGGGAATTAGTTGATTGGGCATCTTTGAACATCAGGAATAACTGATAAGAAATTTATACCACCACATTTCTCTCCAACGTTCACACAAGTTTAAAATAAATAAAGCAAGCCTGTAAGCTTGTAGTCCATAGCTTCTGGTAGCTGGTACCTGGGATAAAATGATACCTGCTGGGCTCAAATTATGATGACTCTAAGGACAAGCTAAAAGATTGCCTCATCTTAATATTGCTGAAAACAAGTGAGTAATGTTTTTAAAACTCTGTATTGAGAAATGTCTTTACCCCACTACAGGGAAATATCTTCACTCCCATTTTTGCACATTCAGGCTGAATTTTTGTCTTGTTGCTGTATTATGGCTAGAATACATTAATTAGGTATAAATTACAGAGTACAGAACTGGCTATACTTTTTTCTGTAACACAGGCACCACTGGTGCATGCTGTTTTTTATGGCATGTTACTGTTTTGAATGAATTGAGATTATCTTCTCTGGAAGGTCAGCAATTTCAATGTCTTTCTCATGACAGGAGCTAGACAGTAGTATCAGCTGTAATTTTCAGCTCATAAAGTAAACTGCTGCACAACATAACATGCTCCTGTGGGTTGCACCCGAGGTAGCTGAGTGTTATTCATTTGCTAAATGATCCTTAGGTGTAGTGTGAGCATTTTCATCTGAAAGCTTCTGACTCACAGAGCACACAGGCACTTGTTTGACTGGAGATGCTGGCAGAGAAGGCTGCTCAGCTCTCTCGGGACCAAGCACTGGAATAGGGACTAAGGTTGTAATCTGGGATCTCTTGGAAGCACCTCATCCCTTATTCTTGGCTCAGTAGTTCCTACTGGATGTTTCCGTGTGCTTTCCTGTGAAGTGCAAAAGGTTTGGGTTGTTTTGGTTTTTTTAATCACCTGCTGAGACCTTCACTTTATTTGCCATGTATGCAGTCATTCAATATTTGTCTCAGGGCTGCACTCTTGGAACTGAGTGCCATAATAAAGCACTCAGGCCAAAGATGCTTCCTTGGAACAGAAGATCTTGATAAGGAAACCAAAGGCCTTCTCTATACATTGTATAAAAGTCCAGCTTGGGCATTTGGCTCTGCCTGCCAGAATGCATCTGGTAAAAGCTGTCATAAGTCCAAAACAGGGATTTTGCACAGAATTAATCAAAAGATATGGTGCACACATCTTGGGACACAAGAATAAGAACTTTGTCACTTCCTGTACAAACAGTAATGTGCCCAAAATGCAGTAGAGCTTTTGAAGGGTGTCTGTAAGAAAATTGTCAACTAAGCAGGTAGCTGATGCAAACTTCTATTATATTTGCTAAGCTCCAGCTGGGTACTGTGACCATTCATAAATGAGCTTTAATATTCCCCTTTTTCTCAACTGCAAATGACAATGCCTGTTTTATTCCTCAGTAGTTCATAGAAAGCCAAAACTCTGTCAGCTCCCAACATATGCAGAGGGTTGGCCTTGTGTGTGACCTCTCTCACCTCTTGAACTGTGCTGCAAAACTGCAGACCTGGATCCACAGCTTTGTGGGTTTCTGATGCTGTCATCTGTGTTCATTGTCAGGGGGAAAAAAAAATGAGGGAAATGAATGTTCAGAGAGCAAAGTGACACTGTGGGATCAAATGCAAGAAACAAAGCATGGGCAGGTTTTAAAAGAGATGTTTGCTGTGGCTTCTGTAGTAAGCAGCGTTCTTCTCCAGCCCTAATGAAGTCCACAGGCCAGCAAGGGCACATCATCAGCGTTAATTTACTTGAATCTCCCAGCAGAGGACCAATATGAAATATTAATCCTGAAAGATAGAAATTACTGATGTGACCTTTCCTTTGACCATGTCAGAAGTGAGCCCACATGCAGGACTCTCCTGGTGGGTTGTTGACTGTTTGGAGTGCAGGCAGTACAGACCCTACAGCTGTGAAGTCAGTCTGCATCTTCATCAGAGAAGCTCCTTCCTATTTGTTTCCTTCCAAAATGGCATTATTAACATGGGCTTTTTCAGCTTCTCAATGGCAGCTGCTCAGGCAGAGACCATGAGCTACATCCTGAACTAGGCAAGTTCAGAAGTTTGCTGCAAATATGATTTGTACCAATGAATACTTGGGGAGAAGGGATAAACAAAGAGAGGCTGCTGATGTGCAAGTGGCATGCGGTGTTTCTGACAAAGCCCAGCAGAGGAGCAAGTGGGGAAAGTGGCACAAAAGGAACAAATGTAATGTTTAGCAACTATCATTTGCCTGCTCAGGGTGCCATGTGATTTATATGACTAACCAAGTCAGCAAGAAGTGAGCGTTGATAATTAATGGTATGGCATTGATTTATGGATCAAGGACTACTTGCTCTAAGCATAGCCTCATAATTCTAAATAATAAATAAACTAAAAATTGATTCATTTTGGGAGCAGCAAAAGTGAAGACAATTCTTCTCGTTGTTATTTGATGCATATTCTCTGCTCAGGTGTATTTAGTTGCTTACACACTATCTTGGCAGGGGGGAGAAGAAGAACCTTGTGCATATCACAGTGAAAATAACATTTTTGTTGTTCTGTCTGAATGCTTAAAGATTGATGAAATCCTTCATCTGATTTAACATGGCTATGGGTGTTCCCCTAAAGACTGATTTCCTGGCAGGTTTCCACAACATGGACTTTTTCTCCTACTTCTTTCTCAGATTAAAATCCTGTCACGTTTTATGCAGATTCCCTGGTCAAAGCAGGTGCAATTGGATGCTGACTGTGCAGCCAATACCAGCACACTTCAGCATGCCCCAGAAACCTGAGGCAAAGCTGAGAGAGGAGAAAAAACCCAAAACATAACAGATGTTGCCATCATTGTCCTTTTAATCACTGCCAAATTTGCTACCTGTGGGCTTCACTTGTACTGTGGGCTGTGTGAATTGGTGTGACTAGAGGCTAGAAGATAAAAGCTTTCATAAATTGTAGATAAGCAGGAAAATGGCAGTAGCTGCTTTTTGCCTCACCATCACCTGAGCCCTTCTGTGAGCCTGTCCGCTCTGGGAGGGCAGAGGCTATCGAACACTGCTTTTATTTGTACAGTTCCCAATACAATGAGACTTTAACCCCAAATGAGATGTCAAAGTGTGACTAGAAATTGTATAATAAATAATACAAAGGCTTAAAATATGCAAATTCATGCAGCTACAGCACATGCCTTCCTATTACCCCAGAGAATTAGGAGAGGGCAGTGTGGTGGGAGTAGAATGGAGTAGTTCATTCAGCAGTTGCTCAAACAAGGAAGAATTTTTTTATCCTTTTTTATTATTATTCTCTGTGGGATTTTCTTTGTTATTTCTTGTCATTCCTTGTCATTCTCTTGTAGTGTTACTGTATGTAGGAAGTCCACTTGTCCAGTCTGCTCTCTACCTGCACTTCTCCAGGTAGCACAGACAGTGGTCAAGCTTCACCTTCCTTCCCTTTACCTATGGATATTTTGGCTCATTGATAAGTGGTTGTTTGTCCTGTGCTTCATCTGCAATAGACACTAAAAATATTTCAGGATTTATATTGCTTTAGTGGTGACATTATGCCAGCACTGTCACCTAGGTAATGGAGCTAATTGCCATAGCAACAAGGCTTTATAATTTAGCAGCCCCAACATTTTTGACATATGGGAGAAACTAAAGATTTGAAGTAGGACACAAATGAAACGTATCTGATTGGGCTAAGTCACATTAATAGTCATGAACAGGAATCTTCTGTGCAGGGTAAACCAAATCAGAGTAAACAATATATCTTTTAGAGGCCCATTTACTTCAAGCTAAATTGTTTAATGTAAGAAAAACTTTCTTCCTCTGGGGAAAAAAATAGAGGCATTTAATTAAGACAAGCAGATAATAAACCTGATTGTTTAAGTGTTATTGTACAGCCCCTGGGTATTGCTCCCATTCTAGGCATTGTATGAGACTAAGGAAATGACAAAGTACTTCTAAAAGGTTTCAGGTGAGTATTCTCTCACTTCAGGGTTAGTGATATACCTTGCCAAATTGTGATTGCAGTGAGAGTGCTGGAACTGGTGGCAAAGTTCCCTGAGCCATACCCTGGGGAGTCTAACCTGCTTGTCTACTTTCAGCTGAGCTGGCTCTGCCTCAGCCTTTTTTTGGGGAGGGCATAACCTCCACATACACCTGGCAGGGTCTAATCCAGCTAGGATGTGGTGTTTGTGAGGTCCACGGGACGAGGTGAGAGATGAGAATTTGACTCCATGTTCTCAAAAGGCTGATTTATCATTTTATGATATTATATTATGGTATATTAAAGAATGCTATACTAAAACTATACTAAAGAAAGAGAAAGGATACCTCAGAAAGCTTAACAAGAATGAATAATAAAAACCCATGACTGACTCAGAGAGTCCAACACAGACTGGCCATTAAGAAAAAATAATTCGCGTAGAACCAATGAAACATTCACCTGTGGTAAGCAATGTCCAGACCACATTCCAAAGCAGCAAACACAGGAGCAGCAATCAGGTAATTATTGTTTTCATTCCTCTCTGAGGCTTCTCAGCTTCCCAGGAGAAAATCCTGGGCAAAGAGGATTTTTCAGAAAATATCATGGTGACACTAGGATTAGGCCCAAAATTATAAAAGGGCAGAGTAAAATTTTCCCTCGTTCAAGTCAATGGAACTTTTGCTGTAGAATCAGGGGCCAGAAGATAGTTTTGACCATTTGATGGAGAAAGAGGTTGGAAATACCACCCTTTGGGCCCTATCTAGAGTACTGCACCCAAACTGGGGCCTGCCAGGCATCAGTGAACTGGAGAAAGTTTAGAGGAGGTGGCCAAGATGGTTAGGGCAAGATCATTTTCCCTGTAAATATGGACAAAAAATCTGTAAGAGGCTGCACAGAGGGGTCACAGTGAGGCCATCCTTGGAGGCTTTCAAGCTCTGACTGGCCAAAGCCCTGAGCAACCTGTTCAGAATTCAGGGTTGATCCTGCTTTGAGCAAGAATTTAGGCTAAATGTGTTCCAGCTCTCTTCCAACTGGAGTTATTCTGTGGCTTTGTGATTTTACCAGAAGATACAATTCCTCTTTATTCCTCCTAATCTCCCTATCTATATCTAATCTCTAAAAAGCTTCATCCCTATGGTGTCCTGTGAAGCAGCAACAATAAAAATACTGGAGAGCTTCTTTTCTGTAACAAATGGGAATGTATTTAGGTAAAAAGTAGCTAATCACTGAATAAGGTCTTTAATTTAGTGTATGTTATACTTGCCTGTACTGAGGTAAGTGTTACCATTTCAATCAACATGACTATTTTGGTGCAGGCAGAAGCAGTGAACAAATTGTCAGATAAAGAACAGTGACTCATTCACTTTCTGCCTCCAACATAAATATTAGCTGCTCTCCAGTAAATGTAACTCATCTGTGCTTAGAAATGCATTACTCTGCTGTTAAAATGCTCCTTCTTCCAATTATTTACCCATATTATACAGGCTCAGCATTAACTTAAGCTTTTCACTCTGATGGAATTAGACACAATAATTACTTTTAACACATTGTCTGACTGTTTTCCTTATCAGGAGCTCAGGTTTGCATTCCCACCTTTAGACTCAAACTCTGTCTAATAAAAGAAGAGAATCTGGGCAATTAGGCTGGAGGGTCAAAATAATCCTGACAATTACTTTTCATTCTAATAGAGATTGTAAAGCACTAAGAATTTTCTCTCTGCATCTTGTAAGTTTTTCTCATCATCACCCTTCCAGGCACACTTAGAAATAGATGCTTTGTGGTTTATGTTCTATAACCTCAGCGGCTTTGGGGTCTTGAAAGCCAATTTTAAAGGCTCAGAAAAATCACAGCAAAACAGCTGCTTGGTTTTATGAAATATAAATGGTATCATTGAAAATGCACAGATGGCTTTTTGGTGATGCATTTCACAAACATGCTTAGATGTTGTTCAAAATATGAATTTGAATAAATCTGTGATTAATAATTTTTTAGTTGGTGACAGCAGCTACTGGGGTGAGAGCAGGTAGTTAGATAACATAGGTTTATTTTTCCTTTTTTTCTCTTTTTTTTTTTTTTGCATTTGTTGAAAATAACTAAAATCACTTTCTAGTTAGCTTTTAACCAAAATTCAGTCTCAAATATGGTTTTACTTTGGCTTTGAATAGTGTGGAAACATGGGATGGAGTATTGCCACTGCTAGAAACAAAAATGTAGATTCATTGCAGCTTGAACCACTGCATTCTTTGTATGAAGAGAGTGTGTTAGTGTAGGTTTTGTCTTGATACAGTGTGCTACACTCATGAGAAAAGAAGAAAGAGGAAGAGATATTACCCCCTTCACACCATGTGCAGAATAATTTTGAGTCATGGACATTTGAGTGAAAAATACCCAGAATTTTTTAATATGTCTGAACAATAATTGCCTTTAGAGAGGGAAAAAAAGAACCTTCACTGAGTGCTGGTAGGGATTTCTTCTGTGATTTAAGCAGTCTCTGAAAGGAGGTTGTTTATTTTGGCTACGCCGCATGTCAAGAATGGTTTGAAAGAAGCAATCGAATGCTTTTCCTTGCATACAGATCATTCATTATATAGCTATCAATAACTGCCTAATAAAACTAGTCCAAAATAAATCATGCTTTCTTAACTGCTTGGTAAACGTTGGCCAACACTTCAAGACACTTCTCAATACAGTAGCACTTTACAAAGGCAATCTATACTCTAAGCACCCATTACTGTTACCAATTCATTAAAATGTTAAGTTAATGTATTCAGGCTCCTTCATTGGGAAGTGAAAGGCAGCAACAAAGCCAACAAAGATGCATGTGTCTGATTATACTATGCCAGAAGTAAATAATAGAGCGTTATTCAATTCATAGCACAAGTAATGGATTTTGGATAGCAGCACACATCCATTTGAAAAATGATGGACATGTCAAAATGAAGTATGCCATAGGCAAAAAGTACAAACTTCTGAAATGGATGATGATAAGTTCAAGACCTGTGCCTGAAATTTTGAGGCTCAAATAAGTCTCATTTGTTTCTTTAAAAAATAAATTAAACTGACCGGCAACCCCATTTTATTTAATTAAAGTGTGTGATGTTTAGTGAAACATTCACAGGATTTTTCAGCATATGCCTTGTACCTGTAAAACTTAGAACAATTGGAAGCATGTATTGGAACTGAGGCAGTACTGACAGGAAAGCACACGTGTTTAAAATACTTTGTATTAATTAGAAGCGTTCAACTTGGCACTGAAGCTTCAGGCATGTTTGGGATAGATTTTATTGAAAATAACAGGTAATTACTAGAATTCAGTCCTTCTAAACATTCAAGCCTGGCAATCTCAGTGCAGGCATCTGAAATCAATGAATGAAAATTCTGTATGGAAGTGTTGGTCCTGAAATCCAATACAGAAGCCCATATTCCCCTAATAGTCTTTTAGCTGTGGTAAAACCTGGACATAAAGTGCATTAGCTGAGTAAATCTGCTTGATAAACAAAGGGCATGGGGTCTGTCCTGTTCCTTTGCAGCAATGAGGATGGGATGACTTGCATTTAAGCATCATGAGTAGGTCTGACTCTTTGCTCATTGGAGTGCTCCATGCATTGGGCAGACCCAGAGCAGCTTCAGCCTGTGCTGTGGAGTTAAGAGGTTTTGCTGTCCCTTTCATGGGCAGCAGTGGAGTTTGCTTTTCAAAGCATGATTTTCCGTGACTTAATCAAGGGAACCCTCTGGGATCCAACTCTAACTCATTTTTCTGCTGCCTCACTGCCACCTCTCCTGCTTGCCATCAAGTGAGGAGGGTGAAGGGAATGCAGTGGGATCGACTGGCACAGAGTTTCATCTGCATGAGAGGGCTCCACCACTGTGTGGCTGTGGCACTGAGGGACGCGATTTAGGGGGGGACTTGTTGATTTTACATTTGCAGCTGGTCTTGATGATCTTAAAGTTCTTTTCCAAACTAAACTGAGGGGAAGTCAGGAACTCAAGCATTACATCTCCTTACCAGCCAGACCCAATCACAGCCACCCCTGTGGCTCAGAGCAGGTGTTTAACCCAGCCTGGGGGGGAATTTTGATGGACTGCTGACTATTTAGGTGTTGCTTGGCATGTCCTAGTTGGTCAAACACATCCCAGGGACTTGTTTATCTCTTGTCAAGCACACACAGCTTGTACAGAGGTGAAAGAACATGTAGAGGCCTGCCAAAGGAAGGGGGTTAATGGAGCAGGAGGAAAACTGTAGTGCACCTAAAATCTGCTGAAGGGGTTACAATAGATGGGTAAAGGAAAGGATGCTGGTGGGAATTGCTGGAGGAAGGAGCTATGGAAGTGTGGCAGAACTTTTATCTGGGGAGAGGAGGTGCACACGGGGGGCATGTAATGGGCACTGAGGGAAGGAGTCTGGATCCAGAAAGTATAAGAGGAAAAGGGGTTTTTATCTACTATGGGAAAATTGGAGTTTTAAATGGACAACTTATCTGAATCTGTTACTAAAGATCTTCCGAGATGGAATTTCTGAAAACTCCATAGATAATTAAGTATTTTTACTGCTGAAAGCTTTTCCTAATATCTACTCTTGCTGTAGTTGAAGTTCATTAGCTTTTTCCTGTCTTCCTTTGTCACGGGTAAGAGCTTTTTACAGCACTCTTTGCACAGATGAACACTCTTCTATGCTGCCTCTTAGCATTTTCCCTAAATCAGCCTAGCCCAAGTTTTTGCAGAAAACTGTAATCTTTTTGTCACTCTCTACTTCTCTCCAAGTGTTCCATACCTGCACCAGCAGCATGCTGGTCAAAAACCAAAAGTACTATTCTCACACAGTCCTTGTGAGCCCCAAGGGGAAGGGAAAGATTACCTTATGTGATGGCTTTATTAATGTAAAACTCTATGCCTTTTTCTCTAATCTAATACATTTGCAAACCTGTCAATTTAACACACATCCTATATTTTATCATCTGGGTCAGACACAAATCATGGAGAGACTGCATCCCTCCGCAGAGAGGCATTGCTTGGGATTGTCCTCTGGCAATGTATGCACTCTGGATGTTTTTCAGGAAGCTTTGGATTCCATTCTCTAGCTTCTTTGACACTCTATTTCTTAGGTTTCTTATGAGTATGTCCTAGGAGATAAGATCAGAAACCTTACTCAAGTCAAGATATCTGATATTTATTGCAACACCTCTCTAAATGCAAGCTGTTTACCCTGCCAAGGAAAGCAACTAAATTGGTCTTACAACGTTTGTTCTTAGTGACTACTTATTGGCTGTTTCTAGTCTTTCTTATTTTTCTTTTAATTGCCTATACATTCTTCAACTGGGTTTTTTGGGGGTTTTTTTTACTATTCCTTCAAGAACTGAAATTGTATTATCTGTAATATTCTTTGTTATACTTTACTGTACAGGAGCATTGTTTTTATCCCTCCGCAGTCTTTTGGGTCTCCACTTATTTTTCAGAAATTCTTAAAGATAATCACTAGGAAATCTGAGACTACTTTAGCCAGTTCTACAAAAGTATTTTACAAGAAATTTAATCAGACCCAGCCACTTGGAAAACATCTAGCTTATCTTTATCTTAGTGCTCATGGCACTGCTCTGAGAGATCATTCATCCTTATCTATAGGTGTTTAAATAAGTAAGCACCTTAATTACAGCTGACCTTTTTAATAAAGAATGAAATGAAAAAGGCACTGATGTTGAGATTAAGTTCACCATCTCAGCTTTCTCTGTTACTTCTTGTATTAGAGCCTATATTATGCTAAAAACTGCATTGTCCATAAAACAAAGAGGAGGAAAGGACTTTCCAGACCCCCTGAACCCATGGCAATTAAAAACCCACCCTATCACAGTTTGGATCAAATTTTGCTGGAGGCACAACAAATATGGCTGGGATGTGCTCAAGTACTTTTATATTATTTTGAGTCATCCCTGACAGGAAGGGTAAAAGAGGAACATGGGAATGTTTGTAAAGTGTCAGTCATGTCCCCAGTGGTGAAAGTAATGTGAGATTGGCACCAGACTCAACTGCAAATGGCTCTAAAAAACCTGCTAGTCTGCCTTGAACAAAAAAGGTAATCTCTTTTTTATGCCATCTTTTTAAAGGTTTTTCATGTTATGCTCTGACATAAGAGAACATTAGCTACAATAGAGAATATCAGTAAGCCTGAGTCCTGGGTGGGAATATGATAGGAGCATAAAACAAGACTCCATAAATCTTAAATGTTTTGGCAAACGAAAATCAGCACTCACAAACTCTGTAGTTCACTGGGACAGCAGCATACAACAAGGGCTTTTTCCCAATGCACTTGCAGGGCTGAGCCCATTATTTTTCCCTTTCACATCCACACTGCTCTCCAAGTGCATATTTTGAAAAAAAGCCTAAAGGAGCGTGAATTTACACACTATTTACTATTATTTACAAATTTACTACCATTTACAGAAAGGCCAAGACATTCAACAGTTTTGTTTCTGACTCATGCATAGATTTGCCTTTTATTGCCAAGGGTAAGGTATGTGGTCATCAGGTCAAATGGGAAAATCTCACAGGATTTGTGTAATACCAGAGGAAAACATCACAAAGGGCAAGTATTAGCTCTGACATTTCCTTAAGAAAAAAAGAAAATAAAAAAGGGCTGCAAAGGCCTTTAACATGACTTTATCATCTTGAATAGATCTTACAATAGTCTGGACTTCTTAGGAGGCTGCAAGAAAGCTGCAAGCACTAAAGGAATTGAGAGCAGTGCAGCATTTGGGACTTTACTGCCTTGGTGCTGGACCAATAATTTTAAAGAATAATGTTTCTGGAATTTCTATTGTGTAAAATAAGATGTTTCAAAAACACATATATGTGTATGCATGGGGAGAAATCCTGTTTCTGATGAACTCCTTAATCTCTTGTCCTTTCTGGAAAAATTGATTTCAGGGAAGGAATGTTCAAAGGCATCTTCTTGCAGTGATGTCTGTTGTGAGGGAGAAGGGAATAGGGCAAGATTTCCCTCACAACCTCACTATGTGGGATGCTGAGAAGGCTGAATTTCAAACCTGGTGGATGCCCTGAGTCTCTGGCTGCCCAGAGAACAATGGTGCTTCGGTCTTCTCAGCCTCCTGCCCCTGAGCTGCTGCATCCTCCTGGTGGTGGAACTCCAACACATCTGTAGGATTGCAGGCTGCTCAGCCCTGGCTCACTCCTCACCATTTGTAGGGCATGAAATAGCTAAGGGGGAGCAAAAAAAAAAGTACACGTGTAAGCAATATTCCAAGCTTCTGTAAAATGCCTGTGTTGTGCCAGATGGGAAAATATTAGATAAACTTACAGTAGCTTAATTAAATTAGGATGAACTTAGGAAAATTATGAAGTGATGGTGAAAGGTGGTCCAGAAGAAGCTGGCAAGAGGCCATGCTGAAAAGGAAACTCTTATGGAGTGTCTAGCAAAGTACAATTATCATATTATGGCATAATAATCCAAGAAATAAATAAATATTCACAATAATGATTTAATGTTTTCATCAATGATCTCAGTACAAAAAGTGGGAGAGAATTAATGCTTTTTTTTTTTTCCTGGTGGTGCAGATGTGGGACACGTTAACAATAAAAATGTGAATTACCATATTATATAGAAATAATTAGATGACCTTGAGATCAGGAACCATTTAAATGTGATGGAACATTATAGTACAAAATGCAAAGATATGCACTTTGGGACCATGAACAAGAATTTCAGGCATTAACTGGTGCTTGAGCTGGGAGCAGTGAGGGAGCCAGGTCATGTGTTTTAGTCAGCTGCAGACATAGTTATGAAAAAGCTCATTGGGTCATAAGTTATTAAATTCTTCCTTTAGTGTAGTGACTTCCTTGCTGTGTACAAGGCTGTATCTGAAATATCGTGTGCATCTCTTTGTATAATCCCACAAAAATTAATTTAAGATGGAATGAGTGAGATGGGCACAACAGTCTCAGCAGGCTGTCTTATGAAAGGAAATCAAAAGTGTGCTTTCTTCAGGCAGGAAAAAATCAAGGCTGAGAGAGGATGTGACTGATATATACAGATTTACCAGAGGAGGGGACACTAAAGGAGGGAGGAGAGGAAAATGGCTCTTTGAGCACAAAGGACAGCATTGACACAAGAGCACTTTCATATGTAAAAACAGGCAGAGCACTTAGGAGTTTTCCCATGGTACGGATGGCATGACTCTTGCAACTTGCTTTTAAGATAGGAATTGATGAGTTTTAATTAAGATTTTAAGAGATCATGTTACCTAGGACAGCAGAAGGCTGCAGGCAGATGTCCATCTCACTCCTGTGCTCAAAGCTTCATTGTGGACATCCCCATTCTCTCCACCCCCCTGACTCCCCTCTTTTTTGTTTCTTCCTGCTTGCTCCCCTCTCCAGAGCTGCCCAGATATATCTTATTTCTGTTATTTGCGTCATTTATTCTGCACATGGTTTGAGGACGTTTTTCCTGAGATAAACTTGCCTTAGAGAGGGAACAAAGATTCCTGCACTTCATTCAGCCCTGTAGAGACATGCAAGAGCTGCACTCACTGTGTTGCCTGCTTTTCTGATGGAAAAGAAATTCTCCTTCACACTGGGTCTGCCTTTTCAGTTCACAGACAAGAGGAGGGAGATGCACTGAATGTTTGAAGCAGAATTTAGAAATCATACTATTCAATTACTAGGAACTCTGATGGTTTTGCCTAACATCAGAGAAAAGCTCCTTGTTTTAATATTCAGATAGGTCCATAAAGTAGTTATTGTTTTCCTGGCCATACAAAGTATGCTGCCATATGTTCACAGTCAGAAATGGCATGAGGTACTAGTCATAATGGTTTTTATTTATGACAGTTTCTGGGATCCAGGACTCTAGCTATAATGGCTCAGCAGGTTTCCACAGCTCAGCTGTGAGTAGACCTAATTCTGATTCATTCTGAGTGTTCCTTCAGTCAAAGGCAGGAGCAAATAGAAAAGATACTGCTGATAAATTGCAGATAGAAGAAAAATTTAAATCAATATAACAATTACAGTTGATCCAATCAGAAACAAGTAGAGAAATTAAGAGAAGTTCAAGAAAGAACAAGGGGATAAAATCCACCGTGATTAGTACTAAGTGTGTAGTGCTTATCACAAGATTCACATACTTTGATATTATGCAGCAGAATAAAGAATACAGGGAAAAAATGCTGCTGAGGAGGAAACTATGTACACTCAAGGGTAAGTGGTTTGCAGAGACAGGAGTGGTTTTAAAAAGTACCACCCATGGCATCATATTCAGCTCTGTCTTGCACCACTTTTCCCTTTCCCACTGTTGCTCCTGTGGGATTTTTTTCAGCCAATTGCCATCTCAGTAGTCAATAAATTTCAAATTCAGTAGTTAAAAAGATAGAGATTACTGAGAGGTTTTGCTCTGCCCAAAAGGAGCATCTGCTGCAGGCTTGCCAGGTTACAGGATGCAGAGCAGCCCATTCAGTGCTGTGCTGGAATGGCCACAAGCCCTTGCTACTTTCATGATCTCTGCATGGGGCAAAAGATTAGTTGTTGTTTCTGCCAAGGGTTTAGCAAGTCCTGTTTAAAATTTAGTGTCACTTTGCAGGAAGAACTGCAACCTCTCAGGAGTCATAGGTGGGGGAAATGAGGAGTTCTGTAGGACCATCTGATGGCATCCCCATCAGCAGGGCAAAGGCTTGAGGGATAGTGGGAGAAAATTATGCTAAAGTGAAGAGCATGCTGCCTCTTGAATGCTTTATCAGAAAGATTTAAAAACTAACATATTTGTAACATGTTTCACTCATATTCAATCCTTTTGGACTGTGTAGTTGTGTTTACTTGAACAATTTTTTTACCTAGCAGAGGGGAAATCACAGCTCACCAAGCAGCAGCCCGCTCAGAAGCCCTGTGAGCTTGCTGGGATCTATAGGAACTAAGTTAAAATGGTTCCCAAAAATATGCTGCTCACATCTCAGCCCATGTCCTGTCTCTTCTGCTCCTTGTTCCTGGTTGTTTCCTGTCTGTCAGAATGAAGGATTAGCCCTCACCTAGCACTGGCCTGTGGCCCCTTGGCACAATCCCAGGTGTTTTGGGCTCAGCCAAAAACACGTTTGTGTGTTTTTGGGTTTGTGATGAACTGGGGTGTAGTTCCCATTCCGGTGGACACAGACCTTCCTTCTCCCACTCCAGTCTAGTGAAATCACTCAGTTTGAGATGTGTTCTCCAGGACTCTGAGCCAGGGGAAGCCACAGACTTGGTGGAAGTCAGATGGTGTTGTTTGCTCCCTGCATTGTGTAAACTGGGATCCAGTCACCCACCTTGGACACAGCTTGACTCCCTGCTGGGGCAAGACCTGTGTGTGCAGCATCCCTTTCCCACAGCGACTTCCAAGGAGAGGAAAAAAAAATTGTACAAGTGAAGAGAGTGTGAGTACATTCTACAGGTCCAAAACAGCTCCTCTGAGTTTAGGGGTGGCTGTTGACAGCCCTTGACTGCTGGATACAGGCTGTTAATACAGCAGGTCCTCACTTCAGTTCTCAAATTGGTATTTGACCAGAAGTAGTAAGCAGGCAGATATTCATCCCTTCTTCTCTCACTGACATGTGTGCTGTAGATGGTTTGAGACTGACAGTTTTCCCCGCTGGTCACCCTGGAGGGTAATTAATAGCCAGGATGCCAGTTTGACTCCTGAGCTGCTGCAGTGCTTGCTTAAATAATAATTTGTCCCTTCCTTGGATTTTGCAAAAAGGCCAGAATTTAGCAATTGGTCTTGAATGTGAAATACTGTATCTTTTCAATGGACACTTGAACTTAGCTGAGCTCAACCTAATGTGGCACTTTACTGTAATCCAGTTGTGATAGCCAGGAATTAATTTTGTCTGTGTTGCCTGCCATGTAAAAGTAAACTTTGACAAGACACAGATGCCTCATTCTATAAACTCATCACTGACTTTTGTAAGACCTGAAGTGACTGAAACAAAACAGAAATATTTATGGGTGTCTGAAATCTGTTTGATAGACTGGGATCTGTAGAGTCATTGCTTCCCTGCAGGAAATGTCCCATTCCCATTCCCAGCAGCCAAGTGCAGTTGAATCAATTTTGTTTAAGAAAAAAAATAATAATCTATAGGACACACACAGCTTTTTTTGGCTAAATTCTGATGAAGTATTACTGTGGCTTTTTTCCCCCCGGGCTGCTGGTGGAGAGGCATATATCCTCTATTTTCTAGAGCAGATCTAGGTCTCATGGGAGCCTGCATCTTTATTGCCACGTAACTCATGTTGTAGGCTCTTCTGCCAATCTACCAACACAAACAATAAGATTATTAAATATATAGCGTGGTTTTTGCTGCCTCTTGAAAATAATTGAAATAAGGATTAGCTTTACTAGCTTTTTCTTCCATCAGCAAAATGGAGAAAAAAAATTGACTCACATCTAAAAATCTAGTAGTTCATAGTTTGTACTTAAATTCACAGAACTAAGTGACACACACCCTGGACTGGGTTACTCCTCACAGGAAGACAGCAGGTGCCATTTCCATGTATTCTGCAGGCACTACTCCTTGAATTTTGGATGAGTGAAATGAGGGATTCCTCTTCATCCGCCTCCAGGTGTCAGCTCCTCCAAGAGGGAAGAGGCAGAAAAGCAGTGATGGAGACTTGGCTCCCAATGCTTGCCAAGCACAGAGAAAGAGCAGGATGCACCCCCTTTGCTCCAGGAAATCCTGTCAGGCAAGGCTGCCTTCAGACAGGAGCCATACCCAGACTCCCTCAGGACCAAAGAGTTTTTTGGTTGTTTTTTTTTGGTCCCATACTGTGGGCTGCAATGTGAAAGCTATACCCAGGGCTCAATCTGCTTACTTCAAACATCCAATATCCTCACTGCTTTGCCAGGAAGGATTATACATTTTTCACAAAGTGAGCAAGTATGCTTTCAGAGAAAAAATATTTCCATGGCTACAGATCCTTCTCACACCGTAGAATTGCTTATGCAACTCAGCTAGCACAGAGCTAATGAAATGAGAGGAAGTAATTAAATGAAAGGATGGCTGGGTGTTTGATGTCAAATTTCTGTTTTACCCCTGAGACCCCAGGGAACAGTCTCAGGTGGCCAGGAATGCTGTCAAAGTTTGTATTTTGCATGAAGATTGCACTCCATTTTTGATCCTGTGGGTTTTTGCTGCTGCATTGTGCACAGAAGTGGCCCTTGTGCAGTTTTGTAATTGCAGTTAGTCCATATGCTGTGCTGTGCACTCATCTCACATGGAAGGAAACATACCTGTTATGCAAACAGGAATTTGACTCGCGTTGCTGGTATGAAAGTGTAAAATTGTAGAGGATCTAAATAGCCCTAAAATAACAAAAGGCATTTATCTCCTTGTGCAATACTTTTGCAATGTGAAGTACTGGAATTTAGTTCTCCCTGGCATCAACAGATGATGGTGCAGGGAATATCTGGCAGATAGTGTTTGCCTGTAGGGCACATCCTCTTGATGCCTAGGCTTCCATATTTTCTCTGAGATTTTCTGCAATATGGATCATGAGAGCAACATAAAATTTCCTTTTTTCTCCCTAAGCTCAGTAGGAGTTTATTAACAGGTAAAGTATACCAGGTCAATATAAAGGACTGTGAGACTCTAAGTGGGTTCTTAAGCATCAAATTCTTATTGTTGGTTTATCTTTAATCACTTTTTAAAATTGCTTTCATAGCTATGCAGACTAGGTAAGTAGGAGGAAGTGCTCAAATTTCTGTTCATCTTTAAAACCCTGTCAAATACTTTTTAAATACCTCCGATCATTTCCCTTAATCCTGCCATTGTAATGAACCTAAGATGGTTCTCCATTTAATTTAACGAGGTGAAGGCATTTCTTAAGGATTAGATATTAGCGTGACATACATTTGTAACTTTAAAAATATCTGGCAAACTAGAAAAAAATTCTGTGCTAATTGAAGGACAGCTTCAGTAAAGATAAAATGAAAGGCTCCTCCTAATGGTGCAAGCGTGCACCAAAACAGATGGAAGAGACATTTCACCAACATCTCCTAAGTACAAATAAGTAAATGTGACAATATTAATTTGAGGGAAAGGACATGATTAGTACCCTTTGACTTTTTTCTTTTTTTTTTTTTGTGGCAGCTGAGCCTAATGTATCCTATTTATATGACTGTGAAGAGCTTGCAGTCATATTGTAAAGATTTCTAAGGGCCAATTTGAAAGAGATTGCACTATGAGTGTCAAGTTGACAGGCTCACATCCTCTCCTTGATGTGAAGTGCTAAGTTCATGAAGATGTCAATGTGTTGCCTTGCCAAGTCTCCCAGCTGGAGAGTAATACTGCATAATAGTCATGAGACTTCAGATCCAACATTATCAGCTCAACCATTGCAGGGTTTCACAGGGAAAACCACAGCACAAGAAAGTAATTTTCAGATAAGTTACATTCAATGGCAGTATCGGAATTGATTTCACATCGCTGGGCAGATGCACAAAATTCACGCTTGCTCTTTCAAGTCAAATAATGTTCCTGGTAACAGTCAGTGGAAGCTTTGCCTGGGCTGGCAAAAAAATCATGAACTCAAAGCAATTTCAGGCTGTTTCAGGAGATGTGCATACATTAGCACATATGAGTAGCATACCTATCTACATTGCAGTTCTAACATTCTCCTGGTCTTCTTTCAATATTAGTCTGAGCTGTGATCAGCAGGGGTTATCTGAATTGGAAGCTCCTTGATTAAAATGAGTGAGGAAAGATGGGCCAAACACTGCTGTAATTTGAAAGCTCTTGACACCTGGTCTGAAAATGGCTCCTCTCGTCTGTGTCTGAGCAAAATATTGTCTGAGCCAGGGCACATTGTGAAGTCAAGGCACACGATGGGATTCAGTCTTTTCTCTCAAAAGAGCCCCTGAAATTAGTGGAACAGTATGGAAGTGATAGCTGAAAGGATATGGAGCTTATGTGATTGGATTTACTTGTGATGGGATGTCTTTAATTTGGATGGCTGCTTTCGAGATGTGCTCTGAAGCTGTGCTGAGTGTGCCTATCCTTGTGAACAGGAGCCCTCACCCTCTAAATAGCACTTCTATCCATCTAATGAATCAATCAATCAATCAATACCAGCTTAAAGAGCTGTGTTCTGAATGCTAACCAGTTGGGTTTTTTTTTTTTCTTGCTTCACAGTGCGGGTGTTTTCTGTATGAAACTTTTGCCATTGTTTTTGGTTTGTACTTGCTACAATACAAATTCTGCTGAAGTGCACGCCTCCCAATAGTCAGCTTGAAAGTTGTCACCAGGCTTGCCTCTCTCTGAGGCACTGTTTGCTAAGCAGAGGAAATTGTCCAGCTTGTCAATGCCAAGGTAATAAAACAATGTATGTAAAGTCCAGAGTGTGACTTTTGTCTCCCTTGGGTGGCAACCTTAAAGTGTCTGATCTGTTCCATGTCATATTCATGTCTAGAAAGGAGGCTTTGACTGCTGCAGTGTAACTCTATTTTATCCTTTATCCAAAAAAGAATATAGGGATGGCATTTTCCATGCTGATTAGGCCAATAAGAGTCATTCCCAGATCTTCTGGGGTAACCATTGCAAAGGCAGTGCTAGACTGTGGTCCAAAGGCTCTCTCCTTTCCACAAGTGCAAAGGAGAGGGTGGAGTACCCACCAGTATCTTTGTGCTTCTGTGAGAACTCATTAAAAATCCTATACTACTTCTCAGTCCTGCCTTTTGGGACTGAAAGGAAAAAATATGGAGATTCTTTGAGAAGGGTAGTCTCCTGTCAGCCAATGAATACTTCTCTTGAATTCTCACGTTTCAAGGTCTTGCTTTTCCCAACAAGCAGCCTTTGGGAACCACCTGATTTCCCCTCAGGATTGCATGTAGGCATCTTTGCAATGTGTCTGGGAGGGGAAGAAGCATTGGCTCCACCACAAGAGTCTAAATTTTGTCACACTCAGGGCTTCAATGCCTAAATGATTGATGTCCACAACCTTCCACCCACCAGTATTCCTTGTGTACTGGCATTCCATCAGTGAAAAGTCCTTATGTTAAAATTATGGACTGGCTAGCAAACCAAAGCACCTTAGCAGATGAAGACTTTTCTGGTTGCCTTGTAACTCAGAGTCCTGAGACCTTGAATTGTGTAATGCTTTATAATTGTACTTTAACCAAGCAACCATCCAGCCTCTCCTGCATCTAGGAAGGAATTTACTTTGGTTAAGGCCTTTGAGAGACTCTGTAGTAGGATTATCTGCTCCTAACTTTGCTAATGTACCAGGAGACTTCCTTTCATGAGATTTTTCCCTTACTCTAGTCGTTTGTCTTCTCCGTGGCTTTTGGACTTTTGCCAAACAAAACAAAGCAGGGAACATGATCTTTGACACAACTCCAATAATACTTTGAAGATTCTTGTCTAATGTGCTGGAGACATTTTAAAAAACAAGGAATAAGTGTAAGTAATTAAGGAAATACCTGTCCTCAGGCAGACATCAGATTAAAATACTGAACATTATTTCACTAGAACCTGTTTCCCTTTGTTTACTTGTAAAATATTCCAGGCAAATAAATTTGATAAGTCGTACTCAGGGTTGGTGAGTTATGAGAGTGGAAGTTTCATTGCTGTCCTGGTCCCAGAAGACAGTATCTTTATTACCTTTTTGGCTCAGATTCTGGGCATAATATTATGTTTAAAAACATAGATCAAGCAGAAAAGCAATAGTTTTTATGTAAAGTGTGCTGCTTTTAAAAGATGCAGGAAACCGAGTTGTTTTTCTTCATATGGATATGAAAACCTATTAGAAAAATTGGAATGATTCACTTTCTGTGCATTAAACCCTTGCTGCACCTTGCTGTGACACTTCATGCTAGAAGACTCACGTTTATGTGACCCATAAGTTTTCTAAACCACCTGCATTAGAGTAGTTATTCTAACCAACACAGGCAGGGTCTCAATTTTTGTGTTCTCAAAAGCAGCACCCAGGGTGGCAGGAAGAAGCCCATTAGCCAGCCCCTAAGCTGGCATGATGAATTCCCTCCCTCCTGAAATCACCCACAACCCCACCTCAGAGCCATTTGGCAGAGCACCAGATGAATACACACACGTTAAATCCTTCTGCACCTTACGAGGCACTGACTTCCTAATGGAAACTGTTTTCCAATGTGAGCAAAGGCTAATCCATAACTTACATACTTGGGAAAATCAGTCAATAAACACGCCTGTGACAATGGGATTTTTGACAAGAAGCACTGCAAAATCTTATTTACCTCCCCTGAACAGCCGGCAAATACACACCAGGGAAACTTACTTTTGATGTAGACATATAACTTAAATAATGCTCAAATGACTGGTGCAGGCATTGGCTACAGAGGATAAAAAAGAAAGCTGGATTAACTAAAAATAGTTGTATTAAAAATCAGTGTATTTTCCTCCTTGAGGAGAAGAGGGAGAAAAAAAAATCAACCCACAACTCTAATCTTGGACTAGAAGACTACAGGTAGAAAAGTTCAGGTCTTGCCCTTCTCATTTTTGAAAGACACTTTTCTAGTTCAAAGGGGCTTTGGTTTAGCTTCAGGGGAAATATCAAGGATTATAATTGGAAGACTTTTCTAGTTTTTCCTAGCTGGATTTCAGAAATACCTTATGTACTTAACAAAGCCACACACAGAAAAAAAGAACAGAGCAACTTTGAAATAAACCTTCCATTCCTCCTGCTGCTGTGCAGTCTACACTGTCACCCTGCATTTTCCCTGAGAGGGAGGAGCACGGAACAAGGGATGAAAGCTATTGGAAAATGGAGAAGTGCAAGATTAAAAATAAATCAAAAAAGAGAAGGCATGTCAAGAGAGGTGGATTTACAGCAGCTACCAAATTCTTCTCTTAAATGGGTACGTCTGGAAAGATTTAGCTATATTTAGTGGGATATTTCTGCAATTAATTACAGTGCAATTGATTAGGACTTTTTGTGGAGATCATGAGAGGATGGCCACCAGAAACAGCTAATTTTAACAATCTGCCAACCTTTGCTATGCTCTAATCCTGCTCCCACTGAAAGCCCTGGGAAATGAAATGCTGGCCCTACTGCAGTCAGGGGAGAGGTGTGGCTGACTTTGGGGATAGCAGTGGCAGAATTTCGCCCTGGGAAACACAGTTGTGACATTAATGACTGTATAAACATTTGTGACTGTGCTTTTTGTTTGAGATGAGGAGCTGCTAACTTTTGTCCTTTTCTCTTTCTTCTTAGCAAATAATATATTTTATTTTTCCTGTCTTTTCTTGGTGCATAATTTGCTCATGTTCTGATTAGGTCTGGTCTTCTGGGTACAGAAGCATTAAATATTGAGAATGAATCATTTCATCAATTATGCAGTTAAGGTATATTAAAACAATAAAGAACACACCTTCTTTTTTTAACTCCCTGGGCTGGAAACTCTTATTTTGAAAACAGCATTTTGAATGGTGTAACTTGCAGTAAATTAACCACTTTACATACTAAGAATGAGAAATTTTTGCATTTGGATATTTTAAGATCTCCTAACAAAGAAGACTTGCTATTTTTTTGAAATTGTTTCTGGGTTGCACAATAGCTGAAGACACACAAATCATTTCAGTATTAAAAATATCTGAAAAGGTTGGTAACTACTACCAATGATCACCCAGAGACACTTCCTCACACCTTAGTAGTTGCTAGGAAAATATTTTCTTAAATGTATTTTCACCTGCTTGCTGTTCAGAATTAAAAAAGAGGTTTTAAAAACTCATGATCCTGTACAGCATTCCTGAGTCGTGAGGAGGGAGGGGAGTGATCAGCTGGTCCTTTCTGTCAGTTTAGCTGTCAAAAATATATCAGCCAGAGTCCTTGACTATTTCACAGCTGGTCACTTCTGTAAACCTTCCAACTCCAGTGGAATTCCTTCTGCTGAAAAATTTCAACATTTTAATGACACAAACCTTATGTTTGCTGTTAAACCTTGGATCGCCTGACAGTTTGACTCCAGCTTTGTGTTCTTCTGTGAGACCACTTAGTGTCAGAGGTTTGTGAATCGTTGGGATCTTGTCACTCCAAAGAGTTTTGACAATGACACCCAGACACAAGCAGCTTTAATGTTTGACAATCAGTTTGTCTGATGTTAAGGGTAGTGGGAGCCAGGGCCTGTGGCTTTTATTCCCTTCTCCACCACTGATTTGTTATTGCAGCAGACACAGAGAGCCTTGTTGACAAGGCTTAGGAAGTTTTGTGCTTTATTCTGAAAGCACTGGCTCCCACAGACACTTTACAGGGCATCTCAGCTTGCCGTTGTTGACAAGAGGAGAAGCAAGAAAGGAGCCAATTTCAATTCACCTTGTTGGGAAGAGAGAAAAAGTAGCTCATGAAAATACTCTTTCTTTAGAGGTTATTTTAAAATATCAAAATAATTGCTTCTAACTCTAAAACCAGTACTGGTTCCAAGCATGACTACTGCACACTGTCAGATTCTGGATTCTGGCTTATGCTCAGACCTTTCTGTACTAACTAAACTCAAAGCAGTGTTTGGTTTTATCTTCCTCTGCTTTAGGAAATGTTCTCTTGCAGACTCCTGGCAATATTCTGAATATTAAATTTTAGTAATGATAGAAGTCTTTATGCTGACAGTGCTGACAGTGCTTCAAGAAAACTTGTGCTGCCTTCACTCTCCTTTTCCTTTCTTTTGAGATTTGAAAACTGTCATTGTTTTACCCAAGAACATAGAAAAGGATCTCAAGGTCAGGCTCTGTTACCAGTTTCCCATTGAGAACTACAAGAAGTCAGTGTTTCTGTTCTCCAGAATACAAGATGCAATGGTCAATTCCACACTGTGGCCAGTGTCTGCAATTACAGGGGCTTCAGTTTGAAGGGGAAAACATGGTTAGAACAGATGGACACAAAGTGGTAAAGGCAATGAATGAAGGTATAATATGATTATATTGGAAATACCTATGAGAATGCAACTAGAGTGGCTTTTCTTCTCTTCTGGTTTTTCTGGACTGTCACTATAGGACACGAAGGAACACAAGCGCACACCGCTGTTCTCAAAGTGAAGAAAAAAAGAAGTTTATTTTCTGACTCTAACATTTATAGTTTTCCAAAAGTAACAGTAGATTAGAAGGTGACAGTGCCACCTCTCCAATGACACTGGTCAAACTAACAATCTAACAACTTTCTCCTCTTCTATAAAAAATGCAAAACAATGACTTATTTACAGAAAGTGTGTGAGAAAGTTCACTACAAAAATGTCAACATCAGAAGGCTTAGAAAACCTTAAAAAACTAGGGTGACACTGGACTAAAACTTTTTTTTTCATGTGCTTATTCCACACTGCTAGTACAGCCTATAGTGAAATTTGAGACACTGGCCAATTGCTCTTTATGCTCATTCCCATCATATCAGGAATTCCTGATGTGTGGAGTACGATGGACACGTCCTTGCTAGCCATAAGTCATCGAGCTGTGGGCATCATGGTTATCTCATACTGTCTGTAATAAAAGTTATTACACATTTAGAAATAAATCTAGGTAGAAATAATTATACAGTTAGAGGTTATAAGATGTAAAAAGGCAAAACAAGCTAGAAAGTAACAAACAAAAGAACACCTACCCACCAGCTGTAAATCTATTTTGTGCTTTTCTAACAATGGCCAATTTTTAGCTTGTGTTTCTCTCCCAGGAGAGCATCCCAAAGCCTGAATTCATAGGTAAGATGTGACTGTGGGGAGAAAAAGGCTGCTTCCACCCCAAAACAGCAAGAAAAATGTACATCTGAGGGAGAGAGGAAGCTTTAACTCCCTCTCAGACCAAGGAGGTGACTGAGCTGAAGAAGCCACAGAGTGCAGCTCAGCCATTCTGCAAAGCATGGGATGGAGAGAATGTTTTCCTCACAGTGGACTGTGTATTTCAAAAGTGCTGCTAGGTCTATTTTTTATAAAGTCCAGGAGAACAGGCATGCAGCAAGCCTTGGCAGCTCCTGGGCCTTGGGGAACAAGAGCATGACGTTATTTTGTGAGGAATTTCTCAGAAAACTGAGAATGAAGGTGAGCTACTCAGCTCATTTCCAGTCTGAGATTTTTCTGGGTATGTGCTGGAGACACCAAACTCAAAAGCATATCATGACCAATGGTCTTGGATATTTACACGTTTGTGCAGGGGCTGGTTCAGGAAATCCACAAAATTAACATATCGTGAGGAAAAGTCCAGTGGGATGTGACACATTACTTCTAGTTTTCGTTATTGATTATGCTGCAGAGACTGACTCTTGTTCACCTTACACTTTTCAATCTCCCAGGAAAGTACAGGCTGTCTGTAGGGCTGGGGCTGTTCAAAGAGGCCTCTGCTGGCACTCCTGGTTCAGACCCTGATTGTAGACACATCTGAGTCCAAGTCTCTGAGTTATTCTTCATCTTACCTTGACAAAGTAGGTGAGCTTGGAGGTGGGGAGTGCATTTGATGGAATTAAGGGGAACAAAAGGGCAGCTTTGATATCATAGCTTTTGACAAGGAGAAGAACTAAAGAGAATTACGGTGACCTGAAGTTGCCACAGAGTCTGCTTTAGCTTGGATTTTGTTTAGCAGGCAGGCTGGGGGGGAGAAAAATCAATATTCTATTCTAGGTGGCAAATACATGTTTTTGCCTTATCTGTTATTTCTAAGGCATGAAATCAGCATCTAATAACACACCCTATGTATTGAAAACCAAAATGTTTTAAGAAAGTTTCTCTCTTGTGAAGAAAAGGGGGAAAATGCAATTTCCCTTTTAGTTTCCTATTATTGCTCTCCCCTCCCTTCCCTTCCAGGATTTGAAGGATGCCACCCCATAGGAATGGCTTTTACTATTTCACTTAATTTGCCTGGTGATTGTAATGTTCTGTGACTTTTTCCATAACTGTTCTATTGGAGAGGATGCCTCAGCACCTCCCAAGACATTACTGGGAAAGGAAGGTGGGAGGAACAGCGAAGGTTGAGCTGACTTCAGGACTGATGTGATCATGCAGTTGACAGTGGGAGGCTTTTTTGCTCCTTTGCAATAACATTTGCTGCTGTTGGAACTGTCAGTAAAGTGGGAAAAAGCAATTAATATTTTTGCCTCTATCTTTCACAAAATCCTTACTTTTCTGCAAGCAAAGCTCTTGAAAGAAATCATAGTTTACCTTGAGGAACAATAGGAGAAAAAAGAACTATAAGAACTCTCTACATGTCCTTTGCTCATTAGCAATGACAGACTGTGGAGGAAAGATATCCCACAGCACAAGTTTTGTAAATACAATTCCAATAAAATCTAATTTCAGGAAGAATAAAAATCAGAAAAGGAAGTTAATTGGACATTGCTTTTGAAAGCTGCTTTTTCTTCAACTTTTTGTGTTACCAAGTTCAGCCAAAATTTCTGACAGCCTGAAAGTGCAACACAGAGAGGAATCATTATACATTTTGCCCATTAGGTGGAATGATTTTTTAACAAAACACACATGGCCCTTTTGCAGAATTTGCTGAGAAAGGTGGAAATCTGCCCCTGTGAGTGATTCACCAAAGCTCCATTTATTCTGTTCTGTGCACCACTGATGTCCTGAGCCAAAAGGGAAGCAGCAGGAAACCACGACCTGTGCTCTGAGCAGTCAGACCAAATCAGGCAGTTTGATTTTCACAAGGTGATGAGCTGCTTTGGCTGCCACTGGAGCCCCCAGCTGCCTTCCTCGAGGGCATTGTGCATCCACGTAGACAGGAGACTGCTGCCCTCAGCAAAATCCCTCACTGGGTGTCCTGGGAACAAATGCTTTTCCAAGCATTCCATTTTCCAACATTTCCAAGTATCTGCTGGTCCTGAGCCTCCACTTGAATCTGGGATTGGGTGACCCTAAAATCTTTTAGAAACTCACAAAGATATTTGTAGGGGTTTGCTTTTACTTTTCCTCTTCAGTGAAATTGCAAAAAGCAAAACTCACACTGATGCAACCAGATTTAGTGTTTCATTCCTGTTTTGAAACCTTCAATCTCTACTGCATTAAATCTACTTTAAATCTGAATTATTTTTCAATGTAAATAATTAAAGTACATAAAGGGCAGTGCCTGAAAAACCAAGCTGTGTTCATGGCCTGATTTTTTAAGCACTAAGTAATGAAAATCCAGCTCTCCTTGGGTTGCGTAGGTGCTCAGTAAGACTCCCTGAATTCATTACAGATGATGCACAATGCCTGATTCATTTACAAGAGTGTTAAAGTTCCTATGTAAATGTCTTTGAAATGAGAGTGTGCCTTAAAAATGTTTAAGTCCTTGGGATGGCTCCTAAGAAGCAAATGTCTTTGAGATGCAAATATTTCCTTTTTTCAGTGAAAGGCCAGCTGTACCCAAAAAGTCTGTGCGTGGGATGGATAATGGTGCTTAAAAGCTTCAACAGTGTTAACACAAGGAAAGAATTTTCTCTGGCTTGCAGGTTTTGTACAGTATCTCCAACCAAGTCCAGCCTGTGTAAACTCTGACCTTAGAAATGAATCATCAGCCATATCAGGCACAAATGGATGAAACAACGAGGTTTAGGGGAGCCAGAGGGTTTTATCCCAGCAGATACTGATGTGTAGCTGAGTAACAGGTATATCTTTTTTCCTCAAAACCCCACTTAAAAATAATTGTAAAGGGTTGAAATATATTTCTGACAAGAATTTTTAGGTGATTTGATAAAGTCAAAAAAGGATCGTGATTCAAAAGTAGGAGAAAATTGCTGAAAACCCAGTTACATGTCTGTTGCTGAGAAATTCCTTGGTAATTTGTAGGGAAATGAGTTATGGCAAGGAATTGAAGAAAGACAGCTTGCCTTTTTCATCTGCTCTAATCAAAATTCTGCTCAGATGTGTTTCATGGGTTCCTCAGTCTGCCAAACTTGCAGATTTCAAAGTGGAGAGGTTTAATCTGGTTCCTGTTTTCCCATTGAATTGTTACCGCTTTAACCATTCTCTGCAGCACCTGCTCCTTGTTTCCTGCTGTGTGATTACAAACCTGTGTGCAGGTGGAGCTGCTCACTCTGTGCTGCCCCTCCACCCTGCCCAGGGCTGGGGATGCCGGGCAGGGCAGCTCCAGTGAGGCTTGGTGGGGCTCCCGCCCCCTGCCCAAGCCACCCAGGGCAGGGGGAGCTGCCCTGTGCTGCTGGGGAATGCCAGAGCTGCATTGCTCTGCACAAGAGCCTGGGGGAAGCATGGAAGGAATTGTAATTTGGGGAGTTTTGCTGGCAGCACAGATCAGACCTGTGCTCTGGGCTGTGCCTAAGCAGTAGCTGTCTTGTCTTTCCATCAGGGAGCAAAGCTTTCGTGTAATGCCTGCTTTAATTGAATTATGGATCTCTTGCTTGCCACGCTCCCTGAGTGACCCTGCTGGTATCACACACAAATATTGAACAAGGTTGTTTTGCTCAATATTCTGTAGCATTTGTGGCTACATGTGTGGGGTTTATAGGTATAGCTCAAAAGAAGCTACTGGCTTCATTGACTTTTTCTTGCCTGAGTAAGGAAGTTTCTGTACAAGTTGTGCAGACTGGCTGTGAGTTTTCTTCTACTTCTGCATTCTGTAAATTTGACCCTGAGACCTACAGACCTGTATTCCATGAGAACCTACCTTATTTGTCACAAGACAACTCAGTTCTGTCATTTTCACCACTAATGGGATTTTGTGACCTTGTTAATACAGCAAGATGTGGCCCGTCATATCATCAGTAATGATGCTCCAAATAATAAAAGAGGGGGTAAAATGCCAGCTGAAAAATGGTGGAGAAAAAAATTACACTAGCTTCTTTATATACTTTTGCAGGGAAGAAAAAAAAGCCTCCATTATCTTAAAAGAATTATATTACTTTAGAAACCTACTTAATGTGATGAAATAGTTAAAGCACTGCTCTTCTCTAGTACAATTTGACAAAATAGCCCTTTAAAGATCTTCTTAGGGAAAGGAGGACATAAATATGGAGTGGATCTTTACAAAATAGCAAAGCCCATCCTTAGATTTGGAGAATATTATGACATCAGATACCAAGAGAAAAATTTTTGTGAATGGACTTTATGATGTATCACAGCTTTAATTCAGATATTTATCTCCTAACATTACCTAGTTCATAATATTTTGCCATCTTAATGATACATATCATTCTTATTGAAGTAAAATGATAAATATCATTCTTATTGAAGTAATACCAAGTCTGACTATTTTATCTATGTAAAGCTGATATGCACAGTACATAGGAGTGACCTGATGACTTTATGTACTGAATAAATAATGGGAGCTAGGTATAGGGAAATGAAGTGGCAAAATCAAGCCTCCCGAGTCCTTGTCCAGTGCTGCATTCAGCAGACCACACTGCCTCTTGATTTACAACTAAAATCTCCAAGGAAAGTTTATATTGCTGCCTGTCAGAAGGATAGATGAAATGAGGTTGGAATTGCATTCATCATCACTCCATGCTTGGCACAGCAAAGGAAGAAGTGAAGATCTGTGGATCTGGGCAGGATCATACAAAAATAACTGAAAAGAAGGACTGGAAGATTCTTCTAATTATCACTCTCTTGTAACAAGCCAAGAGCAATATCTTCAGAAAACGAGCAGGTTAATTCAAAGGCAGGTTTTCAGGAGAGGAGGCAAAAGGGTTTCTGGATTTGTGGCTGTGGGGGAGTGCCAGGGTCGATGAGCAAGTCTCCACTGCCCAGCGGAGCATCGCGGCGATCGCTCAGGCTGGAGCTTTCCTATGCTGAGCCTGCTCAGTGTCACAGCGCAGTGTCAGGCCGAGGCACAGCTCTGATCAAAGAGCAGCACAGCAGCCCTGCTGTCTGGCCAAGATGTTGCTGTGCTGCTTCCTGCACCCGTGGGCATGTTGGAAAAAAATAATGTTGTGATCTCCAAGGTAGTAGCTGCTGCTGGGTTCCAAACCGCTTGGGGTGCCAGAGCCTTTTTCTGGCCCATGGAGGTGTTGTGTGTTTTATCAGAAGCAAAGGTGATGTACTGAGGATTTTTTTACATTACTGGACGTTTCAAAAGTGAGCAAGTTTGAATCCTAACTAAATTCCTGCATGGTGTGAAAATATCCTGCCTAGTTGGTTTGAGTTTTCTGCTGGGTATATTACTTAGAGCTGTTTACACATAATTAGCGGCGATTCAAGGAATTAACAACCTTGGATAGCATTTATTACTGTACCATCTTTTATATGTACTGGCCATTCTTATGTAGGAATTAATGTCAAGCTAGGATCAACTGGTCAGTATCCATGAAACTCCTGGACGAGCATTAAAAATAATAGCTAAACAAGTAACATTCCGTGAGCTTTCAATGAATCCTTGTTATATTCCATATTAATTGTCCTGAAGAGCAAATAGCTCTTAAAGAAGTCCTGGAGCACAGTGCCTAGGGAGTGTGTGGAGTCTCCATCCTTGGAGATGTTCAGAACCTGACAGCTGCAGCTGGCTTTGCTGTGAGCAGGAGGAGTGGAGCCCATGATTTCCAGGGCTGAAAATTTGTTAGCCATTCTATGGCTCTGAGTCTATTCAAGGTTTTATCCTCCACGGAAAATGGCACATGTGAAATAAGGAAACAAAAAATAGCTCAATATATTGACTGCTTCTCTGGGCAAGCCATAGTCCAGGGGAATATTAAATTTATGCATACATGTTGTGTAGCCCATGAAACAGGCTTGCCATTTAGCCTATAAGTAAATGAGGTTGCTTATGCTTGAATCTAAATTCCTTAATTGCTTTGCTGAAACCCAAGAAAGAAAATAAGAAATCTTTTTTAGAAAACATACAAATTTTCCCCAAATTAAATATGTATGTTAAGCATTGCTTGAATATATATAAGTAAATGTTAGACTAAATTTATGCAGAAGCTACTATAATGTTACTAAAATGTGGGGTTTGTACTAAAAAGAAAATTGAGAAAAGAAACCTGCAATCCTGAATGTCCATAAACAAGATTTTAAAATTAGTATTTATAGGCTATGTCCTAATAAAATCTGGACTCTGTAAAGGTTTTTTTGGTGGGCAGTGGGGTGGGGGGCTATGTGGGAAGCTGGTTATTTCTTTATCTATTTTCTTAAATCAAAATAGTTCATGATAAACAACTTCTATTGTCAGCCATCCTTTGAGCCAGGGATTGGTGTCAAATGGGGTTGTTTAATGCACAGGGCCTGCCAAGTATGCATCTTTCTTAGCAGACAGCTCTAATCCTTCATGGTCCACCAACTCCACCTTTATGAGTTCTTTTGATTGGTAATTGAGAGAATAAATCTTTGAAGAACTTACATAAATGCAAAAAAGAAACCCCATTAAGATTCAAGCAGTAAAATGCCTACTGGCATATTTCATATGGTGCCTTTTCAGTTCTTTGCCATTTAAATTCATTTTGCCAGACAAGGATTTGAGATTGGCATCCAGTTATGGATTTTGTTTTCTTATGCATTGTCATCTGCACCCTCTATATTTTAACTTTTAATACCAGCACAGTGAGTGAAGTGTTCTGAGAGCTGGATTGTTCTGAAGCATTTTGCAGGACTGGAGATGCAGAGCAGAATAAAGAATTCAGTGTGTTGAAGCACTCTATCCCCCCCTGCCCCTATTTCAGATATACAGATCACCTATTTTCAAATTTTCAGTGAAATGGCCACAAATATCCTGGACAAAAGGTGACTCAACCAAGGGAAAATTGCATCTGAAACCCTTCAAAGTTATATTGACCATTTTCAAAACCTACACATTTCTCTGAGGGCTGTAGTACAGCTCAGCCCCTATAGGTTTGCTTACTTACCCTCTAAGGAGGAAGAATTATTTCAACATGGCTTGTTAAGTTAAATGTGACCTCATACAGAGCATAATAGAGGTTAAATTTGGAGACCTCTTGTCTTTGTGTTGCTTTAGTTGTCAATTTATAATTCCTCCTGCTCCATGTTTCTGTTATAAGAGGAGCATGATCACATACCAAAGGGGAAAAAAGAGAATGTTTAGTGGAGAAAGGTAAGGGATTCATCAAAAAACTGGACCATTTGCATTGTTTGTATATTTGGGTAACAGTTCTAGTAGCAGTACTGTAGCAATTTACCCAGGATATTGTATATTTAAAAGGCTGTATCAAAAGAAATGCCCCATAGAAACACAAAATATTATCATTTCATAGCAGATACACTGCTTATCCTGTGGGATTGTGGCTGTAAAACTTGCACAAACTGCATATTTGCTTTGCAAAGAGATAAGTTTCATTTTTACAGGCTAATTGACTCAGTCTTCTAACGTGCAAGGTTATACAACTTCTATAGAAGCAGCTGTGTTTGTTTGTGATGTACAATCCATTGTGCATTGTCTTTAATATTGAATAGGTCATAATTTCTTTGTAGGATGGGTGAAATATGACTAGAAGGCCTTTTTTTTTATTTGCTGGTACTGTAGGCAGCATTGAACAAAATGCAGATGCAACCCCTGTGACAAGATTTTCATGTTCCAAACCTAAGCTCCTTAAAAAATTAAAATAAAATTTCAAAGCTGAAACTTAGAAGGGGAAATATTTGTTCCTATTTCTCTGCATGAAAGTCCAGGCATAAACCAGGAAGAAAATTTCATGGTAAATACTTCAGTAATTAGATAAGCAGTCATTGGTAGCAGTTATTAAGCTCTTTTGTCAAAAACCCCGTGATGAGTTCATAGAACTTGGGTGTTCAGTGTTTCATAAACCAAAAGCTAGAAAAGAAATTCCTGCCTTAAACTTTAATTCATAGAAAACAATGGTACCAAAATGGTACCAAAGCCAAATATGTCTTTCTATCAATACAGGCTGGGGAGGAGGGAGGACAGACAAGTACTTTTATTTCTCCTTCTTGTGGGATTTAATACCAGTGAAGTTTTCACATTGGTAGTCTCAAAGACCAGTAGTTTTCATCAGGCCAAATTCAGCTTATGCAGCACTAGAGCAAATATTGCTGTGCTGCCACATCCAGCCTGCTGCTCTGCAGGGAGGGGAGAGCATCAGGGGGTGTTTGCAGGGTGTGACCTGGCTGTCAGGCTGATTTGGCCTGTCCTCTCTCATGGACAAAAGCTGCAGCCAGCAGGGACTTGGTGAGATGGAACTGGCTTTAAGGGGAGGGCCATCCCAAACCCTAAATATTACAAAAAACAAGATGACAGCCAAAGCCTTTATTTGATCCTCTGGGTTAGTAACTTTCATTCTAACTGAATGCTATTTGACCATATTTCACTTACTTAAACTTTTCTATTCTTTCTCATATTGGAGTACTGTTCTACTCCCTGCCTCATAATTTTTCTATGTGATATCAGGTGTTTAAGAGCTTCCAGTAAGGAAAAATCACACAAGTTCTGGGCTATAACCCGTCTGTAAATTGCTTTATCTGCCCACACTGGCAGTAGTCATAATGACCCTTCTTCTTCCTGTAGTCTTAACATGCATGCAGATGCTTTGTAGAGCAGCTCTGAATCCAAAACTGACCCACAGACTCTACCAAAAACCTCACACATATCGTGAAAGCTACTTCTGTCCAAACCAAGAATTTGCAGAGAGTAAGGGCACCATGAGATGAAGTTAATCAGAAAACTCTGGTGGCATTCTAAATGGGAGCTGTAGTGGGCTTTTGAAGACATTTATGTCTCGCTTGCCAGTGCTCTATGAAAATTTGTCTGCAGCTGATACTTTTGGAAAGCACCAGCTTTAGCTATATATAACATTGCAATTAGATTACTTTTTAAATAAATAGTATTATTCTTTCACTTTGCTTAATCTCTGTGTCTGCCCTGATTTCATGTTCCTGTCATCTTTCACATTTTTCTTCCCCTTCAGCCTGAATGTTTCCCCATTTTTCTGTCTCAACCATGACTCCTTCTCTTGCATTCCTATTTCCCCTGGAAATGTAGTGCAGCTACACTGTTTTTCCTGTCTCTGTTAGCCATAATGTGCTGCCTTACTCTCTGCCAAGCTGAGCATTCCCATGTGCTGCTGTCTAGATGTGACATGGGTGATTCCAGTTCTTGTTTCCTTACCTTGTAGCAGCATTCCCTAACAGAGGCAGCTGGAATAGCTCTCCCATTTTGGATTAAATTCTTTTTTTTAATAACGTTGGCTATGCTGGTAAGCTTTGTTCTGCACAGAAATGTATGCACAGTTAACACAATATATTTCAGAGAAACCTTCAGATTGTCATTAGAGACCTGACAGCCTCACAGTAGCTGTTCCTACTGTCCCTAAACAGGGACTGAAAAGATCAGCAGCTTTTTAAGAAATTCCTTTCTAGTGAAGGGCAATATTCTTCAGATTGTTGTGTATTTAAAATTTATATGTTTTGTATTAGAAGTTAAATTATAAATAAGTGCAGCAACATCAGTATTACCTTCATTTCTGGGCATACCTAAGATAAAGGGGGGTAGATGCTGTCAGCTTTAGATACCTTTGCCATTTAAGCTGTAAGGGTAAAACTAGTCAGAATAAATTTTAATTTCAGCATTCTTTCAGCCCACCTGTTCTTTAACCCTTAAATCCCATCACATTGGCCCTGTTTGCACTGTGGCTTGCTTTGAATTTGGTAATTTGGATGACTCTGGGATGGAACTGAGGAAGAGGCAGGTTAGGTGATTTGGGTAGCACTCGTGCCCCTTCCCCACTCAAGAGATGGTGGTGGCTGGAGTGAAGCTCCCCCCAGGATTTATCTGGGCAGAGGAGCAATTATCTGAGAGGGCTGGAAATCCAGACTGCTGGGAATCCAGACTGCCTGTCCCCTTCCCTGCCTGCTGCACTGTCTGTCACAGGGACCCCACCTGCCCACCAGCCCAATTCAGCTCAGAATTAATGTCCCCTGTGCTGTCCCTGGAGCACTTTGGGCACTGTGGCTCCAGGCACAGGCTCATTTGGACAGGCATCACCACAACCATTATATTCAGGCAACCTGTTGAGCTTTCTTTAATTTAATTTAATTTTTAATAGAGCTTGACATATTTCCAAAGTATAATCAATGCAGTGACATCTGCTTGAGTCCTGGCTCCACAGGTCCTGTCTAGCTCTAGGTCTTATTCCCAACCTTCATTTAGCTAACTACTCTGCATATTTAATGATGTGCATGCAGTTTCCTGGTCTTGGAATGCGGTATCATGTCTGGCTGGAGTGATTTCAAGTCGTTATTGTCTTGTCTCTGTCTTGGGCATGATCCAAGACTCTCTGCTGCTGCCTGTTAATTTTCCACTGGCCCTGAACTCTGAGAAAAGCCATTAATATTTTTATTTACAAGTGTAAATGAAACATTTCTGGGAGAAATAAAATAACAGATTAAAGCTGTCATAGTCTATAACCTTCTCCATGTCAGGTACATATTTTCCCTTTCCTCTAAGATCACCAATTATGCTGACTGGAAGGTGAGAATGGATTTTGTCTTACTGTTAATGTTATTTTTTTCTCTCTCTCACATTAAATCAGATATTAGATCCAACAGTTATATATTAAGTGTTGTGGGGAATTTTCCAGACCTTTTCCCTCATCCCCTGATAATTGCTGTAACAAGTGATTCCATAGGAACAATTTCCTTGGTGTGCATGTAACAATAGTGACAGACACTGCCTGCTTGGTTTGCTGACTATTTACTTTATTCTTTAATAATGACTTCATTTAACACCTTAATGAAAATAATGTAGGAGATAAAACTTTAAGTCATAGTTAAAGTGTTCCTGTAATATAATTAGCATTGACCTTACCACTTAAACGTAGTAAGAATTAAAAATTTACGTATTTTAATTGTACATTTAGTAAGTGAAGAATATAGCTTGTCTTACAAACATACAAAGATCTGTTTAGTTATTGTATTAAGTCCCTAATTTTGTGGAATTCAATTACAAGCATGGGGAGAGAGATGATACTGTGGAGAAAAAAGAAAATTTCTTAACCATTTTCCTTTCAATAATGAAAACTCCAACCATAAAAATATTTGTCAACTCAAAACTTTTATCTATCCCATTCCATTAAAAGCATATGGAGGAATTGTATACCTTCCAGGTGGTGTGCTTAGGTAAATTCTTTGAATTCTCACTGGCATTCAGCATAAACCCATTGCAGCTAACCAGAAATAATTAATTTTGATGTTCCTGCTGAAGGCTGAGCATGAGGTTTGAATAGTGTTTTGTATCAGAAGCTCCATTTTTCTTTGGAAAAATGAGCCTATTCCCTTTTTGGTATTCCCAAATCTCACTGCCCATTCAATACACTCATAAAAAGGAAGTGTTAGTGTGGAACACCAATCAACTTTTTGACAAGAAACAAGAAACTCAGCTTGATGGCAATCTGTGCCATGACCTTTTCCAAAGGGAGAAGGCTGTTTCTATACATTTAGGAAAACCTTTGCTCCTGAGGTGCATTTCTGGAAACCAGTGTTCTCCCTCCTCCTGTTCAGGCAGCTGCAAGTGCCAGATGAGCGCAGCACCCATCCTCTCTGTCTTGGACCTTTTGAATTTCTCATGGGACTGCTGAGAGACTTTGGTACTCTGTGCTCCCAACATTCAGCAGCAAGCAGCACTGGGACTGTATTCTGTAGTGTTCTGTAGGAGGGAACCCAAGAAGGCAGCAAATTGGAGCAGCTTTTTTAAAAGAAGGGAAGAATTGATATGTGAGTCTTGTCCCTTTTCAATTTCATGTTTGCCTGCCAGTCTGCCTAGAGGGAAAAACAGACTGTGGCTGTGCTTCCAATTAACAATTCCCACAGCAAATTTTGACCTGACATAAATAACGTGGCACAATATGCAATCCATGTCAGGCAACTTCATTTACAAACAAATTCCAGGATGCTGAATGATGATTCATGATCAGGACACTGAGGGAAATCTCTGTCAAATGCAATATGGCAAGTCTGAGGGAATGAAGATGGCAAGTTTGGAGCACCAAACATCTGGAAAAACACAGAGGAAACCTTTGCCATGGTGACAGGAGTAGGAATTCTGCCCTTGGTTTCCATGGGACCAGGGTTTTACAGGTCTGACTTTTACAGGCAAGAGATGGAAATAATAATAATAATAATCAGACAACTCATTCATTGAAAAGGGAATTTGGCTTTTTCCTAGACCAGAAGACACACATTGTGTCTCCTCTCTAAATCTGCAACTGGATGGGCCAAAACACTCCTGTCGAAATGACGTTGTGAAAGCAAGCCAAGCAGAGCTCCAGCAAGGGCAGCATGGTGACACTTCTGCCCAGTGGCTGTCTCTGCACTTGACAGTGAGACAGAAGCACCAGAAGTGTGTCTGTGTGAGTTAAGGACTCCCAGGCAAGTGTTTCCCTGGCACTGTCTGCTTTCCAAGCCATCCTGGGTTGGTCTCAGCAGCCGCGCCAAGTGCAGGATCAAAGGGGACTTGCCATGAAAAGCTCTGTGAATTGTGTTGGAATATTTCAGTCTCTGGAGTAGATGCTGGGTTCTCTGGGGGTTAGGAAGTGCCAAAAGGGATTATTATTCAATTATTTAATCAGTTGTGTCCAAAGAGCCCAGGTGGTATAATGCCTAAGAACAGTTGTAACATCTCTAGGGACTGCATCCTTCCCAGGAAATGTTTGAGCTTAGCAATCCACTGGAAAATTTATCCTTCTGGAAGACTCCCTGGTTCCAGAGGGGTCATATTCCACATCTCTCCAACTTTGAACCAAAGCCAGTGCTGTCCTGGTCCTCCTCCTAGCTAGCAGTGCAGTTGTCTTTGTCTGATGGAGCAAAAACAATTTTAGTGTCGTACTTCCTCCCCTTTCACTATCAACGTCTTTTCTGATTGCACAAAGTTCTTTATTTCACCCTTGAGCAGAGCCACAGGGCTCCCAGTCTTTGTTCTGTGGCTGTGCCCATCCCAAAAGGCAGGCCTGCTGCACAGCACACAGTTTTTTCATCCCTGCCATCTCTGCTGTTTAGGGAATTTCTGGAAGGCATTTTCTTGGTGTTGCTTGCTGGTGCTCACTTTCCCACCTGGTGTGTGGAAAAGGTCTGCACTATTCCCACTATATCTGGGCCTTGGAAAATGCTTCCAAACCAGTTTTAGTGGACACAGTTTCTTGATTTCTGTCACATTCACTGTTGGCCTTGATTTCACCTGTATTCACAGGAAATAAAAGCCTCTTTCAATGGAAAGCCTTCAAAGTGCCCTTCTCCCGGCCATGGGAGCAGTGACCTTCTAGAGAGTATTTAGTGGACCTCTCATCTGACACACTCAGGGACCATAATGCACTTAAACCCTCCTGGGGTTAAGATGTGAGGGCTGAGTATTATTCATCCTTCCTAACCTCTGAGGCCTAATCATCCCAGGGAAATCCATTGTTTCTTTTGCCTCTTGCAGCCTCCAGCTTCAGCTGGACAATTGTGCAGTGCCACTTTTAAATTCAAGGGCCGTTGAAATTCAATGGCTCCCAAAGTGTTACAGACACAGCCTGAAAAGACAAAGGGTGAGGGGAAGCCTCTGGAATCAGCATGGTTTGGTAATCCTTATAAAATTAGGTTGGATATTAAGACTCTTTTATCACAGGGTTTCTGCACTGCTAAATCAATCCCCTCAATAACAATAGATCCTTGTCATACTCCTTGGGATATTTTTATTATTTAGGTTGGGAGCTGTGCAATGACTTCTCTAAGGATTTAAAAGACAATTGGCATTTTGCCCAATAACTAGATAATATCTTGCAAGGTGGAAAAACACATGCATGGGGCTTGAAATGAAGGAAAGGGTGGCAGTCTGCACTGAGTATTTGCTGTCTGCTGACAGGCTGGAAACCCTACCTTTGCGCCTGAGCCATAATAACATTCACCTTGTTTTGAAAAGGAGGGGATATCCCATCTTTTTGGGGGTTTTGTGGGTTTTTGGTTTTGGTTTTTTTTGGTTTTTTTTTTTTTTTGTTGGTTGGTTTGTTTTGGGGGTGTTTTTTGCCTCCTCTTGTTCTGACTATATGATAGTGGAAAGATGACAGATGAGACAGAAAGAACAGGTGGGTTTTATTTTTTTATGTGACAAGGTTTACCTGTAAAGAACAAGGAAAGCAGCTGATGATGGCTGCTGGTATATATCAGTGTATAGCTAGAAAACTCCTCCATTGGAGGCACTGTAGTATATTACAAACTAATCTTCATCTACTTGCTTATATTTCACAGAGTGATGGTCTCACCCTTTCCCCACATCACCTTTCCTACAGGTTTAAAAAATAAGAAACCTCAAAAATGCACCTTTATAACTTTTTGTCCATTATTAATTCCCATCTTGAACTACCACATATGAATTTCTGCTCTCCCTTGCTTCTCCCCCCAAAAAAAGTGGGACTGATTGGACAAGGGGAATTGGCCCCTGCATCTTTCAGGGGCAGTGCCCACCCTTAGTTCTTCTCTCACAACTGCATAAAGGAGAGCTTGGAGCAGGTCTTCTTGGCATAATGGGAATTCTTGAGGGTGCAGAAGGGCTGGAATGGAGGTCCAAGCTGCTGGAGAGTGAGCTTTGGGGATCTGCAGGTGGGGTGAGGGCAGCAGATGGGCAGTGCCAGGAGCTTGGTGGCTTCTTGCTGGGAAAAGGAAGAGTTTTTTCAAATGTATTAATGGCAATAGGCATCATAAAAATATCATCAGCCCATTAGAGGATGCAGATGGTCACGTCACAAACAGGGACAGGGAGAAGGCAGAGGGTTTTAATGCATGCTTTGCCTCTGTCTTCAGGATGGCTGAGGACAATGTCTCGGTGCCCTGAGGTGAAGGACTGTGACTGAGAGAAAAATCAATTCCCAGTCAACCCTGAAATTGTGTGGGGTCTGCTGCTCCAGCTGATCCTTGAAAATCTATGGGGCCTGATGGGACTCTTCCAAGAACCCTCATCAGTGAGGGTTTTGGATGAGTCCCATCAGGCCCCAAGAGCTGCTGATGTCATCTCAGTCTACAACTTCCTCTTGAGAGGCAGAGGAGGGGCAGGCGCTGATCTTTGCTCTGTGGTGACCAGTGACAGGACCTGAGGGAATGGCCTGAAGCTGTGCCAGGGGAGGTTTAGGTTGGATGTTACAGAGAGGCTCTTCACCCAGAGGGTGGTTGGGCACTGGAACAGTAAGACCAAGGTGGCTCAGGGATGCTTTCCCCTCTGAGTGTATGAAAAGAACTCCTGTGTATATATTCATCACAATGAGCCTTGCCTCCTCTCTGGCTCTGTATTCGCTCTGCATTTGGGCTTCTGATCAAAATCACCACTGGCACCCAATTGCATAATAGGTGAAGTGTGCTTAACCCAAGGTTTATTTGGCAGCCATTTGCCTATGCAGTTTTATTTATAGTGCTTATTTCAGAGATTGATGGCAGCTGACAGGAGGTACTGAAACAATTGATAAAGGCAACTGACATTTTGTCAGCTGTCTGGGTGACAGGAATATATTACTTGCATTTAAACAGTTTTGTGTGAATAAGTCATC
The DNA here is from genome assembly GCA_039654755.1 of Calcarius lapponicus. Taxonomy (NCBI): domain Eukaryota; kingdom Metazoa; phylum Chordata; class Aves; order Passeriformes; family Fringillidae; genus Calcarius; species Calcarius lapponicus. The sequence continues at coordinate 103,733,435 of CM077465.1, read as the reverse complement.
ATTCATGCCAAAATTCACCTTTGGCCCTTTCCAAATGGTTCTTGAAAAGTGGCTGGGAAAGGTGTTTCCTTAAGCAGTGAGAACTTGCTGTAAGGAGCAGATGCTTACCCTCAATAAAATGCTTCTTAGTGATACTATTTAAATCTTTAAAGCATTATTGAAATAGTTGATTGAATTCTGTTCATGGCAAAGTTAAGGACAACATACTATTCTGCTCTTTGAATGCTCTATGAAAAAAACCAACAATTTGGTGAAACCTTGTCAGGCAACGTAATATGGATGAGAAGGAAGCCTCTGTGCAGTGTATTTCAGCTATCATTTTCTCTTTGAAATGGCGCTAGCAGTCTTTGAAAGGTCTGAAGTCTTACACCTGCCAATGTTTCCCACCTGTCTGTGATTTTCCAAGCGATGCATATTCCAATCCCACAGTGTTGTAGAAGTGATCTGTTTGATGAGCTTTGAACTCTGTTTCTTCACTGCACCTCTAAGTCATCATAAAACACCTAAATGGCAAAGTTCTCATGGATAAATATTGCACAGTAAATGGCATAAGGGGTTTGCCTTATGTGGGTATGCAAAAACTGAGATGAGGGGAATCATTCTGAATGACAGAGGTCCTGTACTACCCTTCAGAAAATGCCTTCTGCTGTTACAAATGTCCTGTCTGCAGGGGTATTAATTGCTGCTGTGTTTCCCAGAGCAGGGCAGTAGCTGAGCCAAGGATAGATGTGATGGAGTGCTTCTCCCCTGTCCCTGTACAGCTGCTTGTCTCCATAAGACACCAAGGACATGACTGAAGTGATGGGACATAGCGGAGTCCTTTATCAAACTCTCCCAATGAGCAATGGGGGAAGTCTTTTCCAAGACTTGATATTTTAGTTGCATGTGTTGGAGTTTTTCACATGATGAGATCAGTGTTACTCTAATTGCCTGCCCATGCACTGGCAGGGCCAGTGAGCCCAGATGCTTTGCGGGTTGATCTGTTGTTCAGCTCCCTTGCTCCCTGGCGTACTTTTCTCTTCTTGGTATTCTTCTCTCCATCTGAACCTGATGCTGTCATGGAGCAATAAGGCACCTCTCAGAAATGTGAATTCAGAAAGAGACTGAATCAGTTCAGCTCCTCAGGCTAGATTTTGGGTAGGCTGCACAAAGGTAGATGGAGCTGAAAAGTCATACCCAAAGACAATGTTCATCACTGAAGATTGTGACTAGCGTGCACCCAAAAAAATCCTTGGTGCTGATGGATCAACAGCAGTGAGTAACAGAAACTGGGCTGGAGGAGAAGAGAAAGCTCATTCTGAGCTTAAATACAGCTGTTTCCATTGCCACATTTATCACAGACCTGCATGGTATGATTTTAACAGTCTTGGAAATAAATTCATCCAAGATAATTAAGTTTTCCTAATTCATAGAGTCTCTACATCATGCTTAACAGCTCTGGACATGAATGCCAATAGATGTCTGCTTTTGCAGAATGTGCCCCCCTGATTATTTTTTTTTCTCCTGTCTCTCTCTGAAACTCCACAGCTCTTCATGACTGGTATTTCTGCAGAGCTGCAGGATAAATCCCCATCTGGGTCTTGCTGTGCACCAGCACATGCAGTGTGTTTATTGAAAATGGCTTGGCATTTAGACTTTTTCCATTGGCACTAATATGCACCATGTCAGGCTGCATCAGGCTGTGTTACAACATGGGACTTGATGGGACTTGACATGACCTGACATAGCACAATGTATGTGTCTCCTTACATCAGAGACTAACAGAAATACATCCTAATAAAGAGTAATAATGCACAAAATACAAAGGCTTTATTGCTGCCTCTCATCAGAGGCAGGTAGCACATGTTAGGTTTCTGGCACACATTTAATTGTGAGGTTTTTGCAGTAAACTCCATCCTGATATATGCAGCTTTATGTAACTACAGATCTGCTGCTGGGTTAAAGACCACTTCTTATTTTGCAAATGTATTGAGAATGCAATTATGTAATAGTTCAGGCATTTTGCCATCCTAAGTGATTCAGTTTATCATTCTGGCCCATAATGTTCTCATTTGCCCCTTCCCTGATATCTTAATTTGAAGTATTGCAAAAAGTGTTGTATTTCAGCTTCTGTTTTCAAAGTTTCTCTTTGCATCTCTAATGCAATGCTCTATGTTCTGCCATCTTCTTGTAATCTAGTCACTGCTCAATGCTTCATTAAAAATGTTACTTAGGTATGATTGAGTGACCTTTTTTGAAACTATCAGTAACTCATTTTGAGTTCTGTATTCTTAGTAAAGGCTTGGAAAAGCATTGCTTTGAAAAGGAAAACTCTGAAAGAAAGCTATGCTGATGACTCACAGAGAAACTTTCCATTGCTTTTGTGGAAGAAAATACTACCAAGATGTCATTTCCTAGAGGAATTTGGGGGACAAAAAGAAAGGGAAGTCCTTCAGTTCTGTAAATGATGCAGGAATCAGTTAGGTTTTTGTCCCTGGGGATGCAGCTGCTTTTGATGCTGAAGGCCTGTTTATCTTCTTCAACTGCAGTTGTCTGAGGGTGTCACACATTTTCACCACCATTAGGCACACACCAGAGACAGGAGTGCATACAACAAAGAGAAAAGACATTAAGTAGATGGCCACAAATCACAGATAAAGCTGATTCAAAGTTTTTGTTCCTTTGATGGTGTTTTTTTTGTTTGTTGATTGTGTTTTATTGTTTTGAAATATATATGCGAGATTTCTTAAGAAAATTTGAGCTGGGTCTGCTCTTCTAACTTTGAGCTTTTGAAACTCCTGCTTGGTGTTGGAGCTACTTTGGCAATGAGCTCATCACTTCAAATTTTCATCCAAGGGTAACTGTGCCCTTCCCTTAAATTCAGTTCAAATCACATAGTTTGAAGAACTAATATATGACAGCAAATATATTTCAAGAAACACTAATAAAAGACACAAAACCATCGTTGCCACCGAACATTTGGGGGGAAACAACCACAAAAAGTTGAGTGATGACTGTAGGTGTGGCAGTGGCAGATTAAGTGTAGTGTCTACAAGTACTGATGTGTGAATGAATGGATAAAAATTCTAGCTGCATCTCATGAATAAAGTCTGAGGCTGTCTGAACTGCTCAAATATATTCTTCCTGTGAGTATAAAACCCCCAAATATTACCATTTTCAGTTTATGAATTTTAAATGAACCCTAAAATTAACACTTGTATCACAGGGGGAAAAAATCCATGTTTCAAAGAATCAAAGGAAGAAAACGTGAAGCTGATCTTATTGACTGCTTCATAAAGAAATTGAGCAACTCACTTTACATCACTCTTTGACATCTTTAAATGCTAATTTCATCTTTCAAATGTCTTTTCATTCTGTGTCTTCATCTCTCTACTTCAAAACTCCCTTTCAAGCTCCTGAAGGTACGGGACTTTTCTTTAGTATCAGGGAAAGGAGTTGGAGAATTATCTGTTACTATATGGAAGTCAGGCTTCCTCTCGAGCTGCAGGCACATGAGCAGGGAAAAACATTCAAAGTCAACTACAGCAAGATGATTTTAATCTGACACTTTGGCAGTCTGAAATTCTGTTCTTTTACCCATGTGATTCTTTAAGTCCTCTTGTGTTATTTCTTATAAATATGGTGCAGCATAATGGGGACTTCTGAGCTATTCTTCATTTTAAGAAAATTAACTGTTTCTGCCTGCCAAGTATTTAAGGCTGCTTCTTCTGAAATTAATTTCAAAGGGGAATTTTAATCTGACTTTTCAGTCCAAAGACAGTGTGAAGCTCCTGACAATAGCCTTTTCCTCCAGAAGGACTGGTATCCAAAAAGGCAGCAACCAGCTCTGGGAAGCATCTGAGTGCTGAAGCCTACAGTAATTATGCAAAAGGATTTCCATTCTTCCAAATACATGTGTTAGACTTCAGATTATATTCCTTTAAAATTCCTGTGGCCTTCTGCATTAGAGTCTGGTTGTTTCATCACAATCTTCTCTTGAAACCTGCGCACAGGAAAGCCAAGTATGGAGGGGAGCAGGAAACCCAGCCCCCCTGCACTCCAAAGGTCTGCTCTGGGTGTTGCCCCTCCTCACCTGCTTCCTTCAGGTTACCCTTCTGTGCTGAAACATGTAGGAAAAAGTGACATTTTTCCTCTGATGGGACAGGGTAAAGGGCACCTGTGAAAATCAGGTCTGAGCTATTTGGTGGTAGTGGAGTATTTTGGGTAATTGCAGTACAGGCACTAGACTATGCCATACCAGCTGTGTGGGATATGGACTCTGGAAATTTCGAGGCAGGTACTGTTGTCATCTGAAATCAGAACAGCTGCAATTATGTTGTGACAAGTGATAAGAATTTTCTATTTCAGGAAACGTTTGCTTACACTTGGGATGTGTTGATCAAAAGCTCTGGGGTGATTCACAGTCTTCCTTCAGGAAGAATTTTTGTCTAGACAGCAGGGTATTATTATTCCTTGTGCCCCTAGTGAGTACTGCAACTTCCATATTACCAATTCTGAATTAAAATGAATGGTTCAATTTATAATTATTGATGCAGTGTTCTTCCTTGTTTGAATAAACATTTTGCTACTGCCTGTCTAGAGTATATCTTAATTGTAGAAACTCTTTATTCTATTAATCTTAATTACCTCTGCTTCAATACTTGAAGGCTGGGGATGGAGTCAAAATAAAAGCCTTCAAGAAGATCTAATTGTTTCTAATTGTCAAAAGGCCAGTGGCTTCAATGGAGGTACACAGCTGCCCTGTGGAGTGTATAGAATTGAGGAACAAAAAGCTTGTGGAGGTTTTAAGGGGATGTTTTTCCCTAGAGTTAGCTAAAATATTGACCCACCTTTTCCCAGTGTTGGTGGAATGGGCTGTTCATATCTCATGTGCTTGGTCAAGATGCGTGTGTGAGAAAGACGAATCATAATTATTGTCTCAGAGTAACTTTTTAAAAACCATCCTCAGTTATCATTAAGAGTAACAGGCTAATTTAAAGGGAACCTTACACTGGCTCTCAGCATCCAGCAGGAAACTATCCCCCTATCCAAGCAGGTATCCCCCTCTATGCTGACTTGACCCATCCCAAATTGTATTTCTGTCAATCATCACCTGTTCTCTCCATTCCTGTGACCCTGGTGCCAGCATTTCTGTCCTAACTTGTCATGGCTTATGAACACTTGTTCCATTCCATCTGTGCAATACTCACCTGTGAAACAGAAATTACATCATGGGGGGGGTAAGCTCATCTTTCCATTGGCTTTCATCAGTTGCAAGGAGTCATCTCTTTTTGCTTGAAACTTCCAGCTCTGCCTGGATCTATAAAGTGGTACAATGATAAACATTATTAATATTCAGGATAAGTCACACTACATCCTTGCGTGATAATTTAATTTCAATAAAGAGCTTTACAGAGCTGTGGGGTAAAGAGGGCCATAATTTATTCCAGTCATATAAAACTCTTTTGTTCAAATTTTTCTTTTTTCTTTTTATTTTTTAAATCTTCTGCTTTTGGAAAAAAAAAAAACCCAAAACAACAAAATCACCTGCTTTTGTAGCTAGCAGTTTCATCTACCAGAAGTATTACACTGCTGCATTTCATAGATTATTATATCTCTTATTTCTGATAGCATCACATTAACATAGCACTATTGTGCTAAGAAAAATGTCCTGCACATGAACAAAGCTAGGAGAGCAGTGCCATATGTCATTCCAGCTCGGAATGAGTGTCTGTTTTCACTGGTGATAACAAATGTAGAGTCTGCTCAGTCTGCATCCCAGGATAGTAGCTGTAAAGGAAGAAGCAGCTTTGTAAATGCTGTGAAATGGTTTCTGATTCTTTCCAGTAAATTGCACTGGAAATGAAGGCACAGGTTTGTGACTCTGCTGCTCTGAGGACACCCCACAGGAAACCATGAAGCAAAATCCTAATAAATTCACCAGTAGTATGTTTGGGTTTTTTGTTTGTTTTGTTTTGTTTTGTTTTTTTTAAGGGGTTTCATCAATGGTCATTGGGTCAGCCCTTAAAACTGAATTTTCTTTTCCTGGGGAAAGCAATTTCTTGAACACAACATGGCTCTGCCAGTTTTTCACTTGCATTAGTTATTCTGGTTTTAAAGTTTAAGGTAATAAAGTAGATTGGGGGTTAGGTCTGTATCTGCTCAATCTATTTCATAATGAATTTTAAAGTAATTTGGAGTGCTACAATGACAAATACTTTACCCCTTCAGAGAGACCTAGCCTAATGTACTTTTCAGGATTGATAAATAGAGCTTGCACTTTTTGACATCAGCCTATTCCCTTGAGTGAATTTTAAGTTACATTGTATTCACTATGGGGCCATCTTCTGGTCAGTTTGCTGCTATAAATAAGCACACTATTTATAACTGTATGGAAGAGAAAATCTGCATTAGAAACATTTATGGTATCTACTGGAAGTGCTAATTAAATTATATGGTGAATACGTGCCTCACTGATTTAAATATGTTGAACAGTTCACAATATTATTTTAAATAAATGAACATATGCTCTCTTCTCCCTTGCTACCACTCTTTCTCATTATCCTGTTAAACACCTTAATTTTAATTGACTCCTCCGCAAAGGCAAACAAAAATATCAAAATTCAAAGCTCCAAAAAGAATCTGTGGCACTCCAGAAGCAAATACCATCTTCTGTAGTCTTTTCTTTTTTCGTGATCAGTTTTTCCCCTGGCAAAAAAAACCCATGGTGTATACAAAGCAAACAGTGAAAGATCAGTTATGCCATTAAATGACTGATTTTTCTCCCCTTGTCTACCTGTTTTTTCATGAATGGAGAGCCAGTTAACAAACTGAAGCTATTTCTATGATACTGTACAGAGAAGAATGCTCCCTTGGTCTTAAGATCTACTTTCAAGCTTTTAGAGGTCACAAACATGTCAGTCACAATCCATTACCTGTCTTTATTATCCAGGAAAGCTACCCAAGTGAAAAGTTACTTCCAGTCTTGTAATATGTCCTATGTTATGTTCAGTCTGATTTTTACCCTAGAACTATTGTTTTCTGTTTCTAAAACCAGCAGTGAATGATATTGCAAACCTCCAAAGCCAGGGTCTAGATTGAGGTATTCATATCTCTTGAAGGCATATTTTTTATCCAAGAACGTGCAATAACTACAGCCTATTCTTTACTCCTATATGTGTTTATCTGTGCAGTTTCAGCAGAATAACCATTTTTTCTGCATGACAACTCTTTAAGGGTTAAGATGTTTTTTTAACAGCATTCTCCAAAACTTGCACTGGAGTCAAAGCATAAAACACTGGAGGGACTGATTCCTGCCCACTCTGTGCTTCGGGTTCAGCCAAAAATAACTGGAAGTTTAGGATAGAGGCTGGTTACCTAGGCAAATGGCCTCAAGGTCATGATGATAGTGGGTTATGATGATGATGATGATTATTATTATTACCTGTAATTACAAGTGTTAAATCAGCAGTGATATTACAGGTGACATGCCCTGCCCTTGGCCCAAGAAAACAGATAGAGCACAAAGAGTAAATTCCCATCAGTCATTGTTGGAGAAAGGCATCCAAATGAGATGGATTCTAAACATTCAGCCCTGCTCACTGGGGAGGTGCTGCCATCAAAGCCTATAGGGAATCACTGTGGATTGGGGTTTGTAGCTTGGCCGAGGAATCCTTTAACTACAGGCTTGCTGTAGGAGGCAGAAGGTGACAAAACCCTCCACAGGTGGATAAGGACCACCTAGATTTGAACTTTGTGATCTTCTGTCCCTCTTACCATCTATTTTCCTTTACAGTCCTGAACTGTGTAATCCTGAAGCGTGTAATGTCTTGGTTGCTCCTTTTTTATTTTAGTTGTTTGTTGGTTTGTTTGGTTTTTTGGGGTTTTTTTTTTTTTTTTTTTTTTTTTTTTTTTTGCAACTTATAGCAATCATTTTTCAGGGATAAAAAAATAAATTATAGCATATCTGCTTTCACCTGCTTTCATTTCCTCATGGTGCTCTGTAGGCTGTGTGTGAGAAGTACCAGTGATCGCATTTTCTGTTAGGATAAATTAGCACAACAGCTGTGTTCCAAAATAAACAAGAAAAAACTGCTGTACTTGATAATGCATTAGTGAAAGAAGACTGTGGAGGTGCAAATTATAATAATCAGGATGATTGGAAAATTAGGGGGATCATGGTTGGTTTGAAGTGTCTGTATAGATTTCCAGTTCACAGTGGTTTGTTTTTTTTGTGCTCCGTTCTTATTTTGGATGAGCTTGAGATTTATCACTGAATTGAGTTCTGCATTTGGGATTTCTTTCAGACTCCAAGTCATTTGTTCTTTCTTGTTGTCTCTTGATTTTTCAGTGTTGCAGCAGAACTGCTGTTTCCAGAAAGGTTTTTTTACCTGTTGCGAAGGAAACTGTTGCCAACATAAGCATAAAGTGAGGTTTTGGGCATTTACTGAACAAAACATGGAGAGGGTTTTTTTTATTCATCCCACAAAGCAAAGGAGAAAATTTGTGTACAGGTAAAACACTTGTAGAATATCTGAGGGATAGATGAAGTTCTAAAGAGGTTTGTTACAGAGTGCCTGGAGGCAAATGAGAGGAAAGGAAAGAGAATTGAAGTTCCCAAAGCAGTGGCAGCTCTGATGTTTTTTAGCTAGCACACATCACTATGAAAGCTTAGTGGTGTATTTGTGTGCATGTATGCACACATGGAGGTGCTGCAATGGAGATTGAAGCAAACAGTATTGTACAAAACAGTAGCACAGGTTATCCATTGCTGGATAATGCTAAAGAAGCATCTTTACTTATTAAATGTTGGGAAAAAAATAAAGAAGCAAAAAGGGCCTTTACCTCATAAAAGATATTGTAATTCTCTCTTTTCACATACAGCTCCATGTCCCTCCTTGAAATTTTGGAGATAGCCTGGTAAATTCTCTATGGTGGACAGTTGTACAGGTGCAGTGAGCCTTCTCTTTTGGTGTCTTGTGCCAGACTTGGTGCCAGCACTGTCACTGTTAGCACAAGCAGGGGAAAATTGTTAGAAAGTGGGGTATGATGGACCCAAAATCTTGTAGACTTAATATCCTCTAAGTTGTAGCCACCCATCTCTGAGAAGAAGGTAATGTTGGCAGTGTAAACAGTGTCTGCCTGGAGCTAAAAGCAATAAGGAGGAATGATGCTAACCCATTATTCTGTGGGGGTTTTTGGTTGTTTGTGTTTGGGTTGGGCTTTTTTGGTTGCTTTTTATCTTTCCCCTGGCTAGAATCACACAATGACACAAAATTTGAAAATTATTTATGTTTATGAATTTCACGTTCCTTCATCAAGAATGCTCTAAGCTATGATACTTGTAGGTTGCAGCAGGTCCCTCCCAAACACTGTGTTTGAACTGTTCTCTTCTGGTAACCAGAGGCTGAGATCCAAGGGTCCCTTAACATCTATACATCTAGAAATCTATTCTATCAATCACTGTCCATGACCCAGTGGAAAATTCCTGGGTTACACCAATTCATCCCTGATAGATTCAGTTTAGGGACGCTTGCTCATAAGCGCTCAGGGGTCATATCTGCTAACAGAAGTAAACGAGTGTGGATCATAAAGAAGTCAGATATTCAGCTGGACAAAACCACATGGAGTTCCAAAAGTGGGAAAAAAAAAGAGATGACAGTGTTCAATATTTAATTGATGGTCTTTTCAATAAAAAAATACCTTTGTCCTTTATATCTGCATGGAAACCACAAAGGTTGAAAATCATAGAACAAAATTGTAGATGTAGATTGTTTCCATGCTGATATCTCCCTTTTCCTCCAAACCTGGCTGAAAACATATGGGGGACTGGTGCTGTGTTTTTCATTTCCTCCACAGAAGTGAAATTCTGGGGTCCCCTCTTGTCTCTGACTTCTGAGTGACTCTGTGTCCCCCACTGCAGTGCGTGAGCCTTTCAGCAGCATACTGAGAGATGTCACTGATGCCTGTAACATGTTTCATCCTCTCCCCTCTTCACTTCCTGGCTGGGTTTTATTAGATTTCTGTGTGGTGTACATATGTCCAATTCATTAAGACAAGTTGAAATCTGGTTTTCTTTTGGAAGTCCGCAGAAAATGTTGAAGCCTGTGATAAAGTCGAAAGTGTTGATGCTGCAGGGTTGTACTTCACAGCCTTGTAAAAGCCCCTCAAGGAAGTCTGTCTCCTGCACAAATGAGATTTACCCTTTGCAAAGACAGTTCCTCTCTGCTTGAGGAGTAGCAATGCCTGTGATCTTCCTCTCAAGTTTTATATGCCACCACCACCACTCCTGGATATCTTTCTAAAAGAGCCCCTTTTTGCATCCATGGCCTAATGAATCTCAAATCTTCACGTTGTACCTCGGCAGTGCTCAGACACTGGAGGATGACTGCTGTAGGCTATAATTTCCTCTGCATATGTAAAACAGGTGAGTAGCCTCCAGCCAAGCTGAAAATTTACTGCAAAAAGACTTCAGCAATGAGAACAGTTTCTCCTTCCTAGTGCCAGAAACATTGGAGCCATGATCAGTTACCTCTTGTTTCTAGAAATAACACACCTTTTCTAGTAAAAATTGGGTAAAGTGGTCTTTTTGATGCGTTGCATGTAGGAACAAAAGAAAACACAAAATTGAGCATTCTTTCTGGTTTCTTCAAGAAGAGCATTGAGCAATGTTATCATGTTTTATAGTCTGTATAAATTCAGTATAGCCCTAAAACTGGCATTTACTATATAAAAATTATAGCTTTTACATACATGAAAACATTTATTCCCCTGAAACTCTGGGGCTGCATGCTTCCCTGCCTATGGAAAAGAACTGTCATTCTCTTCCAGGAGCCTGTTGCCAAGATTTGGGTTCCACCTCCAAAATTCAATATGTCTATTTTTTTTGTTCACAGACAAATGTACCAGCATAGAAAGGTCTTGGTGGTTATTACATCCCCTGGGCAGCCTCTCATCTGCACCTGAAACACTGGGACAGCCTGCTAGGGTTAGAGATAGGGTTAGTGTTAGATTTAAGGTTAGGATTAGGGGTTAGGGTTAGTCTGATATTAGGATCAGGATAGGGATTAACGTTTGTGTTAGGTGCTTAAGTTTCCATTTCCTTAGAGAATGTATTTTGGAGCAGGCTTCATAGGTCACCTTGATTCAGCCCTAACTATATTCATTTAAAAATATTTGCTGTACTGGCCGTCTCAGCTTCTTACAGTCTTAGTTTTCTTGCTGTGGCTATTGCTCTGCTTGCATGGATCATTGAACAGAGAACAGATATGCCCTTTGTTGCTCTCCTCTAATAATCAGTAAGGATGTTGTAACTTATGTTTCCCTGTAATGAGGTTCTGAAAAAAACAAACAAGTGAACATGCAAACAAAAAAAAACCATCTCTGTAGCTCATGGGAATAGACGCTCTCTGAATTATCTTGCTGACCCATTCTCATTGTAAGTGCTTATGATTTGAGTCCCATGGCGTTAAATCATGGAATGGATTCACATTTAAAATTTGCATCTCTGTTGTTTTAACTTGCTTATCACTGGGACTTTACCTTCGTCCTCTTGAAATCTGCAGACTCCAGTTTCCATGCCTAAGAAAAGAGGACACATGGAAAAGCAAGTTCTCATGTACACCTAAACTTATCAATACCAAAAACCCTTATGCTTCTTTTTGCAATCAGAATTGATTCTTTCCTTCAAGATCTTCATATAGCAATGGTGGCTCTGATGATTCTATCTTAAACAGCAAATAATGCTTAGCAGCTCTAATGAAATCTCATCAAGAAGCTCATCTCTAAACTCATCCCCTTGGTGTTTGCATGTAAAAATAATCCAGTTTCAAATCAAGCAAATTTGTTCACATCAATTCCTTTGATCTTACTGTGTTACTGAGAAATATAAAATCCAGAAGCACTGGCACATCATTCTTAGTGTGTGTTTCCCAGTCAAAAGAGAAGCACTCCTGTCTTATTTCAAATACTGAAAAAGTTTCTGTTTATGGGCAGCTTTGGGGTGTTCTGAACCGCTATGGGTGACATGAGGCATCACATTGCTCATTCAGACCCCTCTGAATGAGCCTCTCCTCTAACTAATGTTTCCATAACACTAAAGCTATCTGCTGAAAAAATTAACCTAGATATGACAAATAAAACCCTATTAAGAGATTGCATGAGAAATCAGTGATGCAGCCATCAAGAGGCAGCTTGTGTTTCTGCACCTTGTGTCTCCTTCCTGTCTAATGAACAGGACAGTTCAGCTCAGGCTTTCACACAAATTTGCAGCAGACTCTGACAACATTCCTGTAGCTTCAGAGTGAGGTGTTTTCAAACAACTTTGGAAACAGGAGCTCTAATATTGAGTTAGAATTGCTCTGGATGAACAAGTGCAGAATTCACCTGCAGGCACTGAATTTAGGTTGATGGCAGCTTTTGCTTTCGAGGTTGCTCTCAAAGCTCTCTCTTCTTCATGGATAGATTATTTGGTCTAGCTTAGCTTCAGCAACAGTCTCTAAAACCACACCAGTGGGAGCTATACAGACCACTTCTTGTAGCAGCAATGTCAGCCTTTTCCTCATCCTCTGCCACTTTGTTTCCTCTGGAATAAGTGGGAGTAATTGAGGTGGAGCAATTTTTCTCGTTACAGAAGGAATCCGCTACGCAGGCTCATTTCTGTAGAGGGAAAAGCTTTTGTATAAGAACCACCCTGCCTGTGCCATAGCAGGTAGTGATGTTCAAACAAAGCTCAGCCTTTTGAGCAGTCCTGCAGTCTGCCCAGGCAGAGCTGCAGTGCTGAGGGGCACTATTGTATTTGTGGGGTGCCCTGTATCGGGAAGGAATGATGAATCTGACTCCATGTTCTTAGAAGGCTAATTTATTATTTTATGATACTATGTTATATTAAAGAATACTATACTATACTAAAGAATACAGAAAGGATAGTTACAGAAGGTTAAAAAGATAATAATGAAAACTTGAGACTCTTTCCAGAACCTTGATTGGCCCTGATTGGCCAATAAGTTAAAACAATTCACATGAAACTAATGAAACAAACACCTGTTGGTAAACAATCTCCAAACACATTCCAAAGGAGCAAAACACAGGAGAAGCAAATCAGATAATTGTTGTCTTCATTTTTCTCTGAAGCTTTTCAGCTTCCCAGGAGCAAAATGCTGGGTGAAGTTGTTTGGTTTTTTTTAATCTGGGTGAAGGGATTTTTCCAGAAAATATGACTGTAACAGGCCACCTTGCAAAGTAGGGTTGTCCCACTGGGCTCCACATGTCCCTGGATGAGCTAGTTCCTTTTCCACACTGCCCCTTGCAGCAGTGAAGCACAAAAAAGTGAGTGTCATGCTGTCTGTCCCTGCAGCTCTTCCCTAGGCAGCAAGCCTTGTGGCAGCAAGCTGTTGACCAGAATGATTGGGTACTAAAGAGAGGGAGCCAGCAAAAGCAGCTTTCCCTTGATGCTGTACCTGGGAGCACTGTGGGAATGTGCTGTTCAAGACAGTCCTCTGGTTTGGAAACCAAGGAGGAATAAAACTGGGGAGGCTGAAGGCCAGCTGCTGTAAGAGAGTGAACGTGGCAAAGATTCCTTATGGGGCTTTTGCTTTATGCTGGCTCACAAGCTAAGACAGAGGGGTTTTCCCCCTAGTTCAGAAAGCCAGAACTGTGGTAGAACCCCCAGAGCCCAGACCCACACAAGATTCCAGGAGCACCTGTTGATATCTGCTCACAGTTCTCTTTCCAGCCACCATAGGGGGTAGGTTTTGATTTTGTGCTCATTCCACTCCCTTTGCCATGCAAAGGCTTGGTCATTCCTGAGCTTCAACTCCTGCACAGGTGGTGCAAGGGGAAGTGCTCAGACTGCCTCGTGTAGAGATGTGCAAAAGATGTCCCTCCCCTGCTACTCCCTTTCCTCTCACAGCATCTGAAATCTGGCCAGGATTACACATGGATTATTGCCATGGTTAAACTTCAGCCAGCAACTCAGCCCCATCTACTCAGTTCCCCCTGGAGAAACAGGGGAGGGAATCGGAAAAGTGAGCAAATGGGCAGGTTGAGAAAGAAACAGTTCAATAACTGAAATAAAATTAAAATCATGAATTTTAAAGAAAAGAAAAGTTGCAAAAAGAGAGTGAAATAAAACCCAAAAAACCCAAGTGATATGAATGAAAGACAATTTTTCCCCACCAGCTGACCAATGCCCAGCCTGTTCCCAAGCAGCAGCTTTCCCCCAGTTTACAGGCTGAGCATGACATCATTTGGTATGGAATGTCTGTTGTCCATTTGGGGTCAGCTGTCCCCTCCCACAATCTTGGGAATCTCCAGCCTGCTCACTGGTGGGGCAGCATGACAAGATGAAAGGTCCTTGACTTTGTTTAGGCACTGCCCAGCAACAATTAAAGCACATTGTGAACGTGCTATTGGCATCCAAATGCAGCTAATAGGGAGAAAAATTCACTTTGTTCCAGCAGAAAACCAAGACAGTGTCCTTTAAATAACACCAAGAGCAGGGATAGAAAAATCATAGCACAGAATCATGGAAGGCTCAATACCAAGATTCACTTTTGGATTCATTGTGGCTTTTGCCAGGCTGAACACTCTGGGATCATGGACAAATTGGGCTGGTTTTGCCCTGAAAATATTATGGCTAATGACATAATGACCAAACCTTCCTAGCAAAAAGCTTGATTTCTCTTTTAAACTTTGCTTTTTGCTCCTCTCTCCCAGCCTGCTGCACATTCTTCACCAATGGTTCAACTGGAAGACAGAGCAAACAAAGCAAAACCCAAAAGGGCTAAGCTTTTATGGTTCCTTTACTGTAGCAATTAAATTACTGCAGCACTGTATTGCACCAAGTGATGTCAACATGGAGACTGTGGTGTGAACCTTTCTTTTGGGAGTGAAACTAGAAATATAAATCTTGATGAGGGAAGAGTTCAAGTCATCATTATACATCCATTTTCACAAAGAAAATGAACAAATATTGTTATATGTTTCATCTCAAGGTCTTCCTAGTTTAAGGGATCCTGGCTTTTGTAACATAAAGTGTTCTCTGAAAACAATAAAAAAATCAATAATAAAAAGAAAAAAAAATCTCTAAGCAAACAACAGGCTGTTATGAAAGGACTTTGTTCCATTTAGACTTTTTTTCCACTGCTATTACTTTTTCTATTAAAATTTTTCAAAGCAAAAAAGGATTCCTCACTGCAGCTGTTCCCTTGAAAAAGCAGCAGTCAGACCATAATTGGAGGTGGAATTTCTGGGTACTAATTCCATATGAATAAAAAATGAAGGCAAACAATGCTGGGTTTACCACCTGCCTATCAGTTTTTCCATCAATCACAAATACTTGTTTGTGTTCTGAATTATAGCCCACAGGTAGGGAACTGACTTAAGCATGACCTGTGATGCAAAATAAGAGGAATTCAGCTAAAACCATCATGTACCAAGTATATCTGCCAGGCTCAGGGTACAGCCTAAACCAATTAGTCCTTGGTTTCTGCAGCTCTGGCACCTATCACACCAGTTTGTATTCTAAGAGTTGGGATTGCCCAGAGCTGCAAAACCTAAGGTCTCTTCACACTTACTCATTCCTCTCTCAAGTGATTCCCTTCTGACATGCAGAGCACTTGGAGTGGAATGCACTAAATCAAAAATATTTGTCCCTTATGTGTCTTGTCGTTTTCAGGTTTTAGAATTGTCTAAGCATTTACTAGATCTTAATATTTCATAACAAAATGCTGGGTGAGAAGAGGTGTTTTCCTGCCTCTTTGCTTATTTTTTTCATCAGGTTTCATTTCACGATGTGCTTTTCATCTGGGAAAATTACACAGCTTTAAGTTTATTTTCATTTCTGAGGCTGTTTGCTGAGTGACAGTGAGTTTTTGTTTTTGCCTTTCTTCCTTCATCTTAAAATATTTATGTTACAAGCATGGTTGGGCATATGCCTTAATTGTATTGTATAAATAACAAGACTTCTCCCATAGAGGAAAACATAATGCAGAGTTAATGTACTTGCATATTTTCACCCCAGGGCTACATTTGATCCACACTGTTGTGACAACCACACTGGCCTTACCAGCTAAATGAATCTCTTCTTCCTGAAATGCAAAATCCTTGCTAGCCATTTCAAGATATAGCAAATAACCAGCCGTGAATTGTGCAAAAATATGTATTGCTTCCAGATTATTGGTGTGTGATGCACGGGCACAGCAATCTCAGCCTTTGAGGAGTGTAATATTGAGGAAGACTTGGGAGCAGAGAATCAGGCAAGGATTTCCACTGAGGGACTGGTCAGTGCTGAGCTGTGCCTGGGGAGAGGGGGAAAGCAGCACACAGGATCATGGCTGGGGAGAGCAGACATGTGCAAATGTGATTATCCTGCACCATTTATTTTTCCTCCTCTCCCATAACTGCCATGGCTCCTGTATAGTTCTTTCAATAAAGTATTTGATAAAAGTTTGGGGGTTCTTTTTATCAAGTTTCTGAAGGCACAGGCAAAGGCTTCAGCCCTTTCTGGTTCACATTTTCAAACTTAGTGATGATGGGAGAAAATTTTGAACAATATTTTTTTCAAGTGCTGTAGTGGTGCCGTTGGGTCAGCAGACTCCTGCAGAGCTGGTGCACACAGAGAGGTTTCTCTGCAACCAGGAGGAGCCTGGAGCACATGAGATCCTCAGAAGATTTTCAGACAATCTCACCAGGGTGGTTTCCTCACTGCTGCACACCTGTTCCTAGTCCAGGGAATGCTCCACATCAGTAGAGACTTGCTGCTATTCACAGGATTTCTTTAGAAAGCAGGAAAGAAAAACATTCCTATCAAATGTGCCACTCCTTTAGGTCTGAAACCATATTCAGCCACTGTAGCTTTGCCCATCTCCTGCTTGTTTGATGTCAGATATTTCACCTGCACTTTCTGATCTGAGGGAAATGTTGTATTAAATCGAGGTTTTGAAGAGCATCCTTCTTCACATTCCCCTCAAGACGTCTCATCTGAGCCTGGTTCTCTCTGCACTTTTGAAAACATGAATGTTCTTAAAAGCCCCACTAATGTGAGGTTCATTGGTGCACTCTGTGTTTCTGATAATTTTTTTTTATGGTAAATTAGACGACTTCTGTAATCACAGTGAAAGAGGGAAGGAATGAACTGCAACATGGGGGAGGTTTTCTGTGCCAGTTGATATGTCTGGATAGCTTTGCAGATGGTACAGGGTTTAAAACAATCAAGAACATTGATCTTCATTCTAAGCCCCTGAAAAAAATGAATCTGATTTATGTCTTGTGGAAATCTCCCAAGTCAAATAACACAGAAATAAAGGGAGAGCTGCTGCATTTTCTGCAACCTTATTTTGCTGAAAGAAGCATGGGAAGCATTTTTTGAGGGTTATTTCTTGGTTGGTTTGTTTTTCTTAGCTTTGTCTTACATTTACAAAACTGTTGGGACAGGTTGCTGTAATGTGTTTTATCTTCTCATCTACATGAGAAATTTCATGCAAGCCAGACTCACATAACAGAAAAGCAATAGCTGATTAGACCTGCTTGTTAGGTTCTGCTTGATTCTAGTAACTGAGAAATGCTCAGGACAAATTGTGTTAAGATAATTTGCCTTTGTATTTTAAATTAATGTATATATATATATATATATATATATATATATTATATATGTGTGTGTGTGTGTGTGTGTGTGTATAATCCATATATTAAATTAATATATTTTCCATACTGGAAATGTTATCATATGTATGGCTATATATAATATATGTGTGTATATATATATATAAAATATATGTTATATATATATATGTATATGAATGGAAATGTTAGCACCCAGCAATGCTGGGAAGGGCAGTGTCAGCTTTGCAGGTGGCTCTAAACAGAAAGGGACTCAAACACCTTCACTCCTTAACCCTGCTGCCTCATTTCTCAAGGACAGTGTTCTATGATCCCTCACTGAAATCAGGTTTATCAGAGGGGCAACTAAATAGGTTTTTCTGCCCTCATGGCAATAAAGCTCATGTTTGCTTGGTTACCAAACTTAGGTTTTACTGCTGGTAGACCATTGCCTGCTGTGCCTGATCACCTGCACTGCTGCAGGGAAAAGCTTGAATTGCTGTCATGCTTGGGTCCTCCTGTTTCAGGGCCACTGAACTCCAAGCATCTCACTGATGAGACCAGAGGTGAAACAAAATCTGTATTTCAAACTGTAAAAAAGATGTTATCTATCTCAAAGCCAGGAACTAAATGCTTTCTAATTAATGTCCATCTTTCCTGGGGTTTGTTTGGGGCATTATTTTTTTATTTAAATGAAATTAAATTTTATTGTTGAGGGGAATCTAGTGGGGAAAAAAAAAAACCCTTGTTAAAATGGCATTGAAGAAAGCAGTGCTGAACATAACAATTTGTTTCTGCATAGCTAGGGGGGGATTAATGTATTTGCCTTGAGCTCTTGCATTAGTATTCCCAGCTACTGAAAAACAAAAATCATAGGGCTTCAGTTTAGTTTGGGGTTTTTTCTTTTGAGCGTTTTGCCTAGCCCTGGGTGATATGCTTACTAGTTAGAATTTTAAAAGCTATTAATTTTTACCTAATTTATTTCTACCCCTCTAGGCTCTTACCTTCTCACAGGAAATAAGGAGGGCTCTTAGCAGCCTTTATTTGGATGTATTATACATATTTTCTTTTTTTTTTTTTGTTCCCCAAGCATGTTGAAGCTGTAGTGGTTGGGCACAGATCCTGACTCTGAACCCAGACTGACCCATTTATTACCACAGACTTGTGTAGGTCTCAAAAGCCTTTTCTTTGTTCTGATGAATGTATAAGTAATGCAGAGATTTTGGCATTACTACAGGGTGAAACCAGGTGAACAGAACTTTTTTTTTTTTTCCCCAGCAAACCATGTGACCAAGAAAAAGGAGAATCAAGTCTCTTCTGAGCACTTTTTTCTCCCCTCTCCATAACAATTGCAGCATTTGCTCCCAGAATTACTTGGAGGATGTTTTATCACAAAGTGCTGCTGCTTCCCAATGCCAAAATGGGAGTAACTCAGAGAATGCTGAAGACAAAATATTTCTCACACAATATACAAGATTTTAGGCTGGCTCAGTATTTGCACTCCCACTTGAGACAAAGTGCAGAGGTTTTTATTTAACAGGAAGAAAAGTGCTCATTGTATCTCTCTGTATGCTTGTGCTTGTCATGATATACATAATTCCTACTAGGTTTTTATTGGGAAGGATGAAAGTTTGACAAGAAAGTCTCACCGATGTAGGCAGAAAGATTTTTGAATGTAGTGTATGAAGGAATAGAAATGGAAGCAAGTTTTGATAAAGAAGAAAAGAATTGCTGAGCCAGTCTTACTGAACAACTAAGAAGGCAAAGGGTATGTTAGTTAGAAGGGGTTTTTATGACTTAGAGCAAAGGATAAACCCACCCTAAACAACATGTTTTTACCAAGCAGAAAGAGAGCACAGGAAAACAAGTCAGCAAATGTTGTAACTAGAAAAAAGGTCTCAGAATTTTCCACTGCAAGAAAACTGAAAAACAACTTCTAGCTTAAACTGTGATGTACTAACTTTTAGTGATTGGAGAATAGTAACATGAATATGGTAATTACAGTAGTTATGATAGGCTATAGATAAAAGTTAAGGTATAGGCTGGTTCTACTGTATTAAGATGCTCAGCAAAGGAAAGTCTGTAATGCATTGTAACCCAAACTCAGGGTCTCCAGGGCTGCCTGCAGCTGGAGCTGACAGCTGTAGGCACAGCTCTGTCACCCACCACCCTGACTGCTGTAACCTCTTGGATGGAATAAACTGCATTTTGGAGAGCCCCTGGAGTCCCACACCCCTCATTCAGGCTCTTACAGGTTTTTCCTTTCTTTCCCATTCCTTAGGCTAGGGAATCATGAGAGCAAAGCATTTGTGAAGGCCAGCACAAAGATGATGGTCTGTGTGTGCTGCAGTGCTCTGGTGTCTGCTGTTACCCTCCCGTGGTCACAGTGGGTGAGAAGGTGGGAGCTCTGCTCCCATCCAGGCATAAGAACCTAAAGGGAACAGGATGATAAAGGGGCTTAGCGCTGACCTGTGCAGGTGGCAAAGAGACAGGCTGAGGCACCCACTGCCTGCTCCTCTGGGGAGGATTCAAATTCCTCTGGTCACAAATAGCTCAGATGAGCCAGGATGGAGCTGGAGAACTGTTCCGATTTTGCTGCTTCAGCACAGCAAGGAGGTGTGAAAGCAAGGGCACAGCTCACCCCAGCCTGATCAGCAATGCCAGGATAAGCCACTGCAGGAGCTGCAGGGCCAGTGTCAGGCTTCTTGTGGGCTGGGGTTGGTTTTGGGAGTGTGCTGGTGGTGCAGCTGTATCCCTGGGAAGCACCTCTGCCAGATGATCCTGCCATGAACTGCATTATCCACGGATTTGCATGAGCATCTGGCCTTTGGTGAGAGACTCTGGGCTGTGTTTATTCCTCTCTTGGGAATCAAGAGGCAGTTTTCTTGGAGAAATTTGTAAAAATAGGGTGACACAAATTCATAGGGCCAGCTCCCTCCCCTCTCCTCTTCCTGACTCCAGTACAGTCCCAAATTGGTTTCCTTTGGAGGGACATTTTTGGCAGTATGCACTACCAGAAGCTCTTGATTGTACTGGGTAAAATGCATCCAACATGCTTTGAAAACAGGGATTTGATGGTTGTCTGGGTCTGGAATGCTCAGGGAAGTGGATATTAGTGGATATTGATTGCTGCTTGGCAACCACAGCAGTCCACCCTCTGGAGCACATGAGGAGCAGTTTTCAAAGATAAGGTGGTGTCCCCCCCATAGTGTCTTGCATTTGTGATATCAAGTTCTTGGACATGAAGCATTTCATGAGGTGCTTCTCATGTCCTAGGAGATGGTTATGGTGCAAGAATTGTACATCCTGAAGGATGCCAGTCTGCTAAGAGAAATATTGCCTTTAAATAGAAGGGTTAAAGTGAAAGACATGAATCCCTAAATTCTTGTAACATAGTTAATAAGATAATTGTGGCTGTTTATTTGTATTTTTAAGAGGCAGCAAGTACATTGGATGCATTTTATTTCAGGATATGGTGCATGTAAACTGAATCAATTTGTGCTCTCTATAAAATCTAATTCACATTATATTTATTTTGCTTTCCATTAGCAACTCAACTAATAAAGATGCAAACAAGCGAAACAATTAGAAATATTTATGCATTTATTCTACCTCATTTACTCAGACCTACTCAGGTTCCTTTTGGTGCTGCCCTGAGATTCACCTACCTTCACCAAAAATCCACCAGAAAACTTTAATGAGGCTCTGACCTTGAACATTATTGTTTAAGTCCATGGAGAAGAAGCCTCTTTTATGATTAAAATGTTCCTTTGCTGTAAGGGTTTCCAGTCAGGAGGGGAAAGGAGCCCATCTGGAGAGTTTTGTGTGGGAGGCAGCCAGTGACAATGGCACACACCTGGTGGCCTCTCAGGTGTGTCACTGCTTCACCAAATCAACTCCTTGTACTGAACCCAAGCCAAAGAATTACCAGACCCTTTCCTTCCTGGACTGCCATACACAAATAACGCTACCATTCAGCACAATGCTCCCATCAAAATGCAGTTGTTCTTATTTTCCAGAAGGGGAGCTTCTACTTGCTGTCAGTTGATTCTCACTAAATTGTCTCAGCTGCCTCTAGTAGCCAGCAAAAATGTCTCTCCTCTCAAATGAAGGGCATTGCTTGAGAAACTACTCATTGAGAGCTAGGTCAAAAAGTGCTGATGTTTGACACTCTTGTAGCATATTGCCTTTTTTTTTTCCTTTTCTTTTCCTTTTGTTATTGTAACTGTTGTAACTGTTCCATTTTCCTGGTAAATGATTAAGCATGTACTTGTTCTAATTTTCAGTGCCTGCAGGTGGTAGTGAGCAGAGCTGTCTCCAGCCCTGCTCTGTAAACAATACAAGTATTATTCTTCATGAAAATCACAGTGTAGCTTTCTATAGTGCAGAAAGTAGCTCTAGGCACTAAGCTTTGAATTGTGAAATAACTTTATAATTTAAATGTGGGCTTACGTTAACAAGAAGAAATACCACAGCCAAAGTGGCTACTATGGCACAAATTGTTCATTCTGGCCAAGGAGACATCTGTAACTTGTATTTTTGTGAGCTGATAAATTCAGACTGGAGGTGGTTAATACCCGAAAAAGGTACTTGAACCAGCAACTCTTTTCCTCCATATGAATCCCCATTTCTGGGCTTGTAGTGTTGCTGAGCTGGTTCTGCTCACCAGCTTTCATCCAAGGGAAAAAGGCCTCACAGCTGTGCCATGTACACTTCAGGATTTGCACTGCTGTACTTTGCATTGGAAACAAAGGAGGAAAATGGATTTGAACCTGGGACTACCTTTCAAATGCTTTATAGGCTTGCATGGTTGGTTATAATTAAATTGTCTCACCATTTCAGCAATTAAATATAGTGGTGGTGGTGGTAAAAATAACTGAGTCCAAGAAGTGTTTGTTGTCTTCATAAATGGTTTTCAAAACTGCAGCTCCAGCATTGGCACAACAGCCTTTCAGCAGTTAAAGAGGAGTATAAAACACACCCCCTAGACTATGAATTAAGCTAAGCAGGGGTAGTTTGATGGGCAACAAGCAGATGAAGAGATAAGTGTAATCTCGCCTGTGGCAGCCCTTCTGGATTTTCTAGCTAAGGACCGATAAGTGCTTAAAGGTGAGATTTGTTTTGATCAGATGGATATTACAATTTTATCTGTAGATAAACAAGTAACAGTAAAAAAGGAAATTCAGCAGCCATGTGCACCATTTCTTCCCAAACTGAGATGTGTGTGGTCTGAATTCTCTTTTTGTTCATGTATTTCTGGCCTAGGTTTGTAACCACAGGGTCACTATCAGACAGGAGTGGACATCTGAGTGACAGGACAGTGCAGAGCCTTTCACTGCTGCAGCTCTGCGCTCACAAGGTGGGGGATCCCATGGATATTCATTCCTCAAGGTTAAGGGATTTCTTCCCCATCACTTTGAAACTTGTATTTCTCTACAGAACCGATGCCTATTCTATTTAAAACAAACCAAACCCAAAGCAACCGTGCTTAAGCCAATTATAATTGTCCTTTCTCTACAGCAAAATATTAGGCATCACTAGAGAAATTCTCCTGCTGTAAAAACATTAAAATATTAATCTCTTTTTACCTTTCAAGGGACTGTGGGAGGGAGAGAATGAAAACCAAAACTTTAAGATGCCTGTGCAAACAACTTTTTGATAGAATGGGATCTTGTCTTTGTATTTAGTGTAGTAGCTTTGGACTATCAGCCCTTGCTTCAGTTAATGTTCATTAATCCACACGCTAATTACCGAGTCTGACAGTGGAGATGTATAAACAGTGAATGCAAAGTGTGGACAGATGAAAGTGGAGCTATCAGTGGTGTATTTTCAGTTGAGTAATAATTGATTATGAGATTAATAAGTTTAGCTTTCCACAAGGTGTAAAAAATGGGGCAAAAGTGATACTTATCACAGGGTGTCAGAGACTAACTGGTGTAGAGTAAATTTCCTCTTTCAAAAGGAATTTGCTCTGACATTGAGATAACAAATCAACAAATTATTAGAAGCAAACAATGTAAATTCATTTACACATTTGCAATTCTTTGCAAATTCAGCAGTAACTTCTGAGCACAAAGTTATCTCCACATATCTCTTTGACATTAAGTATCTCTAATGACAAACATAAAGAAAACATGCACTCTTAAGTCAATTTTTTGTGCCTTAGCGCAGACTAGTGCAACGCATTTTCTACCCAGTGAATTACTTTTTTGTGCTACATATATCCATAGTGTAATTGTTACAAATAGCAGAGGCTTTTCTTATGGTACTGGTCTGAGAATTCCACCTTGATTTGCTTTGTTCCTTTATTCAATTGGAAAAAGGAGATGGGAATTAAAAAGGGTACATTTTCATCACTTGCATGTTGCACATTCACTCTACAGGAACACTGCCTCTCCCATTCTGGGCCGGTGGCAGAAGAGAGCTCACAAGTCCTCTCCATTGCTTCAGCAACTTTATAACAGAAATAAGATTTGAAACCCTGTTTTAAAAGACATAACACGTCTAATAGCTAATGCTGGTCATGTATATTTTATGATCAAGAAATTAAGAAATGCCCTATAATGCAAAAGGATAAGAATTGTGAGGAAGTCAAAGTTTGTATATTCCCCTTCTCACCAAACTGCTTCCTTGGGATGGGATAAAGTATTAAATTTCTCTAGGAGTGAATAAGAGTTTTCTGTTAATCCCAAAAAGCATAAAAAGCATAAATCCTTTTGGGTTAGGGGGAGGGTAAAAGAGGCTAATAGTGCCAGGAAATTGCAAGCAACATAAAATGAGGTTAGAACAGAAATTCTGAAAGCACTGTGAAAACCAAGCCAGGCATATAATTCATCTAGTGAGTCTGAATAGTTCTTTTTTCTAAAATATGATGGGGTTTTCCTCCTCAGTGCCCTCTAGTTCTCTGGAAAGGCAATACCTCTCTCCTATCCACAGCCCAGCAGGCAGCAGCCAAAATGCAGCGTTTTCTGAAATGTGTTCCAGTCAGTCCTTCGAGAAATTAAATGTTCCTTAAGAAGCTCTGAGTAAAGGTGAGGGCTCTCACCAGGCTTCAGGAACCTTTTGAATATCTTTATTTGACAGAACACCCGACTACATAGAAAACATGATCAAGCTTACAAGGCACAGGAATGAGGATTAAGAATGACAAGAGGGATTAGCCCACTGAGACAAGAGATGAAAGTCACTACTCGTAACATGGGACTTCAAGTAATGATTTTTCAAAATCTACTGCTACTAATGGACTCTTGATGTATGGCTCCTAAAAGTCCTGGCAGTTCAGCAGAGGTATTGACAATGTTTGGTTTGCATTGAAGTCATTACACTCAATTTTACTTTTTTTCCCCCTTATCTGTTTCTTTCTTCTTCTTCTTCTTCTTCTTCTTTTTGCATTAGCAAGTGGCAGTGTTTTGAGCTCTTTCTTTTCTTGAGACATACTGATAGAAGACAGAGCCATGGAGTTTCACAGTGGTGAGCCATCTCCAGCTGCTGCACCTTTAGGGTAATGAGTGGATGGTTGGTAAAATGCCCCTGCATAGCTTTGGCAGGCAGCACGATTTGGCTTTGTGCTGCACTGTGCTGGGCTATATCAGAACTCACTGCCTTTTTCTTTAAGGCCAAAACATGCCAAACAGATGACAGTGTTAGTGTTCCTGAAGCTGACAAAGGAAAATAGTGGTAAATATCCCATTCTGTGTAGGCTGTGCATCATTTTTCATCAGTGGCAGGCACTGAAGAGACTGGATGTGGCACTGGGTGCCATGGTTTAGTTGAGGTGTTAGTGCATGGGTTGGACTCGATGATCTTGAAGGTCTCTTCCAACCCAGAATCTGGGGTGAATCTGTGAATCTGTGATTGCTGTATTTAAATACAGAATATATGGTGTGGCTGCATGACCAGGCTGCTTGCTTTGTTCCACTGTGAGGACAGACAGCAGCTGCCCCCCAGCTCTTATCAGACAGATATCAGCTGGGTCAGCCCTGGGTTCCTGCAGCCCGACCCTTGAACAGCGGGATGGACCCGCAGCAGGGGCTTCAATCACAAAAACACAGGAGCTTTCACCTTTCTGTAAGGACAATAATTGTGACTAAATATCCATGGGAAGGCTCCCTGTGCCCTGTGACTCCCTGGGCTGGTGGCTCACACCTCCTGTGAGTGCAACTGTCTCACTTGGAAGTGACTCTGAAGATGAAAGGGAACCTTTAGGGGGTTGAGCACAGCACGCTCCCCGTGAGCAGGAATGTACAGTGGAATAAATGCCTGGCTCTGTACAAACCACTCATGCAACTGCACTATTGTGGAAAATAATTTTTACACTATTGTGTAAAAATACCCGGTGGGTATTTTTAGAATTAACACAGTATTTTTAAAGGTGTGCTCTCTATGAAGCAACCTTTCTTTATCCCAGACACACCTTTTTTTTTTCTTTTTTTGGATGTCAATCTCTCATTCCCCAGAGGGCAAGCTCTTCTATCCAGCAAAGCAAATGGTACAGTAGCTGAAATCTTTTGACCTCTGAAAGGCCCGCATGTGAAATATAATACCATGAACCTGCTGTGGTATTTTCATTATTTGGATAAAATTCCCACTGGTCCAGTGAGAGTTATGCTTCAATAGAAATCCAGGAAAAGAGAAGTTCCCATCAGCTCCCACCAGCAGCACACAGGAAATCTGAGGGAGGAGTAAAGGCACAGTCAGTGTCTGTACTAATTCTGCAACTTTTTGTAAACAATACAGCACCTCCCAGGCCTGCAGCTGGGCTCACCTCTCCTTCTTCTAAACCAGCATTAGAAGAGAATTCATTAAAAGGAAAGCTAAAAAAATAAAAAAAACAAACAATCAAACAAACAAAAAAAAAAAACCTGCAATTAAGGGGAAAGGAGAGGGGAGTAAGGGGATTGATCAGATGGGAGGTACTGTCATGGATCACACGTTCATGGCAAAACTGAGCCTTCCCAAGATTAGTAGCTGATACCCAGGGTCAGATGTAGCCCTACTGCTCATCACACCTACTTGTTTTCTGGAAGGTGTGTATTGGAAAGTCTACATTGGTTATTCCTTAAAAGACAGGGAAAAAAGTAAATTCCTGGACTAGTCAGCTCCTCCATTTTCTGCGGCATATAACTTACCAAAACTCACTTAATTTACTGAGCCTCGAATTTCCAGAGTCACTGAGGTCTCATTTCACTGCAGCATCTGTACCAAAAGAAGCATCAGATTTTTGGTAAGCCAAAAATCTCACCCTCTATTCTGTAAATATTCTCTGAAGTGGATAATTCAGGAGACAGCTGCATTGCATGATATAAAAGCAGCAATGTAAATGTCTTTTGAATGATGTTCTTGCAGTTTTAGTAATAAAGAAACTGGCCTAGAAGAGAGGATGGAAAAGAAGGAATGCTGCTGAAGTTTATATGCAGACCTCTAGGTTTCATTAGCAGCATCATTTTTATGCAAACTTGTCAAGCATCCTGAAAATTCATGAACTCTGTAGGAGCATTTTCAGTGAAACCTGAGCTGAAGGTGCAGTTTTGATTTGAGGTTTTTTTCAGTTCTGCACACTTCAGACAGATAAAAACTCACCCATGTTAAACTAACATGAACAGGCTATGACAAAAAAAGCCTGCATCTTTTAGAAACAGAGCCAGTTTTCTTTCAGCTGTACTTTGAACTTCTCAATATAAATGCAGAAGAGTGGTGAAAACATCCTGAAAAACTTGGCTCACCAGGACAGGATTTAACACCCTAGGCACTGTTTTTAAAAGGTGTTCATCTCAAGTTGCGTGGCTTAAGGAGAAAAATGTTAATGATATGTGGAAAAAGTAATTTAGGAAAAGATTCTGTCAGTACTTTATGTATTTCTTTGTTTTCTGTTTGCCCTTGGCTGTTAAGGCAAAATGAGTAGTTAAATCACTCTCTGGGTTAGGTGGTCTGGTGAAAGTTTTTCCTCTGGGTGAAGACGGCATGTGCTGGCTTGGTCAGTGCTAGACACCAGACAAACAGCCAAGCAAAGGGTATAAAGAGCCTGTCCTGGTGTGTGATGAGTGAGGGCTGACAAGGAGGGACAGGCTGGAATGCAGGCAGCGAGCTGAATTTGTGTCTGTGTGTGCCAGGATACCTAATGGATGACGGATGATGACAGCTGATAAGCGCAGCATATAGGGGGATTTTTGGGGGGTTTGTGATTTACTTTTTCTTTTAACTCTTTGTCTGTAATACACAGAGTGACACAGAGCTTTCTGAAAGCTAATGGGGGTCCAGTTTCTGAAAGAACACAAAGGCAAGTACTTGTGCCAAGGTCAGCTCTGTGGGGACAATCCCAGTGAGTCACCACGGACTAGGAAGGCAAAATTTCAGTCCTGGGGGAAAGGAAAGAGGTGATCCTGGCAAGAGAGGGGTGACTTTATACCTGGAGGCACTAATAGGAGGCAGGCAAAAATTTTAACCATAAATTATGGCACTTGAGTTTTCTCTTAAAACCATGGTGAGTTGCAGTTTTATCCTGAAATCAAAGATTATGGAAGGAAGCCTATAATAACAATTAGTTTGACTCAGAGCATGGTAATTTATGTGAAGTGAGCATAAAATTTCGACACTGAATCACACCTATGATTCAGTGGGAGAGGATGGTTCATTAAGTCAGGGCAACCCCATCCAAATTGATAGGAACCAAAATATTCCTTTTGAAGGAGATCTCCTTCTTTTCCGTGGCACAACAACACGTGTTTGCAAAGAGCAAAAGCTGGCCTCAAGAAGGGGAACATCTCCACCTGATACTTCAGCCCTTAGAGTCCACTGGTCCTCTGCTTATAATTAACACTTCTCTGGTGTGCAAAACACAGCAGCACAAGTGTGGGGTCAAGCATTCAGCTTCCTGCAGCTCATCTTATTATCACCCTCATGGAGCACCTCAAGCCATGTAAAAAAAGTGCCAAGGCCACACGGCCTGTGGCAGAGCACTTTGCTGCAGATGGGCTTCACAGCCCCTGGACTTGTGCTGCCAGAAACAAAGCAGCAGGAAATTCCCTTAACCTCTTTTCTTCCTAGACTCAAGGGACTGAAATGGCTCTCACTGGTTTGGTAAGAGTAATTGTTATATAAAAAGGCCTCCAAGCCGAATGTTTGGGTGTCTGATGCATTGAGGATGATTCTCCCCTGAAGGCTTGGTCTGTATCAGAACAAACACCATCAAATCAGCAGACAACATTTACAATTAAAATTCAAATGTCTCACATTCAGACTCTCTTTTAAATATCTTTAAAAAAGATATTTTTTTAAATCATGTGATCAGCTGCAACTTTAATTATTATCCGCTGAAGGCTACTATAAAAAATCCTCTTATTCTTTCTCCAGCATCCTTGTTTTGAATCAGCTGCAAGGACACAAAAAACTGAAGAACAAAACATGAATAGAAATTTAATGTCCTCAACATGGGAACATGCAGTACAAAACTGAAACAGAATGAAGAAGAGAATAAATATTGGAAGGCAAATTATTTTCTTCACCTTA
This sequence comes from Calcarius lapponicus, assembly GCA_039654755.1. Taxonomy (NCBI): domain Eukaryota; kingdom Metazoa; phylum Chordata; class Aves; order Passeriformes; family Fringillidae; genus Calcarius; species Calcarius lapponicus. The sequence goes on along the minus strand of CM077465.1, from coordinate 103,704,353 downwards.
ATGATGCAAAACTATACATAAATATATATACATATATAAATATAGAATCTTTTTGGACTAAATGCAAATATAGATCAAGAAAAATTTTACTTATCTACTAAAAAGCATGTGGTTAAATGAAAGGTATGTTAGATTGTTTCTACACCATTTCTCCTGTCAAGTATATTGGGTTTTACTTGGCCAATTTAGAGCCTTCCTGACTTACACTGCTTTCCAGCAGATGAGGTTCTGACATGTGTAAGTCTCTATTAATTCCTCAAAGGAATTCATCTCTTTTTAAAGTAAAATGCAATAAAACCAATCAAAAAATGTGTGAAGGCAGCCAAATTTTTCTAGACAAAATGTGTCAGCAAAAGGACACAGCCTCATCTGTGACCAGACACATGGCTGATGCTTTATTTGTTGTTGCGTGCTTGAATTTAGAAAAATATTACAGTGGAAAAGAATGGCCTATTCTGAAATCAAAAGTAATTAGGAAAATTGTAGATTTTGTCTTCACACATGATAAAATACTGCTTTAAGTACCTGAAACACCAGGAAGAGTAAAAAATTAACAATTCCAGGACTTCAGGCTTAATGCTATCATTCTATCATTTCTCCTTAGATAGAACATCATGGTTTTCCTCTTAGAGGGCCTCAAAGTTTCTATTTGAACAGAACTGGAATCTGATTCTCTTCTCTCTTGGTAATGGGCTCTGGCTGATAATCTCTTATAAAATGCTTGGTCTAATTTGAGTTTGCAGTACAGGGCTCTTGCCAGCTTGTCTGGTCTAATTAGCTCCTTCTGAAAACCTAGTCAAGAAAAAGCATGTGCCTTTTAGGATGTTGAGCTGGTTCATTTAAATCCTTTTAAAGAGGGCACAGTCATCTTCAACTCTGCTATGTGGCAAATCATACATTTTCCTTAGTGGAAGCAGAACTTTCCAGCAAGCAGCCAAGGCAGCAGCTCTCTGCTCAGATGACCTGTGCTGGATGGAGTTGTGTTTGCTGTGGGGCAGGGGGTGATGTGGCACAGCCCATCAGTCTCACATAACTCACTGCCAAGTCCTGGAGAGAACAAATCGCTCTCGTTTTTAATGAGGACACAGCGGGATGAGGAGAGCCACAAGTGCTCTCCACCTGATCTCCCTGCCTCCAGGTGAGTTCCACAAGGCACTCTGCTGCCATTAGGGTTTCATGGAGGTGGCTAAGATGCACTTCTGCTGGGAAGAAACAAGCTGCCCTTTTGCAGTGAAGCCGGAAGCATCTCTCTGCTGAGGGAGAGTTGCACACAACTGAGTCTGACCCTTCAGAATCCAAGAGCAGACGGCTGCTCCTGCTCTCCCAGTAAAATGGGACTGTCTCCTTGAAACACCATGACAGGGCAGCACAAACCTATTGCTACATTCCCAGAGGGGAGGGGGAGAAGGAGAACAACACTCACACTGCTGCACCAGATCTGCTAAATGAAGAGACAAAATCAAGGAGCCAATTTTGTATCTTGCTTATTCTGGGGTAGTGACTCCAACACAGTGAGTACTGCAAGTCTCTGTGCATGAAAGGACTTGCCAGACCCTGAGGAAGGAGAGCTGTGAGATCTGAGCTCCCCTTGCATGTGTGGGCTCCCTCTCCCAGTGTTACCCAGTGTTAGCCCCACCAGCTGACAAGCTCCCCACCTCAGGAGGATCTCTGTGTCTATCTCTGCCCACTGATATCAAGTTGAAACCCACAGGGCAGACACCCAGGGAAGGTATGTCTGATGGCTTGGTTGCAACTTAGCCCACTAAGTTTGCCTACTCACAGGAGCAGGACAGAGTAATTTAAAGGGTTAAAGACCTCAGCCTCAAGGTGTTCTTTCCCTTCAAGGGCAGCTGAATCTCACCAAGAGTAGCAAAAAGAGTTGCCACAGATGTGAGCTGGTTCTTGTTTCTTCTGCTTCTCAGCTTCTTCACTGACCTCCCTTGAAGGGATACCTCAGTACTTGTGTTCCTTGGCTTTCAGTTCCCCACCCCAGCTTTTCCTGATGTTCCCTCAGCTCCTTCCATGTTTGGAAAGATCTTTCAGCCCTGACTCTGCACTGGCTGGTTCAGCCACCACATCTAGCAAGCTTCCTACTTGTAGCTGCTTCCACTTATTGGAGCCTCCTGTGAGCCAGAGTTGACCTGGAGATCAGCCAAGTGACAGGATTTGTCTTCTCTTGGCCAGGAACTTTCTCTCTCTGTTTGCTGAATGTCAGTGCTGGTGATGCCCAGCATGCAAGGATGGGTTTGTACCCTGAGTTCTGACAGGAGCTATGACTTTTGTGCTCCTGGGATTTTGGGAGACAATTCCTACCAGTGCTGCAGTGTTTAGCTCACATGGGGATAGAAGCCAGCCACATGCTGCCCACAAAAGTTCTTCCCCACCTAGCGCTGATCCCAAATGCAAATCTGATGCTTCAAAGCAAAGATTGGGAAAGGATGGATCTTTTTTTTGTCCAGTTTTGTGACAACGTTGTAAATATACACAGAGTGAACTGAATTTTTCTCTCTACCATCACACATCACACTCTTCTCTGGAGAGATAAGTCTTTAACCAACCCAAGTGATAATTCAGGGCCGTGAAAATCAAGGTACTCTGATTTTAGGCCAAAGATTTGTGCCCAGTAATACTACACCAAGCAATTGGTTTTTTCAGTATTTCTGGCTTTTTGTCTTGAGGTCTCTGTCGAGTGGTACAGGAAGGAATATGAGCTGTTTCTTCTGCTGATGCCAAGTAAAGCACTGAATAAATGTCAAAATATTTGCATCTCAAATAAGCTGCCCATTCTTATTTTTCCTGTAGAGCATAATCATCTTTATTCTAGACAGGTTCTCTCACTCCATCAAGATCAACCTGGCCTACTTTATATGTAAACTTAAGTTTGCCTAGCTAGATGCTAATAAATTTTTATTTTAAAACCAAATGGGAAAATCTGTGAACATCCAGGAAGAATGAATATTGCAGAATCTGATTCTCCTCCTGTGCACACTTTCTTCATCCTATACAAAGTGGGCTTGAGTTTTGCCAATCTGGTCTTCTCTGAGAGAATTTACAGCCACACAGGGAAACAATCACACAAGTCACAGGCAAAACAAGCTGTCATCTTTAGCAAGAAATTGCCAGCATGCTTTAATCCCCAAAGAATGGTGCCTTCCTCCCCAGATATGATCAATTCACTCTCTTGTAATTGTTAAATGCAACCATGGCTGTTATTGTGCTCTGAATGATTTCTGTATTTTCATTATTTTGCTGCTATTACTAATGCAGATTCACTTGTTCCTGTGGAATTGCTCCTGGCTTCTATGCAAATACCTGTCATCTTTATGTCTCAATCAATCTCATTAGAAAGAGAAGGTAAAAAAAAAATAAAATAAAAAATATGCTTTCTTCTTCTTCTTTTTCTTTTTTTGACAAGCAGATGCTACATTTCAGCTACTGTTCTTTGGTGACTAAATGTTATAAAAATGATCAAAGAGATGGTGAAATATTAAGTAGTTACTTTCATTGCCTCAAGGACAAACCCAATGAAGCTTCAGTGAGCTGCTGGAGTGAGTTATGCTACTTGATATGCAGTTTAGTGTTTACCAGTTACTATTCAATCAGATATCTTTATGAGAGGTAGCCTGCACACCCTAAAAATATTGCTGGGTCGAAATGAATTCCTGCATGACATCATGCAATAATTTTCATTGGACTCATTTCCAGATGAGGAGAAAAATGAAATGAGACCAACTGATGAAATGAGCTAAGAGTGAGGATTTAGATTAATGGCAAAAAAAAAAAAAAAAAATCAGGCGCAGGTGGGATATGATGAATCCCGCAATTTTTCAGCATTAAAACAAGGAATCAGAAGAATCCTTCGAGAGGATGTACATGATGTTTATTTGTGCAAAGTGACCTTGTGAGCCAAAAGCCATTAATTTGATAGCACAGAACACGCTCGCCACCCTGTGGATGCTGGGAGGATTAGGCAGGTGTAACGCATTGCCCAATTAAAAAGGCAATTAATCCTACCTGCGAAGGGGTTTGCATGCGCCTTTGGGAGCTCGGAGGGGATGGAACAGTGCTGCCTGCTCCCTTGGGAATGGAGGCTGAGAGGTAAGGTTCTAACATGGTTGGGAAGAGAGGGTTTATTTTTAAGATGGAAGAGTCTTACCTCTGTGTGTGAGCTATATATTTTACCCATTCCTGACCTGACAGAATTTGGCTTGATTTTTGCAAGATGACGAAAGACACGTCCCATGTAAAAGCCATATGGGAAGACTGTATTTTTTCTGTAATTATACATCAAAAATTGCCCAAACATTTTTCTTAAAATATCCCCTGAAAACATAAGCGTGCCTAGAGGGACTATTCACAACACTGGTAATAGCTTAATAAGAAAGTAGCCTTACTCTGCCTTAATTTTTTGAAAGAAAGCCCTGCCTCCCAAAGGCAATTTTATTCTTGAGGCTCTCTGTACTGTAAGCTACTTTACCTGAGAATTCTTTATTTCTGTGGAGGGAGAGTGAGGAGATTGTGCTCCCACCCTGGGAGTGCTCCTGGCCAGACTGGATGAGTCTCTGAGCAACCTGGTCTGGTGGAAGGTATCCCTGCCTGAACCAGGGGGCTGGAACTAGATGGTCTTTGAGGGTCCTTCAGAGCCATCCTATGATGCACGTCTAAACATTCCATGGATAAACATTGTGTCTTTAGGTTTCAGATCAGTTTAACCAAGTTATAAGCAGCATGAAAGAAAATTCTCCAGTGGGAAGTGTCAGGTGATATTTTTAAAGGACCTGGCTTCCAATACTATCTGCATTTCTGTGAATGCTTGATGTTCATATAGTGGGTCAGGAACACACTATTATAGGCCAATAAAGCCAGGTGCAGTGCAGACAGGTGGGAAATTAATTTTCCACAGAGCAGCAGCACATGGGCAGTTTGAGCTGCATGGGGGACAGTTGGGTTTTCTGAGGCTGTGGACAATCTCCACGTCTTGTGGTCTTGATCTGCAGGAAATTTCTGCAGTGTGAACTGCAGTTTCAATGAAGGAGAAGGTTTTGTGGAGCTTAAAGCAACATCTGTTTGATGCTCCTGTATTGGCTTTCTCCATCTTTGTGTTGGAGGATAAACGTCTCATCTCTCGGAGGAGCTGGAGTTGGTCTCTTGTCAGAACACCTCTCTGGTGCCATGCTGTTCCTAAACTGTTCAGTGAGGCAACTCAAGGGTGACCAGCACAAACTTTACTCACCTGTAATTTAATTTAATTTAGAACTGAAAGACTTCAAAAGTTAAGTGAATGCATTTAACCCACTGCACACTTGACCTTCAGCACAAATTAGCCACTGTGGGCTCCCCACCTTACGGTGGGAGCTTATGCTAACATTTTTCTTCTACCAAATGCTTTTCCATCATACTGAGATCCTGTAAAGGACAGGAATAAATATAGCCACTCACCTCAAAATCAAGATTGGAGGTGAAGAAATATAACAGCAGTGCAGTGTTACCATAGTAACAAAAGCTCTAAAGTGATCTAATCTACTGTTAAATTCCAGCTCAGAGATGAACAAAAATCAACATAACAGAATAAATGTTATATTAAAAAGGGAACGAGGATATTTTGAGACTGATATTATATTTGTGTCCCAAAATATAACATGAGAAACATATTTGAATAGAGAGGAAATTTTTAGCCATTAGAGTTGCACATTTACCGTATTTGTTTCTAATTTGGACTGTAATTAATCTCTGGTGAGGTTGGCTGTCAGATGACTTTTTTGCCACACTGCCCAAGTTTACTCACACAGATATGTTGCTTTTCAGAGTATTCCTCTCCTGCTACTCCTGTAACGCAGATGGTGAACGATGGCCCATACGCTTTATGTCCCAGATTTTTCCAGCCATTAGATCCTCACACCCATCAGTGCTGCAGGATCTAAATGAGTTCAAACACAGAATCTCTTAAAAAATTGGTTTAGAGCATGAGGAGCTTCTGAAGGGTCTTGCATTGCAAGGCAGAGCTGCTTTCAATGTGTGTTTCTCTTTCTGGTGAGCATTGGCATGTCAATAAGTGTTTTCATGCTGTTTCAAAAAAAAAAAAATTTCCCTTAAAGTTCATTACCTACCTCAAAAAGTCACTTTTGAAAAAACAAAATAGAAGTTCTAAAATATGCTTATTTCCAGCACCTTTTCATGGCATACCACTCTGAGCATGGACACCATGAACAGGGTGACAATAACAATTTTCTTTCAAGCTTTGTTTTAATATCCTTAAGGACACTATAGCTTTAGCTGTTGGTGAAGATTCAGTAATTTTGGTCTGGGGAAATGAAGGTAGAGGTTTTTTATGTTAAGCTGTCTCCATTTTTCCTGCATGTTTGAGATTTTAAATACCTGTTAGTTAGGCATTTCCAGAGTAGATAAGATAAGAAATTCATCAGTAGTCTAGCTGAGTTTGATGTAATTTTGGCATATGCATAATAATGGGAAAGTAAAAAGAAAAATATCTGAACCAGCACCAATACAGTTGAAATAGTTTTTGAAGGAACTTGATAACTGATGTTTTAAAATGTTCAAGGTAAAGAAAATATATTCTAGTGACAGTTTGACCAAAAAACCCAGTCCCTCTGCTTCTAAGCACCTGGCATATATTTCATAGCAAGGTATGTCTTCATGATCAAAGACACCCCAGAATCTCTCTCTGCTTCATACTGAAGAATAAATTAACTTTGTGTATGTTTTAAAAGTAGGTCTTCGAGTGTATTTCATCAGCAAGAAACAGATTAAAATAGAGTTTGCAGAGCATCACTTTCAGTCTACCTTAATAGCTTACAAACAGCATGTGAACAGCATGCTTTTCTGTTAAGTTTTCCTTTTCTAATGGGAGGAGATGTGCTCTTAGAAAATGACAACTCATTTGCATGCAATTTGCACGCTGCTTTTTTGCAGGAATACATTTGACTTTTTGCACTTTTCTCTGGTGGTTGCATTTCATTTTCTCAGTGCAGAATTGAAGCGTCAAGATCAGATTTTAACTCAAGAGCATTATTTGTAAAGACTCTAAGAGGCTGCTCTTTCCAGCTCTCTCTTGCAAGCTGTGTAAAATCCAATAATTTTTTTCCCTGGTATCAAATCATGTATGTGTTTCTTTCTCCTTTATACCATGCACCAGACACTGTCAAATCTTCCATAAAGTTCTTGCCTCGTTATTGAGAGATAGGGAAAGTAGAGCTATTTCTGAGGCAATAATCTTTGCTTTTATGGTCTATTCTCCTTCACATTGATTGCTTGAATTTGAAACTCTCATGGCATTTTGCAGGCAATAAAAACCAGAGAAAGAATGTGTTTCTTTTTGCCAGTGTATTATTATTAAGCCAGGCAGATCTGCTTACAAACTTGGTGCAGTCACTGCCACCAAATTCAGGAAAATGAGGAAAAAAGAGCAATTTCCATGGAGGATGGAGCTGGAGCTTCCTTCAGCTGATCCGTAGGTGCTCTTTTTTTTTTTTTTTTTCAGCTCAATTTGCCCTCATTCTGTTTGAGTGAACTTGAAAGCATGAAATTCTCTTGGAAGTAAAAATAAGATCATTCACTTCTCTCAAGCTGGCCACTGAACCAACATTCTGAAGTCCATTGCAGTTTCCAAAGGGACTGGGAAGGCTTGAGAATGTCTGTCCCTCTATGTGCATCAGGATATGTTGCACTCTAATGGACATTTTTGAGGTTTTGCTGTGTTCCTCACACTAAAGCAGCCAAGTAGAGTGGAAGAGGATTTATATTGATCAGAGGAGCAGAGTCAAATTTCTGGTTCAATTTTTAGGCATATTTCCCCAACATGGTTAAGATCACTATTGCATGTAGGAGTCACAAAAGGATGCAAAAAAATTATCTTGCTTCTTTATATGTACATCTATATACATATATATGTACATCTATATACATATATATAGATAGATATAGTGTAGATTCAGGTAAATATGCAACATGAAAAGAATCTTCTGGGCAAGCATCACTTTGACATCTTTCTCTCATCAAACCTGAATCATTATTTTAGTTACATTTAAGGGTTCCTGCTACCATTTCAACCCCTATGCTTTCTGTATTTTGAAATCATATTTTAAATAGAAATATCAAAATTTGTCAACTGGGAAAGGGAAGGTCTCAGTGAGAGCAAAGAGATCTGGGTTCACTGCAGAAGTAGCAAACGAGTTTATGATGCCACGAGAGGCTACAGATGAAGCCTTTAGTCACACCTTTCAGGCCCTCTCAGGTCATTCCTTCCATTAATATATCCATTGTTTATATGGTAGTGGCTTACCTTTTTAGATGCTGGCTCCCCTGGTGTCCTTGGCAATTAATTTTGACATTTTGGTTATAGATTATCGTCAAAAAGAGAAACCTGCTCTCTTTTCCTAGATTTAATCTGCTGCCTGATAATGTTTAAATTATTAAGAAATATCAAATCAAACTGGGACATAACGAATAACTTGTTCTCTAAACTCCTTTGCAATGATATTCATTATTTTTACATGAAGCCCTACTAGCTTTCCTTGACTGTTGCTTTCCAAGTTTAAAAAACCTTAGTCTGTGTGATTCTTCGTTGGATTCTGTTGGGGGTTTTTTTGTTTATTTTTTTTTTTCTGGGACTGTTTGATTGTCTTTATCTGTTTTCTTCTGCTGCTCCATCCTTTTAGAGGTGGGGTGCCTAGAAAGACATGCAGAATTCAAGCTGTGGGAACACCATGGGTTTATAAAGTGGCGTAACGATGTTTTTGCTCTTGTTTTTCATCCTTCATTAATGATTCTTGCTGTTCTGTTTTCCTTCTTCACTGCTCCTGATCCATGAACTAACATTTTCAAAGAACTATCAATAATGAGTCCAAGATCTTACCTGAAGGCTGGGAGGTAATTTAGAGTACATTTATATATATATTTAGACTATTTTTCCCTCAAATGTTATTTTTTAAGTTTCACCTGACATTGATTGATTGTCCCATCATTCAGCATTGTGAGATCATTCTCCTGCTTCTTGCAATCAGTTTTCATTTTTAGTGCCCTGAATAATTTTGAATCATAAAGAAATTCTGTCACCTCACTGTTTTTTCCTTTCCTGAGCTTTAAATGCATTGATTGGGGACGATTCCTATGGGCTCACAGTTTAACTCCCCTACATTATGAAAACAACTATTTATTTTTATTCTTTACATTCTGCCCTTTAAGAAGTCATTGATCCTGGAAAGGACCTTCCTTGTAGTTCCATACAGTTTAAGTTTTTTTAAAATACTTTCATAAGAAAACTTGTCAAAACCTCATTGGAAATCCAAGTATAGAAGATCAATCAAAATGGCCTCATCCCCATTTATCATCTCTTTCAAAAGAGAGCCTGAATACCCTTGTGAGATGTGGCTTTGTGTCCTGGTCTGGCTGTGTTGCATTTATTTGTCTGTGTGCTGCTTATTTCTTTATTACAATTTTTACTAGTTCATAAAAAATGAGATTTGCTGGTCTAGTTTTGCACTGATCTGTTAAGGGATTACTCATGTAATCCCTGTATGTATGAAGCCTCTTTAAGCTAGGAGTACTTCCAAGTGTATTTTCTTTCAGGACTATTACTAAAATACTACTAACTTTCTCTTTTCTGATCTAAAACCTTGCTTGTTTACATTGTGTTTTGAGGCAAATCTGGCTTTTCTCCTGTAGGGAAGCTATATATCATCTCTCAATTATTTCCTAGCAGCCACTGACTGCATTGATTTCACTCCTCTAATAAAGCACAAGCCTTTCGACTAATTGCTGCTTCTAGAAACTCTTCGGCAGACACGCTTCTATTGATACATCATTTTGGAAGAAAATCTCTGCTTTTTGTAGATTGATCCTTGACATCTCTTTTGCCTGTCCATATTATGATTTTCAGATTTGACTCCCTAACATGCCCTTTACCATTTTCTTCAGCTGAGCATAACTTCCAGTTCTTGATTTGTTGAGTTTGCTGGAAGCTCGAAACCAGATTCCAATGTGATTTGTTATCGTCCTTCCCTCCCTTCATAAGAAAAAATGAAATGGTTAACAGTATTGACGTGTGAATTATCTCTGCAAGACACTCAAATCAATCCTGTGCTGAGGGATTTCACATCCCCCCACCACTCCCTGGGGACTTGATGAAACAGGAGGATAAATGAAGACACAGCAGCGTGGGCTTCAGTCTGTTGCTAATGCGTTGCTGGCTGAAGTCAGTGCTGCTGGATCTTCGGTGCTGGCACTGCTGGAGATGTGTAGAGTAAAGATCAGCAGCTCTGCTGCCTCCTCTCGTGCCTGCCGTGCAGGCATTACTCAGGCATTTCTGCAACAGCACCTCTTGCCACCCTGGTTGCCAGAGGCATGTCACCTTAGAGGGACACTAACTCCAAACCCGGACACCATATTCAAATTTCACTTTGTGTGGTGGTTTCTACCAAATATCTGAGCATGCTCTGAAATCAGGGTCATGAAAGCAGCTCCATGAAGCCACTTGTTATTAATGTGCCTTGTTTCATTTGCTGTTAATATGCCCAGTGCTGCTACTGGCATCAGTAAAACACCTTGCAAAGAAAATGTCTCTTTAAGAGGAGGCTCTGCATGCTGGCTCACCACCTCAGAAATACTGAGGGAGAACACTGTAGGTGCACACTCTCTGACTCTACAGATCTCTTGTTCCTCAGTTTTGAGAAGAGGAGACTTTATTAATTCTTGGTCAGAGTGTACAAGGGCAATGACAGGTGGTGGAAGTAAGGGAATGTTTCTATAGAAAAAGGTTTTCCTGGCAGCAATAGGATTTGAGTTTTCAGCCAGTTCATGAAAAACCAACCCCAAACCAAAGAGGAACTCAAAAAAACCCAACTCTTTCCCAACCAGGTTTCATCAAGAAAATATTTAAGGATAGACCACATATTGAGCTTCTCTGACTGAGATACTCTGGTTCCATAATGTATTTAAGGTTTGCTTCTTCTCCTGACAGATCTAGCAACTGCTTTTTTAGATAGAATATTCTGCTGAGTGTCATGACATCTTTGTGATGAGGCACCCTGCTGCCTGCCACGTCAGCAAACCTTGACCTTAGAGCATTTAAGCTTCAGTTTCATATCCTAAATACAGGTACTATATCCACACAGCTAGATTTGCCTCAAATTTAGATGACACAGGAGTAGCTAAACTCATCAAGGAACATCCAGCATGTTATTCATGCAAACTCAACTCTCTGAAAAAGCCTTTCCAAGAAGACATCTAGTTCAAGGATCTTGCAATATTGAATAAGGTTTTTAGGTAATAACACTGCAAAATTTTAAGAATGCAATGTCTGACTGAATTAGGAGTTTCTGATAAAGAAATAATACATCACTGCCTGAATGCTAATAAATGCAGTATTTCAGTTTTCAAGATCATGTTCTGTGAAAATATTCTCCCTCAGTATTTAGGGACTGTAAATTTTGAGTTTTCCAAAGCTTTTAAGGAGTTTGTGTTGTACTTTCTGTTTGATACTTATATCAGTTGCTTTTAAAATGATTAAACAGTCCTTACTAACTGAGTATGATTTCTGTAGTCTTGGGCTTGCACCAGCATTGGTGTCTTTCCATGTTATAGTAATGGCATTTGTTGGCTTCATGTCATTCTTTATCACTTCTTCCTATTCACTTCAGCTTCACTTCTGCATGTGAAAGATTATTAGGGTTGGAAAAAATCTCCAATGTCTTATGTAATCCCCTTTTAACTCCAATAAAAGTAACTTCCCCACTGCAGACCATCTCTAATCCATAGATATCCTGGTCTAGGATACTGCCAGGATATTACTAATTTTCATGATAACTTATTCCTAATGTTATGTGTTGCTGTCTGTATTTCACTGGATCTCTTCACAATTTTGATGACAAAGTGGGTATGGGTACTTATACATCTGGTCATATATTTTCTCAAGGACAAGCAGGGTGTAATTTAATAATTTCTGTAGTGTTTTAGGCTTTTTTTTTTTTTTTTTTTTGGTGCATCAGACAGCTAGTCTTTGGACTGGAGCACTGGTTTGTGTTTGCTGTTGGCCTTGAAGGTAACTTTTTTTCCTTATCCTACTTGCACTCTCAAAATCTGATCCACCTATTCAGAAAATGCATTAATTTCTCATAGTTTTTAAGATCTGTAGGGCAAACCTTGAGTACGGAAAAAGAAAAAGAGGATTATTTTTAGTTTAAACGTTCTTCTCAAATATCATTTCTTTAAACTCCATTTCTGCTGGTCTTTTACATATTTATACACAATAATCAAATATGTTTTTGAAATGTAAAATATTTTCACATAGCTTTGAAATTATTTCCTTTTCCACTAAGATATCTGAAACAGCTGCCACTTGTCTTTTACTCAGCCAGGGTCTTTCTCACATCTGAAAGTCAGAACTTTGATACTCTGCTTTTGCTACATCTAAAGTAGCTCTCTGTCCATGCACCAGTAGATAAGTAGAATATAAATGTTGAGATCTGTGATGCAAATGTCACAGAAAAGGTTGCACTAAAAGCTAGTAGGGAAACTACTGGAGCTCTATAAATTTTCCAGCAATTTGTATTAATAATCTGACTTTGTGGGTAATTAAGCTGTTACCCTGTCAGCTCAATATGAAACTTTTTTAGCAATTTGCGTGTCGACCCTTATCCATGAAAGACATAACACAAGTAATGATCTAAAGGCCTGTCTTAAGATGACAATGTTTTGACTACTGCACCCTTTTCCACAAAGTTAACAGGAGTTTTTATGGATCTGGAGTTCTCCTCAAGTAACTCAATCATAGCACAAATAAGCATATTATTCAATCCCATTCAGGGAGAGAAAAACAGGTTATGCTTGCCTTTTTTCTCTGTTGGGAATACGGAGCAGGTTGGTTGCACTTTTTTTTTCCTAAAATAAGCCCAAATTTCTGCCTAATGCACAGTTCAACTCAGAGCATTCTCACACAACAGAACGAGCACTGTGTGCTTCAGAAAGCTGTAAATCCTGGTGCTGGGCTGAAACACAGCCCAGGGGAATGCAGCCTTGGCTGGCAGTGCCTCTTCAGGCCGACAGCTCCTCTTCTCAGGGAGGAGCAAGCGCCTTCCCCTCTTTCTCCTGGTTGCAAACTGGTGTTAGTTAGTATGCTGCAGCTGTGCAGATTTTCATTTCTGATAAAACTTAGCCTGAGAGGTATTTCTTGATGATTGTCAACAATCAGATGAATTATAGATGATGTTGGTAAACAAAACGCTGCCTTGATGAATGATGACTTGGCTATACTATGACACGACTGCTAAGTCATTCAAAGCACTGATTAAACCCATTACAGTAAAATAATCACCATCCATTACCTTTAATGTCGTGAACTGACAACCTAGTTAAGGCAGCTGATGGTGTCAGCAAAATGATTTGTTGGTCCTCATGTCCAATGACAATAAATCACTTCGATAAATCAATGAACAGTAGCAATAAAACAATATATTTTCATTTTTCTTGACATTCAATTACAGAGTGTGTATACAGACTTATTCTTAAACATTCAGTGATATGGCAGGATTCAGCATCCACCAGCAACTAATACATACAGTTCTTGAGATCTTGTTGTGTCCAATCGTGTTTTACCCTTGGTTTTGTTTTCTGCTGCATCTGCTGCTGTGATACATCACTTGTCTTACAGAGCCAGATTTGTTCTCAGGTATAAAAGCAGAATTTTTATTTCTTTTCACTTTGTCTGAAAAAGTTTCTTCTTCTAAGTCAGTTTCTCTAAGTATGGCATTTCTTGCAAGACTTCAAGGATAATGATCACATTCCTCTTTTTTCACCTTTCTGGTATCACCTCATGGCTAATAAAGTCTATAATTTGGCTCACAGGTTAAACTAAAAGTGAGCTTAATCATTTGATCAGCCAGACCTGGGCTGAGGCTCCTGTGCTGCTCATGAATAAGCAGTGGATGAATGCTGCTAAAAGCCAGTTCAGCCAACAGGCACCATCTCCTCCCTGTTCTGCTGTCACTGGGGCTGTGCTAAATGCCAGTCCTGGCACACAGACAAACAGATTTGGGAGCACTGGATTTTATCCTAGAAGTGTACATCTGTATCTATCCATTTCTCTCTCTTGTCATAGATATGTTTGTGAGGGGATGTGTGAGCAAATTTTGGGCATGCAAAGTACCAAACCCTAGAAATCAATCCTACACTCACTAGAAATTGTGAAAGGCAAGACACTTCCCAGATACTTGATTGATGCTTATCTCAAGATTGACAATGTCAAAATCTTTATTCTTTTTGGCTAAAGAAAGTGAAAAATAATTTTTTCTTTGGGTTCCTTCCTCTTCCCCACCTATGCGCACACGCTCCCCCAGACTCTAAAAATACCCTGAGGAATTCACAAGGCATAACTTTTTAACATAATTCAGGTTACCTATTACCCAGGAGGGTCATTAGAAGGCAGAGATGGAAAACAAGATGGCTCTGGATTCAGTGGATTGTCTTTTCTGACCTGTCCCACCATTCATGGGCCCCGAGTCTCTACCTGCTTGGACTCGTCATGCTTGCATCGTAAGAAGTTTTCTGTTCATCAAGAGCAGGTATTTTCCACACTTGTACAAAGAGAAGATTCAGTTTTGGTTTCTGGCAGTGACTTAACATGGGATCTGTTTCCTTGAGCACTTGCCTGCTGCAGACAGAAAGAGCATCAAGATGAAACTTTTCCATGTGGCTACATTGCAAGGCATGTGAAAGATTTCTCTCATTTCTTTCTAAAAATGGATCTGTCAGTAGAGAATGATTGGTCTCAGTGGACATATGGGCAGTTAGAACTAGGAAAGCTGAATGTCACTATGGGAAGGTAAAAATGAAATGTTTGACTGTAAATTATTTTTTATGTCATATTTAGATTACAGTATAAAAAATGCAAGTAGTCAATATGAGTTATGTAGCAGACATGAGAATGTGTCAAGAAATGCTCTGTTTTTGATGAAAGTGAGCTATAATGGAGACTTGCAGTGACTTTGCAGGAGACACAAGTTGATCCTTATTCCAAAAGTAATGCGTGCAGCAAACACTTCTAAAACAGCGACTTTCAGATCTTTGTGGGCTATGTGCCATGTAAGAGTTATTAAGAGGTCATTTGAGATAACAATCATCAATTTGGCTCTGCAAAACCTCAGCAGTTGCTCAAAAGAGAGGAAGTAAAGCAGACTGCTGTCCTGTGTTGAATCATCTGCCTGTGAAGTCTGTGCAAATAGTTAAAGTTTGTAAAAGGAGGGATGCAAGCACCTTTTGTGGAAAACTCAAGTGTTTTCAAAGCTTGTATTACATGCAAGAGATTATCTGTGCTACCATGGGTGAGAACTGCATTTTCTCCTGTAACAGTGATTCATTTAGCTGATGATATCCCACCCCCCAAACTCTACACACCTCTGTATGTTCAACCTCACCGCCTCTTCCAGGAACTTCTTGACGCTGAAGCCTTGCCTTGCAAAGCAGAGCCAGTGCCTTTAATCACTAGATGTGCTTTCATCTAGAAATTTGTGCTTTTGGGGCCTGTTTTGGCTGGTTCACACCTTCATCTTTGATCTTAGTTTATCAGCTCAGCTTCAGAATGGTCAGAACAGGGCTGGAAGCATGGCCTGGAGACTGAGATTCCTTCCCATCTCTCAGAGGACCACCTGAGCACGGTGGATCAGTCAGTGCTCCTTCTCTGTGTCACTCCTGCTGTTGAAAGGAGAGGACGGGAGCAGACCTTCCACAGACCCTCTCTTCTTTTGACTAAAGCTTGAACCAAAACGTGCAGGACAGCAGGCTCAGGTGTTCCCTCATGCCAGCTTTACCTGAAACATGATGCCAGTGGCTTCTGGCAAGGTAGCTCAAATACAAGCCCAAATTTCACCCCAGAAACTTTGAGATTAGCACAGTGCTTCAGAGTCCTCACCAGAGACTGACAGCACCAGTTTCCTCAGCTCTGGAGGAAAGTTAGCATGGAATTTCATTGTAACCTGGGTCAGCCTGGCCAGTTCCTAAGTTTGACTAAGCTAGGTGGTATTTCTGCTGGTGCAGACAATTTATTAGACAATCTGCCCGTGGGGAATTGAGAGGATCTAGCGAGCAATTTTCAGGATGTGCTGTTCTGTACCTTGTTAAAATTGCAAAGGGCAAGAAGTAAATGTGTGATGCACAGTAGATGAGCTTTGAAAATAACATTCATCTGATGATTCTTTATAGGGTCCTAACTCTGTCTGAGGAGTTGTGTAATGTTTTTTGGGGTTTTTTTTAAAGTGAAGTAATGGTGTTTTGTACTAAATAACTAAATTATGAGATTCTTGTAAAATGGTGGTTCTTACTGTACCTTTGGAAAACATTCAGCACTGTGTACTGGCTCTGTTTGAGAACATATGCCCCAAAGTGTTGTTTCAATGAGGCAAAGAAGCCAGTTGTTATGAAATTTGCTTTGCTACATTCATTTTAAACTTTCAAGAGATCACACTTCAATATTCCTGTTATCATCACCTTGAGATTAACTGGACTATAACAAAAAATATTGACTCAAAATGTGTATTTTTACTTAGGTATTAACATTTGATATAGTTTTAAATTTTTCTAGAAAACTACTTTTACTCAGTATATATATATATGATGACAGCCTATTATATGATGGTCTGTGGTCCCCCTTAGCTCGAAATAAGATGAATGCATTAACCTTTTTCAAATGTCACCTATAAAATCCATGCAATGAAATAGTTAAGCACATAAGCCTCAACACAATCAATATTCTTGGTGAAACTGGCTTTGCAGCGTATCTTTGCCATCTCTATAAACATTTGTATAGCAACTTTAACATTTGTGTCTGTTTCCTTTCAAAGCTGATCCAGAATTCCTGAAGGTGTCCTATCTTGTTAATAGCATCAAATATCGAAAGCTGACCCCGAAGTTTCCTTCCCAAAGTCCTTCTGGTCTTGCTCATGGCTGCAAGAAATGAAAAATTAAACACTGAGAACACACAGATCCTGTTATTCAGCTTGAAAGCTCTAACAAACCCTGGTGATCCCTGCAGTGCAGCATTCAGTATTGCTGCTTGTGGCACAGAACAGTCTGGGCAGATTTGGCTCATTAGGGCAAGTACAATTTAAAGGTTTGTCCTAAAATGGGAGGAGAAAGAAAAATAATGCAACCACCATCAGGATTAAAAAAAAAAGGCAGCCAACAACATCTGATATTTAGCTGGTATTAGCTTTTTGGTCACATTTTATCTCTCCATGGGCCACTGTCACCATCAGAGCAGCAGCGTCTGCTGCTGGCAGTCTCAGTGCCTCAGGGCTTGGGCCAGCAGGGACCCTGGCCCCTGAAGCATCTCCAGAGAATCAGCATCTCCATGGACTGGGACAAACACCCGGATAAGGGCAGAGGAGCAAGCACATCCAATTTTTACAACTCTCCCAGTGCTTTTTCTTTCTCTTTGGCACCTGGCCTGGAATACACACAGCACACTGCTGATTCACATCTTGTCACTGAGACCTAAGCAATGATTACACTCTGATAAGAAGGCAATTTTATTTCACTCTTGTCTAATAACTTGCGGCAAGTAACTGCATGGTAGAGATGATTTTCTGGGGAGAGAATGAGAGGTTCTTTAAATTGTCTAGGTTTTTTTCATACCTTCCCATTGAAGCCTCCAGATTGCCATACTATAGTCCTATAATAATATATTTTAAAAATCTTAAAAAAAGCAAAACAGCAAAAAAAGCCCCCCCCCCCCCTTGTCTTTTCTACTTTGTCAGGTCAGCATATGATGTTCAAAACCTGATTTTTTTTGTTTTTAATTCTGGTAGGGGCTGGGGTAGAAAGATATAAACGTCCTTTAAAAGCATTCTTCCCATGACTTGCTGGGAAAAAGGAGTGAAACTTACATTTCATCATTAAATTTGCTATTTTGACTAAAGTGTTCACTATATTACCTTGTAAGGCTCCCCCATTTGCCAACAGTCTCAATTTATTCATTTCTCCCACAAGAGGAATGTATTCAGGACTGGAAATCTGGTACACAATGAGGCTATATTTGTATTTGAATTCTGAATTTGTAAATTGCAAATATTTCCCAAAATATTGGCAAGATTCAGAGCAATTTAATGATCCTCTGGAAATACAGGGTTAAGCAACTATCTGTTTATATACAACCTGCCTTGCAGAATGTCTTGCAGAATAGCTTTTCTATTAGATCTGTATTGGAATATCTCTGGTAATGGAGTTTAAGAGCACATTTACCTTTCTCACAGCTGTAGCCAATTGGTGACCCATAGTCCCTGTGAAGTAAATTATGTTCTCGTTATTTGTGCTGCTTCTGGCAGCCAGACATCATTTACTTTAGAGGCAGGAGGGGGAAGGAGGAGAGCTTCAGAGGAAATGGTGAGCGAGCTCTCTGAAAAACATCCTCCAGCAGGTCCAGCTGTACCTGGGTAAGATGCTCCTGGCTGATTCTGGGTACATGGGGTGCTTGGGCAACGTGACTTGGAAACCTCACTTTCATTTCTTCAGCCTCTTGACTTTTATTGATGCTGGGAATTTAAGCTCATCCCTAAGTTAGTGCTGCTGTGGCACAGACACGTGTCCTGCTGAGCCATCCTTGCTTCTGGCTGGTCATTTTGGCAGGAGGGGCACTTGTGTGACAGCTTTTTAGCAGAGCCTGGGGCCTGTCTTGGCTCAGGAATGTGGCACCTGTAAACAGCTGTTACCAGGATGGGTGCACACGAGGCTCCCCTTACAACCTGTGGGTACAGAAAATTTTTCTGCTGGCATTAAACAAATTGATGAAATGAACAGGCTGACAACCATTTTGTTGGCTCCAGGAAGGGATCTGGTTCCCCTTGTCTGGAAAAGGTGGTGACTGGTAGAAGGTTTTATCAATATAAAGAAGTCCATCAGTAAATTCTCTATTTCTACGCTATGCAGAAAACAAAAATATTTGTTATTTGTTAGGATTTTCCATGGTGCCTAAATAATCAGCACAAGTCACAGTATTTGTGTCATTACATCATTCCCTGCACAGCCTTGTCCAGTAGAAAGATTTACAAATGTTATAAAACACTGGGGCTCTCAAGCCAAATGTTTATTTATACAGGGAGCCACATTATCTGTCTCAATTCACACAGGATATGTTTTCCTTTTCCTGGTGGCCATCCTGCCACGCCACTCCCACTGCAGGAAGCAGCCAACAGTCAAAGCAAACGGGTCACAGATCAAGCATGGGTCCTTTAATAACATATTTCTTTCCAAATTATCTCAAAAATATTTGCAGACACACTCAAGGACAGTCAAGCTTGATTAGGAACATTATTTGTGTCCAGATTCTGACATGCCATGAACGAGGGCTGGCAAATGCCATACAGATGTGGCCCAGCTATCCAGCAAGCGTGTCTGAGGATTAAAACCTTTAGGGTTTTGTTTCTTTTCTTGTTTTTCTTTAATGATTATGAACTGCATTAGCACAAAGAGAAATTAGTTATAATCCCTTCACTCCACCTGACCTGTTTTTGTGTAATAATTGAAATTTCAGATAAGGAATTAATGCATTCATGGTAGAAAAGAAGCGTGGTGGTTGAGGAAAGTCAAGGAGTTTGATGTTTTTTCTTTGTTTTTTTGGTTTTTTTTTTTTTAATGGATAATGTGGATTATTTATTACATCCTTTGCTTTGATGGTTAACAAAGCACCAAGGAAGAGCATGGGATTAAATGGCTTTGTCAGAGGCATCCTTGGTTCTCATGTACCAGAAGCCCGTAGGTCTCCATGCAGAACACCTCCACAGACACTAGAATTTAATTCTTTTTCACATGTATTTGTTTCATTTTGTTGTGCAATAGATATTTTAATTCCTCATTGTCCTGAAGCTCAGTTACAGAGGGTTGCTGTGTTGAGCAAGGGTGGGGAGCTCCTGGGAACTGAATATTAAAGATGTTTCTGCTGCAGCCACCAGGAACAAGTTACTGCATGGCAATGAGAGTGGCAGGGCACACCATGAAATGTAGAGGGAATCCAGAGTCAGTGCAGAGTGAAGCAGATTTCATCAAGCCTGCCAGCTTCACATGGTCCTCTGATGTCCCTCCTGCCCCACAAAAGAAAGGCAGCCCTGCTTCATTGTGCTGATGTTGTGGCTTAATGCAGGAGTCTGAGGTTTGGTAAGCTGGTTAAAACCTATCTGTACCATGCAAACATAAAATGTGATGTAAAGTCAAAGAAAATGTTTTTTGATTCAGACACATACCTTCAAAGCAAGCTCATGAATATTCAGATTGAAGGTACTTATCCAGCTGTCTTGAAAGGCCCCTGAGAGTTTATGAACTATTCCAACAGTGACACCAGAATGGGCTGAATCCTACAAATCCTATTTCAGGATTGCAAAGATGATTTCAGGATTGCAATTTTCAGAAATTGCAAAGACACTGTAGCAAACTGGTAGCATCATTTATGCTCGGTCTTATGAGATTATGGTTACACATCCTGTCTTTATCATTGCTTTTAAGTTCTGCAGTCTCTTTAATCTATCTATTGAAGTACTTTCACCATCCTCCTTCTATGACTCCATGCTAGGTCTCACATGCATTTGAAATTTAATGAATTGTTCCCTTAGTTAATCATTCTGTGAGAGGCCTGTGGTTTGTTTGTTTCTCAGGTGTGCAGTTCCTGTGGTTCTTAATCAACAAAGAGATAAATCTGAAAAAAAAAAAAAAAAAAGAAAAGAAAAGAAAAATAGGAAAAGAAAAAGAAACAACATCCTGCAATTATAAGTGAGGCAGTCAAAAAGCCAATGAATGCTGGAAGAAACTTTATTATATATAGCAAATAAATACAACAAAAAAACTTTTTAAATCTCTGGAATACTACTAAGAGTACATCCTCTTCCATAATAAAAGGGATTTAGGACCAGTGTAAGATACACCGCAAAATGATGCTGCCTTTGTGCAAGATGGATGTGCAGTGCCAGCAGTGAGCACTTCTGCACTAAATATTGGTCCTGTTACTATTATGGTCCCTAATGCTATCGTGGTCCCTGGGCACATAAAACTAAATAGGCTGTTTGTGAAGAAATCTGTTTGTAAAGGTGCCACAGCTGTAATAAGTCAGCCTGGGAATGGCTCTGATACCTCTCCTGGCACCTCCAGAAAATTTCTGCAGTGAGCAGTTGTACCACCCTCCTTACTGTGCTGCAGCATTTTCTTCCACCAAGCTAATCTTTGTAAATCTGGGGCCAGGTTTTGCCTGCTTTTTCTTAATTGCTGATGTGAGCATTTCTAGCTCCTGCATTGTGGACACAGCCTTTCTTGGCACACCTTCACATCCTGGTGTCTCTTAATCCTGTGATGGCAGCAGGAACTTCTGCACTGCAAGTGGGGAGGAACACTGCCTTGTCCTCTGGCAGGGTTTGGTTGGTCCTCTAGACTGTTCAAATCCTTTTGTAGCAATTCCTCTATCCAAGTTTAAGCTCTTCCATGTTTTCTTGCCACTGGTGACTTTCACTCAAATTTTTAATTAAGGAGCACTAGGATTCTGAAGCCTCCACTGCTGCCCAAAGTCCAAACCTGTCTCATATAGAGCAGTCCCTTTATAGTTTTCCTTTTGCCTTTATTTTTGAGCAGCTATTTGGACCAGACCTGAGCTCTGCCTGGTGTGCTCAGTCATTGACACCTCTGCAGAAAGCTGCTTGCTCCATACAATACTTCTGTAGACAAGTGTAAACCCTAAACAAGATCAGATTTCATTTTGTGCAGCTTTTAACCACAGGCTGCTGCTGCCAGCTGGCCTCAGAAGACTTATTTTCCATCACCTGCAGTTGGTCACACTTGCCCAGCCTAAGATTGCTGCTTATCAGTGTTGTTTTAACAGTATTACATCTGGCACCAGAGCCCAGCTGGAATCAAAACATTCATTTAATAGTACAGCTGCAAATCTGGCAGCTGAGTGACAGGTGCCTGGCTTTGGCTGTGCACACACTCCTTGCTTTTCCTGGAATTGCACTGCAGACATCATCCTCTGAACTAAAGCCCTCTGCATCCTTGGGCTGTGCACGCTCTGCTCACTCCTTTCTTCCTGAAATAGCTGCAGCACTGGGGATTACAGATGGCTCTATTTCACATTCTCCTTGCACCTCTCCCTTTCTCATGCCTCACAGCTTTCTTTAACTTAAACCTCTTTCTTTGTGTGCATGTGAAGTTTTTTGGTGGGTTTTTTGTGGTTTTTTATTGTGTCTTTTGGGGTTTTTTTGCCCCCAAACTGCAATTTTCCTGTTTTTTCTAATCTCTTAAGTGGTCCAAATGGGGTGGTAATATTTGAATGTACCTCTCTGGAGAGAAAGAACTCAGCAAACTCTCCTGTGGCTGGGATCCTAGGTTGGTAGGGAGTCGCCTTGAAAATTACAGGTAAATAAGAAAGCTTAAAATTCTTGCTATTTATTTTTGTGTCAGTACATGATAGGTCTCTTCTAGCTTATTTTTTGTGGGGGATCATAATACTTATGCAGCATTTCTATCAGATGTCTGGTGTTTCTGTTATCATTCTCAGCAATGTTTTTTATCTTAATTTCCTTGTTTATTCCCTATGTGATGGCTAATACACACCTCCCTTCTGGCTTTCAGTTCTTTATCTTTATTGCATCACTAGATCTGCGTACAGACTTTGCTTTCCCTGCATTTCTGTTTGTGCCAGATTCTCTTTGTTAGAAATTCATCATGGCCAATGATCTCAGTCACTCTGTGCTAATCACCTTCCCTGCCTTCCTGAGCATCTCCCTGGCCTGCCTTCCCAACATTTCACACACCACACGTTGGCTCATAAAACAAGAGAGTTTGATGCTGGCCAATCTGAGAGGCTCTTTATTTAGCAGCTGATTTCAGGGGCGCTACAAATGCAGCACAAACTCCTCCCACATTAAATAGGTGGATGTCACGGTTCTTCCCTCAGCCTTTCTCATTTTTGCACTTCAGGTCTGAGCAGGGAGGATATCTCTGGGGCACAGACAGTTGTTTAAGCTCTGATTTCCACGAGTGCTTAGTACTTTTGCAAGCAGCATGCTTACTCTTTCTAGAAAAGGCGGCTCGCAGTGCGTCCAACAGCCTATGCCAGACAGGCAGGCATCTGGAGTCGTGTGTGTATCATTTTCCTGTTCTGGAAAAAATTCCTCCTTTTTTCCACCCACTGGAAAAACTCTACCTTTCTAACAGGAAAAGGGTTTTAAAATCTGTTTGGTTTGTTGGGTTTCCTCAAGTAAATGGTGAATTTAGTTACATTGGGTGTGCATTTTTTTAATTGTAGTTGTAGAGTTTATGTGTATCTTAAAATGAGAAGCTTAAAAGAGGATCAAGAAAAATAGCAGAGTTGTTGACCTTCTGATTATTCTTATCCATATTGTGTTCAGTGAAATTGTTTGTGTTTAGCTGTTTTCATCTTTGCTTTCCTGGATAATTCTCAGATCTTATTCAACCTTTTACACTAGGTTGTTTTTCTTTTTTATTTTGACTATTAAAATAACTTTTGATACTGTTATCACAGAAATGGTTGTAATATAGCAATCTACAAAATTCTAAATTTTTGTACCAAAGTAGCACAAACTGGCAGCAGGTCTGACAAAGACAAGAAGGTGGGTGTAGCCATATGTAGAGAGCTGCCAGGGATTCATCATCTTCAACAATTCAAGTCATTATTCCTCACTGTGGATAATCAAGGGTGGGGGGAATTAAGCATGCAGTTTTATTTAGCAGAAATGTTTTGAAGATGTATGGAATTCTTTGTGAATAATTCATGCTCTTTAAGATCAGAAGCACTGAAACAAAAAAAGGTGGGCAATTCTGCTGGGATGTGCCAGCTTAGAAACAAAGCAGCACTCTTGCCACATGTAAATGCAGCTGAAACAGGATGGCTGTAACATCAGGGAAAAAGTTCTTTCCTAAAAGGTCTGTAGCAATATAGATGATCCCTTCTTCAGAAAGTAAATTATTCATTTTGTCCTTGATCAATTGCAGTTAACATGTATTTGTGGCTCACAACTGTTTCTCCATAACATAAGAGTGGCTCACAGGGGAAAAGAAAAGTCATGCCTGGGGGAAAGAGCATCAAGAAAACCCTGCCACAATGGCACCTTCTCCATCTTGTGCCCCTACCAGGCATCTCTGATTAATCAACCCTTTCAATGATTTTGGCACTAAAAAAGTTATTTAAATTTTCCTTGCATCTCCCAGTACATTGTTCTACTTATTTTTTTCTCCAAAATTAGATACAGAATGGAAATCAAATGGGAAAAGAAACATTGGAATGTGCTTTTGATTTAGGACAGCTGGAGAGCAGCAGGTGTAGTGTGGGCTGTTAAGGTGAAGCCTGTGAGGGACAGGTGACAGCTCTGCCACTTCACGTGAACTTGCATGTGCTCCCTTCTGTGAGCCTGCACCAGCAGAGTAACAGAGGTATTAATTTATACTTTTTTTAATGTCTCCATATCAAGTCCTTGGCTTTGCAGCACAAACTGAAGTCAATGGGTGGTTGCTGGTGCCTAAAAATCATTGCTTCTTGTTTGAGGAACTGGGAATTTGTGGCACAGGCAAATTATCCCCCGGCTGGTCACTGCAGGGTCTGCTGGGCAGCCTTGGAGCTCTCTTCCATTTGTGACATTCCAGCAACACTTTCTGTCCTTCCCATGACAGGGAATGCATGAAGCAGTGTTCTCCAGGACTGATATTCCTGTCTGGTTTTCCCAGCACTTTGAGGACTTCTGTAGATCCCTTTTATCTAGCATTTTAAACCTTTTGGGAAACTGGATGCAAACTGTTTGTGTTCAGCATTCAAAAGCTGAAATACCTCTGTAAATGTTCCTATGTACAAGCAGAATCCTTCTTTCCCTGTGTGTGCTGGCTATGAGCATATCTCCTCTTCTTCTCAGGGGTGAGGAGGAGACACTCAGGAGAGGACACCTTTGGCTACATGGACATGGGGTTAGGTAGAAGCACAATGTGCCCAGTTTCACCCTAAGGTCAGGACATTTTCACACTGCCTTGGGTACAAAGTGATGCTTGTCTGGAGAAGCCAGACAGAACAGAATGCACCAATCTTTTAAAACACTCATTTTCCAACTCTTTGCTACTTTTTCCAAGCAGAGACAAATAAAGCTGTAGTTTGGTGGTGAGGTTCAGCCAAATCAAGCTGTCTGAACACCGAGCTGTTTTTGGAACTGCCGCAGTGTGCCCTGCACCACTTCTTTTCCATCTTACACACATGCAGAGAAGGTCAAGCAGTGAATTAGCAGACACCTTTGATGGTGCCAAAGACAACAACCTGCTTCAATACATTATCAAATAATAGACTATAAATTATGTAAGCACTGAAATGCCAAGCAGCAAGCAGCATTTTCAGTGCTAAATAGAATCACCAAAATCACTAGAAACTGCTAACCCCGATGATGCAATTGTTTTGAGGAGTCTGAGCATTAACTCTTTGTCACCACCCTTCCTTTTCTTGCTGTCTCTCTGTCAAATGTGATTTTTTTTTATCACAGTCCCTTGATATGTGATTCTGTGACACTGTGTTTCAATTCACGTTCAGACCAAGTGCATAAGCTGACAGAATTCTAAGGCAGCTTGGGAGAGGCACCACGTAGGAATAAAAATGTTGAGTATGCAAAGCTAGGGAGCAAAATCCCTGAAAATGGAGCTGAGAACATGGAGCTCTGATCCTTTGTGTGCTGCTTTGCTCCCTCCTTTCCATAAGCAGAAGATGGAGAGGTGAAAAATCCAGAAGCTGTGCAGGCATCAGTGTGTTACCTCCTGAGATAGTTCCTGCAGCCTCTGGGAGATGGGAATTGCAGCTGGCCAGGGCTTTCAGCATCTGTGGTATTGAGAAGTCAGACAAAAAAAAGAGAATGTAAAACACAGATTTTATTAGAAATTCAGTTATGGTTTAGGGGTTTTTGGTGTTGGTTTGGTGGTTTGTTGTTTTTTAGGTCCTTTTTTTAATGGAGAAGCATCAAAATAAATAGGGTTGATAGAAAAGTATTGAGCACCTTGGTTTCAGGGAACACAAAAACCTTGTTACTAAGGGTTTGATGTATCCAAGTCAAGGGAGTCTTCTACAAGTTGAAGCATCCTTGGGAAAGGAAATATTTTATCTGCAAACTTGTTCTCACAGAGTTTCACAGGGGCTGTGGGTAGATAGTGTTCTGCTAATGCACTTTGTTAGACACAAGGAGTGCCACGTGTGCAAAAGACCATCATCATTTATTGACAAAATGTCTTATAGACTCAAAGGACTAACTAAAAATTAGGTTAAACCATACCATATCCAACACCTAAGGTAAATATTAATGCACAAAAATCCATAGTCTAGCATGCTGCTTGGTCCCTATTTAAGCCCAGCAAATGTCATGATTGTTGGGTACATTGCAGGACTCAGGCAAGTGCTGAGGTCTGGAGGGAAATGCAGTAGTTCAAAAATTCTTTCTACACAGGCTGCTATCAATGCATTATCTTGGAAATCCACAAAAATCCATGGAATCATTATCAAAGGATAAAGAACTTTAAGTTAAAATACATCAGAAGCTCCAAATCAAGGCATTTGCCGCAGAGCATTTTACTTGTTAAGGTTTTTTCTTTCAGAGAACTCTGCAATTCCTAAAAACAACTCTTTCTTTTTCATGATCACATCTAGCTTTTAGGACCACAAAAAGAAAAAGCATCTTTCTTTGTGTTTTATCTAGATATTTCACTGAACAGTGATTTTTTTTTTTTAAAAAAGCCTCCAAAGCAAAAACAGTTTGCAAAATAATTTCTCTACCACTTTGAAAAAAGAAACCATCAAAAGATCATGCCATATCCTGTGTTTCTGTGAGAGAAGCTAGGGTAAGGAGCATATAATTAGGTGTTTCGCAGCTGAATTTTGCTCTGATTTCTGTAGTTGTGATAATTTGCCAGCAATGCTGCTTAAGGCAGGGCTGCAGTTGTTCTACCTCCTAGTTCAGGTGCTCTTTGTTCCTTCTTCTGCAAGCAAACTTGAACTCAGTGATTAGAGAAACACTTTTCTCCTTCATTTACTCCATGCAGCAAAAGACCAGAGATCTGGTGACTAAAGGTGCCCAGAATTAGATTAGTTTAACAGAGAAGCCAAAAAGGAATACTTTGCTGCACCTCTTCAGAACAGGGCAAGCTGTTCCCTTGCCAGTGGGAGTCCCTAACCCAGGAATATTCTCCAAGTTTAAGCATGAGTTGTGATTTTGGTATGTATAAAACATTTCTAATTCATAAAATTAGACATCTACTTGGCAAGCAATGATTTCAACTGTTAGTAAAGTACCACTGTCCTCACATTAATCTGGAGGCAGTAGAGATCTATGACTCAAGAGCTCACTACTAGAAAGTGTCTCCCAATTCCAGAATTGTCAGTTCCAGAATATTTCACTGTTATAACTTCTATGCAAAACAGCAAGAATGTTGAAGAGAAAACTTTGGAGATCAACATAAAGTATTTCTATTATCATAGTGGAAGGCCTTCAGTTACTTCAGGTGTTGTAGAAAGCTAATTTTCTTTAAGCCAGGACTGGCTGTTGTGCAGTCTTAATGCTGGTGACAATATTCAAACCAAGGATTTGCTATTCTGTCTTCAGAATTGCTCATGAATGGACACCTAAAGCAGGCAAACTTATGTAATACCTTCCCCTGATATTCTCTCAGCCCTCAACTCCAAACCTTGCTGGTGATTTCCTAAGTCTCCTGTGGCTTGTTCATTTGGAACCCTAAATCATCTCTTTTTCAGGTAATCATACAATTTTTCCTTGAATCAGTGTCCACCCTTGCACCTGTAATAACAAGGAATTTCACAGATCTGCTCTCTGCTGTGTTCAAAACCAGCTCTCCTGGTTTCATGTGATAACCCATAGCTCTTGGAATGAAAGAGCTAGTAAAAAAGTTGATTCCAATCCTTTACTCCCATGCCAACCTTTGTTTTGCAGACTTGTACCAAAGTCTTTCAGATCATCTCCTTTTTTCAGCCTCTTCATTTTGACCCTGGCTATTTTTTTTTTAACCCAGTCAGAACTCTTCCTTTTCTCCCTTAGCTATCTGACTTTGGTGAAGAATTTTGTCAAGAAACCTTTTGGAAATACAAATATCAAATAACACAATCTCCCTTTTTCTGCAAGGATCTGCAAGGCAGGATCTCCCTTAGCAGTTTCTCTCAGCTCTGGCAGATTTCCACGTTCTGTAGATGCATCCTTTATTACAGTTTCTGCTAATTTGCCCAGTGTTGTCATGATTACAGACCTGTGATTCCTCAGATCTCCCTGGAACCTTATATTAAGGATTGATATTGCACCCATTCTTTAGATTGGAGGATATTTTAAGTAGTTGGTCTGCTTGCAAATTGCCATTAATAACTCAACTGCTTGATCTGAGTTCTTTCACACTCCCTGGGTGACTGCCATTGGTTTTTGCAAAAGTTGCTGGTCATGTGGAGCTGAAGTTAACCAGTGTAATTGTATTATCTGCCCTCACTGGCTCTCTGATTCCTCTCAGAACAGAGCAGCCACTGCCAGCAGCTTCCTAAGGGGCATCCTTACCACTGCCTGGATGGGGTTCAGTGTGGTCATGTGCCTCTCTTCCTGCTCTAATGATGTTTCTGGAGCTCATCCTCCTCTCCAGTCCTCTCCCCATCCTCTTCCTGGGAAGATGCGCTTAAAAATTAATGGAAGAAAAGTTGAATACTGGACCTTTCTCTGCTTCCATGCAGTGCCATAGTCAGTTCCCTTTGTAGGTGGCATCTGGCTTTAGCATTAGGGTTGAGCTGAGAAATCAAGTACAGCTGGGACTGTGGGATCTATTGTTTCAAGCTTATTTTGCAGAATGGGGTGGATTCAGAGTTTAGTATCTGAGAAATGTTTGATTTTCCTGTGATGAATCTGGAGCTCTAATCTCATCACAGGATCAGAAAACTAAGTGGGATCAAATAGTATTTACTCTTCTGCTGCTGTCAGAAATGTGCCACATGACACTGACAGATCAGTTGAAGACAAAGGAAGAAAGAGATGAAATAGGAGCTATTTACAGATGCTTAACTTTGGTGCTGTCACCTTCATTCATGGCAGAAATGTCACCTTCTCCTACACACATCAGAGAATGCTCCCTCCAACAGCTGTGGTCTGTCAGTGACGAAAATCAGGGTTTGTGGTGGGATGTGAAAGTGTGAATATTGGCCATGATCAGCCTTGGGAACTTTCTCCTGCTGCTGCTGGCAAGCTTTCTGCCCAGGAGCTGGATGACTTTCTGGTGTTCTGTCACTGATGTACATTCAGATTTGGACAAATATCCTATCTGAAGGGCATATTTGGTCTGGGTTTCTGCTTCCCCAAGAGCTTTATAGACCTTTGTAGTGGTTTGACTTGTGTACCTTGACTTTTACTCATTCTTTTTTCCTTCATGCATAAGTGGGCATGCTGCTAATGCCAGGATGGCAAGCTTGCATAACAACATGCAGAGGCTAAATATTTTAATTCTATATTTTTTTCTCCAAAGAGAGTCTTTGTAAGTCATTTTATTCCTCATTCAAAATCCAATCCTCTTCCCACAGTTCAGTGTCACTGCTAGCATTTGGTAAAATCACTCCTATAATGAATTTGAATTGAGATGTATGAGGGTGACCAGTGGCTTAATGGCACAACTGTAACTACTCCTTGAATCAGCTCCTGGGTAATAAGTGAGGTAAGAATAGCTCCTCATCTTGTGTGCTGCACTACCTGAGGTTCCTGCAGGCAATCATTATTACCTGCTACTTCATACTCTGTTTGGCCAGGTAATGTCTTGCAATTAGGCCTTAAGAGCAAGCGATGGAAAGCTCTCCATAAAAGCTGATTATATTTGGGCCCAGCAGCACATCCCTACCACCATTCTCTGAGATTTATCACCTTTTTGATGTCTCTCTGCTGCTGCTCTGATACAGAGGCAAGCTGTTTATCCAGGCTGCTGCAGTCCAAACCTTCAGAGTGGTGCTCTGGCATAGCTGCACTGAAGTCAAGGACAGTATGGCCTGCCTCCTTCTCACTTATATCCCTTCATATTCTGTAATGTGAGCTCTATCCTGTCAGCACTTTTTCATTTTTTTTATTGCCACACTCATTTTCAGCAGATATAAACACCATGTCCACATTTACTCAATGGATCCACCACTGGGATCAGCCTTGCTTTGTGGGTTTTCCATGATGATGCTGAAATGTTTTTGGGGGCTGTGGGAGAAAGGACCAACATAGAAAACCTTGAAAGTTTGGTGAATGTCAATAGAGTTTTGAAATCAATCTTCATTGATGCTTAGAGTGCCACAAATGGAAGGGATGGGCAGTTAAACTGCTGCACATCCTGAGAGCATAGCAGCTCCTCTGCTCCTGCTCAGCAGCAAGCCAGCACAACTGGCTCCCAAGCCCAGGTTTAGCAGATAATCCAGCTGGGAATCCGTAAGGGAATTTCCAGCCCTCCTGCATTCCACAGAGGGCATGCATATGAGGCCGAGTGCCTTCTTTCCCCTTCCCACAGCTGCTGTGGTTTGGGAGGGTGTACAACAACATTCCCTTACTTTGTATGTGGACAAACAACATTGGCGTCCCCGAGGCTGACAATGCAGCCTCCACATGTTACTCTGCCAGCAAAGGCCACATCACTTTACCCACAGGCCAGGCCAGTCAGGAGCGGCATCAGGAGAAACACTGGTTAGCAATGAACATGAGCTAATGAGCCCTAATGAGATTTCTGTTCAGCTTGGAGCACATGCAGAACAGACTTGTAAAATATCATCATATCACTTTCTAAGAGACGGTACAAAAACCTCACCTCTGAGAGCTTTTGGGTCTCCAAGCACTTTGAAGTTCATCTGGGCAAGCAAAAATTAGTCAAGGTCTGGTCTTAATTTGACAGGGTTTAATAGGTTGTGTTTCACCTTTGTGGCCCATCTTAAAAACACCAAAGGAAGGTGGCCATGAAAGGTAAAACAGTCTTGCAGTCTGGTTTCAGGTTGTTATGCCTAAACTGTGGTCAGCTTAGTCCCAGAAGTATTTGCTTTTTTCATCTCATACAACAGGATGTGGCAATTGTTGATAAATTATATCATGCAAAACTATGCCACATGAGTGAAAACTGTAGTAGAGATAAGAAAAAATAAATATATTGAGGTAAGAAAAGTGAAATATGTGGTGGAGTATGTCCTTTTTTTCTGCTTATAGTTTACAGTACTCAAGAGATTTAAATGTCTTTTCAAAATCTAAAACTTTTCTTCTCTAACCCATCAGTGAATGACATCCCAGCATTGTCACAAGGGTGGTAGCAGCCACAGGAGCCCTTCTGAGTGAAAGACATGCAATCTGTCAGGGTGGGCAGGCTAACACAAATCTGTTAGCACTTGCTTTTCCTACACAGGTCAAAGTCTTCTACACTGGCCAGATTTCAATTTGGGTAGCTGTACATCTGTTAGGGCTTCAACTGTGGCTTGTAAGTTTGTTTGAATCCTTTGAAGAGCAAGTAAATCCTGTGGAAATGCCGGGTGGGATGGGGTTTCAGAGACAAGGGAAATTTGACATCTTGGCTGGGATGTGAGGAGGAACCACAGTGCTTCTCTGTCCTTCCTCAGCTTCCCAGGGTGGATGCCAGTGAATCCCTGCAGGCACCAGGGATGCTTCTGCATTGCCAGGCCACACCTGGGTGTGCAGAGAAGCAGAGTGCAGATGCCAAAAGGGACTGCGGGTGGGCCAGGGGGAGGTCAGAAGTCCCATGTGTGTGTTTGCAGCTCAGGAGCCTGTGATATGTGAAGGTTAATTCATGCTGTATAAATAGATATATACGTAGGTATAAAATGTAGTGGAATAGACATACCAGCCTCCCCAGCCAGGGACAGTGTTCCATTCAAATTATTACCAACTCTGGGCAGCACCCAGATTGTATCAAGCT
The DNA here is from genome assembly GCA_039654755.1 of Calcarius lapponicus. NCBI lineage: Eukaryota > Metazoa > Chordata > Aves > Passeriformes > Fringillidae > Calcarius > Calcarius lapponicus. The sequence continues at coordinate 103,672,421 of CM077465.1, read as the reverse complement.
TGCTCTACATCTGAATGGGACCATCCAAGACCATTAACGGTGATTTCCTTGTCTCCTGCACCTTGGAGATAACATCGAGGCCTTCCTGGCTCATGACTACAGAAATTTCACAAGGCTTGGACACACCATGATGGGCTTACAGGAGCTGATATCAGAATATTACATATGAAAACCAGCTCTGCCTGTGCTCCAGACTCTTGTCTGCAAACCAGGATCTGTCTATAGAAACGGATTTGCATTCGAAGAAGTGAATAGAAAGATGTGGTCATCTGTGCCTCAGGCAGAATAAACTGTATATAAGCTGGACCCTGGAAGAGATCGGGGTGAATCTTTGAGGAGACACCTTCACTCTGTTGGTTGAACCTCTGGTCTCACCCAGCGTCTGATCCTGGGCTGACGCTGTCTTGATTGTGGAGGTTGCAAGAAATTCTATTTTTTTGGTAATTGACCCAATAAATCATTGTTAAATTTTTGATAAATTTGGCTATCTATTTGACCATTTATAACAAGCCCAAAGCCCAACCTACCAGCTTGGGCACCTCTCTTTGGGGTTGTGCACAATTCTGCACCTCTCTGGGGTCTCTGGCTGTGCCCCAGGGGATCTCCCCACCACCAGGCAGTAGATGTGCCATTAGTTCCCCTGACATCATCTGCAAAATGATGCTGGACGTCTTTCTTTGCTACAGAAGTGGGGACAAAAATGGGCATTAGAACTGGGAGCACTTTGATAGCATGGTAATGAGGGCTGTAAAGCACCTCAGAGATATGGACAAGCTTCTTTTTCATCATCTGCAGAATCTCATTAGCCTACCTGCCAGTCTATTCTGTGCCTTAAGAGCAATGTCAGGACCTTGTTCTTCTCCTCTTGCAGAGAGCTGGGCCTGACCTGCTCCCTCTGCATCGAGAGCAATTGCAGCAGATCAAGGATCGCAGGCTCCTCTTTGTCACCTTCCGTGCCATAACCTGCTTCCTGACAGAAAAAGTGTCAAAGGACAACTGTTCCAAGGATGAGTATGTCACTGGGCAGCCTTACAGCACTAATTTGAGCTTTCTGAAGCAACTTGGAGCTGTTCTTTTTCATTTTTTCCAGGACCACAGCTGTGTAAAGACTTAGACATGCCCATCTTTCCTTTCAATGCTCATTTGCTTGCTTTTAAGTGCATGTGTCATTTTTCATTATTTTATATGCAAAGGGGAAGATCCTGAATTTTTTTAGCCATGTTTGGCAGAACCTTGTTCCATGAGTAATCCTATTAATCCCAGTGGATCTTTTTGTGGAAAACAGGACTGCTCAGCAGCAGCTGAGGAGCCCCAGCAGGAAGCACAGGGAAGAGTGGAAGAGGAAAATGGCTGCCAGAGATTGGAATATTTAGGTTTTAATTTTGTTCCACATCAGCCACTGAATGAAGCAATTTTTTTTTCCTTCTTTGCTGTAAAAGCTCCAGCAAAAGTAGGAAAAACCTTGGATGACCTTCAAGGATGCTTTAAAACAAATGTGCAATATTTATTCTTGCTGTATAGTGCTAAAAGAAGATTCAGTGACTCTTTGGCTCCTAATTGTCACCTCAGGCAGCTTATTTAGCCTACCTGTCATGAAGGTAAAAGTACACAAAACACTATTCCTGCAAAGTAATTGAGCCACTTTTTTAACCTCCTTCTATCAATATTAATAATCTACTCTAATTGCACAATGCTTCTTCTTTCTTTTCTCCTTCTTCTTCAATGTGCTGTAGGGATTAGTTAGTCATCTGCATCTTCTTTAGAGGCCTTAACAAATGTTAATTTTTCACTCTTGCCTCTCTTTTTTTTTTTTTTTATTAAGTGTCAGAATGAAATTAATTTCCCGGAAGGATATTTAGTGTCTTTCATGTATCAATCACAGCTGAGTTCTTCCTTTTCTCATGCAGAGATGGTTTCTCTTAGGCTGTATGAGGTAAAAAAAAAAAATAGAAGATAGGTATATTGTAAAGATATTTCCATTTCAGATCTCTTTAATGTATTTTAATGCTGGAAATGCCCACCTAACCTGAGTGAATTTAGGGAAATTTGGTTTTCAAATGGCCAAACAACAGGCTGTTAGCACTGTCTATGTGCCAATTTTAAGTATAAGAGGAATTAAACAAATTTTCTCTTTACAGATATCTCTATACTTCAGTCTTTCAAAGTTCTCATGTATGCTCTGCCAGGCAGCTCTCCTTCTTTAATATGAGATGATAATTATGGCATGTGGTGGAGGCATCGTTAAAGTTTCTTTAATTCATTTTATGTCATAATAAATTGTACTTGAAAGAATTAATAGCCTCTTGAATTCTAATGAGTAAGAACTTCAGGTTTGTCACTAAACTGTCCTGAATTTCAAAGTTTGTGAACTTTGAAATGCTGGACAGAAAGAATTGCCAGCCTATTTTGTTCATGCTAACAAACAGTTCTCCCTTCTTTAGGGATTAAAGGCTAATAGCTGAGTAATATATTGTAACCATGCTTAAAAGCAAGTGGCAGTGTAGGTTTGAGGAAAAGCATGAAGAGTCAGTCTCTATTTTAAACATCCTAGGGAGATTTTTTTTTTCCTCCCTGAGCCATAAGTAGAATCATAAAAGGATTCAGGTGAAAGAGACACCTGGGGAGGTCCCACGTGTTGCTCAATGTGAGGTCAAACTGGGCTGCTCAGGGACTTATTCAGTCTGGTCTTTTAAGCTTCTGTGGAAGGAGAGGCTATGACCTCTCTAGCAGCTTGTGCCCCTGCTTCAGTGTCCTCAAGGTGAAAAATTATCTCCTTGTATCCACTCTGAATGTCTCTTATTTCAACCCAAGTCTGTTACTTTTTGCTCCCCCACCCTTCACCTCTGCAATGAGCCTGGGTCCACTTGCTGATCACCATCCTGTAGGCACTGGGGACTGTTTTTATGTCTTCATAGGCACTGGGGGCTACTTTTAGGGGCCCACTGGCCGCTCCTTCCCTGGGCTGAACAAACCCTGTTCTCACAGCTTCAGCTCACAGGGCAAGCACTCCTGCCCTGGCCATCTTGGTTCATCCCTGCCCTCCCTCAGTTAAATGATGTCTGGGCATCCCACAATGGATGCAGTGCTGTCCAAAAGTCCTGAGTAAAGGGGAATAGCCACATCTCTCAATTTACCAGCAGATCTGCCCCCTGAATGGGCAGTGCCCAGCCTGCATCGCTGCAGGGAGTTTGTCCTGCACAAGTTTGGGGCTTTGTGTTTGTCTGTCCCTGTTGGATTCCATGGGTTTCCCCTGGTGCTGACGTGAGCAGTTCATGGTTATTGATGCCTGTGGGCAGGGCTCCTTGACTCCACAGTCAGGCAAGGTTTCACTTGTCTCACATCCCTGACCTTCAGGTACCTTTTGCTGGCTGGGGAAGGCATCAGAGAAAATATGGTGCAGAGTGTGATTCTAGACAGGCTTTGGTGTCTCTTGTGCATTATTTTGGTCTAGTCAAACCCACTCACGGACAGTGCAAAGAAAAAGTACTTCTATAACTGTGCTTCTACAGACATGTGAGAGAAACCCAGCAGATGGGCTGCGTCTTTTATTATCGGCTGGGGATGAACAGACCTGAACCCGAGGAGCAGCACTAGATGGAGTGACAAAGATTAGTCTCTAACTTCACTCTTGCCTCTTGCATATGTCTCCTCTGCTATGAAAATACATGAGGTGCTCATATCCTCAGATTGCCTCAGAAAAATCACACAGATAAAGGGCTGAGTGGGAGCTTGTTAGCCATCAACGCCATAAAAGTATTGGGAGTCAAAACTCCCCTAGCCCATAGCACAAGCTCACTGAGAAGCCTCAGCAGAAAAATCGGAAGTTTATGAGACCCTTCCATGTTGGGCAATGTCCTTCCTGAGCTAAATAGATAGGTAGGACTGTTTACACAAGATCCTAATCCATCTTCAAGCAGGAGGGAAGCAGGAGCGACAGTGCAGCTGCTTGCTGCTGCATTGGACACAGCTCCATGGGATGCGTGGCTTCTGCAGGGGTGCAGTTCAACAAGGGAGCGACTCATCACAGCCAGGTTGTGAGGTCAAGAGTCAGACAGCCAAAGGAAATCGTCAGGAGCATAATTCCATGCAATTTCTGATCCTTTGCCTCGCTCGTGTGCGTTTTATTCCCGAGTCAATGCGCTCCCTCTGGTGGCTGATTTACCGTCTCTGCTCCACTCCGCTTTGGAGTTGAGGTTTCATGCGAGCAGATGGCTCAAGGAACTGAGAGAGCAATAATACTGCTTTTATTAAGCTACTTTGTCGTTTTATGTTCTCAGCACCGAGGGCACACATAAAGTCTGTCCATTCAAATGTATTTAAAAATAATCCCCATTCGCAGAAAAAGGTGAAGCTAAAAATATTCTGTTCAGAAAAGCTGTTTCTGGAAAGCACCTAAAACATTATATTTTTATCAGGTCAATGATCTCTTTGCCTCAATGGTCTGCTGTTTCAAGACCCATGTTGGTCATTCAAAAAAGGTAAATCAGTGATGTGTCAAAGACCTGTTTAGTAATTTCCTCTAATTTCCTTTTAGGATCTGCTCCAGCTCACACTGCCAGCTTTTCTAGATAGAAAACACCTTTTTCTTCTCATAGCATGGCAGTCAGGACAATAGAGGCTATTGCAGCTTGTAAAGCCACAGGGAGAAACTCTGTGCTGGAAATCCTCAAAAGAGAAATAAATATCCACTCTGAAAGGATAAACCTCTTTTGGACGTGTTTTTTATGTCATCTGTTCATGCAGGTGATTGATTTGCCTACACATTTTTAGAGAATGCTTATTGTTAAGCAAAGCCACTGATAAAGAGGCATTCAGTAATTAAACAGAGTTCTGAGGCTGGGAAACATCAGTAGAAACAGTATTTACTTAATTAGCTGTCACACTGTGTTTCAGAGGAGAGAAACACAAGCAGATGCTGCTGTGGACTTGCCTGCCTGTGGGTTGATGCACCCCAGCACCTCGTGACCTTCCAGCCTTAAGGAAAAGAGCTGCTCCCACACATCCAACAGCTGGATTTAGGTGCTGACCTGGCCACGTGAACACTGCAGGGATAGGGCTCAGAGCTGTCTTTGAAGCAAGTTTATTGAGGGCAAGCGAGAGAGGTGGGGTGGCTCATTTTATTTCCCACTGTAACCACTTCCATGCAGGTGACAGCATGGCCCAGCCCAGGCACTGCTGCTTGGTCAGAGCATGGAGTCTGCAGATCCCCTTGGTTCCTCTGGCTCAGTGTTTGCAAAATTCAACCAGAGCTGATTTTAGAGGCCAGTCTTATCCACCAGACTCCCTAACTACCATCTTAAAACAAGATCCCCTGTTGACTACATAACCTTGAATTAACTGCTTGTCTCAGACATCATCTAATTTCATAATTTGTAACATCATCATTGAATATCTGTCATAATTCACTTAATTGCATCTCTGTTGCTACAGTGCTTCAATTTGGGGAAATTTCTGTTTTCTTACTCAGGAAAACAGTTTACACTCTCAAGACCAATTTGCCAGCTGGAGCATAGTTCTTCTGCAAATGGATGCAAAGATAAGGCTCTCATAAATATCTGAAAGCACCATCATCTCTGCATTTACACATTCAACAGCATGAATCTCAGTGACAGTGCATGCTTGCTCCTAGCACATGATGCTCTGATGATGGTCCCCTGCAACAGGTCCTGTGGGTTTTCAGGCATGGCCATAGCTCCAATCTGGCGCTCAGGAACGACTTGGGAGTGAAAATTCCACAGAAGGATACCAGGAAGGGTTTTTCCCCCCTATTTTGTAAGAATTTTCTTCCCAAGAGGCGGTAACTGTGCTCCTGACCTGGGAGAGAGAGGATCATGAGCTGATTCATCAGTGCAGGGGACTGTGCTCATGTGGCTGTGTGACATTTGACATTCATGTGTGGAAACAGGACAGAGTTTCTCAGCTCAAAACATTAATAGACACCAGGATCTATTCTTCAAGAGCTTGTATGGTATGTTTAAAACAACTCAGAGATCCTTCTGAGTGTTCTTGTATCCTCAGGGAGTTTTAGTGTGGTCCTGATTTAGTGCTTGTTCCAATATGAATGAAATGTCAGTTCTGCTAACATACTAGCCTGATTTTATTGAATGTAATGATACTTGCATATTTCCATCAAAATCTTATCTCTGCAGTATTACAAGAGAAGCTTGCAGTCTGGATAAGGGGTTTATATTATTTAATAATTGTCATCTCATTCTTAACTGATGTAAGTGAAAGTGGAGCAGTGTGTACAGTACTGATAAAATGGTCTCACCAGACAAAAATGGAAAAGAGACAACCTCCCTCCAATATTTGTTCATTATGTTCATGATTTTCTACTAAGTTTGACCTGATGTTTTAAAATATCTCTATTTTACTAGCTGCATTAAAATCAAACATATTTATTACAGCTTTGGTTTCCACTAATTAATTGGAAAAATCCCTTGTAATCATTGTTATATTTTTTGATCTCCTGACTTTTGTATATAGAAGAATTATTGCTATCATTTGAAACAACTTTCATGGTTTGATATATGAATCCCAAAGTTAATCAAATTGTGATGTCTTCATATCAGTGAAAATTGTTTTGACATTCAGAGAATGTTACCACTTTTTCAACCATGTCATAAATATTACTATCCATTTCATCAGAATAACATGACCATTTATACTGATGTATTTCAGTATGAAGAGATACAGCTTAAATTCCTTTTTATCCAAATACTCTTGTACCCTTTATATGCCTGAAACTTCACATTTTGTATTTTGGAGATTTTCTCAGCCTGCTTTTAGTCTATGACTGCAGGAGTTAAGGACTTTGTATTGAAAAGACAAAACCCCAAAAGCCTCAAATGATTTGTCTTCTTGGCACTTGTATAAATCCTGAAGTGTGTCGTTATTCCAACTTTCAGTGGGCCACAGCAAAAATTTAACTAAATAGGAATTTGTTTGATCATAGGGTGCAATTCTGCAGTTTTCATCCCATTGAGGATGAAGGTGACTGTAGGTTTTACTCATTTCAGAAGACCTTGTAGGTTTAAGATCTTTCAAAGGGAAGGGAAGACAGAGAGATAAGGAAAAAGTCGGTCAGAAAGGTTTTAGAAATTCTTTTTTCCTGGCAGTCACAGTTTTTCTCATGAAACTTAGAAAAATGGACTCTGTTTTACACATACAACTAAAAGAATACTCTTACAACTCGTTATAAGCCTACCATTGTTAGAAAAAAATTGTCATGATTTTTCCTTACTTTTTTTCTATGTGAATCTGAATTCTCATCTTGAGTAGGCTTAAATGACTGGGGGAAAAATAACAAATATTTGGTACAACTGGGGTAAGTCTTAAGCTAAGTTTAAGAATTATTGTAATTATTTAATAAATTTTAATTAGTTCCCTTAAGAAACATCTATATTATGAGGCTTGTTTTAAAAGTGAGAATGATGGAAACTTTTTTTCACACAATTCAGAGAAAACATGCTGTCTTTTGTCTCATTCCATTTGTTAATGCTTTTTGATTATGAAAGACAAGGAAAAAACCCCAAGAATTTAAAAAACTATGACAAACAAGCTAACAGCATCTTTTAACAAGATTAAGAAATCCTTCCAAGCAATGGGAAGGATTAAATGTGAGTCAGGTTCAACAGAATCACCCATGGCTCCCTCACTTATTTAAAATAAACATGATTTATAAGCTCTGCATGTCTGAAACAGCTATTTACAGTTTAAAAGAAAAACAAACAGAACACTCAAAAAACAAATTAAAAAAAAAAAAACACACAAAAAACCCTTTATATCAAAATGGTTATTTCAGGTGTCTTGTAGAGAAGTTCTGATTCCAGGCAATGTAACCATCACTTGGTGACAGAAAAGAGTTCACAGGGCCCCTTCCTCAAGGATTAATATTTGTAGTGAGATAATTTAGCTCAATCAAAAAAGTAAAAAAAAATAAATAGGGACTCAAAGACAAGATTCAACATCCAAGCCTTCTGATGATATTCTTGAGCCGGTTTTCCTCCTGCTGTGTCACAAATAGTCACCTGGCAATATGTCTAGGATTTCTGTTCTAGATGATGAAATTAGTTTACCAGTCCACAGGGACAATTTGGATTGTGCAGTTTTCTTCTGTTTGCATTCCAACAAAGGTGTCAAAGGAAAAAAAAAAGATGAATCAGCAACTGCATGAAAAATAATCACAGCTGTGAGAAAAAAGGCATTATTTAGCTCTGGCTTCATGTCTATAGAGCTCTTACCCCATGAAGTAGACTATATAAAATACTACCACCTTACTTTTGCCTAGGAGAAATAGAAAAGCAAGGACCCTTGGATCTGTGAATGGGAGCATAAATAGTGCTATAAATAGATGCTTCTCTTCCAATGCTTTGTTGTCCCTTGGTCTCACCAAGCAAGACATGAAAAATAGTGTAGCTGAGAAGGAAGAACCTTTCCCCAGTGTATTTAAAGAGCCCTGGTTAGTACAGCTGGGCCTCCTGATTTCAACACCACTTGAAATACATAATACTCGTGTCATGAAAAATCAGCGTTGCTCATCTCTATCCCCACTCCAACGCCATAAGGAATCTGGGGTCACGAAGTGAAACTTGCTGAGAAGTCATCCCCTAAGAGCCGCGTGGTTTGTCCCAGCTTTTGGGGCGGATCTTCCATCCAGGGAGCTGGCCTGGGAGGTCTCTGCGTTCCTCCCTTCCCGATAAAGGGACGGGCACAGATGTGAAGGCAGAGATGTCTCCAGCCCTCTCCTGCCTGCTGCTGCTGCTGCTGCTGCTCCTGGCGGGCTGCCTGGGATGCCAGCACCGCTCCTGCCGCTGCCTGGGCAGGGTCTTCATCTGCCAGGAGAGCCAGGTGGTCCAGGTTCCCCGGGACATCCCTGCCAACGTCACCGAGCTGTAAGTAGGGAGAGGGAGCAGTTGGGAGCAGCAGCCTTGTGGTTGGGAGCAGCACCTCTGTGGCTGGGAGCAGCAGCCTTGTGGCTGGCCCTCCAAAGGAGCTGCTGCTTGGCAATCCAAAGGTCAGGTTTGAGGGAGTCACTTGGGAGACTCCACGGCGGCTGTTTGCAGAGTACAGCCCTTCCTCTGATGCTCACTAAATTACACCTTGAAACTTACCTCTCCGTTTCTCTGATCGTGTTCATTGTAAGATCTCTGTTAAGAAAGGGTTTTGTGCGTTATAATACAAAGTGCAGGCTAAATTTGAAACAAGCATCTTTGGTGCTGTGACAGTAATTTGAAGCATAAAGTCTAAGCTTTCTTTACAGCTTTGCTTTTAGCGTTGTCGGAACGTGCAGAGCAACTTGTCTGCCCCAAACAAGTCGATGATGAGTGTTTGTTTGTACTGCAAGAGCTTTCCAAAGGTTTGTGCTTGTTTGCCAAGAAGCAACTTAATGTTTTCTCTTTGAAATCTCAAAGGCATTGCAGAAAGGACTCTGATAAACATTCAGAGAGGGATCCTCCTCCACCACAGGAGCAGTGTGGCTGTGGTTGGAGTGAACGCTGTGAAGATAGAGGAGGGTTTTTTTCTATCTTAAAGCTTCTCATTATTTTTCATAGAAGTAATGCAAGCAATAAAAACATAACGTACGGCAGCTGTTTTCTGTGTCAGTAGCACAGGCAAGCAAACGAGCTTGCGCAATGGCAAATATCTAACTACAAGTGATTGTTTTCATTTTAGTAGTTTGAAGGCAAATATCACCCTTTGCCAACACCCCCACAGACATCTGGCATTGTTACAACCTAAAGCAAAACCAAAAGGAGTAGTCCTGGATAAAGCCTTTGGTCAATGAGTGGAGTGGCAAGCTTGAAGGGGGGATACAATGAAGAATGATGTGTCGCTAGTTAGAAAAATATACCCCCATCCCAGTTTTACACACCACGGTATATCTATCCATGGTTATTATGCCACAGTTTTCCTAGGGCAGAAGTTTTGTTTTCTTCAGAAGGAGGGGTTGTTATGCTCACTGACTAAGCAGACTGCAGTGAAAACTTGAGAGAAATGTCTGAATTAACCACAAAAGGTCAGTAAAAGTTTAAATCATTCTCACAACTAGAGGGAAAACTAATCCATCTGTGATTTAGGTCATCCAAATCTTGAGTGCACTGTGCTCCAGGCATGTACAGCTAATTTTGTTTAATTTTGCTTTGATTGTTTCTTTAGATTACACAGTTAAGGTCTGCCTTCTAGGGATTAAGCAAAAGCATTTTTTAATTATTTCTGCAAAGAAATAGAGTATCACTGAAAAGCACCTGTTAGTAAAATGGGATTTGTTTTCTCCTTGTTAACTTCTCGAGAGTTTTTTGAGGATGCTAATTTGTGGGTTCTTAGCAAGAGTGTTATTCTCTGAAACAGGCAGAATACAACATTAGTGTGACTGAAAACAGCAAACAAATCCTTTCTTCTGCCAGTGCTGTGCAAATACCGGATTTAGAATCTCTCAACTTGACTCTCTTCTCACTTTCTCAAAATAAGCCAGCTTTTGGTTTCTCAGGAAGTAATTCAGGTCCCATTCCATCAGTATAGCCCTGGGACTGATTTCAGCATGCCTTAAAAATTTGAAAGCTGCCTGGAGTAGCTTTGAATATACCAAACCGTAGCATTACCAAAGGCAGATACATTAGCTGAAGAGCTATCAAGTGACAGATAAATCTTAGATTTTTCCTTCAGGAGCAAAGGGGAACTCTAGAAAAGTGCTTTCCTCTGCATCTCTCCACTGAGTGCCCAGTGGGGTGATTTGGGTGACTAAAATAGGTTTTACTGCTCCAGATGACACTGCAGGTACACTTCTGGTAGCAGGAAAATCTTGCTTAATGTTTTCTCAAAAAGTCTTAATGGGTGAAAAGAGTTTTTTTGATTAGTGTACCAACTTAAGCACAGAAGGCCATGGTGTCTAAGAACCCTGTACAGGACACAAGCAGAGACTTCTGGCTATGTACAGCTCCTGCAAGGTACTTTCTTCACTTAAGAGCTCATTCTAGGAGTCTGGATGCAGCCTGCTTTTATTTAATATAAAGGAGAGGGATTCATTTCAGTACATTTACAGCTCTTCACCTTCCCTTATGTGATATTGATAGCTTTCCTAAGTTATTTTAGGGTCCTGCATTCTGCAGCTAGTATGTTCTGAGTATTTACAGGGGAGGCTATGGTTATTAGCTGCTTTGCTTTATAATCTTTGCCTGGATAGAAGAATTTTTGGTATTTTTTTATACATACCCAAATGCCTGAGAGATGGCTCTGACTTACAGCTTTGGAGTCAATCCATTAGAAACCAGAGACCAGCAGTTCAGGTGGGAAATGTAGGCTCACCTGTGTCAAGTATTAACAATTATTTGCCTCAGGGTAAGAGAGGAGGGAGTGACTCAGTAGCAGCTGCAGGCAGTTTGCTCCTTGAAGATCTATTCCAGCCTTAAAATCCAGTGTCAAGTTTTGTAATCCATCATCAGTATTCAGTAGGATTTCATTTATTCATTAGAGGTCTTGCTTTGTAATGCGAACAAAAATAACATTCTCAGAAGGGATCCTTCTTAAGATTTAACAAACTAAGTGGAAACATTTGGATAACACCAAGTAACAAGAAAACAGGAAATGGTCTCAAGCTATGCCAAGGGCTTATTAGGTTCAATATTAGGAAAAATTTCTTCCCTGAAAGGGCCATCAGGCATTGGAATGGGCTGCCCAGGGAAGCGGTGGAATCACCATCCCTATGAGTGTTGTGGATGTGGCACTTGGGGACATGGCTGAGTGGTGAACAGGGTGGTGCTGGCTTCCCGGTTGGACTCAATTATCTGGGAGTTCTTTTGCAGCCATAATGATTCCATGATTCTAGGAGGCAGTTTGGCCATTGTCAGAGCAGTTTAGAGCTATGTTATATAGAGTGTTTTCTCCCAAGCATCTGCAAACTATAAACAGCAGGGTTTTTTACTTGCTCGCCGCATAGGTGTTTTTTTACAATTGCTCAAGGATATTTACTTTAGACTATCAAGTCAAGGCTGAGTAGATGTCTGAGCACTAAAACATCAGCTGCCTAGAAATAGCAAGTCCTGTGCTGTGTACTGAGTGAGTCAGATTTGCTGCCCGGTGACAGAGCCTGCAAATTTATGTGAATTGTAGCTGCAACACTGTTATTGACAGATGCAATTAGGATGTTTCTTTATTCTTTCACACTTAAGAGTTGAAATTACACTGAAACTTGCAAACAACTACACTTCTTGCTTGGGTGTTTGTACTGATGGACTGACCTTACCCTAAGAAAGGCAAGGTGTGAGAGGATAAAGTAAACTCACAAAATTAAGACCCATGAAGCTTTGAACTCTCTGTGTTGTGGTGATTAATCTTATAGTCAATCAATAAACCCACATTTTTTCAGGAATGAGAGGAGGATCTTTTCACAGCAGAGCGTATTGAGAACATGTTACATGTTGACTATAGCCTTTTTAATTATTTTAGTTTTTAATTCAAACCAGCTTTGCATCTGTTAGGGTTGCATTCTTCTCTTCCTGAATTTATGATCAGTTCCTACTTTGAAACAGAAAACAGAGGAAACCCATGAAGAGTTCAACATGCCTCACTGTCTCCTCTCCTGCTGGCAGTTTAGTTTGATTAGTTCTACTTAACTTTCCCAAGTCCTTGTGCTGTAAGATTGCTGTCTGTATATCAGTGCAGTGGTCCAATGCTTAGGCTGGATTCTTATTTGACATTTTAATTGGGAGGTTAAAAAGAAAAGGGCAGATCATAAGAGAGGAAGAGAAAGAAACAGAGGAAATTTACATTAGAGGATAATAAACTCAGCAGGACCAAAGATACATATATATTTACAGAAACATTCGATTTCTAAACCTCCAGGAGCTTTTGAACACAAGGAGCTGTACTGCACATGATGGAAGCTGCTTTGCAGTGCAGCACTCTGCTGGCTTACTCCTGATGCTATAAATAAATACTTGCACATGGCTCTCACCTTACCTATAGGGTCTGCAGCTTGATGCATGCATGAGAGAGGGATGGTCAAGTCTGAAGATGCATTGTTGTGTATATATATATATATATATATATATATATATATATGCATGTATAAAATATATCTTTGAAATGAAAGTGCATTAAATTTCGCTTAAAATTTAATGACTTGCTAAATCACTGAGCTTTTTACAGGGAAACAGTGAAAGCCAAGACTTGATTTTGTTTGCATGCAGCATTGGGAGGGTACCAAGCTGATGCCCTTCGCTGGGGTCAGCTACAGAGAGATTCTCTCAGTGTATAAATTCTGTTTCTTCCAGCAGTCTCTGTTATACACATGCACACACACACACACACACAAAAACCAGGCTGTGTCACATCCCCACACATCTGAAACCAGGCAAAATGGGCTCCTGGGCTGATGAGGTGAAATAAAGCCTCTCTGTTAGACATTTTAGATATGTTCTGGTTCGGTTCCTACAAAGAATGAAAATGTGCCTAGTGTATGAGATAATAATAAATGTTTTTCTAAAGTGTTTGGAAGATTAAAGTAGTCATTTGTGAGGGTTACATTTTCTTGTCTCAAATATGGTGTCTTCATCTTGTGTGTCTCCCCATTCAAGTCATTAATATAGTTAAAAACCCAGGAGAGTTTGACAGTAATGTTATTCATGAGATGGGATCTGGTAAATACTGAAGTTAGTGCTGAGGCACAGCAGGAAAAAAAAAAAGCCCTACTAAGATCTGAAATTAGTAGTTTTAAACTAAAATGTGGTAAAAATGGGGAAGCTGGTTAGCCTAGGGGACATTGCAAAGTAGGATGGAGGTCTGTCTTTTGCTTCTCCAACGAGAACATGAATCACTAAGCAGATTTGAGGAGTCATGAATTCACTGGTGTCATGCAGCAGTTAATTTCCTTTGCTCTGAATGCTGTGTTAGGCTAAACACTTCAACAGTATGGATGATTTCCTGGCTTCATTTACTCCCCTTACGACAGTTTCTCACAACTCATCAGTTTGCACTCTGCAGAAGTAAAACACTGTATTTCAGACTTTGTTGCCTTCTCGTGTCTAATACTGCAATGTATTAACTCCATCTCTCATCCCATGCAGGGACACTTTGGCACAGGGAATCCTATTGAGTATCACTCAAAGATGACTGCTGCTAGCTGGGAGAGCAAAGTATAGCCAGAGCTCTAGGGAAATGCTTTCACAAGTCTGAGTGACATTAAAGTGCTTATGTGTTTCAGTCTCAGCTTCAATGAGCTGCCTTCCCATCCCTCTCATAGGGAGCTGAGGGTATTTATGAAGAGAGGGTTGCAGACAGGGCTATGTGTGTGGGTGCCACTGATGCTCTGACCCAGCTGCTGTACTGTAAGAGCTACCAAGCCAGGCCAGTTCTCCTGTTATCCTTGTATTTGTCCACGCAGTTGTGCTTTCAGCTCCTCAATCACGTTTAGCATCTTGGGAATTTGAGTTAATAATTTTCTAGATCAGACATTTAGCAGGTTCATATCAGCATTGCAGTCTTGAAGAGCAAAGCTTATCATCTCCCTCAATATCCCAGGCCATGCCACTTAAATAAAAAAATAAAATTAAAAAAAGCTTCTCAAATACTTGATAATCCTCGATAAATTTCTGAGATGATTTCTGGGGAAGAGATCCCCAGTGGGACAGTGTCTTTAAAAGCTGCAAATCACATTCCTCTAGAAGAGTATCACACATAAAATGTGTCACCTGATAAGCCATCGGGAGCCAGCCTGCTGTGCACCTCCAGGGTTTTCTTTGCAGATGCTGAGGGGGTCTCATCAGGCTGGCATGTCACTGGAAACACTGCTTGTGTGAGAGTTTAACAAGGGTGACAGGAGAGAGTGGATGAGAAATGCCACAAAAACAGGAAAAGAGTTGCCCAGAGGAGAGATTATAAGTAAAAATATACATCCCAAAGGGAGAGCTGCTCTAACTGCCAGCAGTGTGTGTGCAGGAGGGGGTCCTGCAGAGGCAAGCAGAGTTATCTGCCTACAAAAAATAAGCAAACCTGTGAGACACCCAGCTAAGGAGCCAAAGAAACCCGTGCAGAGTTCAACATGCCTCACTGTCTCCTCTCCTGCTGGCAGTTTAGTTTAGTTAGTTCTGCTTAACTTTCCCGAGTCCTTGTGCAGGCAAGTTAACAGATAATTGGGGTAGGCCCACAGTTAATTTAAATTGTCATAGCTTCATTAACTTCAGTGGAAAGAACTCCATTCATTTTCACCATCTGGCAATGGGGAGCCATGTGTTGCTCATTTTGGCAGCAGCTGATTGGGAATGAGTGTGTTTGTGTGTGTGTGTGTGTGTGTGTCCACTAAACAAGATAGTTTAGGCACAAAAGACAGGTATTATTTTTCATAGCAGTCTATTAGTTTTACACAGTGAGGGGCAAGCACTCTGGTAGAAAAAGGCACTTTTCTTTGTTTAAGACCTTGACCTTTTCAGACAAAAATCTGTAAATTATTTCACACACTTTGCCTGTGGTTTGATTGGGCTGCTCTTATTAGCAGTGAAATTTAAGTCATTAAAATGAAGCTTATTTCAAATTATAGGTCAGACCAAGCATGGATTTCATGTAAGAGTATAGAATATTATTTCTTTTAATTTTCTCACATACATTATAATAAAGAGCCTGATTTCTGCCTTTTACTCAGGTGTAATTTCTTTGATCTTGAGGGTCTAGGGTCAGAAAAGCTCGTGGTTTGTTTACTTTTGCTCAGTGTTTTCCTCCAACTATCTTTAGGTCTTTCAGGAGCTCAGCCTGGAAGGTAGGGATGCTTTTTATCTCCCACTACCTTATCAAGCCACCTACAATCATTTGCTCCTGGGTAGCTGGAGGAGAACTTACAGACTGTTATTATGTGCAGAGGGAGATATGTGTCTTAGTGAAGCGAAAACAGCCTCCAACCCAACTCAGCCGAACAAATCCTTGCTTCTCATAAGTATATTGAGCTTGCTGAGCCTCCCTCTTTGCCTGGACTAACTAATGCTCTATCCTTAAAAGTAACATACTCAGATCTTCCTATAGTCAGGACAGCCTCAATTTTAAGCATATACCCACTGGGTGAGCTGCAGGCTGAAGCTTTCAGCTCTGTTCACTCTCTTATCTATTCAAGAATGCTATTACTGGTCAGCATTTTAACAGATTTGCCTGGAAATTCTGGTTTGTGATTGCCTGTGGAGCATGATTCTGAGAATGGTCCTATTGACATAAAGTTTCCCCGTAGTCACATACATGAGGATGTACTTTCTGATATGAATCCTTGCCCAAATACAGCCAGTTGATTGGAATTTATTTGTAAATATTTATTAGTCGGGAATCTGTGAATCTTCAGTGATTTTCCAAAAACATTCTGTGCATAAACATGCAGTGGGGAAAAAATCCAAGTTTTCTGTGTTTCATTCATCTTTCGTTTGAGAGTGGAGCAAGGAGGGAATATACTTTCAAATGAAGATCAGAAGATTTTTTTTTTTTAATTTGAAATAGCATGCAATGAAGGACTGGATGGACTGTGTGAAGATTGGAAAAGAAAGTGGTGCTTGTTTTCTCAGGAGATTTTTCTGGTGTGAGATTTTATACCATGTGATGGTGAAAAAAAGAAATCAAAGCTTACCCTGAAGGTAAACCCTGAAATCCAAACCTCTCAAAGCCAAATGTAGGCAGGGCTGTTACACCAGAGATTATTTCTAAGCACACGACATAGCATATGTATTATGCTTAGAAATAATATAAAACCATTCAAAGGCTCCCAAAGGTGTGTCCAAAAGAAAACCATTATAACTCTTACCCTGCCTTTGTGACATCTTTTTCAGTGAAGAAAACCAATCTCAAATAACCACATATCACTTCTTCCCATCCCATGCTCCTGGTTTTGGGAAAAAGCAATAAGCAGAGGGTCCCTCCTACCATTATTACTCTCTCACCTCAGCCTGGGTCATTTTAGGAGGTACAGCTATAAGTGCACTTTAGGAATTACAGCTATAGATACACACTGGTGGTTTCCAATCTCATCCTCTTTGCCCAGGGCCAAACTGCTGCAGGAAGAAGTTAAACACAGACACCCTGTGCACATACACAGTGTGTGGACACACTTCTTGGGGTAGGATTTGGTTTTGGGGTAAGAGGGAGGCAAGATCCCACGGTGTCCCAAAATTTTGGAACATAAATATAGGACATTAGGCTACTGCCTTTAGTAGCCCAATAGGCATTTTTGAGGGCCAGACCCTTTGTGAAAGGGAATCCTGTTCTGTGGGAAACATTCATGCCTGTGAGAGCCACAGACATTCACTGAGGCAAGAAAGCACATCTGTCTCCAGCAGTGGAAGCACCACCCGTGCTGCTTCCTCTGGCATCTCCAGTCTCTCCACAGCTTTTAAAAAAAAGAACACCAACAGCCAAATGCATTTTTTGCTTCTTGACAGCTACTGGGAAGCAATCAATTCTGAAGAGTCTTTCCTTGGAGTCCAGTCTCCCAGCAAGAATATTTGTAGACACACATAAATTTCTGAGCAAGGAAGGTATAAGTAGAGGGGCTATAAACCCATGGAAAGACAGTGGGTTGATGCTAAAAAACTTCTCTTGTCCCCAAAGTTTTCTTTGGCCAACAGCACTGCTATGGAAAATTTTGCTTTTCATTTTTGGCAAGTGAAGAGTCATAAAAGCAGCACAGGCTGTGCTAGAAAATGACAGCAGACCAAGAACTGCCTTGGCAGAACAACTTTCTAGGTGGAATTACTGGTTTGGGGAAATACTCACTGCATCCGAATCCCACGAGCTGCAATTTCCTATCTGCAGTATATTGTTGCCATGGCAGATGAAGCCCAGACCTCATTCTCCAGTCCTTTGAAATCAGCATTAGTGGCCCCTGTGAGGGAATACCCTACCAGAAAATCCAGGGTCTGATTCCACAGGCGTTCATACACATCCTAATTGCTTGCCCAGGCTGCTCCGCTGCTTCCCAGTGGGACAAATCGCAGGTGCAAAAGTACCTGTCTGCACTGATTTGCAGATTCAGGACTTCGTGCCATTGCAGTAGGCAGGAACCCACTATGGGGAAAAATAAAGTGGGCATTGAACACAGAAATGAAATAATTTTTTAAAAGTTTGCATTTGTTTTAAATTATTAGAGGAGATTTTAATCGTTTTAATGGGCCACATGGAATTGATAAAACTGTCTTGGGGCTCACAAAGTTTTCTATCTTAACATATTTCACAATATTCCTGGTAAGTATGTAAATGTAATTTTATCCATTACAGTAACAGCAAAGCTATGGGTTGCAAGAGACGAGCAATTTCCCAAGAGTACAGGGTTTAACGCAGTGGCTTAGCCTCACCTTATTCACCAGACTGTTCTCCTATGGCAATATGTTTCCCTTTTCCAAATAGCAAACAAAAAAAAATTACCTCTTGCACATTTGTATTTCTTTCTAATAACTATTTCTCAGCATAGAAAGTTATAACTCTACTATTTTTTAATATCAAGTCAGGTGTAAAGTTTCAGGTTTTTTTCCCTCAAATGCATTTTTATTGACTTCGTACATCTGCATCATCACCTTCTCCACTTTCTTCCTTTCTGTGCTTTTCTTGTATCAGTTTCTGTCACTATATT
Source organism: Calcarius lapponicus (assembly GCA_039654755.1). Lineage (NCBI taxonomy): Eukaryota > Metazoa > Chordata > Aves > Passeriformes > Fringillidae > Calcarius > Calcarius lapponicus. Next base: position 103,653,832 of record CM077465.1, on the reverse strand, counting down.
AGAAGAGCAGCATTTCACAGCAGTGTTACAGCCAGTAATTTAAAGACAGCTGAGGTGGAGATTTTGTGAGTATTTCAATTATGGCTAATGGTTGGCTCCGTTATGGTCAGTAGGGCTGCCTATGGAGCACTAATTGGAAGGTTCTCACCCTTTTATGAGTTTAATTGCTCTCTGTATATTTCTCCTTAGCTAAAGATCTTCATAAATGCGTGAATGTTGCATCTACAGGAATTTTTAGTATATATTTACAGTATTCATATAACAAACAAACAATATTTCTTTGACTTCATTTCTCTATGTTATGCAGTGTTATGCTGACATAATGCAGCATAACATGAAGAGAAATGAAGGAAGTCAAAGAAATATTGTTTGTTTGTTATATGAATATGGACCCACACCCCAGAAATCATGTTGGGTTTTGAACACTTTAGAATTTGGAGCATGTCCATCCTGAGCTTAACAGAGCACTGGACAAGGAGCCAGCAGTTTCCATGAAGTTCCCACTGAGGCATGGATTGATTCCCATTCCTTTCCATGTACTGATGTCCTGGTCTGGTGGGGACAGAGGGCAGCCTCAGGGCAGTGGTCCAGCACCAGCTCAGGCTTTGCCATTTTGTTTGTCTGTTGAGAGGCGGGGATACTGTCTGGCAGAGACGCTCTGGCGACACTGGGAATCAGGGAGACTGGGTCTTTGTTCAAGGCTCTGAAAGGCTTTGCCTTTTTTTCACCCTGGGTGTCAGGCTGCCAGGAGCCGGCCTTGGTTCTAGGTGTGGATTCATCTCTGGAGTGTCCTCCAGGCTGAGGTGGTTATCAGCTGAAACAGGCAATGAGGCAAGGGGCGCCTCAGGAGCTCCTGCTTGCGTCTCCTTGAGGATTTTCTGCATTCCACAGAAAGCTTGTTAACCTCTGATCTGGTGGGGTGGCAGACTGCTATTTTTATTAGGCTGACTTGCCAGCTGGAGTACATCTCTACAATGTCCATTGTGTAAAGGAGTTTATAGATTTCTGTAAAACACCACATGCTGGTATCCTACTTTTATGAACAGCTTTGGGCTTCAGCCTGTGTTGCATAGCAACACTCAGGGTTTTGTTAGTCTGAACTCAGGTGATTCAGGATGGCTCCCAATCCTAGAAGCCTAAAAGTCCCAGAAGCCTTGAGCTTCAATAAGATGCCAACTGCTTTTCTAAAAATGACCCAAAGAAGGAAAAAGGTGCACCCAGACTATGTGGAGATCTAAATTTCACCTTCAACATCAAGTATAGCATCAGTGTAGGAGTTTCCATGGCTTTGAGTGACCCCCTAGTGGAAGGTCTTTTTCCAGCCTCAGTATCTGTATTTCAGCAGCTGCCTAACAGAGGCTACTGCTCATGTTTCCCCTGCCAGCCTGCCTAGGAGCATGCTTTCCAAGCTATGCCTAGCTTGCATGGTCATCTGAATTGTCTTTGCCCTTGCTGATCTTATTGAAGAAGAGGTGATGGAAAAATATTGCCCAGAAAGAAAACAGTGTCAAACCAATCACTAATCATTCCCTGCTATCTCCATGCTGAAATAGCAATACTCACTGAGAGGCTACTTCTGCCAGATAGAGGATAATCACCTAAAACATCTGTGTGCCTTGGAAGATTACCCTTGAGTGAAGGAGATAGGAAAATCAAAAAGCATAAGCACAGGCAGAAAATATTTTGGTTGTGGCTTTCTATATTTTCAATGCTTCCTATATAGGATGAATAGGAAGCTGTGATGCCTATTTATTTTTTGCCTCTTTGACAGCAAGACCAGCTTTCCTCATGGTAACCAGCCCCCTGAGCTGGTAGACCAAGGTGAGAGGAAAATAGACCCCCTGTAATCCAGGAGGAAGTAATTAGTGATATGCTGGGCCACCTGAAAACTCACAAGACTATGGCACCAGATGTGATTCACCCAAAGGCACCAGGGGAGCTGGTGGAAAGGCTGACCAAATCACTCTGCCTCATTTACCATCAGTCCTGCTTAACCAGGGAAGTCCCAGACAACTGGAGGTTGGACAATGTCACATCCATCCACAGGAAGATCTGGAAGGAGCATCCAGGAAACTACAGGCCTGTCAGCCTGATCTTGGTGCCAGGGAAGGTTATGGAAGGGATCACCTTGAGTGTGATCACAAGTGCTCACAGTGTGAGCACACACAGGAGAGCTAAGGAATCAGGCCAAATCAGCAGGGCTTTGGGATAGGCATGTCCTGTCTGACCAGCTTGGCTGTTTATGACCAGGTGACCCTCATCTCCCATGGGTGAGGGAAAGCCTGTGGATATAGGATTTCAGACTGCCTGGATTTCAGTGCAGTCTTTTATGCTGTCTCCCACAGCATTCTTCTGGAAAAGCTGGCAGCCCACGGCTTGGACGGGTGCACTCTTGGCTGGGTAAGAACTGGCTGGACCCAGGGCGTGGTGGTGAACAAGGTGCCTAGTGGTGTCCCCCAGGGCTCAGTGCTGGGGCCAGTCCTGTTCAATACCTTTGTTGATGATCTGGATGAAGGTATCAAGAGCATCCTTGATCACAGACACCAAGATGGGTGGGAGTGTTGATCTGCTGGAGGGCAGGAAGCTCTGCAGAGGGATCTGTACAGGCAGGATAGATGGGCTGAGACCAACAGTGTGAGGTTACGCAAGACCAAGTGCTTGTCCTGCTTTTAGACCACAAGAGCCCAATGAAGTGCTAAAGACTGGGGGCAGAGTGGCTGGAAAGCTGCCCAGCAGGAAAGGACCTGGGGGAGCTGGTTGGCAGCACTGAACATGAGCCAGCGTGTGCCCAGGTGGCCAAGAAAGCCAGTGGCATCCTGGCCTGTCTCAAGAATGGTGTGGCCAGCAGGACCAGGGCAGTGATTGTCCCCCTGTACTTGGCACTGGTGAGGCCACACGTGAAGTGCTGTGTCCAGTTCTGGGCCCTTCACTACATGGAGACATTGAGGGGGGGGAGAGACTCCAGACAAGGGCAATGGAGAGGGAGTCCAAAAGCAGCAGAGAATATTCTTCTAAACAATGCAGCCTTGTAAACAAAGCCTTGGGAAATAAACATCCTTTACAACTGTCAAACTCAGAGCAAATGTTCATTTTCTCATTGCCAGAAGCATTTCTTAATCTGAGAAAGTGAGACAGAATGGTTGTGATCATACCTACTCTTTGAACAATCCATTTGCAAGAATAGATATGAATGTCACACTAAAAAAAAAAAAAAAAAGTAGTTGGCTATTGAGGTGAAATAATCAAAAGGGCTGAAATAACAAGTACTGAATCTAACCCAACAGGTCAAGGGGTATAAATTTGCAGCACATTTTCTTGACAAAGTAATCAGCTACAAAATCCATGCATTCTCACATTTTTTTTCAAGGCCAACTTGTCTTTGAAACTTAAAAGACTTTTTGCCATGTAAAACAGAGGGAAAAGATAGGAGATTCTGCAAGGAAGCTGCAATTAGAGTAGAGTAATGTTGCAGACCTTTGAAATAAATCTGAGGGAACACGTAATGATTCTCAAAGGGCGAGTGTGAAACTTCACAGGGACATTTCAGGTTCAGTGGTTGATGCTGACTGTCATTTTTTCTTACCCTTAAGCTAAACCAAACATGGTTAACCAAGCCTCTTGCAGCAAATTCTATCAGCCAGATAAGATGTGCAGCACTTAATGTACAGAATGTTGGCTGATTGTGGATGTCGCCGGAGAAGAATGTGAGGCCAACTCATTTTTTTGCTAGAAACTCTGATTGGAACAATTCCATCTCAGCATGAAGAGATTATCACTACACCACTGATTGGTTAACCTCTGTTCCCATTATTCAGGTTTCTGCATGCAATAAATTGTCTGTCCAGTACATATTGAAAAATCAGTGGAAAAATTCCTATTGGTTTCCCTTGGATTGTGTCGTAATATTGGGCCCAGTCTTTTACTGTGTTGCTTTAGCACTTGGTCATCAGCACTGAAGTATCAGCTAACAGAAGCCAAGGAGTTGTGGCAATGTTTTTCTCATGTGACTCATGAGTGGTTGTTTAGAATAAAATGAGAGCATTAGAAATAGCCAATTTCTTATACAACTCATACCCTTTAATTACCTTCTGTCACAGCAAGTTATCATTGTTTTTAGTTTAGCAGATGCCCTCAGACTGGCAAAATGTGCTGTTTCATCCCTGCTGGAAATGTTGGTTTGGTTTTTTTTTTCTAAATTTTAATATGCAACATCAAGGAGGTGGAAGGAGAACAGGGGTTTCAAGCACCCTGACATCCAGTACTGTATCTTATGTTTCCCTAACTCTCTCTTCAAGGTGAGCAGTCAAGATAAGCCAGTGATCTGCAGCCCATCTAATTTGTTTTTCCATCATTTTCTTAAGTTGTCTTATGTGCAATAATCATTACAGTGTAAGTGACACTGCTGGGAAAATCAATTCTTCCTCACTGAATAGAAAATAAATTACACTATGCTTGAATCATAATTGGTTATTTTGTTTATTTTGTTGGACTTGAAGTTAACCACTGGGTACTTTGCCCAGGAAAGTTCTGTGTCTTCTGGCAAAGGCACTGCTTGCTATAAACATTAAGGAATCTACTTCCGATCGAAATGTAATAAAAAATGTTCATGGATTTGCACTGAATTTTCTGTCAGATGTTCAATATTATGTCCTTGAAGACCATAAAGTCTCTGAATATTTATTAGCAAGATGGAAGTCTATTCCAGATAGGCTTTGAACCATGCTCACCACTGGAGCATGTGAATGACTTTCAGTAGTACATCTGTCATATATTCTATTATTACAAGATTACTATTCCTCTTCTGCTGTTTATCTATAATTCAACCACAACAATGAAAAAGACTCTTATGTGCTATTCATGAGCACAAAGCCCACATAACTGATGCCAGCTTTTCAACCTGAGGATGAATGGGAGCTAGCAGAGGTTATCAGCACCTTGCATTGTTCTCACACATCTAGGGTGTTATCCCATAGTGTGCCAAAAACCTCTTCAGTTTTACTATATTTGATAAAATAAATTCAGGACTGCTGGTTTGTACTTGGCTTAAATTAAACAAAAAGTTTCATTGGAGGGGAAGCAAAGGGGGCTGGGGTTGTTTAAGTGGTTTAATTTTCTGTGCGGCACTTATTCCTCTGAGTAGGTGTTCAGGGTGTTCAGGATGAAATCCCTGTGATGAAAAGAGAGCTCCTCAGTGACCAGGTCCTCCCATTAGTAAGACACTGCAGCTTCCAGGAGCAAAGTCCCTTTGGAAAAAAAGAATCCAACAAAACAAACAAAAAGGATAAAGGGGAAAACAAGGTGCCTGTGTGCACCTATCCCCTCCCATTGCCCAAAGCCTGATTGAAGTTAATTCACCTCCCTTGTTCCCCTCCAGTGGATAACCCTTGGCTGAGCACTGGGGTTAGAGAGAACTTCTATGGTGTTCTCCAGCACCCTTTCCTAACCTACTCCATGGAAATACACTTTTCCAGTGATCTGGCCAAGAATCTCTTCACCTGAGCATTAAATCCCATATATAATGCAGGATATTTGGTGCTTGCTTATCTATTTAGTTCTGTCCTCCCTGTAAATTCCTACATTTATCTTCAGGGGGAAAAAAAAATCTTATTATTGGGTTTTATTTATTATTTTGGTTTTTTTTTTTTCCTTCTGGGGAAAAGGAAAGGGAGTCTGTGTTTATGTTTGGATAACTTGGAGTATTTTCAGTATCCAGCTCTGTGTACAGCTGTTCTGGGAGAGATACTGAAAAGCTGCAAGTGTATTCTTTTGCCATCTTATCACATTCAGACAAGAGAAGACACCCCTTGGCTTATAATGATAAGCTACAGCCTTGATCGATCTGATCTGTGCTTTTGTTCTTCTTCATAATCTGAGCTATTGATTCTATTTATTAAAACTAATTTAAAAAACACAAGCCCTGAGTGCTCGGCTGTTCCAGATCAGGCTGCTCCAGGCAGTCTGATCTGAAGCTAATCCATTCACTGCTGATTTATTTTCCCTTTGTTTTCAAGCAGAGTTCTGTTCTGTTTCTTTTTTTTTTTTTTTTTTGGTTCTCTGTTTCTCTCTGAGAAAAAAGGCATTTTGTTTCACACCTCTAGTGCAAGCAGGGACACTTAGATTCCTTCTTCTGATATATGAAGTGAACTCAGGAAAGTTTACCTGACTCTTTTTCACACAGGTTTTTGTTCAGAAGGTGGCCTACTGTGTATTGTTCTCTGTTGTCTTAAATCAAAGCACTACCTTTATGCTAGAAAAAAAAATTATTTGCTTAAAAGCACTCAATCTTGCCATCTTGGAGTTCATGGGAGTCACCATGTTCCTAAACTAAGGCCCAGCAGAGGAAATCTTTTCCCTGTACTTCCTGGGAAGCACAGGTTTGTCTAAGGGCTGGCTGACAGTTCTCTAAAAACAAATACCTTTATTCAGACTTAGATAAATAGAATGAAGGTCTTATTATTCCAAACAGATTAAAAGAGGAACGTTAAGGAGCCAGACACTTTTCAGCACCAAGCTGGCTTTGAATTTCTGGGCAAAGATCAGCATTTAGTGACTTTGTGGTATTTTATTTACTGTAGGTGCATTTTGTTAGTGATGCTATAGGGCCTCCTTTCCCCCAGTTTAACACAATTATTTAAATATTTAACCTCCAAATTATTTGGCTGGTTCAAAGCTCTCTGAGTGTCCAGGGACTGCTTATTGTGCCTACTGCATCTTTCAGTGTTTGCTGCTGTAATCTATTCTTTCCACAGTAAAAAAAACCCTCATAGTCAGTTCCTAATTCATGCTGAGGTCTGCTTGGTCATCCTCACGGTCTAAAGCCTGCAATTTCTTTTGCAGCATGTCAGAACTATCAGCTGGAATCAATCAGGCAAAACATAAGCCTTGATATTGTCATGAAGGAAACAGGCGCAAGGTAATATAGAGTAATATCCTCTGAAGCCTTGGTGTGGCTTTGAGAACACTGGGCTTTACTTCAGAATCAATATGGGCACAGCAAGATGGAGTCAGTGTTGCTGAATATATCTCTGTAGGTTAGAAATGCCTTGTGTAGTGCATTAGGGAGTTATCTTTGTTTTGACTCGGGAGCCACAGGTAGATTATTGATGGGATACTTGCTATAACCAACATTTGAGTAAAACCACAGTTGTTCAGATGCAGTAAGAAAAAAACTCCCCACAGCTTGTTTACAACATGATCTTGCCCCAAACCTTCACAGAGATGATGTACAGCCCAAAGAGCATCTTCTGCAAGGGGTCAGCCACTCGAATTTGACCCATCAGCTCCAGCTGAGGCCATGCTATTCCCAGTTTCCACTTCCTTGTCCAGGCTCTCCAGGCAGGGTTACAGCCCAGCAAAGGCAGACCATGGTAAGCTTTTCCTTCTGTAGGAAGGGTCCCCCTCCTTTGCCTGCTCTCTCCCTGCAGTATCAGCTGTGGCTGCAGTGAATCAAGCATCCTGTGCACAACAGGGAGCCTTGGGAGCTGCTAAGGGTAGCTTAAGAATCAGAGAAGCGTTCAAGATACTTTAACACAGTACTCCTCCACTCTTCAAATAATTCCAGCCCAGGGGGTTGCCTGGAATTTGTGTTGGAGCATCAGTCCTTGCCCACCCTCTCCAGGACTTCTGTGGACCTCTAGCATTCCTTTAAGCTTTCCATGCCAAAAAGTCAAATTGGTTATTCCTCTTACAAAAGTCATATCTTGTCTTTGATCAGCATTAGTGCCCCCCTCTTTACCTTTCCCAATATTCAAATGCACTTTTTTGAGAGGGAAGGGATCAGAACTGCACCCTCTGTTTTAACATTAGAGAACGGAGAGGAAGGTTTTAGAAAAATAGTGCAGCAAACAAGTGACAAAAAACCCTTAAGCATTTAGAGTATTATGAGCTTCAGTTTGCTTTCTAGTCCACTTCCCAAAGAGGGCCTGGGAGAGGAGTAAGGGACAACTTGAGGCTTTGCACTGGCAGTTCAATTGGCCTGATTTTACAAAGATTATCAAAATTACCCAGGAAAAGAATTTGTGGCGAGCTGAAACATCGTTTTAATATTTCCATTATTAAGGCATGCTGAACTGTTCTCTTCACATTTATTTTTGGTAATGTCTCGTGGAGCCAGTTCTGTGCAATGAAATAGGAGTCTGAATGAGGTGCTGAAAGCATTAAATCCTATCAGCAAGTGCCACATCCACATGCCTTTTTTACCCTGTTCTATGCAAGGAGATGCCTATCACAGTCATTTAGAGAGCTGATGTCACAGTCAAATCAAGAAATATGATGGAAGGGTGTGTAGGAAGGGGGCAGAAGTCTCATCCACTGAGGTTAGATGTTGCAAAGAATATATTTTCCCAGGCATAACTGCTAAACTCTTTCTTAGAGGTCTTCCATAATCTGCAGCTGTGCCATGAGCAGGTCAAGTTTCTCCCATCTCTATTTCACTGTTCTATCACCCTTTTTTAGGAGGACCATGTACGTTTATTATTTTTAAGAGCTCTATGGAGGGTTCATGTTTGAGGAGCAGTCTGAAGGGGAAAGCAAGAAACACATCTTTATTCTGAACAAAACCTAGCATTTCAGTTGCCAGTGTGGTCAAGGTGGCCTCTTTCTGAAATAATACTACTCACTTTCAAATACAATAAAGATCCATGCTTGACAACAGTGCAGGCTTTGTCCTCTGTATTACTGAGAAGAGACCTGTCAGTCTTAAAGGAAATAGTACAGTTAGTATTTTTAAGGATAGTGGCACACTAGCTGCCATGCTATATTTAGTCAGGAGCATCATCTTAATATGTGAAAATAAATCCCTGTCTAATGGAAGGTAGATAGATAAATTCAGCTTTTTTGCTGTGGCAAGGTAATTCCTGCTAAAATAATAGGAAAATGTAATTATTTATTTTGTTTTGTACAAGGAGAAAGAAGGGGAATTCCTTGCTTTTTCATTCCCTATGAAATTGATGATGTCTATGGGGAAGGGACCTCAATAACAGAGAAAGACTGTGAGGGAGAAGAGACACTCTCAGGAGAGTGCAGGACAATATTGGAAGAGTCCAGGCACCTGCAGTTGATATCCCTGTGATTGTTTCCCTCAGCAATCTCCAAGAGATGAGCTGAGAAAAGTTCTTGACATGGGAGCTCTGTGACTGGGAAGAGGACCAGAGTGTGTGGGGAGCAGTTGTAGTGAACAGGACTTTTTACAGGACTTGAATAAAATGTGCATTAACTTGTGAGGACTGTGAGCTCTTTTACAATTACAGGAACCCGTTGCTCACTTTAATCTCATGGCTACTCCAATTCTCAGTGTGCTTTGTGGCTCACCCTCTTTTACATGCAGCAGCAATTCCAAGAGCCAACCCCTGAAAGATTCAGCAGAGATTCAGATTAGAGGAAGGTATGACCAGAGGAAATTTCCTTTTTTTGCATGGTGCTGGAGTGACCAAAGTTGAGGATTTTTTCCACTTTGTCACTTTTAGTGTTATTTCAAAACGTAAGCATTTAAAATTTAAATGCATGCTTCAGTAGTTAAAAAGAAGTAAACTCTCCCCTTGCCATGGTGCTGGAGAAGCAGGAGCAGGGGGCACAGACCCAGTACAGTTCTGCATTTCAGCATAGCTGTGCCAGCACAAGTCTGGTGCCCTGGGAAGAGCAGAGTAGGTGCTGTTTGACCCCTCCTTCCAGAGAAGCTGTTTTCCCAAGAATTCCACTTGAGTTACTTGTGTTTGACACTCACATTGCTCTTTGGAAAATACAGCACGTAGTAGATAGCAGAGAGAATATTTACTTTTGCAAAGCTTATATTCAGATAGGAAAGAGGAGTACAGTGTCTCAGTGCTGTTTCTTAAATGGTTTCTGACTGCTCTGGCACTGGGAGTATCTGATATCTCATTACAACTTCAAACAGGCCTTTGCATGTATCCAAATTAATCCAAATATTTGGTGGGGACCCTGTTACTTATTAGACTGCGTGCTAAGAAGAGAATGTAACAGTGAGTGTCTTTCTTTTTATTTCATTAATATTCTGGGATATTTATTTCATTAATATTCTGGGATATTTCAGCTGTGTCTCATGAAGCAGTAAGTTATACTGCCTATGAAGATATGGATGGGAAGGAAGATAAAAAGCACTCTAGCTGTTTCTAATGAATTTATCAAGATAAAGTGGCACAGCTACAAATAATTAATTTGATGTTTTGCTATCCAGTGATGGTTCAGCAAGAAGTTCTTCAGGAAAGCTTCCTTTCCTCTTTTACCTTCCCTAGGGCACCCAACTCAGAACTGAAGGGATTCTGTCCCTGCAGGATTTGTCTCAGTCCACAAAAATAACATCATGTATGGTGACCCTGCCAACATAGAAAGTCCCAAAGCCTTAGAGGCAGAAACACCACACACAAAGAACACTCGTCACCTTTCATGTATGACCTCAGACAATGAACAAACCCCAGTTCTCTCCCTGCTGTGAAGTAAGATCTTTTTTGACTCATTCTTGGGACAGGAAGAGTCTAAGTGACTGGCTGTGTGTGAGCAGGACGGCTATTCTTGCACTGAGTCAAAAGAGGGGAAGAGAGTTGTGAAGACAATACCTAAAAACCTTCCCATCTGATTGGACTGTGGACATCTTCCAGAACTGTATTTGCCTTGACAAGCTGCCCGTGGGAAAGAACACAAAGTGAAACTTTATTTTTACAAGAACAAAATACCCAGTACTTGTACAATGCTCCTTTTGTCAGGAAAATATGCAGAGATATTAATTTAAAGCTATTAACATAAATAGATGTAACACCAAGAATGTTGCTCAGAGTGAATGAATTTTTAATGGCTCCTCCTCACCATAAAGATGGTTGCAGATGTCAAGGTCAGGTTTTAAGGAAGCTGTGCATTCATCACATGCTGTACATTTCTCAAAGGCCCCCTGTAAGTAAGCTGTGAGGAACAAGGATTTGCTCTTCTAAAAGTAACATAGTGTCTTACAGCATAATCAAAACTAATAAAAGTATAGCTATTTGTAAAAGTAAAGCAATCACTATTTCCTGGCTCTCTGTAACAAAGATGGGATAACTTCATTCACTGGTGTTATTTATCTTGCACAGAACACTTTTCACAGCATGCCTTTGACATTAATAGAAGCAATTTTAGCTGTGCTTTCAAGCTTACTGCTGGCCTTTTTTGTGGTAACTCATTCCAAGCAGTTAAACTCTTCCCAGATACAAACATCTGATAACTGTGATTCTGCTCAGAGGCCTAAAGAGGACTTCTTGGTTGCAATTTGTGCTCGGCAGCAAGCCCTTTTTCTCTCTATGTGTACATACTGTAGAGGAACCCAGAACCCCAGCTTTGCTTTGCTACAGCTCAGGGTAAGCTTAAAGCAGGGAAGAGATCCTCCCTGCCGAGACAGCATTGCTTTGCCTGCTTTACCTGATGTCATTGTAGCAGCTATTGTTACTTGCACCTAAATCTTCAACAAAATTGATTGTCAGGGACTTTACAAAATCAGTTAACACACACAGGCAGCTGGTCTGAATAATCACAGCTCTCGTGCATCTCCAGCTTTACTTCAGTGTAAATCAACCCAACCTAAATACACTGAAATAACTACAATAAGTGTAGACCATGTACAAGTAAAAGTCTTGGTGCTGCATTCCTTTTTTTGATTGGGAGTTTTGCCATTTTCTCTTTTTTTTTTTTTTTTTTTTTTCTGTTCCTCCATATCCAGATTCCTCCCACCTTATTCGAGCAGAGCTATTTAAAAGCATCTTGGAGCTTTATTTTTAACTGGCTGCACGTGTGACCTCAGGAGGAAGCTATCTGCTGTGCCCTGGGGGATGAGGCAGCGCTGCTGAGGACAGCGTGTGCTTTGTCCAGAAATGAAAAGGCTATCAGTGCTGAGACTAAACATGCCTTGGCTTTGGAAAACTAACTCAGGGAGGAGGGAGAGTAAGCTTTACAGGCCCATTGCTTGACCACTTTTACAGTCTTTTAGGTGCTTGGTTGTTTTGTTGGTTTTTGGTTTTTTTTTTTTTTCCCTCAACAGTTTTCTGTTTCCTTATCTCTCCTTATCAGCTGTTAGCTGCCTACTGGCACTGTGGGCAATTAATTAGCTGACCTAAGCAAGGTCCTCGGGGAAAAACAAATCCCACAGCAAATTTGCTGTGTGCCTGTGGGAGCAGCATCACAGGTCTGCTGAGAAAACAGACCTGTTGTTATCCCTGCTCTGGTGTTGTGGGCACTCTGCAAGTGAAAAGGGCTTTGGGGATGTGATCTTGAAATGCTTCCCTGCAGCTTTTTGTGGCTGGGGGCCATTATTACACTGGGTAAGTGTTAACTAAATTTAGAATAGGAATGCAATCAGTACTATTAATTATCCTTTTAATCTAATTCCAAGAAGAAAAGGACATTGATTTTTATGGGAGGCCTGATAAAGATTAAGTGATTTTTCATCAGCTGCTGCACTTATTCCTTTTAGACTCAGACCTGCAAAGCAGATGGACATCACTAATAATTTTAGCAACACAGTTCTAATTGTATTTACTTTGTCTGTACAATACTTTATTTAATTGCTCACAAACCAAAATATTTTCTTTCTCACAGATGCCCTTTACATCTCTCCCAGACCTGAAGAGATTCCCAAGTAGCCGTCCTGAAAGGAGGACACGTTCCCTCCCAGATTAACCCTACATTTTCTGTCTTCTTCATAAAATGTGCATTGCCTAGATTTTCCTTGGAATACTCACCTTTACCAGCTTTTATTATCCCACAAGAGGAATAAACCAGCTGCACTGTCTAGATAACTTCTTCCTCAAGCATTTAAAAGGGATGAGGAGCTGACTTAAGCACATTAGGTGGATGCAGTGATCAGATGCTTCAATCCAGATTGTGCATGTTAGCAAGGGATTATGCTCTTTCTCTCATAAATCCATTTACATGTGTATGAAGTAGGGCCTCTCAGACACTCAAATCCATGGATATGTCTCAGTTGAACAAATGAATTGCAAAGCTCTTCCTCCATTATTCAAGGGTGCCTGAGCTATCAGGGTCCACTCTTTGAAATGAATCGGTAGCTACATGAATAGTCATTATTAGAGAAATATTCTGCTTGGCTTTGGGTTTCTCTTAAGATAATGCCATATCTCTCTGAAAAGATGAGCCAGCAGGATGGTGGGAGATGTTTTTTGTCACTGCCTGTGCCATTCCTCATGATCCTGCTTTGCTCAGCTTTACAAAGTCCCTACTTCAGAATCCCATGGAATTGAGGTGACTAATACAAATCTTTTCCTGTTCTTAAATTAAAGCCTCATGAGTGTTGAAAATAGCTTAGCAGCATGATATGAATGCACTCTAAAGACTTTAAAATCAAAAAGCAAATAAACCCAAGCTTTTTGCATTTAGCTTGATGGGTTTTGAAGCCTGATGTTTAGCATCCAATTTGTGACTTTTGTACTTCTCTCTGCCTGCTGTTAGGAAAGGGAAAACACAGCTTTGTCTGAAAGCACCTACAACCTACTTAATAGATTCCAGAGATTTTCCACCTAGGCAGCTGAGTAGGAGAAATACTTTAATGTTCATATATATCTACATATGCCCCTTCCCAGTGAGATGTTCAGTAGAACCAGGCCCCAGTCACAGTGAAGTCAGATGACAGTGTGAACCCATTTCAGTGAGCTGGAGGCTTACAAATGTTCTTCATAAATTTAAATTAAATCTCATTCCGCTCTAAGGAATCTCATTATTCATTCTGGTGAGAATTAGGACAGAAGTATAGGGCCAAAGTGACACAGATCAATTGATTTACACCATCTGGGATGTGGTCTGCAGTATCTATTTGTCTCCTATTACAGCATGAAAAGCAAAATAGTCCTTCACTGTTGTATTGACTAATCAAGCAAAAACAGAAAAAAAATCCAACCCACCAGGATGCAGGATCTTGTTGATTTGTGCATTCAATCAAGAGCACGTTAAATAGGTCATAGAATCATTTTGCCTTCCCCTGATGTAAGGCAAAAATTCATCTGTTGCTTGTGCAGAAACCTCCAAAGCAAGAAGCAAAAACCAAGAAACCACAAAGAAACAACCAAAAATAATTACAGAGAGCAAATTAAATTTCACCGAAAATCTTTGTTTGACAAAATGCACATTGCTGCATAGGATTAGAAGGTGATAGCATCAGTCTATTAGCTCAGAGATTAAAGTAAAAATGTTCTTCAAAATCCTATCACATTTATTTCTTTGGAACCAAAGTTGGTGATTTAGCATTATGGTCACTGAATCTTTTTGGCTTTTTTTATTTTATTTTCCTTTGGTCTTTAAGTTATAAAGTTTATAGTATCTGCTTGATATAGTTCATTTTAACGTCAAGAATTTGCAATTTACATGAGGCAGAGAAGATAATTCCACAATGCACACACTTTTCTGATTAACTGTGTGTGACTTAAGTAGATCTAAGAAATGTGTTTTAACGAGTGTTTTGAAAGACCTAAATTCAGCCAGGCTTTATGATGCAGAAATTGTTATTTCTTTTTTACCACTCTAATTTCTGATAATCAGTGCAGTTCTTTGTTGTGCAAGGTTATTGCCAGTGGCGGGGGAGGCCTTTGCCAAGGAAGGGGGCTGGGAGGAGGGCACACAAAAACAGTGTGGGAGCAAGTTCTGGTGGAAAATTTGTGCTAAAGAGGACCATATTAATTGTTCAAGAAAAACTTGTGGGATCAGGGTCCGAGAATTCTTTTGATGAATATGTAAAATGCACCATTCTGAACACAAATGGGTAACCTCACACAGTGTAGCTACATTGGCTTCACTTCACAGGCTTCCTTTGCACTTATTTTTTAAAGACAATTAGCAGAAATTACCTGTATAGGTCCACTTTTTTAATCTTCTAATTTTACAGGCCTTTTTAATCACCCATACCTTGAGCATCAGATATTTGAATAATGACTTCCAGTCCTCCATCCTTTCATTGAGAGGTCAATCTCCTTTCTATTACTGGAATCATGTGGTGCTGCATGAAAGAATTAATTTTTCTGAAGATTTTTTTTCCATCGTGTCTTATGCTCTGCCTGTCTGAACTACTTCAGCTGAAGACTCTATTTTAAGAAAAGATCAATAAATCTCTTCATAACTGGAAATGTTAGAGGGTTATTCCAGAACATTTTAGCAGTATCTGCTAATTTCTGTTCTTTGCATCATGTCCTCTATAGGCTTTGAGATTAATTTGTCACTGTGATATTTCTGTGATACTGGACACAGCCATACAGAAACAAGATGCATTTCTGTTGTTTGTTCTTCACAGTGGTATAACATGCAAGTCATCTGTGTCAGTGAGGCTACTGTTTTAAACTTCAGGTTTTAATGTCCTGTATAAATAAACAAATCTACAAGAGATAATTCTGTCCTCATTTTGACAGGTCTAGCTTTAAGTTGTACCATTTTTTCTTTAGTAGCTTCATAATAGAGGAGTTTACTCACACCCATTCATGGGACAAACAAAAATGAAAAAATAGAGATATGTAAAACAATTAAAAATGAGAAATGGAAAAAAGCTGTGGGAATTTAGCATGTTCAGTCCAGAGTAATATAGAAAGTAAGAGTGTGATTGTAAAACTGGAGCAGACAGCTTCACTCCCTACCAATAAACTCCCCAAGAACCACTTTCAACAGATATTTAAGTCAGGATTTAGAAATCTCTCCTGGATATCATTGAAGCAATGGCCAGACTGAAATCTATCCTTTTACCTAGTGAGTAACAGTAGTTAATATTGCCATTTTTACATTTCCAGCTATGTATATTGCCTTCCCACAATGCAGGATAACCATATGACCATCTGGGGCTTGCTTCCTTTTCCATGTTTCCTGCTGTGTCATTTGTTAAGTTTTTGGTGGCTCCAACATTGGAGTCTTTTCTGGGACTTTCTCCTGCTTTGTGTTGGGCACCTGGCTCTGGGTTTTCAATTCCACACCAGTCACTGAATGTTTAGGCCTTTCAATGCTTTCCTTGCTGGTACCTAAGTGCCAACATAAATTTTTAGGACCAAACACTGCATCTCTGTCTTAAGTACACATTTTTTAAAGGAAGCTTTTCTTTACTTGCTTCTCTTGACATGAAACATGCTTGAGCAAAGTTGGGCTGCATTCATTTATTTGACCCTAAAATAGTGCCAGAAACAAAACCTAGGAAATGCTTTCCATTTATTTTCTCCATGTACCTCAGAAAGAATTGGTACTGAACAGCCAGTATCTCATGTTAAGTACAGATTGATTCTTGGAGACTAATTGGTGAGATTTATTGACACTAAAGAATTTGGCTAGTTATAATAGATTCTATTCATTATACAGTTGATAATTCAATGAGTAGCTGATTCTAATTTTCACTATTAGTTATGCCTTTAAGTCTGACTTTCTATAGCTCACACAGAGATGTTTAAAAACAATTAACCTTAATTTTTTTTAAGTGGAATATGAGATTTCAGCTATTAAACTTCAATTCTGTTTTAACTGCTTCAGGGCATTAGACACGTGGATCCTGAATTCTGGCACCTTATTAACACAGGATATCAGGATTTTCAACAAAGAAACTCAAGGTCTGATTTTTAGTTTTATGCAGATGAGGTTTTTCTCATATCAGTAACCCCATTTATGAATGAGGTTCCCTTATTTTCATTAATTTCTGTATCAGACTGTAATTTCTTGTTGTGGTAAAGCACAGCATAGGCCAGTGTTTAATTAAAAATTGTAAATGTCTTGATGACCGGTGCCTGCAGAGAGAGGATTCATTTTAGCACATTGCCATAAAAAATGATAGGCGGCTTTCCAGACAAAGCCTTTTTTTAGGGCTCAGAAATTAGGCGTGCATTTCTACAAAGCAGAGTTTGAGAGAGATTTCAAAGCAGATCAAAGTTAAAGGGTTTCCTGATGGTTCAGCTTTGTAGCACTAAGCCTGCTGGGTGTTCTGCAAGGATCCATTGTACCCATCCACTCTGAAAGCACAGCCACAGCTTTGCATGCATTACACCAGCCCCGTTTTCAGTCGGGTTTTACAAATTGCCTAATCCAGGTTAGGCCTTTTCTGGAAGCTCTTTTATCCTTCTAACATTTGCATAATGATCTCAATACTGTAATTCTTGTGTGACAGTGTGTTGAAGCTCTTTCTGATTTACATTAACGATAGTACAAGAATAATGAAATACCAAATTGACTTCATCGTCTTTCACAACTGAGAATACCATAAATTTCAATGTCTAAAAAAAGTGTGGGACCAAGTTCACTCCTGGTGTAGTCACTATGACATCTCTGGAACTAGGTGAGGTGTGCATTGACTTTCTCCTGCTTAAGTAAATATTAACTCACAAGGGGGTAGATTCTATTAAAGACCTACAATTAAAAAATGTGAACTTGTCACATTGGTATTCTGAGAGAATAATAGGGTTTTTTCCCCTAAAATTTTGATTAAAACATGATAATCTCCCTTGAAAATTTTCAGCTAATCATCTGAAATAAAACATAGATGAGAATTGCATGAATACTTTATGTGAATGGTAAGGAAGTAAGTCTCTAGTTTTGAGGCATTGTGTTAAAATTTGCAGGACTGCACAGCAGGTAATAGCAGGCTGAGTTCTCATTTCTGAACTCCTGCAGACCTTACAATGAGACAGCATATGAGCTGAAAGGTGATCCTAAACACCTATGCAAAACCAGTTCTAAGATGATGAAAATTAGGGGTGGTCTGGCAGATATGCTCACTGGAAAAAAGACTTCCATGGTAATGCAGAAAAAAATTCATCTCCACTTCCACAGAAAAACAGAATAAGAAAATGAATCCCAGGATGTGATGTATGTATGTAACATGTTCATGTGTATAACTTGGGTGGGTGTTTTTTTTAAATAAGGAAAAAAAAACTTTTTAACAACTGTCTCTCAATGCAACCAATATTATCTGATCGCTTGTGATGAGCAGGTCATGTTAATATATGCATTTGTTTGTGCTAGCTTCTTATCAATGAAGAAAACAATCATGCAGATGACACCTTATTTCTCTGAGGAGTAGTAGAAACCCTATATATCATTTGCTGAGTTCTATCAGAAGTTTTCTAGTCCTTTTTGTTTATTGAGATTAAAGGAGACAACTCTAGGTTAACAAAAATCCTTACACTTCAAATATTTCAAATGGGTTTTCTTCATAAAGCATGTTCTGTGACCTTTAAAAATGATAGAAATGTTGTCCTGGTGCATGCGTGATCAAGTATTCCAAAGTCCCAATTTTGTGGCACATTATCAACTAATTAGAAGAGAGACTGTGAGAAGCCATAAAGTTATTAAAATTGCAATGATGGGACACAGTAGCTGACTCAAATTATCTGTGCAGCAGGCAGGTCAAGGAATTTTCCTGCATGAGCATGGATGGAGCACTTTACAGCCTTGAGTAAGCACCTCATCCCAGTCTGGCTCCACAGGGCTGCTTCATCCTGTGCTTGAGCATCACTCAAAAGAGCAGTTGAGATCAGAAGGATGCTGTTCCCTCTCAGCAAACAGAGAAGCTGCAAGTCTGGATTTCTTCCTGTAGCAAACAGGAAAATGGCAACTACTGATGGATGCTTTTTCCCCTGAGGAGCCCCAATGCTGTCCTGTAATTTTGGATGTTACAGATGTATTTAGATGCCAAAGCCTTCAGCCAGGAGACCATCCTTGTGCCTGTGAAGCAGTCTTCTCCTGTGCTGGCAAAGCTACTGCACAGCCCTTTGTTGTGAATTGTAAATAATCACCCTGTTTTCTCTGTTTTCAGGAGATTTGTCCTCACCAAGATGAGAGTCATTCCCAAAGGAGCTTTCACAGGACTTGTTGACCTAGAGAAAATGTATGTATTGTGTTAATATTTACTAGGAAACAGCTATTTCACTCCAAGCAGCACTTTCTGATTGCAACTCCTTTTACAGCCTGTGAGCAAGTTCCTATCACTGAGCTTCATATAGTTTTATCTTTCTGTCTAAAGAAAAAAATTGAATGTTTTTTTTATTGACACCTTCCAGAACAATTTTGTCATAAATACATTTTCATATCATCAACCTGGCAGTCTTCAGTCAAAGGGCTGGTTGAGCATGGAGTGTCATTGCAATTAATAAATACAATGCCATAGCAGAAGACCACAGGAAACTGTATATTTTGTGAGTTTTGGAATGAAGCAGTTAGAAAGATTAGGGAGGAAAGAGCTCCTGTTAATAATAAGTCAGCTAATTGCCTTTTCACTAATGAATTAACTAAATAGGATTGTTTTGTGCATGCTCAGAAGCAGCTGGCAGGACCTGTGAGAGAATTTTCTTACAGGTGATAGATCCAAAAATCTTAGTACACAAAGAGTGTAAGCAGCTCATTTCTGTGAATTTTAGTGATCAGCCTGGAGGTACAATTATGAGCACCTTTGATGAACAGATGTATCTAACATTCATTAGTATGCTGTTGTGGAGGCATTGCAGCTCCACCACTAGAAGGGGAAACCCTGTGTAATATGTTTCCTCCTTCTCTTTAACAACAGGAAATCTATGGCTTAGCTGGTGCTAGCACCAAAAATTATAACCCTCACTGTCCAACCTGAACTATTCTGCCTCATGTATGGTTTTTCTGAAATATCTCATATATGGGCAAATCCCATTTTGCTTAGGAACAGAACAGCACTTGCACCCTGACAGGAGGGGATCACAAACAGGCTGCTCACCCAGGAGCAGTCTGAGTGGGAGTGGGGAAATATACTCAAAATGCAGTACCTTTTTCAGTGCTGTGTGTGCAATGGCAGAACTCCAAAGGACATTTCTCTGCCTCATTCCTACCCTTCTCCCTTGTACTCTTGCATGAGTAAGGGATTTAGCAAGAAGGTGGTGAGGTCCTTTCCATAAGGATGTTTTAGCCTCGTCCTTATGGAAAATCAGCGAGCACTTTGGACTGTGAAGTGGGCTGCAAAGTGCATTGTGAGCTGCATCTGTTATCTTTAATTACTCAGAAACCATATGTCAGATGTATATGAAGGCATTGAATGGGATGTTTCTAAGTGGTGATTTATTGTTAACCAAAAAAATTACATATGGAAATGGGCTCAATTTGAAAATACATCCATCTACTAGTAGTACATGGAGGAGAAATGGGGACAGTCAGTTTATAGCAAAATTTCTTTGAAAATAAAAGTGTGATAAATATGTAAATGAGGCCAATCAACATCAACAAAACTGTGGTATTTGCAGATGATATAGCAAACAGATAAAATTTAAAATAGCTCACAAATCCTAAACCTAACCCATAAAACATTCATCAGAAGTATTCATGATAATGTTCGGACAAAAAAAGTGGGTAATCAAATAATAGATTTGCATATAAAAACACAGCCTTTGTATGAAAGCCTTTTTACTCTTGCAAGATCATGCACACAAAGAAAGATTAAGCAAACTGTAGCCTATTTAAGGAAAACAGCTATTAATAATGTGATACCTCCATATGGTAAAATGTGGATGGCCTGATGTATACAAATGAGACACTTCAATGTAGTGTATGTGTGTGCTCCCCTAGAACTGAGTAGGCTAAAAATGAAGTGACAATATCTCCTGAACGTGTTACTGAAGAAAAACAGCATCTTCTTCAGTCCAGCATAGCTGCACTCGTGATTTTCATCACTAATACATCATTCCTCTGTGTGCTTCTGAGAACAGGATGGGTGTTAAAGCCCAGAATTTGGAGGGAAATGGTGTTCTTTGGAATCATCCCTAGGGAACAAGGCAGTTGATTGCAAGTTGGAAATGTGATGGTCAGAGGCCATCTTGGGCATAGCAAACTTTGGCCTGTTTAGGACACTGGTTCAGAAAGTCCTTTGGGAAAGAATCCTTAATAACAAAGTTCAGAAAGACTTCAAGGAGGAGATGTTAAAGGCACAGAAGCAGTGTCTTTGTGTGCTGAAAGATGAGCTGTTGGGGAAGCAGACCAACACGGAACTTTCACAGCAACCCAGGGAAAAAATAGTTTATGACCTTTGGAAAGGTCAGGCAACTCAGGAAGAATACAAGGATGTCATTAGGTCGTGTAGAGAGAAAATTAGAAAGGCAAAAGCTCAGTTAGAATTCAATCTGGCCATTGCAGTGAAAGGAAATAAAAGGGGGGTTATAAATACATTAACGACAAAAGAAGGGCCAAGGAAAATCTCATTCCTTTAGTGGACCCAGGGGGAAACATTGGCACCAAGGATGAGGAAAACACTGAGGTACTGAATGCTTTCTTTGCCTCAGCCTTCAACAGAAAGACTGGTTAACCTCAGAACATCTCCTGTGAGGAGGTTGTAGCCAGGTGGGGCTTGGCCTCTTCTCCCAGGCAAAATAGGACAAGAGGAAATATCCTCAAGCTGTGCCAGGGGAGGGCAAGGTTGGACCAGGGAGAATGTCAGAATTTCCAGAAAGGGTTTTAAGGCACTGGAACAGCCTGCCCAAGGAAGTGGTAGAGTCACCACCCCTGAAGGTGTTCAAGAAATGAGTGGACGTTCACAGGATTACTTGACGTGGTGGCGTCTGGTCAAGGGTTGGGCTTGATGATTTTGGAGGTCTCAATGATCCTTGAGGGACCCTTCCAAGTCAGAATATCCTGTGAAATATCTGTCTTTTCAAACCTTAATGATTCTACGATTCTAGGTTAAATCAGAGATGAGTCCTCCCTAAGAATACTAATTCTCTTATATTTCCCTTCAAATTGAATGAAGGCTTTTGAATTTTCTGGTTTTGAAAGAAAATTAATTCCTTGATATTTTCCTGCTTTCACTATGCATTTTACTATCTTCCTAAACATTCAAGCTTCTGAGACCTTTAAATAGATGTATTTTGACAGGAAATGTCAAATACTTTTCAGTCAGAGTATCCAGGCAAGGTCTCTTTCTTTTGTCTATTTGGACTGTCCAAGGATTTTCCAGAATGGACACTAATGACCACGGTTCATAATGGAAAAGCTAGTGTGACTTGGAAATGTTGGCATGGAGGTGTTGATCTGACCCTCCCTGGTGAAGCCCCAGTTTTAGTTACCAAGACAAAATCTTATAGCTTTCACCTGAATTTTTTGTTTGTTTGTTTGTTTAAATTTGGAAATATTGTCATTGGATACTTTTGCTCTTTTTTTTTGTTTTGAGAGTAAGAGCCTATTTGAACAATTTTCTAGTTTATCATTATCTTCTGAACCATCTAAATTCCTTCTGTTGCTGACAAAACACAAAAAGACCATTCTGCAGCTTGTCATGTGGTGCAACAACTTTCCTGAAGTATGTTCTGGGAGAAGGATCGTTGCTTCTTAAATAAAATGTTTGAAGTTATGAAATAAACTTACGGGCACTAAATATCAGAGTCTTCTCCTACTAAACATGCAACTTGAATTTTCCTACAGAAAACCCTTTCAGAATCCCTCAGGTCTGAGGAACAGGCTTGCCATCCTGTTGCCAGCAGCACTCTGACTTCTGCACAACTCTGGATTCATGTCAATTTAGCAAATAGGTGTTCAGGAAAGCAGATTAGTTATTTTTGCTACATGTTTAGTCTACTCCTAGGTCTTAGTCAAATGGAACGTGGCAGTTCTTCTGGACTTCTGCTTAACCAACTTATTTACACTCCCAGAACTAATTAACCTTCCAGTTACTAAATTAAAAAGCAATCCCATGCAGGCACATACCTGGCAAAATCAATCTGACATGCTCAGCAGCAGCTGTGTCATCCTCAACCTGCACAGAAAGAGCTTAATTTGGAGTAGAGACAGTCAGAAACAACACCAAGTCTCTCTTTTTCTCTTTCTGAGTTTCCTGCTGTTACTATGAGGTGGCAAAGTAGATTTGTGAATCTTGATCTAACAAGGCCTGATTTGGGCATTATATATATATAGGAAGCTTGATCTGATTGTGTTACCCTGTGCAAGCAAAAGAGGCTTCATGTCTGTACCCTGAGGCACAATCCTCTTGAAAATTCATCATCAGTTATTTGTTCTTTTTGAAGGGTTTAAGCTGAAACATAATGCTTTGGTTCATCATTTGCTCTCAAACCCAACCACTAAGGAAGCAGCCTAAGGAAACTCAGCTGTGAGGATGAAGAACTTCTTGAACTAGATGATGTCACAGAGGGCAAAAAAGCACCATTACTGGCCCTGTTTTTATTTTGGAGTAATTGGAGGGAAGCATTTTTTTAGCAGATGCTGGCAAAGACACATTTTAAGAGCATGAACTATGGTATGAATAACAGAGCTTGATGAGCTAAACTCATAATGAGCTCTGGAGATCATGGAAAGCTAAAGCTTTTAGGGTGGAGGGAAACCACCAGAGATGACACTTCTGGAAAGGGAAGTTTCTGTCCATGGAAGACAGCAGCTATGTACTGCTTCCTCATTAATTGGTAGAGAAAAATAGCCCTGAATAATGTATTTACTCAATTACTTAGTGCATTCAAGATTTTCTGGTTTTCTCTTTGTTGAGAGTGTGGATCCAGTGGTAGCTCCTAAGGACAAATGCTGCTGCTCTGTGACCTAGACACACAAACACCAGCTTATTTCACAAACAATAACCAATCTGATGGATGATGCTAAAACCTCTCCTGTTTGCCCCTCTAGGCTAAAAGGCAAGTCCCAACTCAGCTGGCTCACACTGAGCAATCACACTAAGATCACCTTTTATGTTTTGCCTAAACTCAGAGGAGATTCTTGTGGACAATGGAGACCAGAAGACAGAATTTTGAATCAAGGGGTGTCTCTCTTTCTGTTGCTGGGGAAGGACCAGAATTCTTGGCTTGATTGTAAGTCTCACCTACAAAATTTGGCAGAATGCAAAGACTTCACTTTCTCTAGCGAGTTATAACAACCTGGCAAATTGATGCATTCACCATCCAGACCTTCTTCAGCAGTAGCCATCAGGCTGCCTGGGCTAGCAAGGGGCCAACCCATCCCATGTGCTCCTAAAATCAGCTTCATTAAGCTCCTGCAGGTGACTCGGTGACATTTTTCAGGGTAGAGCCCAAAGACGTGGGAGGGAAGGGGGGAGGCAGAAATCACAGGATCACCTAAGGACCAGCAGGCTGTGTCTTCTACTACCAAGAAAGCTTTTCAGCATTTCACAGCTTCTCCAGTTTTTCTTGTATTGTGTGCTGCCTCATTTGATACGCAAAAGACCAGGCTTAAATAAGTTCATTTCTCAAAATGAGAAAATGGTTATGATTAAGTGTGGCCAAAGCATTTGGAAATTTTATCTAGGCAGGAGTTGCTTTCTGCCTTTTGTTGCATCATTTGGATTAACCTGCTTTTTATTTTTTTTTTTGCAAGTGGAAAAATATGGATTTTAGGATCTGCTGTGATATATGTTAATAGTGCATGCTTATAAAAGTATTTATTTACATTCCTAAGGTGAAAGTGGTACACAGACCATTCTGTGTACCAAAATACCTACTGAATAAGGTAAAAGTCATCCTTTGGTAGCAAATACTCCGGGGTATATTCTCAAGGTGCAACTCTATGGATATTAAATTCTAATTTACATTATAGGAACTTCTGTGTAACTTTCTGCATCTTGAGGGCAGGCCGTGAAAATAAGTACGCTGCTTAATGCATTTAAATTAGTCTATGCATTTTCTCTCAGGGAACAGAGGACTACTGTTCAAAAACATTAAGGCAAGTAACCAACATAGGCAAAGAAATTTAAAATTCAGGCAGTTATCCCAAAGAATAAATGTTTGAATGGGGCCGTTGCTGTGATGTGGGGCTTTCCCTGCAGCCCTGGACAAGTCAGCAGGCTGGTGGTCGGGCAGGGAGCAATCACAGGAGGCTTCCTGGCTCCTGCAGCTGCACTCCTGCCAGTCCCAATGTCCCTGCCACAGGTGACAGTCTGTGT
The DNA here is from genome assembly GCA_039654755.1 of Calcarius lapponicus. Lineage (NCBI taxonomy): Eukaryota > Metazoa > Chordata > Aves > Passeriformes > Fringillidae > Calcarius > Calcarius lapponicus. Next base: position 103,628,982 of record CM077465.1, on the reverse strand, counting down.
TTGATAGTGATCAGTGGGTTGGAATAGGGCTTTTCCTCAGAGGAGGGGTTGGTGGCACTTCAGGCCTCTGGTCCATTCCAAAACGGATCCAGCAAAATCACAGCTGAGAGCTTGTCCTCAGCCACTCGTGCATTTCAGGGCGTGTCAGTCTTCTTTTGCCCCCTCTGCCCTTTGAGACAGGCTCCCACAAATGGCATGTGGAAGGTGAGCAGCCACAGGAGCTGCTCCCAAGGGTCCTGTACCCATGGTGGTGGTGGAGGAGCCGGGCGGCGCAGTGCCTGTGCCGCTGTCTCTCTGTGAGCTGCTGGGCTACTTCTCCTTCTCCAGGCAGTGCCGTTGCTCCAGACAACCCTCCATTGCTGCAGCTTTTGGAAACATCACCCCCTGGGCAGAAAACTTTTGTGTTTGGTGTGAAAATATAGGAAACCTGATGTTCCAAAATCAGTTTATTTCACACCAGGAGAAGCTCTGCCTTGCGTTCTAAACTCAACAAGCAATGAACAAAGGCTGGGTGGCTTTATTACAATCTATAAACCTTTTGCTGCATCATCACTTGGTATTCTGCTTGTCCCTGCCAAAGCTTAACTGTGGAAGAGATCTTCCACTTGCAGTTACTGTTGTCATCCCTTGCACAACTAAAAAAACTGAAGGAGAAATTTATTATCCATGTCGGTTACTCACTGCCGATGTCAAAGAGCAGAGATTTAATTACAGTTTTGCTGCATTTCAGGGAAAGATAATCTGATCTCAGGATTTGTCTAATGCTTGGATGGAACAAAATTACAAATAAAGTAAGAAACCTTAGAAGAAGAAGCTAGTAAATGTAAAATCAATTAATAGTGTCCATATCAACATTTTCTAAATTTTCTATTCAAAAAGTCACAGAAAAACACACTAATATTTGCATATTTTAATTGAAACACAACAGAGCACAAGAAAGAAGTATTCCATAATTCTTTCTATGTGGTTGACTATCTTGATGCTTGCTTTCTTTGATAAAATAAATTTAGAAAGAAAATACGTTTTGTCATTACTTGCTTTTGTTGAGCAAGAATGAGCTTTGTGGTAATGAACTGTTAGCAGAATCTTTATTTGTTAACTGCACTGGTGTGAAGCCAGCATTAAAGACTGAAGTATTTAATGGGAGAATCATCTTGCACATCATTTCAGGTCCCTTTTTTACAGCTGTCTAGACAGAGGCAAAAAAAAAGGGAACCATCTTGTCTGAATGTATGCTAAATGCTTTAATGCCTTTCCCCAGTGACATACTGTTCAGATTACCTGAATTCATACAACATAAAATGTGGGCAAATGCTTGTGTGAGTTCCCACTCTGTTTCAGGAGGAAACTTTGATCCAGTGTTCTTCTGCCTTCCTCCATCCTAACAAAACAGACAAAACTAAATGCACGCTAAATTAAGATAGCCTTTTTGCATATATAAATGTAGGATCTCAAGTAGCTTTATTCATCCAAAATGAAATTTGAGGGTGAAACGCACAGTTCCTAAAGAAGCTCTCAGCCTGGTGGAAGAAAAAAAATATCCAACCCAAAAAACCAACCAAACAAACACCACCTCTGCAATTGAAAATGTTGTGAATTATCAATATAATTTTCTCAATAAGTAAGATTATTTCTCAGTTGGCTTGCCCTGCTCTTGGACAGTTTGCTGGATGTCGCAGACATCTTTATATGAAAATCTTTTTTTGGGGATTTTTTCTTCCTGAGAAGTTGAAAGGCTTCAGAAACAAAATGTAAACAATGGTTATCTGCTGCTGTGGAATGCAACAGGTGGATCCGTGATTCGTCCCGTGTAGATGTTTGGAATTAATGACCAGTCACAGCAAAGCTGGCTCTCTCTTTCTGTCTCAGCTACAGACTTTTGTTTTCATTCTTTGCTTTCTATTCTTAGTTTAGCTAGCCTTCTAAGATGAAACTTTTCCATCTATTCTTTTTAGTATAGTTTTAATGCAATATATATCATAAAATAATAAATCAAGCCTCTGAACATAGAGTCAACATTTTCGTCTCTATTTTCACCTGAAAACCCCTGTGAACACTGTCACAGCTGGGCTCCCCCTGCCACCACTAGGGCAAGCAGCTGTGCCAGACAAGCTGGAGGTTCAGCATCACACAGAGACATTTCCTTCTTCTGGACCATTAAGTTCTGCAAGGCAGCCCCAGTCCAGGTCCTTGCATTTGAGGGATGAAGCTGATTATTGTGACTGGCAAACCTAGCGAGGAGCCTCAGAACTGATGGTCATCCTGTGGTGCAGAATTAATCCCATCATCTTTCTTCTTTTCTCCCGTGGGCATGGTCACTGCATGCTGAGGAGGTTGTTATGTCTGCCAGCTTCTTGCCATTCATCTCAGGTACTTTTGGGTGGGTTTTTTGTTCCAAGAGGGAAGGATGGATGCTGGTAAACTGTCACTTCTTCAGCTTTCATCTCTTTCCCCCAGATTTGCTCTATTTGGAAAGAAAGGAAGTTTCAAGAGATTCATGTGCTTTCAAGGTATAATAAATGACCACCTAAGTGACTTTGTAAACATAAAAAATACATATTTACTAATTAACTTAAAATAATTCTCAAGGTGGTAGAGTGGTACATTTGTTAAATTTCTTCGCATATATCACAGAACTAAGAACTCAAAATTGCCAGTTCTATTTGCATTTTACATTTTCAAATATAATTAATCACTCATACATGGCAAAATATATGGTTTTTCTCATGTAATGTGTCAGAATATTGTCCTGAATTACATAATTATCTTTTTTGTGATAAAATCAGTATATTCATTCTAATAGGCCTAAATAATTTTCAAAAAATGTTCTCCTTTATGTGTTAGTTACATATTAACTCCCAAATTTCTTGATCAAATTCAGAATTAAAATGTACTGACTTGTAAACAGAACTGTGAATACAAAATTAAGGTTTTTTAGGAAAAAAAAAAAAGAAAAAATAGGTATTTTCTAAACATTAAAAAGGGTTTTTATAGGTTTTTTTGTATTAATCTTGTTGAGTGCACTGTAACTGTACCAGTGAGGGAATGCAAAAGGTGTGACCTCCTTGAAATTGTGCCCAATTTGCTCTAAATGGGATTTGCCTCAATTTTTATTGTTGTCACTACTAAATATTGTTTGTAGAAAGAAGAAGTCTGGCACCAGATTGGAAATGGCAATTCCATTTCAGGAGGATTTCAGAAACACCTTCCCATATTAATTTTATCCAGCTTTTCTGCTTATTTTAGGAATAATGCTAGTGGAATTGACATGTTGCAATGAAGGAGTGTTTCCCATTGCTATACAAATGCTGATATAAACCTCAGCATTTATGGAAAACAAATGTTGAGATGAAGTCAAGACATTTATTTTCTAAGCAGGAGGTGTTGATTCTCTGACAACATTATATTGCACAGCCTTTATTTTTATTATGCCAAATGATTGATGTGGATTTAATCATTAGTTTGATGGCTCCTTTGCTCAGTGGAGAGGCAAGTGGGCATTTTATCATTATTAGTGAGCTGCATTTTGATTTTTCTATCAAAGGCTCTGCTGGCCCTAATTCATCCCAGGTGTAAAACCAGAGATTCATTTTGCCCATTGTTTGTTTTGTGACCAAGCCAAGAACAATTTGCTCGCAAAATACTGTGAATATTTGTTTTGATATGTAGAGCAGAAGCCTGGTTTGGATGAAGACTCCTATATATGTGTGTGATCCTTTAAAAATAAGTAAGAGAAGGGTACCTTTTGTGACTAAGCTACTCACCACATGGCAGAATATATATACTTATATCCTTAAACACATGCATGTGTGCTGGTACATACATAGAGACTAGTCTGGGAAACATTTAAATTGCTAGGATTTAGAATGGTAGACGGCTACTAAGCCAGAAAATATTTTGAATGCTTGGGGAGCCAACACCACAGATGGAAATTACAAATGGTTGTGAGAGAAATGCAGAAAGCTGGAGAGCTCTTGTTGTCTGTAAGTTTTCCAGAGTAGTCAGCAGAAGACTGGGAGCTGGGGACAGGGACAGGCTTTTGACTTTCCCTGTTCAGAACCTCACCTGTGAGAGCTGCTGATGTCAACTTTCTGAAGGAGGATGTTCAAGCGAATATTTCTGGAATAATTGTGGGATAGTTCATCCATATGGAGAATTTATTTTGTCCACCTCATAGGGTGCTTCCTCCTCTGAGCAGAAGAAATGCATGTAATAAATAGGGAACTTCTCAGCCCAAACTCCAGGAACCGTCTCTCCACTTTGTCTTGTGCTTGGTAGTTTCTTCACTAAAAGCAGGAATAATGCAGAATTTCATGTGGGGACAGAATTAAACCAGTTTTTGTTATTTGGAAGTATTGTTTACTTCTGTCTTGCTTTTCTGCTCAAGAGCACAAAGATTTACATCTTTATCTGGAAGTGTTTATCCTTCCTAGTGTAATTATGAAGTGAAGGTGCTCATTAGACGTGTCTAATCCCTTTGTCAATCTTATCTTTTATTTGGAATGAGGTTTTTACAGTGATCTGTTTTTCGTCTTTATTCCCCACATTTTTAAGGCTTCTTGTGCTGGATTTTTAAGATTTGTGCTTTTCCCATCTGTGCTGTGAGAAGGGGTGAGCACGACACAGTGAAAAGAATGTGTTTATTTATTATTTCTGTTTCCAATGAGATGAGGCTCTTTAGGAGAGCTGGCAGCAGCAGAGCTCCCTGGAGGAAGGGATGTGGGGTATTTCCTTTGTGGGATAAACGGGTGTTGCAGCTTTGAGGGGCTGCAAGTGGTAGGAGAGTTAGAGTCCAAAGATGGATATGTGTCACTCAAGGTCTGCCCTGGAGAGCAGAAAGCAGCCCCAGGGGTGATGGACAGGATTTAGAGGAGGTCTGAGCAGAGCTTGCTGCCACAAGCCATTTGGAATGAAAAGCCACAAGGAATTTGGCCCTTCAGTGTGTAGGAGATGGACTGCACAAAAGAGGGGGATAAACTTTTCAGCAGGGCCTGTCGCAACAGGACAAGGAGTAGTGGTTTTAAACTAAAAGAGGGTGGATTTAGATTACATTTAAGGCAGAATATTTTTCCTGTTTGTGTGCTGAGCCACTGGAATGTGTTGCCCAGAGAGGTGGTGGCTGAGGCATCCCTGGCAACATTTAAGGTCAGGTTGTTCTGGTCTCTGAGCAACCTGGTCTAGTGGATGTCCCTCTGGGAAGGTGGACTACATGACCTTGAAAAGTCCCTTCCAACCTGTACTATTCTATGATTCTATGAACTCCAAACCTCCAAAGGCACTGGATGTCAGGGATATGAAATCTTCCCAGTTCTCTTCCAATATCCTGTAAGGTTTTTCTGCTTTGAAGTTAATTATCCTAGTTGATATTCTAATAAAAGCTGCCTTTTTTGAGCTTAAAACCCTCTCATCCTTCTTTGAGACATCCTGTGCAGAGGAAGGTCAAGACGCTTTGCCTCAAAGCTCATGACTTGAAGTGTCCTCACACAGCACTGTCCAGACTGTTTAGTCTTTACATTTTCACCATCCTGGCTCCTCCATTCCCTGATCCTGACCCTCTGTTGGGGGACCCAGTGCCATGAGCTGAGGCAGAGAAGTGACTCCAGGGAGCAACAGAGGACAGAGCCAAGAGGCAATGAATTTCTGCAGAGGAAAGAAAATGGATTTCAGTTCATCTGCGACAGCCATGTGCCCAGGCATAATTGACAACACAAACTGTTTATTTAAAAATAAGCTTGGTTTTGCCTGTGCTTCTTGGTAGCAGACCTAAACACACTAACAAGTAAAGTGGTTTTTCACAAGCCTTCATCTGTCAATATCAAGGATCCTGTTTTGTATTCCCAGGACCCAGAGTAGCTCTGAGCAGCACATTATATTTCCATCCCACTGTGCTGCCAGGCACTGTGCTTTCAGGGTAACAGATAACATGTTAACGACTGAAACAGGCTGTAAAAATGAGGGGGGAATTGTGTCAGCAGGGGCAATCACTCAGGTCTCCAGACAGAGGGCCTCCTAATGGGACCTCAGCTAAGCACTGTACAGGCTTAATTCCCAGGCAGCACCTTCCTGTAAACTAGACAGCCTCCAGGTTTCAGGCACCTTTCCCACACAGGGAGATTGATTTCATATTGATAAAAATCTAGGACATAATTGTTCTTGATTTTGGTGGTGTGCAGTCAGCATCTATCCCAGCAATGTGACAGTAAGGTATCTTTTCATCTGCACACATAGGGATGCTTCTATTCCCCATATTTTGTGAATCTGTTGGCAGGCTGAAAGCTCTCTGCACTCAAGTGGCAAAGCTCTCATTTGCCACGACTCCTTTGGTTCACAGGAGACAGCGTAATGGCAGAGCAATAATTGTTCTTTGGGGAAGACCACCATTCTTTGAGGAAGACCATCCAGGAGCCCTCTCTTCCTCTTCTTGCTGTTATTCACTCTCAATAGCCTCTTTTTAAATCTGTAGAGTTTACTCCAGCTCTTACTCCAGCGCTGACCTTGTCTAATCGTATTGATTGTTAGTAACTGAAGGCTAATTAGGAAGCAAGTTGCTATGGCAATTCTTGAGTCACACATATAAAGAGAAAATACTGCTAAAACCACCAGTGCATGGTGACTATTAGCATAGTTAAACAAATTAAAAAATATAATTCATTCAGATGTATGCTGGAATTCAAATGAAGACCTAATACGCTACAAAGTTTTTCCCTTGCTACCACATTTTCCTCTTTCGTGGTAGTTTTTTTTTTCCTTTTATTTGTATGTTGAATGAGTTATACATAATTTTAGGACTAAATGACAAAGTAGGCTTTGGGTTGTTCTCCACCCCCACCAGGCAGCCCACACAAAATATGTCACAACAAGTTTGGCGTGACAGGAGAATGGCTCAGGCAGAGGGTAATAGGACTTGGAACCCCCCAGATTTCTGGGTCATTTGTTCATATCCAGTCTGCATGTGTGTGATGAATGTTTTATTTTCACTCGGGTAGGCTGATGGCTGGCATACCAGGAGAGGGTGAGCTCAGCCTGTGCCCTCAGGAGATGGTGATTCATTGCAAGCCGAGGCTGCCACAGCTGGCTGTCAGCAGCAGCAGCCTCTCTTGGCCAGACTTTGAAATGGGGTCTCAGTGGGTGTCCAGGCTCCTTTGTGGGGCACTGTGGGGTGGCTTGATTGCTTTGGCCGTGCTGTGCCTCATCTGTGGATAAATGGAAGATTTTTGCCATCCACATCAATAAAGTCTTTTTACCTCACTTTTAACTAAATGTGACCTAAAAGAAAATCAAGTGAATTTTCCCTGTTTGGAGGGGGCCTTCCTTCTTCTCCTTTGGCACCTTCCTAAGTAATCATGTCCCTGACACATCTGAGCTCTCCTAACAGGTCTCCATCTGTACATTTTTAAGGAGGAGGATATGAGAGCTTGCTTCCTGGTGCCACCCTTCTGGACTCTTTGAGTGATGAGGCAAAATGGATTTAGGAGAGTCGCAGGTCTAGATGGGAGAGAGTCGTGTCCAACGTGAGCTCAGGTCATACCCTGAACTTCTCTGCCCCTCTCAGTCTCCAGTGGATGAATGTCCTCAAATTGACTTTAGCAGCACACAGAGAAAAAAGTGAGCAGAAGTGGAGTTGTTTTGTAGCATTAATCTCTTTTAACAGGTCCAATCGATAAATATTCTCCGTGTGGCTTCTTGGGACTTGCATGCTCACAGAGGTTCATTCATTTAACTGAAAATAAGTTATAAAATTTATTGGAATTGTGTGCCAGTTAAAAAAAGACAACAACAACAAGCAAACACACGCACACAAGAGAACACATACAAAATAAAATCAAAATACACAAGTATGTTTGAATTCATTAGGATCTACTAAATCCAAAACATCTGATGTGGGGCTTTGTGTGGTCCTGAAGTTAAATAGGTGCCGCCGTCCTGGCCCTGCCATTTTGAAGTACCAATTGCATGATTTCAGGGCAAACACAAAAATTAAGACCCCACATACTTGAGCTGCTGCATAATCTGTCCTCACCAAAGGCATTCAGGTGGAGCACAGGGGATTCACTTGGAGAATCTTTTAGCCAAAGCCACACTGCAGAGCCATCTTGGAACTGGTGGAAAGACTACAATGCCACCCTATTACCTTTGTGTAGAAGAACAAGTGCTGGTGCTGCTGGTTGCTTTCTGTTTGCTGGATCTTTCTGCATGTAAGAAAAATGCTCTTCTGTCCAGGCATCTGGTCCAAATTTCAGTAATTTCAAGATAAGTATCTTTCAGAGAGAACTCTGATCATGTTCCATAATATTATATTTGTTTCTTCATTTTGCCGTTAAAACTATTTAAAAACTCATGTTTTTTTCCCATCTGGTGGAAAAAGAAACTGTACCATTTTTCTCTTAGTTTTAATTCAGTATTTAACGTTCCTTTAAATCTGAGCTAATTTGCTGTCACAGGATTGCCTTTAAGTTTGTGTACTTCTGTGTTCTGTGTATTGAGCTGTGTGCTTTCTAGAGAAAACACTTATTCAAAATTGCAGGAAAATACGCACTCCTCTAAAACGTAGAATGCTAATGTAAATACATATCCAGTATTAAAATCAATGGATTATCATTCCTTCTGCTGCAGAGTCTGAAATCTTCTTCAGTCTCAACAAAAGCAATAATATTAATCAGAAATGACGGATTTAATTTCATTTATTTATTTTTTAAGTGTGTTTCATCATCATGAGTTTTCCAAATGGTGATTTTTGTGGTTTAGGATCCCTTCAGGAATTGTTTTTCCCTCGTATCAGCAGTATTTTCTCAGAGGGCTTTAGTGGAAATGCAAAAAGGTTTTGCCAGGCTTGAGTGCTGTGAATACACTGTAAGTTCCATTTTATTTACACCAATACAGGAAGTCAGACAGAAAAAAATATCAGAAGTATATTCAATACTGTTCAGCAAAGGAATAGACACAGAAACTTCTAAGGAAAACATGATTTATTTTTTTTTTTATTCAAACCACATTTGTTTTTCAGCCTCCTAGCTGTGGCTAGGGAGGAAGATTCCTCTTTTTTCCTTGATGAGGAAGGAAAAGCTAATTCCAATAAGGCTTTCTGCATCACCTCTAGGTCAAACTTCCTTCTATGCCCCAGGTGTACATGCCCCAGGATAGAGGGGAGGAGAGTGGTTCCCAGGTAGATCAAAGTGCTCTGACACGGGAAGAACAGGTTGTTCCCAAGTGGCTGAAAATTGCCTCTGGGTTTGGCCTCATTCCTATGGAATGGTTCTTCCTGTGGGCTCCCCATCAAAGGGCTGGGTCCAGCCCGAGGATTTCCTTGTGAAAGCCCCACAAGAGCAGAAAGCCCTTGCATGTTTAGTGCTTCTCCAGAGTGGGGCGCAGAGCAGTCTCCTTGGAAATGGGGTGAGGTGTGCAGAAAGGCAGCTGCTGCCTGCTTTCAGTGAGTAAGAACTGTCCTGTGGCCATGGATTTATTATTTTTATTGCTTTTATTGGAGTATTGTGTGTATACACACACAAACACAGAAACATATTATTATAGTGAATTTTGGCCCAAGCTATATGACATCTTCCCTTCCCCCTGTTAAGAGTTTCTTATCTGTGTGCAGCCTTGCAGAGTTTGCTGATAAGGGTTGTAACTCAGGTGGAAGCATAGGCTTTTCCAAGGTTTCATAGTGGACAGCTGTTCAGTTATTTGTAATATAAATAAGACTCTGGGTATCTTGATTCAGGCTCCGCTTTGCTGCCACTTGGCAAAAGGGGTAGGGCCTGTGTGCAATTCCCATGTTTGCATGTCATCTCTGCATCCTCCAATACAGAACCTGCAGATTTGGCGTTAGCAGTAATTTTTTCTCCTCATGATGATATCATAATTAGATAAATAAGTCTTGTTGCACACTTGTTTTGAAAAGCTTTTGATTTAGTAGCTTCTTAGTGGTGTGTGTTTTTTCTCTGGCAGCCTGTTGCAAGGCAGAGGTTTGGATTTTACTTTGGAATCATAAAAGAATATCCTTTTCCTCGGTTAGGCTATATGTAATCATACAAACATTTATGCAGTGCCATCTTAGCTGAGCCTGGTGCCAAAGCTCAAGGATAAGAGTTTGTAGGGTTCAGTTAGACACAAAACATAAGGAAGTAAGTTGCTTTTGTGGAAGGGAAGAATGAATGCAAATAGAAACGGGGAGACAAGGAAATCTCTGTGCTTGAAAAGAATATTTCACATGGAGAACTCTTAACACTGAATAACAGAAACCTAAATCCTTTCAGGAGAACATTTGAAAGATGTGGTGCATGGTGCTGGCAGCCGTTGGATAATGTCTATATTTATAATTGGCCTTAACATTAGGCAATGCTAATATTTTTCTTATGATGGGTCAAGTCATGGAGATTTATTTTCACTGGAATGAAATGTACTGTGTGTGTATGTACTATGTGATTTTCTCTGGTGAATAATACTCAATGTTCTGGGAGGATTTTTAAAGCAAAAATTGAGCAATTTTTTTTTTTTTAGAATTTCCTGTCTTAGCTAAAATGTTTAATTGTGCCTATCTGAAGCACTTGTTATTCTGGATATCCCTGTTTCTGTAATGTATTTGAATTAGTAATGAACTGTCCTCCAGAGGCCTCTCGTGAATGTGTGCTTCCTTAAAGCATTTCAAAACTGCCTGCTGAAGTATCTGGGAGCATCTGCTTCAGGAGGATCTGTTTGGAAAGGCTGTCACTAGACTTTGTGTTCTGGAAGCCACATGTTCTCCCAGCCCAAGACAGTCTGCCTATTGATTTTTCCCAGAAATTATTTGCTGCACTTCCTCGTTCAGCTGCTCTCCTGAATGATTGTCTCCAATGTAATTTCTTCATCTCCCCAGGTCATCTTAATAAACTATTCATCATTAGCTGGCTACTAAAGCCAAGAGAGGAGTAATAAAAGATAAGTGGCAATAAATGCTGCTTTCCCATTTCCATGGAAGGAGTTACAGCTTAGGAATATCAGCATCTCTGAAAGAGAAGGTCCCTTCCTCAGCTGAACACCCATCTTTGTCTGCCAGCATCCTCTGGAGCCCACCATGCCTGAGGGGAAAAATTGCCATTGACTGAGTGGGTGTTTCTATTTTACACACATTTTTCTGTCTTCCCTGCAAGCTTTCATAGGCAAAGATAAAATTTAGCAATCCCTGAAGCGAGGGGCAGCAGATATGTCTGTCCCAGAGGCTGGAGTGCACTGAGTTCTGAGCCCCATCTCTCTGGGCCGCCAGTGTGGAGCCGGATTTCTGTGGAAAGTTGCCATTTCCTCCAAAGACCCTTTTTCTTGTTTGACCCTACAAAGTTTCATGCATTTTCAGCATTGTTGGCAATAAAATGAAAGGAGTGTAATACACTCCCTTAGTGCTGGAGTATGAGCGGATATCTGTCCCCCCAAACTGTACTGATTATAAAATCAATTCTTGTAATGATGTAGCTTTGTCTGCTGGATCTGGTTGTTATCAGTCCCAATTCTGCAGACTAATCGTGTGCTTTTTCAGATTAGAGAGACCAATTTAAAACCTTTACATGGACAATTAATTTGATGCAACCAAACTCTCCACAGACTTTCATCTGGATTGCTGGCATGGTGCTAAAGCACAGATAGAAATAAAATCCCCTTTGCTTCTGTCTGCCGTGCAGAAATTTGCATTTTATTTTTTTTCCCAATCCTGCAGGGATTTCTTTGAGAACATGGTTTCCTGCCCTCTGGAGAAGACAGGGAGGCACAGCATTCTCACCTCCTGATAATCTCCCTCAAAGACTGATGCACTGACTCCACGTGTGGAGTTGCCATTAGTGTTCAGTTGGTTAAATGGGTTTTCCACTTATTTAGTAAGGCCAGTACAACACACGTGTATCTTCAGCAAAGTAAAGAGATGATGAGAAGAGTCAGTCCTTGATTTCATTTCTGAAACATCAATATCTGCTAAGAGATATTACCCTGTAACTCCCTGGTGTTCAATAAATCATGGCAGGGAGACAAGTTTTTCATGTTCACAAGAAAAAGTGACAGGAGAAAGTGTCAACTATCTATTTTTTAAAGGTCAAAAGTCTCTAATATTTTTAAGAAAAATGGCTTTTCTTTTGTAACTTGTTTAAATCAATGTAGTAGCATTTTTCTGTCACTTCAGAGGCAAGTTTTCAAAAGTAGATTTGAGACTGGCTTGTTTCTGATCAGGCTGAAGAAATAAGAGCCACTCCATCCATGACAGAGAGACAGAGGACACAGAGGTAGCCAGGTGTTGAATTTTTCAGTTCAGACACGTCTCAGGCAGGTCCCATGGGGGCTCACCCAGTGAATGCTGGGCAGGATTGCCTGGGCAGCACCACATTTACTTGTGAAGCTTGACATAAATTGTGGCATCAGTCAAAGCACTGAGTAAAAGTGACCTGGAAAACTGCTCTAAAGAGCATTTATATTTATAGAAAGGTGGGGAAATAAGCATTGCTGGCCTTTTTTCCCTTCTCCTTTCCCTTAAATGAACACAATGCTGTTGATTTGTAGCAGTACAGAGAGCACTGAGGCCACCTGCTCTGGGAATCAGTACCTTGAACCTCCAGTATCACTGCTGATTGCAGAGTGAAAGAAAAGCATTCATGGGAATCCACAGGACAGCTATGCCACAGAAAAACTGCATCAAAGGTGAAGGATAACAGCCAATAAATACCCAATTATGATGTATCACAGGAAATACAAGGTGAACAGATCAAGTGTACAGCCTGTGTACACACCTGCTCTGGAAGGGAATTTAAGGAAGGCTGTAGGAGTTTACAGGGATGGAGTCACCACCACAGAGGACCACAGAGCAGGACTGTGTGCCTGGAGAGGGGTGAAATCCCTCCTTCACACCATGTGCCACATCTGTGTGCAAGGTGCACACACCAAGCAAGGGAAGCCTTGACAGACAGGGCAGTCCCCTCTGCTAGTCCATCACGGGGAGGAGAAATGCAGAAATCCATAAATCCCACATTCACCGTGGCCATCAGACAGCCAAACTCACCAGGTGCTTCTCTCTGTCAGAAACCAGCAGTTTCTCTCTGTCATTCCTGCTGCAGGAGCTAGAAGGTCTTCATGCTCAAAATCACACATCCCTGGGCATTGGGTGAGGGGCTAATGCTGGTCCAAGCTGCTCCTCTGCCTCTTGTATGCTCTGCTCTTCTTTTGACACTTAGCACTCTTCTTTTGACACGACTTACCACTCACTGATCTCTGTTATCTGTACACAGGCCTGCATATATAAGCACACAATTTTTTAAAACAGTCCTATTTCCAAGCAGCAGAATAAATTACCTTGTATCCTGTCCCTGCGTGCTCCACTCTGATCCTGAAAGGAATTCCTACCATAAATGACATAAACTTACAACCTATTATTATTTTGTTATTTGGAACATTAGACCACTTGGCCCCAAGACCATTAGTTTGTGAGTTTAATACACTCTTGTTTTCTTCTGTAAGACTTTGGTTAGCCTAAGAGACTTTCAGTGGACTACAAAGAAACTGCCATGAGCCCTAAGTCCTTTGCTAACAGAATTGTTTAAAAGGCCATTTTGATGTGTCTTGATTTTTACAGGTTACACTCTGGGTGCAGCTGGTTTGAAGAGGAATCCTTCCTCTGGATCACACTGGGCTCTGCCACAGATCTCATGAAGTTGTACCCCTGGCCTTGCCTAAGGGCAGCTTTGCAGGCAGATTAAATGATTTTCCATCTCTCTTTCCTCTAATACAGGCTCTGACTGTCACACTGTCTTGGTTTGGAAAGACAGGAGTCTGCTAAGGAAGGCAGGAGCCTCCCCTGAAATGGAGAATGCAAACCCTCCCCACTCCTCCGAATTGCTATAAATTATAAATTAAGGGGCTCTCAGGCAAAAATATGGGAGCAGGAAATAACAGTTCTTTAATAGGGAAAGGGGAAAAAAAATAAAGGGATAAAATAAACAATGCAGTACTCTGGAACAACACTGACAGAGTCAGAACCCAACCTGACACCCTGTGGGTCAGGGTGTAGGTAGCAGTCCAGTTGGAATTGTGGCTGCAGTCCTCCTGGAGCATCAGCTATGGTTCTGTTGGAGCAAGGGGGTTCTGTAGAGAAGGATGTAGTCTTCCTCTGAAGATCCAGTGGAAGAAGAGGCAGCTGCTGTTCCTCTGGGGAATCCCATGGAGAAAGCTGTGCTGGTGTTCCAGAATCTCCAGATTATATCTGGGTAGGAATGCTTGGCTCCTCCCTCTAGGCGGAGCATCTCCCAATGGGATGTTATAATTCTTATCAGCCATGCAGTGACATTCAATAGCCTGTTATCAGCAGATGTGCCCTCCCGAGGGAGGTGTGAATGTGGTCACTCAAAGGCAAACTGCCCACCTGACAAAGGTAATCTGCCATACAGATGGTAATTGAAAACATCTTGCATTGCAATCTTCAACGCACCCATGGAAATTATACACTGCGCTCAGTTGCTGGGGAATGGGTAATAGTGATTCCAGCTTGCTGGCTTGGTGGCAAATTAGAGGAGATCCCTTAATCATGTGATGTCACATCTTAGAGTCTTACATTCTCTTTGCAGAAAAATAAAAGCTGTTGTCCTTTGTGCCTTTGGAAAATGCCTTTACTGAATGCTATTTCATCTTTTAGGCTGTGTTCGAGTGAACAATTTATGCTTTCAAGGATCACTGGTGATTTCAACTCTGCATGCAGTGAAAACTAAGCTCAGGCAGATGCCAAAGCACTTTGCAACCACTGGGTGGTTTGGATATTTGGGTTTTTTTGAAGAAATTGCCCCTGATTTTCTTGCACACCATCTATTCCAAGGCTTGTCTGTTTCAGAAGCGATGCTCGGATTGCTGGCTGGGTTTTCTGCCATAGCTACCAGTAGCACTAATAGTGTCATTCATTCCAAACAAACAACATAATAACAGTCCTATCTTCTCTCTTGATGACTTATAATCAGATCTGCATTATGAGCAATCATCTGTTTGTGTGGATTTATACTGCAAGACAAAACACTTGCACAAACACTAGCCAGCAATCCCTTTTTTCTCTTTGTAGCTGCTGCCTCAGGTGTTATTTGCTCTCCTCTGCAGAGGATCTGAGTCTGCTGAGTTGGTTGTTTGATGTGAGCAGCAGTGGTTTGCACTTTTAATGTCATGGATGCCTGTATCCTAGACAGTGTTGTTTGGGATTTCCAGGAGCAGGTGTGCACTTTTTGCTAGGTATGAATAAATAGCTCGCACAAATTATGCAACCAAACGCCAGATTAGTGCTGCCTATTGTTCACAGTGTGTGCCTGATCTCCTAAACAGAATGGTTTTATTTTATTTATCCTTCTTACCTGAACAACAGCCCTGCCAGGTTTATGTACAGCCCAAAACTGGGATTCATCTGCAAAGAACAATGAAGAGCAAGGTCATCACCAGGATTTCCTGGAGAGAGTATAGCAGAGGATCCAGTTCATTGTGAGGGACAGAGGGTCTTTTCCCTCAGCTCTGCAATCCCCTGAACACAGAGGATGCAGCCCAGCACCAGAAGGGTTACTGCCTTCTGCCACTGACAGTTTTCCCTTCTGCTCCTTTTCCTGGTCTTGAGATGCTCATAATCTTATTAGCTGAAAAAGAGGTTTGCTTCAGCTGGAAGACAAAAGAATGACATTGTAAATGGACATATTTATATATGTCCATATTTTCATTACCTGTTTAAAAAAACCAAGCCTGTTGCCTGTGTACCTGTGAATGGGAATGCTAGAATGAAAGCCAAGACATTTCCCACATCTCTGAAAGCCCCCTCACACAGGTGTTATTTAATTCTGTTTAAAACACAATCTCTAAAAAACCTACTATTTTAAAAACCTAATCTTGCAAAAACAGTTTAGAGATTCCTATCTTCCTCCCTCTCTTCATTCCTTTCCTCCACCATGCATTCTCCAAGCCTTCCAGAGTGCCATGGCCTGCTGGTGCCCCAGCTTAATCAGATCTGTATCTTCCATTTCTTGAATCAAAACAAAGCCAATAACCTACCACACTCACAGGAAGCCAAAACACTCTTCTGATGCAGAAACATTCCTTTTTAAGCAATCCATTAAAAAAGCTGTGTCATCCAAGTTGTTCCAAAGTTAGATAGCAGATTGGATCATAAGAAATTATTACCCTCAGCAGCACTATCTGCTGGGTGAGGTCACAACTGTATTATGGTTTCTTAATAACCCTTTTTTTCCCCTGTATAAGGCCAACACATCTGCAACATTTTTTCCCTGAACTTCTTAGTGGCATGAAGTATCTTCTGGCTAAATGGATTTTTTGGTATTAAATGTGATGCTTTTTCTGAAGATTTTCTTTTTTCTAGAGAACTGATTTTTAGATTGTGGGGAATGGCAATATACACTTGACCACCCAAAAAGAGCATGGGGAAAACCAAACCAAACCTTAAAAGTGTGAGACACTTCCCACATTGTTAAATCTTTGAGACTGTAGCTAGGCAAGTGAATTTTATATTGTCATATAAATACCTCATATGGACTGTTTGCTTCTATTCTATTCTATTCTATTCTATTCTATTCTATTCTATTCTATTCTATTCTATTCTTCTGGATATTCCCACTTATATCTTGTAATTCTTTTTAAAGAAAACAGGAAGATGATAAAAAGTCTTTGAAGCATCCCTTGCAATGGCTGTGTATCTCACGTGGCATGAAGGAATCCCCGTTTCCAGGGATTTTGTTGCTGCTGAAAATTAAGTAATTTTGAAACATTTTATTGCTGCT
The DNA here is from genome assembly GCA_039654755.1 of Calcarius lapponicus. Taxonomy (NCBI): domain Eukaryota; kingdom Metazoa; phylum Chordata; class Aves; order Passeriformes; family Fringillidae; genus Calcarius; species Calcarius lapponicus. The sequence goes on along the minus strand of CM077465.1, from coordinate 103,612,225 downwards.
GAAAATTAAGTAATAAAGAGGAACACACTCACATGTGAGCTGGTGGTTCAGCACTGCTTAAAAATCCCAGTTCTCAATGCACCCTGCCAAGCACCTGTTGTCAGTCCCCATGTACTTTTATTTTCTTATTCTCCAGCCAGTTTAGAGCTCCTGGAACAGAGCAGAGTTGGATTTCTTCCATAAAAAAAAAAACTTGAGGAAACAGAAGGAAAAACTTCTTATTAAACAAAAAAATATTAAAACACTAAGGCATTTTTTAAAACTGAAAAGGTCAGGTGAAAAACATGTCTTCTTTTGCAAGGCTTCTGTTTGTCTTAAATGGGCAGGTAATCTGTCAGGTATGGTTCAGCTGTTACTTAGAAGAGAGTGGAATACATTTACATTCCTCTGATTAATTTTTCTGATTATTTTTTGGCTGTGCACCTGACATTACAATCTCTTGTTTTACCTCAGGCCTATTTGAATCTATTTGCAACCATCATAATTTCAAAAGAACAAGATATCCAGGAACAAGTGTCATCCCGTTTCCAATCTATTTATCCAAGGTTTCATTCCAAAGATGTGTGCAGTTACCTTATGATTAAAATGCAATAGACCATGACAATATCACTGAATTACAACTGCATTACAAATTTTACTTCCTACAGCTGACCTCAGCCTGAGAGAATAACATTTTGGCACCATTTCCAAAAAAATGGTAGTGAGGAATCTTTTGGCATGGCTGTCCTTACCTCGACCTTCCTGGTCAGTGCCAGGATAAGCGATGTGATTGGGACAGGGGACACTGCAGTAATGCCCACTTGATTCAGCAGGGGAAATCCCGAGCTCTAAATTACACCAGAGCCTGAGCCCACAGATTAAGGAAGCAAAGAAAGATGTGTTCTGGACTAGCAGGAGATGCATTCTGGTGTGGTGATAGCAGTAAAACTGGCCATTTATATTCTGCAGTTCTCTGGCTGTAAGGGAGCATTAACTGTACAGACCATGTCAAATAAGGTTTGCTCCAAGGTGTGGAAGACTTCTTCATTTTTGTGGTCTCCGGCTGCTGCTAACAAGGGCACATCTGCTGGTGGCTTAATTTTAATCTCTGTTCTTCCCATTGAGTCAAGACAGCAGTGTCCTGTTGCTGAAGTTGTGTAATATTTCTTGGGAACTTTTTAGCTGTCTTTGTTTTCAGTCACCTTCACCCCCTCTTTTCTTCGCTGAGTTAAAAGGTTTCATTAAATTTCTCTCAGTAATTAGTAATGTCAGAAGGCCAGTAGCCCATGATGGATAGACCCTGACTTCTAATGCACAGGGAATGGTGACAGCAGGACATGCAGGGCTGATGCTGCAGATACAAGCTCCAGCCTCAGATCTCTGTTTCTGACTGTTGTTGTTGCTTGCCCCTTGTACTCATCAGCATTTCTGTTTTCTTATCTGATATCCACCTTGGTTTTAAAACTCATCAGCAATCTGACGAGAAGTTCCTTGTGATTTTTTTCACTTCTCCATTTTCTGCTTCACCATGACTTGAAATATCTTGACTTCTAAATTATTTTTCAGAGAGATTTCACAGAATGATGCCTTGGAGGTCATAGAAGCAAATGTGTTTTCCAACCTTCCCAAACTACATGAAATGTAAGTAATGAGCAATCTAAATGCAAAGGAGACAATTATAAAGATTCATTATGGGCAAGTATCAAAGGTTTTGCAGTTTGGTTCAGGTAAGCACTGAAGAATTTGTAGCATTATAGGAGCATTTGAAATCTCCCTTTGTCTTTTCCATGTTCTTAGCTAGCTGCCCCTTTCTTTACCTTCTCAGGCAAAAATTTATCCTCAGATCACTGCCAGGATCAAAAGGTGGTGGGGTCTGCCTGTCCATGGTAGGCTGCTCCCTAAAATCATCCAGATCTTCTGCTGCCAAAAAGAAAACCTCGTTGTATTGTTCCACTGCATCATGGGACAAACACAATTTTGAGATCAATTTATTGATATATTTTTCTCTGATGTTTCATTTCCTCTTTGCAGAAGAATTGAGAAAGCCAACAACCTCGTGTACATCGATAAAGATGCCTTCCAACACCTTCCAAGCCTCAGATATTTGTAAGATCTTTTGCTCTTTACAACTCCTAGAGTCACTTTGAATTACACACCTGTCTGTTTGTCCAGCTGGTGCAGAGCACTTGGGTGATAAGACAGGATGATTCCCTCTCCTCACTACCAGTTGCATATTATCAAGACACATTTTCATGCCTGCACTTTCCTCAGAAAAGCTGAAGATAAAGCTTCCACAGAGGAGCCCCACACACAAGTTCCTCAAGCCTTTCCAAGCAAGAGGTTGAAAATGAGTGATGAGAAGAGGAGCTGGAGCTTTCTTACATCTATAAAAACAAATTTAGGTTGAAATTCCTCCTGAGAGCTTAGAGACAGAAATAAAATCTCTCATCCATCTTTGCTATGGTGCTGCCTACTATTATATGTCTCATACATGATGTTAAACATTCAGAATATTTTTTCTTTGGCAAAGGTGGTGTTATAGCCATGGTCTTCCTAAATGCCTGATGTGAGATGATTAGATCCCCAAAACACAAACATATAGCTGCATACAGATACAAAATAATTGTTTACAAAATACAGAATAAAGCTGTATGTACAGCTTTATTTCCTCAGCCAGCCTCATCAGGAATGTGATTTGCACCTCTGTGGTCGCCACATCTGCTTCTGTGCAGTTGCCATCAAAATTCAGTGGTAACTGAATGCATCCTTACAGGAAGCTGGTTACTGAAATATATTTTCACTGCTTTTAGCACATGGTTTTTATGTGACTGATGATCTCTCCTCTGTGTTAGAACCACAATGAAGTCCAGTGAACTCCATTTAAAACTAGTTGGTTTTAATGGTGGAAGCTTATACAGCTCAAAGGGTGCCCTTTGGTGAGCAGGATACCAGTTTATTCACCCAGCAGGATACCAACTTAACTTTTGTATGTCCATCCACCTGAACACATAAACCCCATCTGATTTTCCTGACTGACACAAGAAACCTTACTCATACAAGAAGCGTTGTTTTCCTTACTCACGTGAGAAGCCTGGCCATGCTTTGTACATTTCAGAACATAAAAGGAAACATTTAATTGTCTGGTTAGAGATTTTATAAAGACAGTATGAAATCAGGTCAGTGGTTTGATAAGCATAGCTCCCAGTAAGACAAGGAGTGTTTAAAGTCTCTGAAAATCACTAGTATCTGACAGGTTCTGGGCTCAAAAAGGCCAAGGGGCATTGCTTTGAATTTTTCTTTAAGACTGGAGATTTAAGACTTGGACTTTAGGAGATAAGGTGTATTTAGCACTACAGAAACCATTCCAATTTAAACCCTCATTGAACTGGAATATGTGTCTAGATTTGGAGTAGGATTTTTGCTCTTCCCAGTATTTTGACTGATTCCCACTTTATCAAATTCATCAGGCACCTTGGTAAACTTTAAATTTTGTGTTTGCATAACTGAAACACAGATTTTCTCTTGACAGTGGGGAAATAAATCTCTAAGTTTGCATTGTCATGAGGAGATATCATGTGCCTTTATCCTCCCATTTCAAGCCTGAGTCATTCACCAGTGACTGCTGTCTTTGAGTAGCTCTGGCCACCCAAGAACAAAACCACAGCATTTGTTTATTCCATGTAAAATCCCCAGAACAAGCTGCTGTGGGGAGTCCAGTTGTCAGATATCTAGATGGGTAGAAATAATGAGAGCACATTTGTCTCACGTGAAATCGAAGCAGAAATGTGAGCATACTAAAGAACACACAGTGAGCTTTTAAATATGGGACACAGAAACCATAGGTGAAGGTAAATTCACGCTTTAAATATCTGAAATAGTGAAAGCTTTTCTCTTGGCACTAGTGGATGTTGAACACTTGTGAACACTTGCCATTCCACGCCCTCATGCATGTTTACTCAAACATTCAAAGATTCCAATCCTATGACCTGTAGAAGCAACAGGTTGAAAATACAGAGGATTGCTTGTCTACCTGACCATTCCCCTAGCTTTACTCTTCAGCTAGTTTTACTTGCTTGTTGATATCAGAGGAAACTGCATTTTGAAGTTTTTTCAAGGTTTTTTTCTCCTGTGAGCATGAAGGGCTAGAAGAGACTCTCCAGCTGCTGTATCTTATTTCTTCCCAGATCTACTTCATATATCCCATTAATTAGGTGCTTTATTGAAATTCCTGATGTTTTTCACTGTTCCCTGCTTTCCTCTATTTTCCAGAAGAGGCTTTTCTAGAAACTTAATGATTTGGTAACTGCAAGACTTCCTCTAGTTTATTCACAGCCCCTTAATTCATGTTCATTCTTGTGCCAAAGCTTTTCTCTGATTTATGTTCAAAAAATCCATCTTTGTTGTTTACTCCACTAATGGATTCATGCTGCATCCCCTCTGTGCCTTCATTTTAGGAGGCAAAACCCCCCAGCCTTGCATGACTAGAGAGAGTACAAAAGGTGCAGGTCTCATGGCTGGGAGCTCCTGAACAGATGAATGTGGGGTTTGTTCTACTAGCAAGGGTTGAGGAAGATGTGCTGGGGGTATCAATCTACACAATATTGTTGGCTTCAGTGGAGCTACATCATTTCCCAGCACAGGGCCTGGGAGCAGGACACAAAGTTCTTGTTGGGGACTTTGCGCATCCAACGAGCCGGGCGTGATGCTGAGTAACATGATGCTCAAATCAGCACGCTCAGATCACCTCCCTAAGTGCAGGCACACCTTTGTGTTCTCTCCTCCTACCTTTCTGGAGGAAAGATGCCATTTTCCCCATCCCCTGGTTTCACTGACTAGTTTTCCTGTTCAGTTTTCCCTTTTGGAAACTGAATAGGCAGAAAGCTTTGCTGTTTGAAAGGGTAGGATAGTTAATTTAATGAGAAAGCAGAAACCTTGATGGAAGGCTGTAAAACACCATCTGATAAAGGTAACCCAGTCCTCATATTCACCTTCCTGTGACATGCAGGGAAGAGGCAGTATTGAAAATATAAGGTAAGATGTTGAGAAGGTTAATAGATTGATGGTTTTTCTGTTCAGTTAGAGGGGGTTTTGTGGTGGTTGTTCAGGGTTTTTAATACAATACACAAGCAAAAGGTTGTAAACATGTGGGACTATAGTTTAAAATAATTCATAAAAGGGTAAAGCATCTGTGTGGAACAGCTATTGCAGAAATGATAAAAATTTTAAGGCCATGAAAGGAAACTTGTAAAACCTGGAAACTTGTAAACCTGTACATCACTGCCTAATTTTCACATTAATTGCTGTAAGTTAGGAAGGAATAGCACATGGTTTTGTCAATATCTTGTCACATAACAGATTAGGTGATAATGTCTGACTGTGTAAGGAGGTGACCAAGCTGCAACCAGCATCTCAAAGCACAAGGACTCAGGTACCTGCCCATCCTTGGATCATTGTGCTGCTTCTGAAGCTCCCAGCTATGGGGACAGTCTGGCAGGGTACAAGACATGTGCTCTGATCTCTTACACAGTTCTGGGGCTGTAGCAGAACTCCTAAAACACAATGCAGAAAAACTTTCAGAAAAAAATTATATTTACTGGTGCTTTTAGTTCAGAAAACGCAGAGAAAAAAAAATAATCAGTCTCAATGTCCAAAATTGAGCCCAGCTACTACAGCCCATTAGTTTAATGACCTTTGCAACACATTGTTTGCAAGGCTTTCTCTGTGTTTCTACAAAAATAGTTTATAGCCACTGGGTCATGTTTATGGGCAGGCAAGAAGCTCTAGCTAGCCTTGTCAGTCCCCTGATCGGTTTCATGGGCTCATTATGGCCACCAGCTGTTGAATATTAATATGCTTTTATCTCTGTCAACTTGGAGACAAATGCATTTCCTCCCAGCCCCTTTGGCACTCCCTTTGTCTCCTGCATCATCATTACCAGTATGGCAAAAGCACAAAAGAGAGGAAAATGCTGAAAAAACACAGAGCTGAACAGCCTAAACCCTCTAGAAACAGGCAACCTAAACTTTCCCACCAGCCTTTTAGAAGCAGTGAAGAGAATTGCTAATTGGTTTTCTTGGGTACATGCCAGAGAGACAGACTGCTTCAAAATGGTAACTTACTGACCTTTTCATGGGTACAAGATTATTTATCTGGCTCTCGTTAGGGAGACCTGTGGCATAGTCTCCTTAATAATGTAGTGATGGCTTTTCAAACTCATTTTCTCTCCAAAATTAGTTCTCATATGTGATCTATGTCCTTTGGTCCATTTTTGAGGGGTGTCCATGTCCTGCATGAAGCAATCTCAGCTTACAATACAAAGATTTGAATGTAACATTCATTTCAGGTTAATTTTGAGGGCATACAGCAGAATTGTTGAAGGGGAGGGAAAATGTAGGTCCCAAAACCGTGGGTTTTGCCTGCAGAAGGAGCAGAGCCCAACTCCAACGTCTTTCAGCAACTTGTACCTGTCTGGTGCTTCCTAAACACAAATCTGCATTTGCTGCAGGTGCAGTGAACCCCACAGAATTCCTGACCCTTTTCTTGGAGTTGACTCTTCAATAAAAAGAAGTGATACTCCACTCCTTTCGTTGGCCTCACAGTTAAAGACCTCTCCCCAGGAGTGGGGGCTGCATATTTCAGAAGCCTGGGATACCTGAATCTGGGGAATGTCCCCCTGAAATCAGGCTCACAAGCACCATCAAGTGACCAGTGTGACTAAGGGACACAAAGATAATGCTTCCCGAGTGAAGCTGTGTTTATCTCTGCCCACCTTGGGTTTGCAATTTAGCAAATACCCACAGTAAATTGATGAGGTGAACTGTGTTCCCAGATTTGTCAGAATAGCTCCTACAATTTGGCACAAAAAAAAAAAAACCCAGACAAATTGCTATATCTGGAGATAAGCAGCCAGAATCTTCCAGGAATTAGTTTCTGAAATATTTTTTTTTCTCTGCTGATTGTGGTGTTCTGTTTTCTTAAGTGCTGACTCTAGTAAGCCTTTTCAGAAAGACAATTAATACCTTGGAAAGCAGCCATCAGCAGTCTGAAAAAAAAAATATTCTCACCAAGATGTTTATGCATGGCAAGGGGGGACTAAGTTATAACACAGATTAAAGAGGACACTTGTTTAAAGTGACATTACTAAGGATGTATACATTGTATGGTAAATATATTGACAAAGCTGTCCTGCAGGAAAGATATTCAGTAAATTGGATTATCTACATTCTAAAAAGATTATCCACTTTAAGGCCTCTGGAGATTTGCTGGTGGAATAAAAAGAGAGGGAAGATCTAGGCTGCAGTCTAGCTAAATATTTTTTCAGTTCTTTTTTCTGCTTTTAATTAAAAGAACATCCTCTCCTGCTCCTAATCACCATTCTGTGCCTCTGTGCAATCAGCACCTTGTACCACCTGTAGATTTACTTCAATGTGTAATGATTTGTCAAAGATGCTTTCCTCTTCATCTCATGCTGCTCAGTTGACACCAGTGAAAATTGAGCCCTGAACACTTTGGAATTACTGGAAAGATCAGAACTAACCCAAGACACTGGGGATGGTTTTTCTCCCATGTATGGTGAAAGCCCCGATAGCCAATGTGGAATTTTGATATGCTGGGATTAAGTTGCCCTTGGGAGCAGTGTTTGAATAGCAGAGGTTAGAGCCCTGTCACCTCTCATTGCTGCACCATGAGGACTGAGATCTTCTTGGGAAAGGACAGTAGAAAGAAAAGCTTCTTATGTCTTCTCTGCCCTGCAGTAGCCACACACAGCTTGGCAGCAGTCTCTCCTTCATTTTCCTGCTAGGGGAAATGTATGCCATAATTTGTGTTTAAAAGGGGCTTGTAAAATAGGATTGTACCAATTTTTAGCATATGACTCATTTAAAACTAAAGGCAGCTTTCCACTAAAACCCTGTATATCTCAGTAATTTAGAGAGTGTATTTTAAAATATTGTAAGAAGGACTTACAGGTTCTTCTCCTATTGCTTCTATTTTTTTTTTTTTTTTGCGAAGTCCTTTTATGAAGTGCATAATGTTCAAAGTAACAATGTATAATCCACCTGCTTCATTAATCATACTTTCTATTTCACTATATGTAATAGTTTTTCACAGGCTTTTTTGTGGAGCTTTCTTGGTCACACGTGACAGCTGTTATTTTTAAGTTAATGCAATGTCAGACCACTCTGAACCCTGAGACTAAACAGTCTTGACATTTCAGCAACTTTCCCAAATTGACTTCTTGAATATTCACTAATACTACTTTAATTTTTCCCTGCATATGAACTATTGCTTTCTGTTACAAGATGAGACAGATCAAAGTTGGCTTTTCAGCATCTGAGGATACCCAGATACCATCTCAGGGAGCTCAGAGCAGTACTTATGCAAGTGAATGACTTTTTTATGGACTTATGTGTCACCCTGAGTTCCCAAATGTAGGATTTGGTTGTCACATGGAAGCGTTCAGTTTCAGTTCAAATTATGAAACCTGAAAGACTGCAACTCTCCTGAAATAATCTAGGTTCATAAAAAATATCATATGAACAATGTTACCTTTTTCCAGTCTCAACCAGTCCTTTGATCACAATTCAGCTATTCAGGAATATTTCTGTTTAAAAAAAAATAAATAAAAAGAAAAAAATCTGATCTAATAATAAAAGAATGTTGTTCTAAGTGCCAGGATAAAAAAACAAAACAACAACAACAACAAAAAAAAAAAAAAAAAAAAAAAAACAAAAAAAAAAAAACACCAAAACTTACATTATCCTGTGTTCCTTAAGAAACCAATATTCTCAATGAAAGGTTACCTTATTTACCATCTCATATATTAAAAGCACAAAGATATAATCAAGCTTTCAAGAATCCACATTTTCTCTTTGTCTGGTGGGATAAGCATTTTTGGTGTCTGGGAAAAGTTCCCAAATGTTCAGAGGCCAGTCCAGTCCAGCTCCTCCCTCAAGCACTGAGCCCTCCTCCCAGCCATCAGCAGCCACCAGTCATCTCCTGCTGCATGGCAACATCACATTTTTCCTGCCACTTCTCTGGATAACAAAATTTGACTAAATTAGATGTGGTCCAGCTCTCTGGATACCTGTGACCTCAGTGGCTGTGAGCACAGGGTTGTCCTTCAGAATCAGCAGCTCTGGGGTGGTGTTTCATGGACAGGAACCACAGCGCAGAGGCCAGTGATGGTCAGGGCAGAGGGAGGGTGGAGGTATCTAAGGACAGAGGCTTGGGTCCATTTCCAGCTGCACAAACTGCTGAAATGTTCCTGTGGTTTTGGCTCCTCACTGTCAAAGGTGCTGGGGAGTAAAATGTCCTAATTCTCTCCTAATTTCATCAATTAATTTCCCCTGGAATTAATGTGTCCTCTATTACAGTAGAAGGTTAAAATTGTGGTGGGTCGATACTTTTGTCTTAAAACAGCTACAATGAAAATAATTATCCTATGTGAGTGCAGTTGATTTCTTAGAATATTTTGGGAAATTAATATGGACAATTTACTGAGTTCATCGGGAGGGACTGTGTTATCATCCTAGGTAGGGTTTCTCCCTTTACCTCTGTTGGCAGAATTCAGCTTGTACTTTGGACAAAAACCTTTTTAAATTATAATGTCAAGTTTCCTACTGGGAAACCCCACTTTTGTGGCTAAACTCTGCCTTTTGTGACAACCCTTTTAAGTCCAATATTCTTTCTTCCTCATTAACTGCTGTCTTCTTTCCAAGGGCAGACTGAATAATCTTCATCTTCTCTTCCCCTTAGGTTAATATCAAACACTGGCCTTCGGTTTTTACCTGCTGTCCACAAGGTTCACTCTTTCCAGAAAGTTTTGCTGTAAGTTTGAACGTTTGCTTTTGACTTTTTGAAAGCTGCCTTTGAGTGTTCTTCTGCTCCAGCAAGACCTTTCAAGACATGGTTCCCCATGTGTTCATTTATTAGCTCTGCAGTGGCGTGTTGATTGTGATTTTGCAGGCACTGATGGTCAGAAGGTCTCAGTTCTCTCCAGGTCTCCCTTCTACAAAGCATTGGAACTTGCACTTTACAGACCACTCTTTCTTTGACTGCAGTGTGAGCACGTGCCTGGGTGGCCCAGGGGACAGATAACAGCCTTTGACTCCTCTTTCAGAAGTTGAAATCCAAACCAGAACGGTGGCAGTGGAAATTTGTTGCCGCCTGGTGAAAATTTTCTGACCTGCATGGGAAGAGTCACTGATCTCAGAGTTGAGTTCCAACAGAAGTGGCCACATCACAAAGAAAATAAAAATAACAACAACAGCAGCAAACCACGCCAAAACCCAAACTCAGGGGGTTATCTACCGTACCTTTTTCCATTTTCCTCTGTCACTAAAACTATACAGAAAATTAAATTTTTTTACTATGGAAAACTACAGTGACAACAAGGAAAAAAATATTTGTGCAAAGTTTTGTGTGAAAACAGGCTGTTAATTTCCTAAAGAACTTTTTTGCAAAAAAAAAATGCATATCAGAAAAACTGGGTTTCTTTTTCACTGAAAAATATTTTGACATACATTTTTCAGTCGGTTCTTAGTATAACTGAAAACATTATTTTGGATGAGATTTACTGTTAATTCACATACAAATTTCTGCACCTTCAGATGTTTGATTATAAGATTTCAACCTGCAGAAGCATTAATCCTGCAATTATTAATGGCTATCTTAGTAATAGCCATGAATATCAATAAAAATGCATATAAAACATGGAGGTGATGACTGAATATACTGTACAGACATATAAGATAGGAAATCCACTTCAGGAATACATTTGAGGTTCTTAATTCTGGGAACTTCAGTTCATTGTTCCTCAAAACCATCAAGGAAATGCAACAGCTATGGCACAACAGGGACTTTCACCTGTAAATTTTTGTGTTTATCATCACTCTTAACTGGACAGGAATTTCTGCATCCTGTACCAGCAAGAGCTTTTAAATTTTAGGTACAGCTCCTCACTTCCCTGTAAGAATAAATAGACCTTGATACTGATGGAGTCCCAAACTAAACCTCAGTTCAAACCTTGGACCCCCTGAGGTCAATAACAGAATTCCCCTTGGCTTCAGCTGTGCCAATATTTAAGTCCCCAAAGACAGGTCTTGAAATTTATGAAGGGCAGAGTTTTAGTAGAGGGATGCAGTTCACTTGCATGGGTGCTGTGTTCCCTCCCTACTCCTGCCTCTGCTGCCCTCAGTTTGCTGAATGAAGCCTCTGTGTAAGTGTCACTCTGTGCAGAGTTGTGGCTGCATGGAGCTGTCAGCATCAGATAATTTTGGAACCGCACTTAATTTCAAGCTTTGCAGATAATTAATTTTGTTCTGTGCTTTCCAACAGAAACAGCATGGAAACAGCAATATCCACAGTCTAAATGATGAGTAACATTATTTAACTTCTTTGAGGCCTATATTGAGCTAGCAACAGAACATTCCTTTTTTTTTGTATCAGTCACAACTGAGGAAAGACAGAAATTCTTATTTGTCCATTCAACAAATTGCACTGACAGGGGTCCTGCATTTAAGTTCTTAAGCACATACAAAGCTTATAAGCACCCCTGTTGACATCAGCTGGGGAATGATTCATGGCTGGTAGGTGCCCTGCTGAATCAGGCCAGGAAGGCTAATGGCTTTCCTCCTTCTGGCTGGGAGGCTGGGGGAAGGGGTGGCCTCACAGCACCCTCTGATTGCATTTTCTGGGGAGTATGTTTGCTGGAGGAGCTATTTCATCCACCTCAGGGTTATAGACTTGAGCTTATATGCATTTTAATGTCTTCAGCCTATTTGGGAGGAAAGTATGGGGGTGTTGGAAATGTTTTGCTCCAGCCTTTTTTTCAGGAAGGTTTGTGCTCTGCAGGAGAAAAATGTCTTGGAAACTTTGGTTATTACCCTCTGTCTGCAGTACTTCCTCAGATTGAATATAAGGGAAAAATACTGTGTTTCAAGCAGCATATTGTATTGAAAGGCTCGTAGAAGTACAAAAAGGTGTAGTTTCTGTTGTATTTTATTTTTCAGAGATATTCAAGACAATATCAATATACGTACAATTGAAAGAAATTCATTCATGGGCCTGAGTTCTGAAAGTGTGATTCTGTGAGTAGACATAGCATACTCATTATTCTCCTTGTTAGCTCATTTCTTTTCCAGAACAGGGTCAAGGATAGCAGGAGTTGGGCACTTTTTCATACACTTCCAAATTCATTTTGAGATTTTACATCTCTCCTTGCCCCTGAGATCTCTGTATTCTGTTTCCCTGCCATGAAACAAATGAACACTTTTGGGGGTTTTTTTGTTGTGTTCTATTCCTGCTCTTTATTTTAGAAGCACATCAGAGAGTGAATTTAGTAATTACCAATGCCAAGGTTAAACACCTACAGCTACAGTTCCCTGCGATACAAATTGTGTTCAAAAGGATGGCACAACTCATAAATATTTACAGTCAGACACATCACTCAAAGACATTTATTACTTGGGCAGAATGTATGAAGATGTTGTGGAAATGTGGTTCCTTTGTACACAATGTTAATGCATTGGTACAAGTGGGCTCTCAATGCAGTTTGGAGCTGCGTGGTTAGCTGGCCCTACATTTGATTTGAGCAGTCATGTATTTTAATGAACTAGCTGGCTTCTTTGATCCTTTCTCTCTGTATATCAAAACATACTGTTTGCTTGCTAACAAGCTGCCTTCCTTTCACTAAGCCAGTGGCCAGACTGGAAAAAATTCCCATCATGTGGTTTACCTGGCACACTGAGAGAGAAAAGCGAGGTTTGAATTGACTGAGCTCACGTCGATTCTGGGGGAGCAAGGTCAGACCATCAATAACGAAGAGAAGTCATTTGGCTTTATCTCTCCCTTTTCCCTATCAGTTATGCACAAACTCTCTATACTTTTCTGAAGTTTTAAACACAAACACACACATATACACGCAGGCTTTTTTCAAGTATACATTTCCGAAGCACTGCACAACAAAAACTATGTTTGTTTTCATGATACCACTGGAGGGTAAGATAAATATCCCGGAGTTTTGCTGTGTTTTGATCTCTCTGTACCACTTGAGCAGCTTGAAGTTGGCTTTCCCATTTCTCCCCAAAATGTTTCATTGCTTTTATCAGGAAGAAATTCTTTACCAGGTTGCCCAGAGAAGATGTGGATGCCCCATCCCTGGGAGTGCAAAAGGCCAGGCTGGATGGAGCTTTGTGCAGGCTGGTCTAGTGGAAGGTGTTGCTGTCCATGGCAGGGGATTTGGAACTGAGTGATCTTTAAGGTCCCTTCCAGCCCAAATTTTCTGTGATTCTGTGATTGTCACGGGCTCCCCACACCCACCAGTGTATGCAGGAGCAGCAAGAACTGTGTGAGCAGATCTGGCCTCCAGCACCCTGATCAGACACTGTCCTAACTTTACTCTAGTTCTCCCTAGACCAATCTGAGACAGAGGCCCTGCATGCACCCTTTGAGAGTCCCTGATTAGGCTTTCTTTGTGCTGTGTTGAATTTAGTTCATTTTAGGCACAAATATGCCTTTTTTCTATACAAAACTGAAATCCCAGCAACTCAACAGATTCACAGCAACATCATTTAGTGCAAGCAGGCATATCAAGATGGTTGAATCATCCAGAACCCACTGAACCCCCACATTCTAGGGGGAAACCATTTTAATAGGCTTAGCTATGGAAGGCTCCAAGCATATTTCCACCAGTAATTTGGACTTAATCTTATGCCATGCATGGGATCAGCACAGGTGGGAGCTGAGGAGACATTTGGTAATGAAGTGCTAGAAATTTGTGGAAGAAATCCGCTTTGCTCCCAGGTCTGCATGCAACTTAGGCTCTGAGACAGATCTTTCCAGTCCTGAAATAGGGTGCAAATGGTGCCTCAGGGACAGTGACCTCTTGCACTGAGTGAATTTTAGAGTTTTAAAAATCTGCTCTAGCCATGAAATGATAAGTTCCCATGTCTAAGCCCTGATCTCTGCCTCCATTGTCATCTTGCTAACATAAGAGTTAGTGGAGTCAGTCAGGATGTTGGTTGAAGTTGGAGGAGAATATGCCTCAATAGGAATTCATCTATGTGTACCATAATGAGGTCTCAGGATTTGGGTATTTTTTTTTGCTCTTTTTACTACTCAGATGCTATTAGCCAGGTGACAGGAGTATATAGTCCACACTGTGTGGCTACAGTGACTGTTTTACAACCTTAGTATCTCATTGCATTAACATCATGTTCAGTGAGAGAATGCAGCAAGTGCTAATAGTGTGATTAAAAACGTATCTATCAGCCTGGCAGCTACAAATTTATAAGATCAATGTAATATAATAAATGTTTCAAATGCTGTAAGCAGGGACCTGTCTCTCCTCCGTGCCTGCTCACTCATGTCTAATGGTGCTGGCAAGTGAAGGGGACGGTGACAGCTCTCCTGATCCAGCCTGACAGACATTATAGACACAGAGCTATGTGCATCTGCCTGTCATGGTCAAAAGAGCAATCCTTTCAGCCAGACCCATGACTGATTTCCGTGCTGACCTTAGCTCACCACCTCAGACCTCAGATAAGTGGGTCACTTGTATGCTCAGCTTTCAAAGTGAATTAGAAAAGAGTCCAGGTTGGCTGACAGTTTAATTAAATCAGGCCATTTCTGCCATCAATCAGCCCTGTCACTGCCTGTTGGAGAGGGCGTGAGCTGCAGATGACGTTTAAGGCGAGATGAAAGATTGCGCCGTAAAGATGATAAATAGAACTGACCTCAATGTAAATTTTTAGTGCCGTGAAGGGACAGAAGGAAGGTCGTTAAACATTAATTAGCTAATGCACCAGAGTAAAAACTTGGCAGAGAGCCCCAGGAGCTTCAGTTGCCAGGTTCACCACCTGTGGCCTCCCCCTGGGGAAAGGAGCCTGGGGAGGTGGGAATGGCCAGCAGGGCAAGCAGGGAGTGCAATCTGCCAAGGCAGCAGTGTAGGAGGAATCACCTGCTTCCTGAGCAGTTTGGCTGCCCCCTGTGCCCTCCTGCCTGGCTCAGTGACCATCAGCCCCCCTCCTCCACCTGCCTGGCTGTGGATGTCAGCCCATGGCGCACAGCAGGCTTTTTTCCCTAATAACTGGCAAAGGTGAGGCCGTGGCCCAGCTTTCAAAAGCATCTTGCTAAGAGTAAAGCTGAGTGGCACTGACAGCACCAACAGGAAAGATTCTGGTCTCCCTGGCTCCTCTGTTGCCTTCCCAGTGGAGCCATGGGCATCTTCACCAGCTCTGACCTTAGTGTGGAAGTGACTCCAGCTGCCATCAGAGATGGCAGCACTCATCCACCCTATTCATGTCTGCCCCCTCCAAAGCCTGGCTCCACTACTGGGGTCTTACAGGCTAGGATTTGTAGAATTTTCACTATTTCAGTGTCCTTTTAATGATTTTGTTTGTTTGAGATTCCCTGTTTTGAACTGCATACATTTTAGTCGTGAAGCATAAATAAGAACACAACTCTCTTTTCCTTTTCTCTGTTGCAGATGGCTCAATAAAAATGGAATTCAGGACATTGAGGATCATGCATTTAATGGAACATACCTGGATGAACTGTAACTATTTCTGTTGTTTGCAATTCTGAAAAATGAAGATAGTAACTTCTGCAAGACTTTTCTTTTTTGTCTCAGATTGTTTCAGCATAAAATATTGTGTTTTTCAGAAATCTAAGTGATAATCACAACCTAGAAAAATTACCAAATGAGGTCTTCCAGGGAGCCAATGGACCTGTTGTTTTGTAAGTAGCAGTTGGATAACATTTTTCTCATTACTGACTCCTTAGAAAAGGTCAGAGAAGAACATATGAATGCCAGTCTGGATTTCAACATCTTGCAAACCTTGGAGGTCAAGACCAGAGGTCTAGTTCTGAATTAAAAAAAAATGAAGCCATAACTGAAATTTCAGTCTAGAACTATATTTTTACTTTGTCCTCAAGTTTTTGAGAGTATTGACGGTGAGAGATTTAGATCCAGGCTCATAAACTGGATCAAGAGAGGAGTCATTCTGCTCTGTTTTTTCTGCTAAAAAAATGCTTTTGGTTTTCTGTTTGAGCAAAATCAAGACTGGGTGAGTGGTTCTAGTGCTGAAATCTGAATTACTTGCCACTGAAGACCTGCCCCTGCATCTGCACAGCTTAATTCTGAAGCAAAATTCCCATCCTGCAGGGATGGGGATTGGGATAGGTATGAGATACATCCCACACAGCTCCAGCAGGATGTCCTTGGTGGGTGATGAGCTGAGAATTGAGAACTCAGCAGTAAAAAATTCAGAAGTAGGATGCTCATGGATCTCAGCCACCATTACCTCAAGCCACAGTTTGCCACAGGCTCCAAAAATATATGAGTTTGCACAGCTGCCTGTGCTTCTGAGCACAAACCACCACATGTAAGGGCTGCAAGAGAGATGTGAGGTTCTTTCTTCATCTCACTGATTCATTGGAACCTTTATCTCTTTGCATCTACCCTGGTTGTCCAGAAAGGGCTAAAAGTCACCCCAAATAAGTGAGAGGGGTCATAAGAGCTATTGGAAGATTTTGTACAGATGCTAGAGTGGTTACAAATCTGAAAAGGAGGGGAAAAAAATGTCTGATTAATCTTGAGTCCAGAGCTCTTCTGAAGGCCTCATTTTCCACTGTGAGATGGTCAGTGCACCTATGATATAAAATATAAAGAGCAGGGCTTACTACACTCTGCTCCACTTCCATTGTTTCTTCAAAGTATCTTCTTTTTTTTTGAAAAGACTGACTCTGGAGCATCTTTGAATCAGTAACGTCATAGATGTTTCTTTGGGAAATCATTGTTTCCTGGAGCAAAAAATAAGTGCATTTACTTTGCAGGCTATACTTGATACAATCATATTCTCAAGGTTTATCAAATTGATTTGCCTGTAGTTGAGATTCATTTGATAGTTCAATTTCTAACACTGAGTTATTTGTGTAAAAAGTTTTCTGTTCCATTACCAATACATCCAGTATTCTGTGGATGGGAAATTACCTTTTTATCCTGGCTGAGATCATGAGCGAAGAGCCTTCTTACTCATCCATCACCAGGGATGTGCTTTCACTTGTGGAAATGATTGACCCATAATCATATCTTTGCTGGGACAAATCATATTTTTGCTGTGGCTGCAATCAAATCCATGTTGCAGACTGCAGTGTTCTAATAGAATGAATATCAAGGTGGTTTAACTCTTGATCTACCTAAAACAGTGTTAAGGAGTCAATTAATGCCAACTTCTATTTTATAATCCATCATATTAAAGTAATGTGAAAGAAACACAAACACAATCATAGGCCTTGTGCAGGCTACAGAGTTTCACAAATTAATTCCTCTCTCAGACTTACAACACTTGGCTGAGTTAGAATCTCTCTTTGGGAAAGACATCAAATTTTGAGTTAAAGGATTTCAGCGTTGACAGTAGGCCAGTAAATCAGATAGCTAATAAATCCCACAACTATACGTATTCCTTCAATACAGATATACACTCTGTTTCCAACTTGGAGTTTCATAGCTTCAGTTTTCAGCTGCACTGTTTCGTTTAATTGTCTGCTGCCCCTCTCAGAGCTGTAGTGGCTTGCACCAGCCTCTGCTGGTGTCCTTAGTTCTCTGGCTGTGTCCTGGCTCAGTGCAGAGCGAGGCAGGGCTGTGGCCCATCCCACCCTTGCAATTTTTCCTCATTGGTAATCCCACATATGGAGGCTGCAGGAGAGCTCCAGTAGATCCCCAGCTCCACAGCTGAGCCCCTGAAGTGCAGCAGAGATCAGTTTAAGTACAAGCATGAAGAAAATTGTTCTCCCCAGTCTGCCTATTCTGCTCTGATTTCTGCTCCAGGAGATATTTTTTGCCATTTCTGTAGGTGTCTTTCAGACCTCATCAGCTGGTCAGTACTTCTGCTAATCCAACAGAGACTCCCAGTGGGAAAGGGAAGTGATGGGAGGAGAAGGTAGATTCATTTTGCTGTTCCTGCACCGGCTGGTGCCAAGGCTGATGACTCACAGCCAAGCAACAATAACACAAGAACACGGATTTCAATTGCTGATGCCTTCTGGTTTGATTTCCTACTGCCACTTTATAATCTTGTTCATCAGGCTTATTTAATTTATCAAGCCTCTAACTGGAGACCAGCATGCCAAAGAATCTCTGCACCAAGGTGTGTGTGGAAACTCAGTGGAGTAATTTACTAAACCACCTGCACAATGTCTGTGTTTGCTTTTTGGGTCTTTTCAATGGTGTAACATAGCTATCCCTCACAGACATACTGAAAAAACCCCACATGGGTATGCAAAGCACTTTCCTTAACTCACATTTGTTTATGTGTGATAATGAGCATAAAAGGAAAAGTTTCTTCAATAAGAAGTAACAAGTCTTAGTGAGAAAACTATTAAATATCTTTGAAACTATTTAGAGATGATGAAAGATTCAGAAAACTTTTAGATATTGTTAAGAGCTATCCCTATTCATATTTATTTCCACACAGTGTAAAACCAATTTGGATAGAGTAATGCTTTTTAGCTAACAAGCCAAAGGAAACTTTTTTTTTTTTTCTGTGCTCTTGTTCAGAACTATGAAGTTACACATTCTCTTAATGATGCCATGGGAGATGCTGTCTGTGGATTTAAGCAGAAACCTGCTGTTTAGTTTTTGACTCATAAGCCCACACTCTGGTGACAGTTTTCATTAGGCAGAGCACTGAGGGCAGCAGTCAGCACAAGTGAAAATTGAGGCTGCTCATTGCAGCCTAATTGCCTCTTCAGGCGTCCAAGGTAGAAATCGATGGCCCGAAATTTCTCATCGGCTGCCGGGTTTAGCTCCTGTAGAAACAGGCCCAGGACCTCAGGACCTCTTCTGTGAGAGGTGTGGCTTCTCTCAGCCTGCCCTGCAGAAGTTCACAGCACTTTGGAATACACCAGTCTGTCTTCTGTAAAAGCCACGGCCCCAGCTGGGGCAGTGGAGTGGGGTTTGTGTTTGCTTCTCTGCTGCCACGGCCCATTGTCCAGTTGTTGAAGGTGGCACATTCCTTCAGAGCCTGGATGTGAAGCCCCAGCTGTGGCCACAGCATGGATACAAGATCTTCTTTACCAATTTTACAAACTGCTTTATCATCTGCCTTCGAACTTCTTTGGCTTGGCTTGGAAAGAGCTCAAGCAGAGCCCTTTCCTGGAATTAATTTTGTTTTCTAGACCAGAGAAGAGAGGTGCAAATGTGTGTGTGGTACATAGCAACTGTCTAAAATTTATTACATGCTGCTAAAACCTGGTCTCCCCCTCACATGGCACCACTCTCCTGTATTAATGCAATAATAAAAACAATTTGTGCATGTTGGGTGATAGAGATCAAATAATGCATCCTGACATCACACTGTCAAGGATGAACTGGAAAAACTGCATATTTGAGGGGACATGGAGAAAACTGCAAATATTGTCTGTCCAATTCCTTGATTAGGGAGAAATCTTTTCTTTTCTTGGAGAATAAGGAGCAGAGCAGCCTCAGCAAACATTGCATCCTGGATCAGTCTCAGGCTGTGAGAGCGCAGGGCTTAAAGGAGGAAGAATGATTTTGTGCAATTCACTTTTACCTTTGCTCTTCAGAAAAAGGAGTTGATCTCAGGCTGTCATGATCTGAGGGACATGGTTTGTGTCCCAGTAAGGGAAATGCAGAGATGTTTTGCCCCAGCTGCTACAGTCTGGAGCTATGGAGATGGATTTCCAAGTATCTCTTAGCCAGGAGATGGAGCACCCTTGGTCCTTCTTCCCTTCCTTTGCTTGCATGGCACAAGTCAAGATTAGGTGTATGCAGAACATGTTTCCTTTTAAAAGCCCCTCTAATGCTCTCTCTGGTTCATTCATGGCTGCTGATTCCATCACTGCCTCTGATAGCCTGTCCCACAGTAATTGCCTTCACATAAACCCATCCCTCCCAACCTCCTGCAGTCGTGCCCCTTTCTTTGCTTCAGTCTCTGCTATATTTGTTTTCTAAACCTCCAAGAAGGTTTTGTTGGGACTTTTTGTTCCTAATGCCTGAACAATGCCACCCCCTGTCTCTTTAATGTTTTTCTTCCTAATGAGTACAAAATCTGATATCCCCAACCTGTACTCACATGTGAGCTTCTCTCTTTCTGTTTATTGCCTATTCCACAGCAGCCTTCCCATGATGTGATGTTCATAAAGCAAACTTCTATTGTGATTTCATCAGCCTTTTTTTTTGTCCTTTAACACTATTATGGGGTGATTGCTGCAATTTCTGGGCATTTACTAAACCCAGCATCATATTGCAGTAATAGTCTATATGCCTACTAATTTTTATCCAGAACATTACGGGATTTTTTTCTTTTGTTCTCACAGACTAACACCACTTGATTGTTATTTGCAATGGATATTAGCTCAGTTTGCTGGAGGAGCACCCAATTTAGCACTGGATCATCTTTTCAGTGTAGATTTCCAGCTGATCTGTTCCCAGTCACTACTCAGAGAATGAGTAGGACAGTCTAAAACACATATCCATTGTTGAGCTGAAGTAAATTTGCTTTTTACCAAGATTTTTATATGTTTTCTTAAAGGGATATTTCCAGCACGAAAATCAGTTTCCTGCCAAGTCATGGATTAGAACTCATTAAGAAGCTAAGAGCAAGGTCTACATACAATTTAAAAAAGCTTCCTGACTTAAGCAAATTTAGATCTTTGATTGAGGCAAACTTCACCTATCCTAGCCATTGCTGTGCATTTACAAACTGGAAAAGACAGAAGTAAGTGATTTAATTTGTTTTTCTTCCTGGTGCTTTTCAGCAGTTGATAGTGAATTAAATAAAATTCCTCAAAATGTGGAATAGAAAAGGTCTCTTCAGCGCAGGTAAGTAAATGGATGGAAATAAATGACTACACAATACGTACAGGTTATGCATGCTACAGAGTGCACTCCCTCTCCATTGCAGGGAATTATTAAATTTTGATAGCATCAGCCCTTTCCCCAGACACTACTCTGCCCTCATCTCTCATAAATCCATCTTTCACTGGGACCAGCCTGGAGCCACGCCGAAGACTTTAACCAGGAAACATTTGATAACTCTTTCACAAGGTAACTGGAGGGAAGGCTGTGTTTGCAGAGAAGCTGGTCAACACTTGTTCATCAGTCCAGGAGGGCAACGGGACCACTGAGTGATCCCAAACTCTTCTTTGAGAAAGCCTCATTGATGTTGGAGCACTGCCCAGCCAAGCATCACAGATACATTATCTGTTGAGTTCACATTCACAGCAATTTGGGACATGTTTTCTGAGCAGATCCATTTCACACAAATCAACAGAGCATGGTGGGAGGCTAAGGTGCCTTTTTAGACTGCAAAGGCAATTTTCCATGCTGTTTTTAATTTTCCATTACCAAGTTGCAGTGAGGCTTTAGGTATCAGTGATTCTCATGGAGTATTTTCACCTCAGTCATAAATGTTCACATTTAGTAGTTAATGAACCTCCTGGATCTGTGCCACTGGAAAACATGAGGACCTGGTACCTACAAAAACCCCTTGGTATTGTTTGAAATTCTTCCTTCACTAGATGTCCTCGAAGGCTTGGACTTTGCCATGAGAGAAAAAAAATTATGAACCATTGTTACAATTCAAGACATCATCTTCAGAAGTGGCATAAAAATTCAAAGAAAAGTAAAACCTTGCAGAGAAAGCATAAACTGTTAGTGGCTTCTATTTTAATGCACTTTAATAGCCCCTTATTTTACTTTTAGCATTGTATTGTCTCCAGACAAGGGAAGATAACTGAGTTTGCTGATAGCTAATAAATATCATCTACATGTGTTTACAAAACTGTGTTAAGAGCACAAGTGTGATGGTGGAGACTGTAGTGATGACAGAAGTATCTGAAAGAACCCATCACCCATTTTTGATCCAAAATGCTAAGTTTTCACTAGAACAGAACTAGATCAGCAGGTAACATTTTCACACACTTGTGCAGTCTTATGCAGACACGGTGCCTGGTGGCTTCTAAGGAGAAATGGGTCCAGTCCTTCCAGAACTGGTGGCAAAGTGTTATTATCCAATGAAAACATGTTTAGTTCTGGATGTGCAAAGGAACACTGATATCACTCTGATTCATATTTTCAAAGGTATTTGGTTTCTGGGCTGCTTGGGACTAATCAGGACCCAAATCCTTGAATCCACCCTGTAAATTAGGCAAGTGGACTTTTCAAAAACAAAGAGTTGCTATTGAAGGGAAGCTACAGGAGGAAATAGTCCTGACCCTGTGGTAAGCTCTCAGTATCTAGTCCTCTCATCTGGGCTTTGAAAAACTTCCGTGCTACACACTCACACACGGAATGGAAATCCACAGCACCCACTTCCCCCTCAGTACAGCCCCACTTTTGGAAGCCTTTCCCTGGCTAGCAAGAAGGCAAGGAGAACATAACATAACCCTTTCCACAGCCTGGGTAAGTGTAATTTTGCAAAGAAATGCCAAGAAACCTGTGAAGAGCTCACATAGCCCCAGTGTGGATGTTCGAGGCTGGGCTGGAACACCATGCCATGGTGGGGCTGCTTCTGGAGCCTGTCTGGTCACAGCTCTACCTCCCTGGTCAGCAGGACCAAATTGAGCATATTTATCCATGCCTTTAACAGTTACCATTTGTATTTTCTACCAAACATTAGGCATAAATGCAAAATTATGAGAACCTATTACCTAGATGAACCTTTCCTGTCAGCTTCTTTTTAACTTAATTAAAATTTTCATTTCTTTCACACGGTCATGTCTCTTGTAGTGAAATTGGTGTGAAACTGAGATCCTCTCTCCAGATTAAAGAGAGAAAGTGGATGCATGTGTTTGGTTTGAAGACTGAAAGTATTACCATACACTTCAGCAGAGATTAGTCACACATACAGTAGCTACACCCTCTTTCATTTCAAAGCAGTTTTCATGACAGCTGGCACAAGCTGCGTGTGCACTGAAGGCTGCTCAGGCTGTTTAGAAGTTATTAATAATTTGCATAGTGCTTGATCACACAAATATTCCTTTGGTGAGAGCTGTGCTTGGCACAGAGCAGCAGGCATTGCTTGTGGCGGTGGGAGCTCTGGTGTGACCTGGCTTGTCATGCACCATCACAGGAGAGGGTCATTCCTTGTGGCCGTTTGGATCACTAAATACTTTCAGGTAGTCCAGGGAGTACAAAAAGGATGCCTCATCACCCCCAGAAGTGCATTTCTAAGGATCACAGCAGCAGATGGTGTTCTCATGAGAAGGAATTAAGACAGGGATGTGCAGCCCCTTTCTGGCTGCCCGTTCATGTTTGATTTCACCTTTTTGAGACTTTTGCAGTACTCAAATCTGTAGATAAAATAAGTTACCACAGTGGATCAAGGTCAATCACCTCTCCAAAAACTGTCTGCAGCAGCAAACAGGCGCTGTTGTGATAATGGAACGCTTAAACCTGTTACAGGAACGGTGCTTTCTAAGTTTTGGAGGATGGCACATCAAGCACATTTCTGCCAGTCTAAGAAACACAATTAAAACATAAGACAATTTTGATTTTTTTTTTCTCATTCCAATAAGGATTATGTGCTAAATATTGATCTGTAGTTTGAATAATGTGGTGCTGGCCTAAGAAAAGGTAAGCTGCATTCTTAAGACCAGTCTAGTACAGTATGTTGAACTCCCCTCAGGTTTTTCTGTGACTGGAAAATAATATCCTTGAGGTATGGATAGAGCAGAGGCCAGATGTTAAAACCCTCAACTTGACATAGGCCATTAGGAACTTCAGCAAGATTTTGGCTTTCTTTGACATAAAGATCACCTTCTGCCCAAAAGAATGGCATTGATATGACTCTGTCCTTACACTTGATCGTTATTCTTTGGAGGAGCTGTCACTTGAAATCCTACTTTTTCAAAAAATGTGGCAGCATCAGGAATGGTGTTTGGGCCTCATCTCACAAGAACATACTATCAGTTGCTCACAACTCACTTAATGGCACTTTTTGGTGAGGATGATTGGCTTGAGATAGGACTTATTACAGAACACAGGTCAAGACTATTTATTCTGCTGAGCATGTTTCTCAGCACACAACATCCTGCTGCCAGCAGATCCAGACGAGGCGCATAAAATAACAACTTAAATAACAACTTGTACAAAGGTAGTAATCTTTGTTTATTTTTGTCAGAGCACTCTGCCAATTTCAATTTTGTTCTCTAGGTTGCCCTTTCTGCAGTTTATTTTTCTAGTTTACTTGAGCAAAATAATGTTAAACAGTAAGGAAAGTTTACAAAGAGGGGGAATTAATTAACTGTATTATGACACCCACGGTTGCAATAGGAAGCAAAGACCCACACATCCCTTGGGAAATAATGTTTTGACTTGTTGCTCTGAGTGCACTGCATAGCCCAAAGAGTGAGAAACAGAGGGAAAAGATATGACAGAGGGTCAGTATCAGAGGATGGCTCTTCCTTCCCTTGGGAGTTTCATCTCGACTGCTCCCAATACAGGGAACCAGCAGGACACTCCCCATTACCCTTCCCTGGAGCAAACACCTTATTCCTGGGGACCCTGCTTTTATTTGGGACACTGGCTGTAAAAATAAGGCAAGAATTAATGAATTGTAATCATCAGAAATATTTAATTGTCCTTACAAATCACTCTTGCCTGGGTATATATTTAGGTCCAGGCAGTGCCTCAAAATTTTAGAAGTTTATTTTTTGCCTCATGCTGAGAAATGATTGGCTACAAACATTTCCCTCAGTTCATTTTCAAAGAACCACCAATTGCTGTAGCTTTCAGTGCCCCCAAGTGCCTGTTGCACTAAAAAAATGAGGGACTTTTTCTCTGTTATTGCTCCTTGGAAGCCTATATTCCCTTTCAGACAGAGAACTGTTGATATATTGATCAATACTCTGAACCCTTCACTCATCCTTATGCGAGTAGAACACAGGAGAGCAAAATGTAATGCCTTGTTATTGCTACTGTGACCTTCATAGTGAATATTTGACCTCACAGAAAATCAGTTTTCTGACTCAGTTGACAGGCAAGATAAAAAATATTGATAATAGCAGAGGATGTTCAGAATCTTATAGGAAATGTCCCTCACCTGTTGGTGCTGGACCTTCATTAGTTTTCCTTTCTTGCAGACCCTTTAAACTCAATTTTCAGAAGATGTAGTGAGTGCAGAAAGTCAAAAGGTAAAATTAGGTTACAAAGAAGAATTCTCCCTTTTAGGCTGCTACCAGTTGTTAAAAATTTCAACTTTACTTGCCTAGAGAGTTCTTCTCCCAGCTGTACCCAGAGTCAGGGTGGAAGATAAGCTGGGGTCCTGTCCTAGAAATTACACACCTAAACTGCAGTCTGGCTTGTAGCTGAATGTAGGCAGAGCTGAACTGGGTTGATTTTACAACAAAATGTCAAGTGTTTTATTCCATAACTCAGATTAGGTCTGCATCCAAAACTGTGGATGCAAGTTCATGGGAAAACCAAATTCTAAGGCAGCCAAAGAGCTATTGTAAAAACTCACTGTTCATTTCATGTTTATACTTCATAGTTCTTGATATTTATGATCTTGTTGGAGCTGATGATCTTTCTATTATCAGCCAAAATATTTGTTTCTTCTGTAGGTCTCTGCATGGAGAAGGGCGCAGAGCTAATACTCTACAAAATAAACCCAAACACAAAACTATCAAAGAAGCTAGTATTTACTTGTGCTACTAAAAAAGTCTTAAGATGTTTAAAAGTGCTTTCTGACAGAAACAAAAGCAACTACTGCTTCCATTAAAATGTTTGGTTTGGTTTGGTTTGGTTTGGTTTGGTTTGGTTTGGTTTGGTTTGGTTTGGTTTGGTTTGGTTTGGCCTGGTTGGTTTGGTTTGATTTTGCTTCACTTCACTTGATTTCTAATCCACTTATTTTAAAAAACAGTTTCTAAGCAAAATGGTCTCCTGTGCCTTGTTTTTCTGTTGGCATCTGTCATCTAGAGATTATCTGGAATCCCGCATGAATTTATTTGTGCTATTTACTTGTGTTACTGGCTAATCTCTAATACAACATGAGATACTAAAACTGAACAGCACAAAATGGAGTTTTGTGCCCTGGCAGAGTTACAAGATGGTGGTGGTCAAAGCCTTCAGGAAAAAGGTAATTTGAGAATTCCTAGCTGACTTGACTCATTCCTCAAAGCTCAGTCTCGCACTGGCGTTCATTGTCATGCATTGCCCCGTGCTTGTCAGTGACAGCTTAGGTGAGAAAATCATTTCAAACGAGGGAGGCTTCTTACAGAGTGTGTTATCCAGGTGGATAACTGCAGCCTGAGCATTAGGCAAACATTATCTTTTCCTTTCCCATGCAGTTTATGATGTTTCCAAGTCATTTACATGTTCTTGTACTATTTTATAAATAGGGACCAGCCGCGCTATTAATTTCAGGCTCCAGGGTAATCTATATAATCAGCTAACCAGAAAAACTGTGCTGTTAATGGAAACTGGAGGATTTTGTGTTTGTTTTTTGCCTCATACTGTGTTTCTTATCTTCCAACTCTACTCTTTTTACAATTTCAGGACCGAATTACATCCGATATGTAGCATATCTCAGGTGAAGCAAGACTTTGAGGAGAAGCCTGGCAAAAAACTACAGAGAAGGTCTGCAGCTGAAGATTATATTTCCAATTATGGCATAGGATTTGACCCAGCAGAGAATGAATTTGACTATGGTTTATGCAATGAAGTAGTTAATGTAGCCTGTTCTCCTAAACCTGATGCTTTCAACCCGTGTGAAGATATCATGGGATACAACATTCTGAGAGTCCTGATATGGTTCATCAACATTTTAGCCATTACTGGGAACACTGTTGTCCTCATTATTTTAATAAGCAGTCAATACAAACTCACAGTTCCTCGCTTTCTGATGTGCAATCTTGCTTTTGCAGACCTCTGCATAGGGATCTACCTGCTATTTATTGCCTCTGTAGACATCCAGACCAAAAGCCAGTACTACAACTATGCCATAGACTGGCAGACCGGGGCAGGATGCAACGCTGCAGGCTTCTTCACGGTGTTTGCCAGCGAGCTGTCGGTGTACACGCTGACGGTGATCACCCTGGAGCGCTGGCACACCATCACCTACGCCATGCAGCTGCACCGCAAGGTGCGCCTGCGCCACGCCGTGACCGTCATGGTTTTTGGCTGGGTGTTCGCCTTCACAGTAGCGCTCCTGCCCATATTTGGGGTCAGCAGCTACATGAAGGTCAGCATCTGCCTGCCCATGGATATAGAGACGCCCTTTGCCCAGGCTTACGTTATGTTCCTCTTGGTGCTGAACGTGCTCGCTTTCGTGGTCATCTGCGTCTGCTACACCTGCATCTACTTCACCGTGCGCAACCCCAACGTCGTCTCTTCCAACAGCGACACCAAGATCGCCAAGCGCATGGCCATCCTCATCTTCACCGACTTCCTCTGCATGGCACCGATCTCCTTCTTCGCCATATCGGCCTCGCTCAAGGTTCCTCTCATCACGGTGTCCAACTCCAAGATCTTGCTGGTTTTGTTTTACCCCATCAACTCCTGCGCCAACCCCTTCCTCTACGCCATTTTCACCAAGACTTTCCGCAGGGATTTCTTCATTCTCTTGAGCAAGTTTGGGTGCTGTGAAATGCAAGCCCAGATTTACAGAACAGAGATCTCCTCGTCTGCTCATACTTTCCACACAAGAAATGGCCATTTCCCTCCTGCATCGAAAAATGGTGATGGCACTATTTATTCCTTGGTTCCCCTGAATCACTTGAACTGAAATGCTTGCATAAATTTGTGTCTGAGGCGGTGTGCTAATCACTTGCAAATATGTGAATTTGAATAATGACTTCAGCATAACATGCAAACTTGTTTTTTATGAAAAGGAAATTCTTACCAATTCCCTCTTTTTTGTTCAATGAACAACCATCAGAGATGACATATCATCTTCATCAGTTCTTGAAGAACAAAGTGCCAAAGTGTTCATGTAGAACTGTCTCAAGAAATAAATGAGATCACAAACTGGTATCTCCCACCATGAAGGCAGAGATTCTCTTCATTCTAGGGAGATGTTAGTTGCTTATTGAGAATTAAGTAGTGGTTATATACAGTTTAAAAAAAAATAAAGTAGAATTAATTTCTTTTCCTGTGAATTGTGTTATAGCAATACAGATAATTAGCTTTTTTCATTAATCACATCTCCTGGGGTTACAGGAGACAGAAGGCCAATTTAAGCCCCAAGCACAGGCTTGCTAGGAATGAGAATATCTCATGATATTTCCATTTCTGTTGCGCACAGCAAGCAGGCAGGAGGCATCTCCAGCTATGCTGGATCTTTGCAGTTCCACACTGTGTGGACCTGCCTTACCCTGCACAGAAGTGTCACTTTGGGTGGTATTTGTGTTGGTTTAGATTGGCAGGCTCAGAGAAACCTGTTTTGTCTGAGTTTGTATTAAAGAGTTAGTTTGGTTTAGGGTTTGTTTTCAAGGTAAGAAAGAGCAGGAATGAGGGCAAGAGAAACCCCTCATAATCAAAAGGGTGTTCTTTAAAGTTGTTTTCACAAAGTTGAATTCACTTGTGTGTCTGGGAGCCTTGGATATGCCAGCATGGGCCAATGGGCTTCTCCACCAGACCTGTGAGTCAGGGTTGCCATAAAACAGCATTTGTGTGTTATACTGCCTGGGCTGCACAAAGAACAATGGCTCTAGATGTGGCTTTTAAATCCCTGCACAAAAGTTCATGTGAAATCCTAATTTTTTGCATACTCCTTTTAGGATTTCTCCTTCCCTTCTAAAAAAAAACTCCTTTGTGCACACATTATTATGTGCTGGTCCAGATTGGAAGACCTGAAATAAATCACAAGCTGCATATGTTGAAATAACAACCAAAACAAAAAAGTTAAAAAGAAGAAAAAAATATTTAATCAAGATTTTCTGGTTTTACATGGGTTTTTACTAACATCTCAATGAATGTACAGACTTTTTACATGATTTGAATATCTAATTTTTGCATGGTTCATCATTCCAAATTGCAGCAAAATTCATGGATGGGTAGGGTTTTCTCATGCTGATTATGTGTCTGTGTGTGGATATGTGGGCATAAAGAAAACACCAGGAGAGCAGTCTGGGCTTCATTCCCATCTCACAAACAACTCACAGTTCTGCCCCATGAAATTATAAAAGCTTGGAGTCTCCATGGTTAAATGTGATGTGCTTTAAATGTTTCCTACCTACAGCTCATAAAATTTCAGTAGCAAATCTTGATGCTTCCATCCATAATTTCCCCTGTCATCAGTTTCACATTTCAGCATCTGAATCTTATGTGAATAACAACAGGAGGTGATTATTCATTCAGCCCTAGCCAGGGAAGGAACTATCAGCTCCCTAGTGCATAAAACAGGAGAGATCAAAGACAGTGTGTTTTGGCGGGGGAAATTTCATTACTCAACACAAGTAACACTCCCTCCAAGATCCAGGAAAAGGAAGAATGAAAGAGAAAAGTGGAAAAGACACTTCATCTCTGGGAAGATCATCTGACTACTCAGAGGAATCATTTTTTTTTCACAAATGCTTTATGTCATATACTGTGTGCTGGTGTGCAGCCATTAAAACCCATCCCGATGGAAGCGACTGAATGATGATGTTCCAAAATGACAAATCATCTAGTTATATTTTTTAAAGGGTCCTGAATCTATTATTTGCCTAAAAATGAGGGATGTTCTTTGGCAAATACTACCCCACTTTTGATGATAAATATGCAAAATTCTTGCAGCATGTCATGTCACACTTTTTTTGACTGAGCTCTGTCCATTTACCAGGAATGAGACCTGGCAGCTCAGGAGAACATAAGCACAGTAGTCTAGAAACCAGTCTAGTAAATCCTCTCACAGAAACATCAAGCACATGAGCTTGATACAGACCATCTATTTCATGCAAACCCATTGCCCAGACATTTGCAGAATCAGAACCCAATTAAATATGTTTTTTTCTAATTAACATCCCTGAATAGAGACCTTGCAGGGTTGTGTCTTGTACCCAGAGTCAGACCAGGGCCTGGGATTGAGCCATCTAGCCCATGGGCTTTCCTCCAGAGGACACATGAGTTGATAGCTGAGGAGCAGGTAAAGCCTGCAAAATTGGACACCTTGCCCCATGTAGAACATGTTATCCTGCCCACATATGCTGCTCAGGAGCTCTGGTGGGAGCTCCAAAGGTGAGAGACTGACTGGGCAGTTACCAAGACAAAATTCTCCCTCTTCCAGTCCTTAGATCTCCTCGGCTTTAGCTATTCTTTTGATTTTAATTTTTTAAATCTTCCACATTGTGAAGGACATTGTGGGACCTGTGTCTTTTCCTGTGTGAGATATTGGTCTTTCTCTGTCTTTTTTCTTTTTTTTTTTATTTGAAAAAAGCAATATAATAACAATAATAAAAAAAAACACCTCAGGATACATTTTGTCCATGCTTGTAATATACAAAAAAGCCTGCTGGTGCTTGGTGTGGGTTTCCTCAGCTCTTGAACAACATGTTTATGTTGCAATCTCTAAACTATTTACATTTCCCTTTCTGAAATCTATTTTAATAAAACCAATATCAAAACAGAGTGCCTTGAGAACAAGTGTGTGGCCAGAGATATGTTGACAAAGTATGCAATAAATGTTGCTGCTTATCTGGAGAGTTCCATTTGTGCAGTGCAGCTCCCACAGTCAGGTCACTGTGACCTACAGATGAGAGACTCTGCAGAGAAAACCCTCCTGGAGAGTTAACAAAGCACAGAAAGGTGTGCTTGAAACCTCTTCAGCAAATAACACAGGAGGACTGACCTGTCTTTGTTTTAACAAATCTCTTGTATTAACCCATATGTCTTAGGAAATAAGATATTAACCATTGACAGAACTCAGACAGGCGTGTTTTTTTCTCTTTAATTCATATGAATAGCTCTTCTTATGTGATGCATTCTAATTTTTTCCCCCTCATTTTCAGACCCAGGGTTTGTAATTCTCTTTTGTTTAGTATTTTGCTCAAACAAATCTGAGTGTGTCTGTGTGTGCACATATGCTCATGGGAGTAGGAGAGACAGGCCAAAGATGACTGAATCAAAGCCTAGCTCTGATTCACAGGAAAAAAACTATAATTTGTCTATTATGGGTAGAATTGACATTCATTGTGGCAATTAATTGCATTTTAGTCTTCACCGAGCCCCCAAAAAGGCTGAGTTAAAGAGTTATGACTCTCTTTGCCCTTATGGTGCCATCACCAGAATGACAAAAAAGAGACTGTACTGGCAGTGAGGACACAAAAAGCAACTTCTTGATATTTTTGATAGAAATATCATCCCTTCAGGAATGTACCTTGTGGAGAACCCAAATCTGACCTCTCCAATAAACATTCATCAGGTGTTGTGATGGGAAATGAGAAATGGGGCCACTTCAGCTTGGCAGACTAAAAGCAGCATCACAAAAATTGCCACCATGGGTAAAGGTAATAGGAGCATCAGGAGCACCTGGTCAAGAGTGCCAATAAAAACAAAATCCTGACTCGGTAAAGAAAATGAACCATGATCCATTTTCTTTACAACTTTGCTCTGGGGGTTACACAGATATGCCAAGCAGAGTTTGCTCATTAGAAGGCAGGTCTGTGTTTGAGCTTGTTAGGAATTCAAGATGAGATTTGCATCCCATTTAGCAAGTCTTCAAATCATTTGACCACGTTTCTTTCCTGTAGATTCCCTCCTAATCATTCCACTGAGGACACAGCAGATAATCTTACATTTAATTTATGCAGCCTTGTTGTTAAGAAGAGTTAATAATGCGAAATGATTTATCCTCAAGGAATAATTTAACCATCCCTCCCCTCCCTGAATGAAAGAACAGAAAAGAAAGGTAGGTCTGGTTCAAATGGTCAAGCAAGCACATACACAGATTTGCATCTTTAATATGGGCATATGCAATCTCCCATGGTGTATGCAAATGGGAATTGCACATACACACTCTTCTTCCCTGAGAGCTTTTGTCTGAGTACTTGGCTACAAGCACATATTTGAAAGTCTGGGCACTGTTGCTTTAAAATATTCAAGCACGGGAGTAGGATTTTATAGCTGTCATCTGGATAATTAAACTCTTCATTAACAGTTGTTCACAAACCAGTAGGTGACCTTTAATTAGGGATAAAAGTACTCAGGAATGGATTTCAAACGTTAAGAAATTGCAGAGGAGCCCTTTTCCCTCCACTTCTCCAAGTCCATTGAAAATCTTTTGTAAAGCATTGGTTTTCCAAGAGAAATTATGCTGGTGAGACAAAAATATGTTTCCAGGCCCAACTCATCAGATATATGCTTTGTTTAACCTTGCTGTAACTAAAACACTGTATTTTCTGTTTTCTGCCTCATGCAGAGTTTGCCATGTGTTACCTGGGTCTTTGTTACCCCAGCCTGAACACCTGCATCAAGTCATATCTCCACCAAAAAAGAACAGGAAAAATCAACAAGTTCACAACGAGAGCAGTGCACAGATGGGAACGTGCTGTATTTGTGAGTGGGTGGAAGATTGCAGGGCAGAATTGAGCAATATGGACATTTCTGTTGAGTCATTTGAATATCCAGTGCTAAAATTCTGCATTAAAGGGGCAGTTTAGCTGAAGTATAGTTCCCAGGAAGAAAGCAATAGAAATTTGCATGGAAAAATCCAATGGAGAGATAAAATTTAAAGTTAAAGTCAGTGGGGTTTAAAAGCAAAATATTGATATGAGAGAGTACGTACTGTCTCTGAAAAAAGAGATAGCAGCTCCTTTAGGGGCCATCCAGGCACCACACTGCACCAGTCACCTTTGCACTGCAATTCTGTGTATTTATTGTGAGCTACAAATGCCTGATTAGCTTTAAATGCTCACATTTTGTTCTTTTCTTAGGTATGCTGTGTGGACAGGCACATGCCCCTTGGACATCTATATCTCATTGCCTCAGCTTTACCCCATCTTGTCCCTTTCCACAATGATGGTTTGCGCTGTCTGTGCTTGGAAGTGTCTGCTTTTACCTGCAGTCATGTGAGGAACAGAATCCACATCCCTTAGAAACACTTCTTCAGAAATCAGCAGCTGGAAGACCAGAACTCTGCTCATAGCTCTTTGTTCTGGGTGCACAAATCATTTTATGCTGCCTTCCAGGTTCTCTGTCTCTCCTTTTTGGTTATTTGAGTGACTGTTATGAGGATAACTGGCCTTTTGCCAGGCTTGAGACATTCTGCTCTGAAATTGTCATTGTTTGAGCCAGACAGTTGCCAAAAATCAGGGTGATGTGAACAGATCCCTCTCTCTGACTCTACATATTCCCTGGACTTTGCTGGGGGGGCGGGGGGAAACCTAATTTTTACATAGATGATTCACAATTTTCTTCTCCCAGATTGCCAGCTGCATTTTTGTCTTCTCCCACAGATGTCATGGTGGCATGAGGCAACCCTAAGTGTCCTGGGGAGGCTGCAGAAGGATGAGGGAGGAAACATAATCTGGATAAAGTGGACACATCAAAAGCTAAAAAAGCACACCCAAATTAGAGCAGTTTTTAAATGAACCCCAAATGCTCCAAGAGCTAGCAAAATCCACATCAAAGAAAAGCCCAAAGCCATTCTATTTTTTCATTCCTGCCACCAAGACCTGCAGTCAGAGAGGATTCACTGATCCAACGGGTCTCTGAGTATAACCATGGGGTCTGTCTGTCAGGAGGCTGTGCCAAGTACCAAGTTTAGCAATGGCACCAGAAACAGTGATTTTGCTCAGTGCTGTACCTGTCCTGAAATACTCTTCCTCTGCAGAGCTAAGAGCCTGGACTGGGCAAAACAATTGCATTAAACTAGGCATATCCATGGTACTGTTTTCAACCACATCAATCTAACCAAAGTTTGTTGTTTTTTTTTTTTTCCCAGCAACTTCTCCTGCTACCCAACATTACCTTTCTTTTGGAATGCTTGTCCGTCCTTCCTTCCTTCCTTCCTTCCTTCCTTCCTTCCTTCCTTCCTTCCTTCCTTCCTTCACCACTGCTGCCCACAACCACCTCTTTTAGTACCAGTTTTCCTTCCTCTTGTGGATGGTGGCATCTTTTTGTGTGATTACGCTGGAGTCCACCAAAACACTCATTAGTCACTGAAAAAGCCTTCAAGCATCAGTACTCTATTTTCTCCCATCAAGGTGGTTTTTTTCTTCGTGGGAACACTCAGAATATTTTTTCCACACACCTAATACCACCATAACTAGCACTCAGCTTCAGTGTCTGTCCTACAGCACACCATTATGCAGACACAAGCTCGGTAGTGCTTTTGGTCTTGGTTCCACCCTCCTTTCTGCACTTGTGTAAACCAGACAAGCGTCATCATTCTCAGATCCTCACAAGAGACCTCCCAGTTTGAGTGTCCAAGCTGTAGGTACCAGTCCTGTTCTGATGTTCACCAGAAGAGACCTGCCTTCACCCCTGAGGAGGGTGAGCTGTGTAGTCATGAGAAGCCGAGGAGGAAATGGGTGATCTGTGTTCAAAACAGCTTCACCCTTGCTCAAACTCCTCAAAGGACACTTGAAGGGCAGCCAAATCTCACATGTAAACAAATGTAATTACAATTTTGCCCCTCCCCTCGTTGCTGTAGATAAACCCTCATGTATCACACAGCAGCACCAGTGTTGTGTCCCAGGACTCACAGTGCTGGAGCTGCAGTGTGTAAAGCACAGCGGGACCTCTCCTGTAAACCATGCATGCATGCATTGGTCACCAGGAGTCAAAAAAAGGTCTCTAAGAGTTAAGTAGTTAGGCAATCAGACAGTTAATTATGCAACTAATTAGGTCTGACCTAATTTCTGGAAAATAACCATCCAGGAATCCTTTGGTTCGCTTCCTCTCTCAGAATAATTCATCAGCAAACACATTTCCTTTCTGTGAGGAGTTCCCCTGTGAGTTGCAGCCCAAGTGGCTTCTGGTTCCTTCTTTCATAATTAAAGACCCTTTGCCGCTTTGTTCAAAAGGTGAGAAGCACCACCAGTGCTGTGTCTGGCTTCCCCTTGCCAAGCAGGCACAGATGGCAGCGCCCGAGGCTGCGAGCAAGGAGCTGAGGCTGTTTGCATAATGCAATCTCCACACTTCCCTCAGCTCTGCAAAGCTCCAGTTAACACTTGCATGTAGACAAGGTAGGCAGAGAGCTCCAGAGGGACTTCAGTTGTCCAGGATTCATGGACATTCATGGGAAAAACTCTGAGCTTTGAAAGATGGGGGGTTTTAGCATCCCTTTAGTCTCGGGAAACTGTTTAAAGGAAGGGTTTTACACGAGACGAGATGATGATCTGCCCTATTTTAATTAATACTTGCTGACACAAAGGCAGGTCTCCAGCAGTGCCCTTCTTACCCTCATGGTGTTCTTCCCCTCCCAGAAGACCACAAGAATAAAAAGGCTTTTGAAAGATAAGCCTGGAGAAGTACTCACTGCTACTAGGGTGAGAAGCACTGCAAATAAGGGAGGGAGGTAGGGAGGGAAAGAGGGAAGGAGGGAAATGGATGGATGGATGGATGGATGGATGGAGGGATAGATGGATGGATGGAATCCAGGAAATCAAGGTGCACTTAACAGGAGCTTTTACCACATTTCCGAAGTAGAATGATTTTCTTAAGGCTGTAACCAGAAACCAGGTGGTATTGAAGCAAAATCTTCCATGTCCTGTGTTCTTCAGTGAGCAAAGAGAACCTGGCTGTCTGAGAGTCTTAGTGAGGCTTTCAAAGGTTTTATACTTCTTTTTAATGTTGGCAAACTCTGAGGGAAAAGTGTTGGGAAGGAGGGAAGAGGATGACAAGGAGAATGAAATTTCTCTTACTTAAAATAAACCTATAAAAATAATTCTTATGAGGGGAGTGAAAAGATTTGCACTGAGGTGGCTCATAAAAAAAAAATAAAAGCAATGTTTAATTTTTTAAGCTGGGCCTCCTAGAGTGAGCAATGCTCTGCATGCACAGAGACCAATATCCATCCCTGTTCAGAGAACCAACACAAGGACTATTTCCACAAAAAATGACCTTTTAAAGTGGGGCTGACATGATGTGTAAGTTTTGTGCTGGCCCTCTGCACTGCAGCAAATTGCATGTTGAGGAGGGAAGGCTTGTCTTTCACCCATGACAAATGTCCCTTGGCTGCCCCGTCACCCCCAGCCCCTCCTAACACACATTTGTTTATGTGCACCTCGGGCTCCAGGGCTCTGCATCACACAACAGCACCAGAGCTGTTTAAAACTCGCTCTTTTAAAGTCAAATGCATGGTAAAATCCTTCCCCCAAAAGACAGGTGACTCCTGCCTATTGCCTGGGATCAGGGCAGCCTTCTTCTTGAGCTGAAAATCACGGAAAGGTGGCAGACAGGCTACAGGGACACCTGAGCTCCTATCTGTTCAAGCTGCATGAATAAAATAAAAAAATAAAAAATAAAAAAAAACTAAACAGAGGGAAGAAAGCAAAGGGAAGGAATGTTTGATTTGAGTGTCTCAGCTCTCAGTCTCTTCAAGCCAACATTCTTCCCTCTGCAAGAGGGTGGTTGAAGGGCTGGAAGATCATGAAACCCCCAGCAAATCTTTCTTGTGGGCTTGTCATTGCTTCTGACATGGATTTGTATCTGCTCTTACTTAGAAACAAACCAAATGAACTCTTCTGTTGAATGACAGCCAAATTTACGTGCATACACAAAAAATACCTTCATGTTTCATCACCAAGCACCACTTTCACCATTACTACATGCAATTCTCTCACTATCTCATCACTCTAGGTTTTATCTCTATATTTCCTTACAGTTTTCTTGAAAGAAAACTTTTCCTAATCAAGCCCTTCCTAGTGCCAGAAATCCTGTCTGCAATAAAGCACTCCTGCAGTCCTCCCAGGTCTGCTCAGGGCAGGGATATCTCCACTAGTGGCAGAGTAAGCTCTCTCCCTGCCTCATTCCTGTGCAGGACAGGCAGTCCAGGACCCCATCCCTCTCTGCTTCCTGGCCAATGATATCAAATACCAGCAATCACAGCAGGGTCTGCAGACTGACTCAAGCCTCTACTACACCCCTCAGAGGTCACCAGAGCTCTGTGCAGCTTGGCAAGCCCAAAAATGGAAATGCAAGGTGTGCTCTCCCCAGACAGAGTGGTAGGTGCTGCAAAATGAGAGCAAGACCTCGGTGCTTTTGCAGAATTGCTTTTGTTCACGCTCTGCAGCAGAGCAACTGGCAGAGAAAGGCGTGTGAAATAAGTGAGCACATATTGTCCCACCTGCTGTGTGGGCATTAAAGTCAAACAGGCGGTGGGGGCTGCTGGAGGAGAGCAGGCAGCAGGCTGGAGAGTCCCTGCCCTCCCCTCTGTTTCACACAGGTCCCTTGTTCTAGTGAGAATTTTTTTATACGGGTGAGTATGATGAGCAAGAGAGCAAGAGTGGAGCTCAGGAAATGAGGAAATGAGCATGTTGTGCTCTGCTAGGGCACTTTTCCTGCTCCTTGCTCCTTGCTCAGAACCAGGACACCAAAACAAGGCAGTGCTTGAACACCATTAACCACTCCAGGGCATGATGTGCAGGGTCCATGAGAGCAAGCTGAGCTGCACAGCTACTCAAGGGCCCTGGCATTGGGTGGGGGGAGAGTTTCCCCCCAGGTCTACATATTCTTTGTGCACAGCATTTTAAAATCTAAAGCATGCACTTGTGCAGAGCAGGAGAAAGCACACAGCCAGTCTGGTTACAAGGAGCAGGAAGCACTTGCAGCTCTGCTACCATTACAGCTCTTCTGGCCTCCTTCCCTGCTCACCGAGTTGCAGCACATTTCTGTAATTCCTTTCTGTGCTCTCCTCCACCACCTCCCAAGGCATCCGTGTCCTCTTTCCCTCTTTTTTGCTCAAGTGCTTTCTGTTTCTGCCCTTTCCCTGTCTGTTACATTTCTTTTGAACCAGCCTGGATGTTTCACTTCTGACAGGAATATTCTGTGCTCCTCAAGCATTCAAGCAGCTGGGAGGGCAGACTGGAGAGGCTCAAGGAAGAAAGCCTGGGCTTGATCAAGAGACTGATGGGTGGGGCAATTTCTTCTGAGGGATTTAGAAGAAGAAGAAGAAGGATAAACCTTGGCCTAGCCCAAAGGATCTGTCCTGATTTGGGATAGACTTTTGAAACCCAAGACTGAACCCTTCAGAAGGACTAGGTTTGTGTACATTATGATGGAGAGGCAGAGACGCTAGCAGTTATAAAAACACTTTCACATTATTTACAGGACATTGGCTGGCATTTTCCAGCTAATAAGAGGAATAGTAAAGAAAGCTGCTGTGCTTTAAAAGCACTGCCAGACAAAAATTAAAAAAAAAAAAAACCAAAAAAACACTGCTAAGCATCCTCCAGCCACAAAATCAAGCTGACTGGATGTATAAACCCCACACTCCACAGGTGGCCCAGCCAAGCTCCTGGGATTGAGAAGCTGCTCCAGACAGCAGAAATGCCAGTTGCTGGGAAATTGCTGTGAACACAAAATTTTCCCCTCTTCACATTCCTATCTCTTAGCACATTTCCTCACTGCCTGCTAAGCCCTGTGGGCAGAGAGCAAGGGAACAGCAGCCACAGATGGGGGCACCTGTCAAAGGGTGAGGTGGGGCCAGAGGACAGGGCAAGCTTGTGCAATGCACCTCAGCTCTCTGAGAGCACGCTGGGGCTTTGTGACCACCTGCTATTTCTGTGCCTGGAACGTTTTGCTGTGGTTTCTTATCCATTCCCTTAATGGGATTAACGCACAGTGGTCTCAACCATCCATTTTCATAATTCAGATGCATCCTTTTCCTCTTAAAGTAGAAAGCAGCTGCCCTGGATTTCTACAGTTTCCAGTGTTTAGCATATGAATGGGATGGCATTAGCTACCCTGCTGCTCAGTAGCTGTTTGTCCATCTAGACTCTACCTGTGCATCTGCCAGGAATGGACCTCAGGCTTTCCAGGAGCAGGGAGTGTATCCTTCTCCTTTTTCATGCCTCAGCTTCACCAGATTCTTCAGGACAGCTCATTTAACCCTTTCTCTGCCCATGACTGAGGGAGAAGCAGCTGCTGCCCTCTGCCTCCAAACTTCTCTTAGACCGAAATTATTCCTGCCAGAGCTTTTTCTATTTTATCTGGAAGAAGGATGTGACATTTTAGTGTAGCTTAATGAGAATGGGCACATGGCACCAAAAGAAAAAGCTGGTCTGGCTTCTTGCTTTGAGGTTAGAGACCAACAGTCTTCACATAGCAACACACACTCTATATTCGGTCAAGCTTCCATTGACCTCTGAGCCAGT
Source organism: Calcarius lapponicus (assembly GCA_039654755.1). Classification (NCBI taxonomy): domain Eukaryota; kingdom Metazoa; phylum Chordata; class Aves; order Passeriformes; family Fringillidae; genus Calcarius; species Calcarius lapponicus. The sequence continues at coordinate 103,572,985 of CM077465.1, read as the reverse complement.
TTGGACAAATGGCATAAATTTTTCTGCAGAGACTTAAGGTCCTGACACTTTTGAGATTGTTGCAAAGTAAAATGTAGTGACTTGTACAGCTGCTCGGGTCAAAGATGGATTTTGACCTCTGATTTATTTTTCCCTCTTAGAAAGTAAGGTTCCACAGAGTTGCAGAGAGGTTTTTTTGTTTACTAACCAGTTCAATCAGTAAAAAAACTGTGGATTAGCAAATCCTATGCTTTCACACCCCAGGAAAATGTGCTCATTATACCAGAAAACTTCTGACCTTGCAAGGCTTTTAGGTGAGGCATTTAAAAAAAAACATTCCACCACCTTTTTCATAGTAATGCCCATGTGCTGGCTGCCATCAGGACATGCTGGGCACCTCTTTTTCCCCTCTGTTTCAGTCCTCAGGGATTTCAGCATTCCTGGCACACGTGCAGCAGCTGGAAATGCTCACTCACTGCTCTGCTTCCTGCATGTCTTTGATCAGTTTCAGGCCATCACATCCCAGAGGAGTTTATCATGATGGACTTTCACAGCAGTCACTTTGTGCTAGTGGAACTGTAAAAATACTAATAAATTCTGGGCTTGCTTTGTGGCAATACAATAGGCTTTTATGCCCAAGGCTCAGGCTCAGAGAAGGACATGAAAACCAAGGCTGAGCAGCAGGAGCTGACAGAAGTCTCTGAGTAACTGAAAACTTTTGAACAGCATAAAAATCAGACGCTTTGCCTATGGGAATACAGAAGAGCTTGCCGCCAGGAAAGCTGGCACAGGAATGATGGGCATGGCCCCTGGCAACACCAGGCTCCTGGGGCAATCCAGGCACAAACAGAGCAGGCCCTTAACCCCAAAGAGGTGGGTGAGCAGCACTCCAAAGGGCACATCCAACCTCCTTGGGTAGCTCACCCTTGTCCTGGTCTCTGGGGAGTGTTCCAAGCTGCTGAACATGGAGGGGAATGTTTCCCATTGCCCACAGAGACAGTGATATTTTCAGTCCATGCCTCATGGACCTCGGGCTTGCAAGGTGCTGGAAAGGACAGGTTTCATTCCTGGGGAATGTCTGAAATCTCCCACAGAGGGCACAGCAGCTGCCTCCTGCTGCAGATTCTGGCTCAGGAGAGAGCTGTGGAGCCAGAGGTGAGGAGAATGAGCCATGTGGGACGGGTCCATCTCAGGAAGCCAATCCCACAGTGCTCACTTTGCCTCATTCACAGAACGCTGTGCAGGGAAGATTTGCCTGGACCCACCAATGCTCCCAGATGGCAAACAGCAGGCAGAGCAGCCTCTGGCATGCCACTGTCTCCTCCTGCTCCCCCCATCCAGGTCAGCCCTGCGCCAGGGAGGTGCATGCTCGGTGCTGCTGTGCCTGGGAAATGAGTTTGTCTGAGACTGGCCCTGTGGTGTGCTCCCACACACAGCTGCACAGGGAGCTATTTAACTGCACAGACATTACTGAGGCACAGACTGGGATGAATGTTTCCTTTCTGAAGTGAAAAAAGGAGCATTACATCATGCCTATACTGAGAAACAGCCCTCCCTTAAGGACAACATCACAAAGTTTACCTCAAAATGCATGATTAAAATGTGTGAATAAAGTGCAAGGATGCTCACAGGTAGGGAAGGGAGAGGCTGGATTCTTCCACCCTGGCTTGTGAATTTATCCTCATTATTCCTCTGCTTCCCACCTGTGGGAGACAACTGTTTGGAGTTAGGATGAGGTGTGCAAGGAAGTTTCTGTGGTCCCATCTATGGAAAAGTAGTGAGGCACCCAGCATCTCCTGGGGATCTGAGGAGGGCAAAGGACTGCGAGGGTCCCTGAAGTGCACATTCAGCTTTGGCATGGGAGGGTGAGAGGGAACTTCAGGGGATGCTCACGTGGTTGGGCTTGACCCATGGCCAGCCCTGTAAACCCATCCCTGGAGGGACTTCAGCACAGGCAGGGGATGAGAATTTAACCCCTCTGCAACCATTCTGCGATGCTCAGCACTTTGCTGCCTTCTGCATGTCAACTGGAACGTGCACAGGGGAAAAAAATAGAGTTGCAACAGGGCTGAGTCAGACCATGGGCACCATGGCTGTGGTTTCTCCTGTGCTGTGTAAAAAAACCCCAAATTTTAATTCCACTGCCCCTACTGTGGAAGCTGACAGGATGCATTTAATACCAGGTGAGGAACTGGAGTGCTGCACACGTGAAGGGGCCCCTACAGGAGCCTGACAGAGGAGATCCACTCACAGCAAAAAGGCAGATTTCATCTTGATGCATCTCTGGTCATGTACTGCTGAAAATATGCCATTTTGTTGCTGTCTCTCCTCTGTCTCAAATAAATATTGCAGCTAGAAGAAAATCCAGAGAAACAGATTATTTCCTGCCCTGTAAGAGATGCAGATTCACTTTGGGATTTTTCTCTCTGCACTGGCAAAGACTTACACTGTGCTTTCAAGGACCTTTTTTTATGCATTTTTGGGTTTTTCCACTTATGGGACAAAAGATTAATTGTATCAATAAAAAGACAAGGTGCTCTGTCTTTTCAGAGTCAGTTCTGCTATACTAAGGTTACAACTCCTGTACAAAGGTCAGCTCTCTGAGGTCCCAGTAACTCCTACAAAACACTCCATATGCTAAGGAGGAAGAAGAGCCTCTGAGTTTCCTTGTGAAGACTGTGGAAATAAGTATTTTCCATATGTCCTTGGACAAGAGTTGATGCCCAAGTTATAAATTTTGAATATAGGCAGCTTCAATGGGCTGCAGGGCTGGTGTTCTCCCTTAGTTTGCTTAATGATACCAGATACTCTTTGGTGATTACACTTAGAAACTGGTGTTAAATCTTCTTTAGTAAGAAAACTTATTTTTAATTTTCTGTATTGCTACCTATACTACCATAATCTATTGATAATATACCAAGAATATAAGTATCTTATATTAGCCTAACATGTTCAAACTATTTATTAATTATAACAATGCAAGAGACGATTTATTTGAAAAATTTGAGAAAAGACAGAAAATTAAAACAGCAGCAAAACTCCCACAAAATGAATCTTAAAACACCACCATGTTCCTGGAGCTATTCCTGGAAAGGTTGTCATGTTTGTGTGAAACACTGGGGAGGGAATGTATGCAAGCATTCTGCTCATCATGAACCCCAAACACCCACAACACTGCTAGATTCAATGTAATAATACGATCTGAAAGAAGAAACACTGCAAGCAAACTGAACAACCCTTCAGTGCTTTTTGGCACCCAGAAGGGAAAGGTGCCCAGGGAATGCTGTTTTTCCCCCCAACACACCAGACCCACAACAATCAACCACTAGGCTCCAAGAAAATCCTAATGCCATGTTGCCAACAACAACAAAAGCTGACCACAGAAGGGAGAAGTCAATGTCTGGGGAATAAGGGGCTCTCTGTGGGATGGTTGTTCCCCATTAAAGCTGTACCTGTGGTCTCCAGTACCATGGACAGAGGCTCTGCCCTGCAAAATATTTATTTCCTCTTAAAAAGCAGCGTTAGTGAGCATCCGTGTCTGCTGAGGAATGCTCTTGGGGGTTTGTGTTACAGGAAAATCAGAACATGAAATAGAATTCCTAGTTTGCTGCCTTTCTCACTGCTTGCAGACTACAGACTCGTTCCAATGGGATTGCCTGAATTGTATTAATTAGTAATTATTAAAGTAATTAGCAAAGGAATATCTGCAACAAAAAGTGTGCTTTATTCATATGCTATACTCATAACATATGTGGTTTTATATCCCAGAGGGTGGTTGGGCCCTGCAACAGGCTCCCCAGGGCAGTGCTCTCAGCACCAAGCCTGACAGAGCTCAAGAGGCATTTGGACAACAATCTCAGGCACATGGAGTGACTCTTGGGGTGTTCTGTGCAGGGCCAGGAGCTGGACTGGATGGTCCTGATGGGTCCATTCCAACTCAGCATATTCTGTGATTCTGGGGCTCCTCAATATTTCCTTCCTGTCACTGATCTTGTGAGGGTACTTGAAGGCTTGAAGACAAAGCACATTCTATCTCACATCACATAAATATGATTTATCCTATGAACATACAGAGGGCCACCCTAACAACACAATCAGAGTGCAGGGTCAACCTTAAACCCAGGAAGGGACACAACTGAGAAGCTCATTGCCTAAATCATGGTGTAAACCCAGACTGAGCCATCCAGCTCTCATCAGGTATGCACAGAGTGCTTTTCAGATAGATGGAAGACTATATTCTTCTTAGGGCTAGCTCAAGGCTCCTTGGCTGTTTTGCTGCCTCAAGGATGAGCACAGAAATAACAAATGCAGACACAAAGCAGAATTGCAGCGAGAGCCCTCCAGATCCCCCCAGCACTCTTCGCCCTGGCTAAACAAAACCAGACTGATTTTTTTAAAAATTCTTTCTTCTTTTTTATCTGCTTGATTGGAGGGTCATGGGCAGAAATAGATTTTTTTTTTTAGAAATATTGCTACATATAGCATTATTGTTTTTCTTCTAGAATCTAAAGTGACTGGCCTGTCTTTATTGGAACAGATGCTCTACAGCATCAAAATCTTGTATTAATTAATTGTCTCCCTGCAATTAATCAGTGTGTCCATTCCTATAGGCAGGTTGGAGAATTGTGGTTTACAGACCTGGGCAGCCTTCCACATTCAGCTCACTGGGAGTATGAAAAACACAAGGAAAGAAATGATCTGGTACATAACAAACATCTAGCAGGGACTGGCATGGAGTGTATTCTATCAGCTCCTGCATGTGAGCTCTGAAGAATGAAGGCCCAGAACACTTGCCATGTGGATTTTATTAATGATCATGAAACAAATCAATGGAGATTCTGACACAAGAAATTTGTGCTGCTCTGGAGGCAGCTAAATTATTCCACTTGCAATCTTTGCTTAAGATTTGCAGTCACTAAGAGATCTCAAAGAAAGCCTTGCTAGAGCTAGAACCAGAAACCAGTTGAGTATCACATGACTTTGGGTATGATGGAAAATCTTTGTCACTGCTGGGTAGAAGAGAGTTACTGAGTTTAAATATTTCAAGCTGCAACCATAAGAAGAAAGAAATTCAGACATATTTGTCTTTGCTTCATGACACGGAGAGAGGGAGAGAGAGAAAGAGAAAGGGGGGAAAAAAAGGAAGAAAACTACCTGAGCTGTTGTCAGATCATGCTAAAAGGGTTTGTTACTGCTAGCAGAGTCTGACTCGGTGTAAAGAGAGTGCTTTAAATGTGTGAATACATTCAGCACATCTGCATATGAGCCCCGGTTGTTTATGGTGGCTGCCCCCTGAGGACAGACACTCCCTGCAGCCAGAGCTGCATGAGGCTGCAAACCCCTCTTCCCAGAGGGAGCACATCTCCTGTCTCCAGCAGAGACGTTCTGCAGAGATGCTCTGCCAGCTCAGAGGCGAAGGCAGACACATTAATGATGTATTAGTGCACCAAAAACTGTTCTAGGATTCAAAGCTGCACTCCAGTGGTGTATTTTAACCACAGGAGGCTTGTGCTGAGTATTGAGGTTACACAAGGATTTTTCTTTCTGAAGTAATCTCGCTCCCAGTTTATTTTGCTTGGGTTTCAGCGTTTTGTTGAAAAACTTAGGAAATTGTGAGTTTGTGATTTTTTTTTTCTCAGTTTTGTGTTTTATCTGAAAATTTATAAGAAATTTGTTTCAGGTCAGATCAAAATATTCACATTTACCTGAAAAATGCCACAGGAAAACTCTAGGAAACATATACATTCTGGAAGAGGTAAAAAGTCACATTTGACTGAAAACTCAAATGCTTTGGATATAATTTTCTGTTGGATATCGTTTTCTGTTATATAATCAGGCCTTATAGTTTAAGCAAAATTTGTGTTAAGTTTAAATGGAAAACACCATGTTTTGGAAATTTTAAAAAGTAATGTAAAGCATTGAAAAAATTATTTTGTTTCAAAAATAAATAATAAATTAAAAGCAATTCTTCAAAAACTGCGGGTTTTTTTCGGTAAATTAATTGTCAGTGATTTTTTATTTTTTCCCTTTGCTCAGTTGGTTGCTAATTAACAGCAATGAGAAATTTCTGTTACCACAAAGAGGAAAGGTCATAAAAATTGCTGTGATCACTGTTGTAAGCACTCAGCACAAGTCATCAGTAATTGTAATGGTCTCAAGAAACACCACAAGTTAGTCCTGCCTTACAGATGGAAAACATCAGGCACAGATCCTGAAATCACCTTGCTGTGGTCAGGCAGAACGTCTAAAATTGATGAAGTAGCACAGTCCAGGAGGAGTGGAGCTGTGGGGAGAAAAGTCTGAAGAGGTCAAGGATATTTGTGCTGGGTTCAAAGCACCCACATGGACAGTCCTTGCTGTGTGTTTATTTCTAGTCTGGGCCCATAGAGCTGGACCCACATTCACAAGCAGAGTGCAGCAGGTGCATGCTCTGAAAAGGCCACATGGTCCAAAACCACTCCCCAGTGGGAACCAGAAACAGAGTGAGGAGAAATGGACAGGAAAATAATTTCAAAACACTCTCCAGTTCTGCCTGAAGATGCTAATGCAGATACTGCATTGTGTGTCTTAAGAGAGCCCAGGTCTCTCTGAAATGCTAATTCTGGACTCACTTATATAATTTTCTCACTTCTAACTTGCAAGAGGTCTATTGTGAAATGGTTTGAGTGTTTCAATAGTACTAGCCAAAAAGTGTAAGTTTCAGGAGTAGTCACAGTCTCAGTCAGTCAACAGTTACTGCTCACTGCCAGAAGAGGTAGCCTGTCCCAATTCTGTTTCTCAAATACTTTTTTCTTGGTGACATCACCATCATCATAATTATTTTTAAATGGGTTTGAAAGCATATACCAATAAAATAGTAATAGTTTAAAAACTGTACTGGTACCAAATCAAATAGCCATGAGTGAATCAAGAACGAGTTCAGACTGGAAATCAAAAAACTGGTTCTGATTAATAAAAAAATTGAAACTGAAATAGCTTACATAGAAGATAGTGGGAACTGGGACCTCCCACTGTTTTAAAATGAAGATGATATATTAATGGGATTGTATAAAGAAGGGACTAAGACACAGGATTGCTGTATCAATCCTAAAACTTCCAAATTCTCAATATCTGCAGAGTAGGGAGTGGATCAGATCTCACTTGTTAATGGTGCTTGTTCACACCCTATTTATTCTGCACTTACACACGCCTCAAATCTCTCAGAGTAGCAGCACAGGGGTGTGGGAACTTCTTTTGCTTTTTTCTTCCTCTTTATACAGCATACACAACGTGGGTTCTGAAGGGCTGGTCTTTTCCCACCTTCTTCTGAAGCACAAGAGCTTGTCCACAGGAGACAGTGCAGTGTGTGCTCAGCGGTATTAAACCCCTCCAGGTGGCCATCTGTCATTTTCCCCCCATTAGTTCAGGGCTAAACTCATCATCTGGTTTGGGATCAAACTTGTTTTTCTACACATCACTTTGCAACAAACATCATTTCCTGACTGACTGTTTTTAGTTTCTTTGCTTTCCATCTTTTTCTGTTGTTTGGTATGGGCCCCTTTTCAGGGCAGGCTGGGGTTTTTCTCCAGCTAAAACTTCACCTTTGGAAGTCTTGGGACTCTGGAAATACCTTCAGGTGTCCTGTGACACACTGAATTTAGGGGTTTTGGTTTTTCACCACATTTCTTCTGCTTATTTTGTAGCAGGCTAAGTAGGCAATAAATGTAAGAGCCAAAGGGATGCTGGAACAACTACTGAGAGTTTTGACCTCAACTCTGTGTCTGCAGTGAGTGGAGATCCAAAATAGGGCTGAACTCTGGCCCAACCCAGGCTCTGACAGCAGGTCTGTGACCCAGTGCAGGTTTTTAAATTTCTAGTTACACCTATAATTTATTCTGGGAGCACCACTGTGTGACACACTTCTCCTGGAAGATACAGTCTGAAGGAGAAGGCAGTGAGGAGCACAGACCATGTCTGATGTTAAAGGGTTGTGGTAGTAGAGAGAAAGGGACCATCTCTTCTTTGCATTTCTCATGGATTTTGCCAGTGGTGGATAATGTCAAAGTACCAGGGAGCACTTGGTGCACATGCATTATTCAAATTATGCAGTTTTTTGTGGTAACTGTTACAAGGAGGAAGCAGGGATGGGTAAAATGTGCTATGGAAACAGTATGTGGAGAAATTATCAGCATGTACACAATGATAATATTAGGCAGTAAAGGTGCTACCAAAATTGATTGATATGCCTTAATAATGCCTTTCCACTTTCCTAAGGGAGTCAGAAAACAAATGGAGCCAAGACTGCTCTGTGTTGGAGATGATATTTTTTAAGTTCATATTTCTTTTCAATCACTTTCTAGGAAAGGATTTTGCACTGAGGGTATAATCTTCTCCTAAAGAACTCTCCTAGTGTGCTTCCCTTTATGAGCCAACATTGGCTGTTATTAAAATACATATTTATTTACATGGAACTGAAAGCACTCTTGTTTCACTTGGCTTCCACAAGTTTATGGTAATGGTAAATGTATCAGGTCACTGTGCTCTTTGCATGAAATTATCTCTTTTTAGATCCTAATATATAGGAATAAATTAGAGCAAAATATACTTTAATACATGGCAAAATGCAAAGTACTTCAAAATAAAATCGTTCTCTTCCAACTGCTTTGTTGGGTTGGGCTGTTTTTTATTTTTGTTTGTTTGGTTGGTTTTTTTAATGAGTTTTGCCTAAGAGTTTCATAAAAGTCAGATGGGTATTCTGAAGTTTTTGCCATCCAAAGACTTTTATTGCAGGGATGAAGATTGTAAACGTGGCTTGAGATCTCAGAGCTGAGTGCTTGTGTTCACAACAAAGAACCAGCTTCCCATAATGGCAAAGTTACGTCTGTACAGAACCATTAAAATTCTGAAGGAGAAAAAGTATGGTGTGATTCTGTCAGTGTAAACAGCACTACCAATGAATGCTTTGCCCAAAAAACCCAACCCTTCACAACATTTTACTGCCTTTAAACCCAAGCCTGACAGCAGATTCCCAGCCTTTTGCCAGCTGAGCTTACTCACCTCTTCAGACTGGTGCCCCTGCTCATTTAAACCAGTGAGATATTTCTCATTTCTGAAGTGTTTAGGCCAGGAAGGCAATGCTGACAGTGGTTACTGCTTGGTGCAGTAACAACCTCGCCCAGCCCCACCTGCAGCAATCTTACAGCTTGGGCTGAGTCCCTGGGAAGGTAGCTAAGCATGGGTAGAAGTCTAAGTGATCACAACATAAGATGGGTGAGAAAAGAAAGAAAAGCATGCTTTAACACATTTCTGTCCATCCTGAGTAATATCTCTCCCACTTCTGTCCTCACTCGTCTTTTCAGCTGCATTACGAAGCTGCCTTTTACCAGCAGCTTCTCCTCTACCTAGGGCAGGATTTTTACAGTTGCCTCTTTGCCTTGGATAAATGAGACAAAGCCTAGTAATGAAAACAATTTTAATTCCTCTTTTTAAAGAAGGGCCCACCACAATATCTCCAGACTACTGTTTCCATCAATATAGCAAGTTCCAGTTGCTTTCCAGAAATCAAAATGTACTGTGTTGACATCATTAAGATGAGCAAACTGATATTTCATAAACCTAAAGCAATAATTCAGCTATTATTTTTCTTTCATTACTTATGGATCCTCTTCTATTTTCACATGATGTCTCCTTCAGAGAGTTGCTAGATTAATTCGTCTGCAATTTGCTGGGTCATTGGATTTAACCTTTTAAATTGTGACATAATATTAGCTCTGGCATCCCTCAGCCCTCTTGCTCCAAGACTTGCCAGAAATCAGTACAAGCAGTTCATAAATCTCCTCAGGCAACACTTTCAATGCTTCTGGATACAAGCATTGTAAATCCTGAGATTTTAAAATGTTTCACTTCAGTAGTTGCTGTTTAACATCCTCCCTAATTAAGAACAGAAGAGAAAGTGTTACCACACGTGCTCTTAACATGAAACCATCATTCCCCTTCTCTCTGGGCAAAGAACAAACAATTATTGAACAGTCCTAAGGCAAAGCTTTTGGGGAGAAGCAATATCTTTGTTGGACTCTCAAATAGTTTTGACCATGCTGATAGCAGGTATAATAAAAGATTTTATCACTGCCTGAAAAATCTGCTTTACCTCCATCTTCAGGCTACCATGGTTCCAACAGCACCCTCATGACAAAGATTTCAGTGTTTTACTATCAAGATAATTTTATCATCCTTCTCTATGACTCTCCATGCACCATTGCTAAGGTTTCATCTGTTCCTCAGGCTGTTCAGCACTGTCTTTAGCCTCTTTCATCAATATTCTGAATTTTATGTTAAATTTAAGAGCTCCACATTCCAATTTCCTCTTGGGAATGTGTATGGATGTGCATGCACCTATTAGGTTTCACTTACAATCACTGCCCTTCCTTCTCATCAGCAGGAGGTTGTGGCCTGGTTTTCCCCCACTGCTGAATTGCAGAGGCTTGAAATTTAATAAACATTTCCTGAAGAGTTTTCTATTACTGTGTGTACTCTGGTGTTTCAATTTTTCTCATTATGATTTTGTCTTTTGAGAATTATCTCTTTTTAAAGCAGAGAGGAAGCATGAGAGGAAATTGCTGGATATGTCTGCCTTCCAGCCAGGATCAGCAAATGCAACTGGGGTTTTCTTAATGATATTTAAAATACATTTGGGGATTTTTTTGTGCTTAGAAAACTACCTGTCATATTTAGAAATCCTAAGGTTATGCTGTGAATGGAACAATGTACATGTGCTTCAAAATTTTGCCTCCTTTGCTTATTCCCTCTGCTGAACTCCATAAGGTTATAAGGGGTTGGTGGCCTCTTGGTGACTTCCCAGCCCTTCTGTATCTATCCTACATGTAAGAACTCTTAGCCTTTCAGAAATAGGTCACTCTGGGGTACAAATTGCCCTTTTGATAGAGAGAGCTGTTTCCAGCCTATCACAAGCACCCAAAGCACACACCTCTCTGCACAATTTAGTGTTTCTACAGAGGTCATGCCCAGTATTTGGGTACTCCAGGTATTTTGGGCTTCTAACCAGCCTTCAGTATCCCTGAGGGCATCCCATTTCTTCCCATGTGTAATTCCTCTTATTTATTGCCCAAGCTTCTTGTGTTGGTAGGAAGGCTGCTACAGATCTGCTTTTGTTTAAATGCCTCAGTGCTCTGGTTCTCCACGTTCCTGTAACCTTAAGCAACACAAATGGAGTAAACGAGCTGTGTTAGTGTTTCTTAATTCTCCCTCATTTGGGGGGAGAGAAGAATATTTGGGGTGGCTTTGGTCAGGCAGCTCCCCAGAAGACGGACAGCTGTCTCAGACCAAGGCACACATCTTCCAGCCACTCCCCTGCCACCCCTCTGGTGGCAGCGCCAACACACCCAGGGGTGAAACTCTCCTGGCCTCTCTTAGAAGGCACTTAAATGTAATTGTGTAGACAATCATGCCCAAACCCCTTCTTAAATATACTTCCTCCTGTATCTTCATGTTTCTAATATACATTTCATGATGCTTAAGGCCAGCTGTCCCGTCCTCCTCCCAAGTGCACTCGCTGCAGAAATCTTCTGGATGCCCATATAGCACAGTGGCATGGACCTATTACACTGAAATTATTAACAGTGCTGGCTCTGCTGAGGACTATTTGTGCAATTCACTGCAGTAGCACACGAGAAGTGCCTCCAGCCCCATTAATCACATCATTTCCCTAGGATCTTAGGCATTATGACCACCAGGGTACAACCTGCTTCTCCTCTACTATCTGCAGGTTATAGGCAATCCACCTTATAATGATGCAAACTCTCAGCATCAAGAGGGGCCTGTAGGACTAAATAATCATTCTGTGTTATATGAAACCCACACGGAGAGCTCTACCCTCCCCCAAGCACTGTTCCTCCCGGTCTCACTGCTGTTATAAATAAACTGCATGCTGGCCATGCTGCCTTCACTAACTGGTGTTCCTCAGGCGGCTCTTCGCAGCCTTGGGATGAGCTGCAGGGATTAGCTCCGGGTGTGCAGCCCTCAGGGATGTACTGTTGTCCGCTTTTCTCTCTCTTTTTCTGCAGGGGAGAGGAAATTTGACGAGTCCATCTAGTCCTGATAACAAAGCCGTTATGGGAAATGGAGAGAGAGAGTGGTGCTGCTTGCTGCGTTGTGCCTCCCTCTGCTCCCTCGGTGCTTTTGAGCCTATTTAAATTCTCTTCCTTGTGCACAGACCAAGTGTGGCACACAGCACCCTCGCAAAGGCCTCCTCAGATTTCACATGGTGAAACATGGACAAGTCAGTGCAGAATATTGGCTGGGCTGGAGAGCCTGGCTCACTGACTGAGGCATCTTGCATGTTTTAGCAAAGCCACCTAGAAAAAGTGTTGGTGTTTTAAGGCAGCAGCGGGATAAACATTCCCCTGGCTCTCTACAGCAAGCAAACATTATCTTCAGCAGGACAGACTTTGCAGATAATCAGTTCACTGTGAATTCTTAGTACAACATGGTGGCCCTGGACAAATGCAGTCATTAGGTGCATAATTAAAGAGTTCTGATAGAAGCAGTGAGCTTAGATTCTCTCTGCATATGAGACTTACCCATCTGCGATGAAAATGCAGCATCTGCCACTCAAAAAAACTCTGAAAAGTTGGAAAAGCTTCCAAGAATTTTCCTGACAATTATTGGGGGATTTGAAAGTATACTTACAAAGAGCCAGCTCCAGGAGCTCCAGCTATTTATCCCATCAGGCCTGAGGGGTTACTTGGGTAGGTTCTAAAAATTTCTATCTAGCAGTCAAATGCATCAAATACCAAATGGCCAGAACCTGAGGCTGGAAAAAAATGGTGCTAAAAATCCAGTGCCATTTTTAAACAATATTTGTATTTAATCACCAAATCTATTTCCCAAGGGTAAATTCAATTCTTCACCACAGCAAAATGTTGCATTAAAGCGGGAGGCCTTGGTTTGGATTCACTTGTAATTCAAGTAAGAATTAACTCAGGCCAGTCTTGTGGCCTTGATGGCTGCTTGGGGCTTTCCAGTGTGGAATTTCTGTTCCTGACCTGCGGAAGAGTCAGAGAGCTGTCCTGCCTCCTGCCATGGCCAGTGCAGATCCCTCCATGGGAAACCTCAGCAGGCACAGAAGGAGACCACAGCCACAGCATCCCCTTCTCCTGCCACTGCAGGGGAGCCCCTCCAGGTCAGGTATGAGTCTTTTCATGCCCTCACTCCTCTTCATTTCCTTTCATTCGATACAAGGTGCTCTGACACTCCCAAACTTACACACCCCATGGGACTCAGCTCCTTCTACACCTACCACACACTGGCATATTTTTCCTTGAAGTGGGTAACACAGACCTTTTGTCACTCTGCATCCCTGCCTGTGGCAACAGGCTCGGGCTCACGGCTTCTGTAAGAAAACCAGACAACATAAGAAAGGGAAACAGCAAAACTGCCTGTTCATTCCCACATGACCATTCCTGGGGTGACAGGTGGCAGGGACACTCAGCTCCTCCCTCTCCTGTTTGCCTGGGTAGGGCAGAGCCCCCCCTTTTTAGGGTCCTGTTTACACACACAGGCAGGTCAAAGCAAACCTACTGCAGGCAGGAGACGACGCACATAACTCAAAGCACATTCAGTCTGCAGGAAGATGCTGAGGTGCTTCAGGGTCCTAACACACTGGCTCTGCTAAGATTTAGCTGGCATGACAGAGGACACTGCCTTTTCCACCTGCCTGTCCTCCCTGTTTATCCCCAGCACTGAAGCAGAAGTGCAGGTGATGGGGAAGTTTAATTCCTGGGGCCACAGTTCACTGCCTCGAGAGTTAATCCAAACTGCAATTGATTGTGTAAGCAATTAATAAGACAGAGTGATAACTGCAGCACTCACTGCAGAGAGGATGAAGGCAGGCCAAGTTATGACCCTGCTGGAAGAAGTCTCCAGCCAGAGGAGGGAACAGTCTGATAATCACTTAAATCTTCCCCCCATGAATCACTGGAGTTTGTGCAGCAGAGTCTTTAATTCACTATAATTTAATTCTCTGAGGCATAAAGCACAGAGATCTACAGCCACTTAAAACCCCTGAGTGAGAGCATCCAGGCATGCTATGAATTTTCCCACCTCTTCACACCTCCAGTTCAATTTCTGCCTCTCACACAGACGTGGACCCAGAGCCATAGAACTGCTTTGCGGGCTCAGACTGCTGCAAACTGCCAAGGAGAGGTCTGGCCACTCAATGGCTCATCACTTTGACCAGAAATGGGGTTTTTTAAAACCTGTACACGTGACTCCTGCCCTGCTTTGCTGATTACATCCTTTTACCAGTTCTGCTGTGAAAGGTGCATTTTCCCCTGTTTCTGTGATTAGGTGGGAAGTGCTCACCTTTCTCATTTGGACTTGATATTGTCTTCTGCAGAGATTTTTTTTTACTTGATGTAGGTATACAGCAGAGTTCCAGTTGATATAAAATTGTGAATTTTGAATGCATATGTTAAAAATTGAGTATCCTTAATAAGGTTTTGATCATCAGCACTTCTGTTTTTCCATATCACTAAAAACTCCCATAAAGACTAAGGCAGCAAGGTTTGGAATTGTATTTTAATCATTATGAGCATTTTATGTAAGAATTGTTATTTTAGATGCATGTTGCTGAATACATACCTGAACCTAACTGGGTTTTGAGGATAAAATCTTCTGATTTGTCTTTTACTCAAAGTCAATTAATGTTTTTGCTTTATAGAAGGCTAAAGTTAGGTTTTAAGATGAATGAATTCTTCATATTTAAAACTACAATTTGCAAAATTACCCTTATCTTGTCACAGAAAGTTGCTTCCTTTAAATTGTAAGGATTGTGCTTCCCTCTACACTCCTTTATAGGGAAAATATAGTGATGATGAGGAAATGTTTAACTCCAATAGAATTTCATCAATCTTAGGAAAGTTACTATGCTTTTATGTTTACTTCAGAAATTTGAGTTGGATATTAGGCAGACTATTTTTAAGAGTTTTTTTAATACATGAGCAGTGTGTCACTCCGAGTTTGTAGAAATGATCACAATGCAAAAGTGGCTGATATTTATCAGCCAGGAATTTACAGTCATATATGTAAATCCTTCACTAATGCAATGAGTAATTATGTCTATTCTTATCTGATCCCTTATAGGAGATGCTAACACTAAACCTGCAACATCATGTAAGAAATGTCAACTGCAATTGAAAGGCAATCAGCAAACCAGGTTAATCAGCTGTTTCCAAATTCCCTCAACCAACACCTTTCCTCTGAAAACCCAGTGCTGGCCTACAAGAAGATGAAAAACAAATTGGCCCACAATTCCCACAGCAGCTGATGAACCTCTGCAGCAGAGCTCTGCTGGCTCATCAGCTCCCACCTCTGCCACAGCAAACTTCCACAGCCCAAGCAGTGCTGGAGAGCAGATCTGTACCCCACCAGCCCTTCTGCAGCCCTCACCCCTGCCCCTCTTGTCTCTCCAGGGCTGAGGACCCCCAGGCTGACATTTTCTGTAGGGTGGGAGCAGGGACTGAGGACAAGCTGGGGCAGTCACCTGGTCCTGCTGTCTAAAAAGCCTTCAGACCCCAAGGACCAGACCTCTCTGGAAACAAAGACTTTGATTTTGTCCTGATTCCACCACAGCTCCCTGCTGACTGATATTGTGAGCAAGCTCTTACAGCTTGTCGCCCTTTTCTGATTAAAAGCATTATCTTCATGTGAGGCTAGTATTTAAGGCATCAGATTGGAGGCCAAGTGACAGTGCTTGCCAGATAAGTATCCTGGAAGTTTTGCAGAGGGTTTGCTCTTCTGAAACAAGCTGTAATGACACCATAAATAAAGAGCACCACATGGGAGGGCTCAGATTGAATTTCAGCCTTAGCTGGGTGATAAAAGGGTAGCGCCTTTTAACTAGGATACGAAAAACCTTTCTGTAAGGGGTCCTCCAGAAATGAAATCCAATAAACACACACAATTAAAAGGGGGAGAGAGAGAGAAAAGCAGAAGGCTGTGCAGGACAGTTTTCCTAAGGAGAGTGGAGGTAATAAGAGAATATGTAAAATACCCAGTTATGAGAAAAGACGCGTGAGCGCATCAATCACTTTAAACCCTAATCCTCAAGTAAATTCTGGTCTTTTTCTTATTTCTTAAAATAGAAGCAGATCTTTAACCACGTCAGAGGAGTGGATAATAACCACCAGGGACTCAGAGAAAATTGACTACCAACAGTAAAATTCTCCTCTCTCTAAGAAACAGCAGAACTTTAGCTTTCCAAACATAAATAGGGAATGGCATAGGGGAAATCATAGTCTGTTTGAGGGGAATATTTTTTCTGGGTGGGGTGATAATAGTTTTTTTCAGCCTGTATCACTCATTTCATTGGTTCTCTTCTTTCATTAATTTCTGTCTCTGGCTTTACACTGAACTAGACCTCATGAATAAAGGTGATCTAACAAAAAATAATACACTTTACACTACTGAAATCAAATATTTGAAATGTTGTGTGGGAGAGGAGAAGCACATCTGGGAAAAAAAGAACTTCTCTCCCATACATCCACATAAATGAGTGATTTTATAATGTAAAGAGAGGTCTGCCACTGCTAAGCCTTGTCAATGAGATCAGAGACAGGGCCCTGCTGTCTGCTCCTTAAAGTATATTATTTTTTGTTGGATCACCTTTGCTCATAACATGGCCATTGAGAATTTAATGTTCTCACATATTTCACTGTCAGACTTTATTGCACATTCACGAAGGAAAGTAATTTCATCAAGTGATAGACTATGAACGATACCAAATATAGATTTATTGGAAATTCTGGTGGAAGGTAAGAGAATTCTTTCTGCCAGCTGGAATGGAGAGCTACAGCCAAGATATTTTCTTACCTGTCTATCATTCTCAGTGTAAAGAAAATGATGAGAGCTAGGTCTAAAATCAGATTATCACAGTCATGCCTATAAGCTTATTTTTCAGTACCCAGTTTTTTCCCTTACTTCTGGAAGAAAAATCAGTTTCAGTCTGTAGACTAAATATTTGGTCAGAATTTACTGATTACAGCAAATTGCTGGGGGAAAAGAAAAAATTCCCTTTGCAATGAAGTCCAGGTTCAGCATCTCTACAGAACACAGTAATATATTTGTTAAGATAGTAACATAGTACCATATTAAAAAGTTGGTAACATGTGAGGATGACCATGGCTCTGAACTATCAGTGTGTGGTTGTTTCTTTTGCAGAAAGTTCAGCATCCACTGAATTTTGCTTTGGGCAGCATTTAAAGTGAGGACAGGGCTGACTTTCATGGATTAGAGCCCAAATTTGATAAATTTAATGTTTTCCTTCTAATACACCATGGGCTTATTTTAAAATAATCCCCAGAATATTTTATTTCCAAATATTTCTGCTGCTGCTTTCTTTTTACATGCCCTGGTCCACCAGCTGATGCCTCACATGTTTGCATTCCTGCCCTGCAGGTTCATTCTCCATGGGCTATTCCTAAAACAAGACACAGCTCCACACACTGCACTGTGTCAGTGGCACATCTCTGATTCCCAGGGCCAGAAGGAGACAACTTGAACTAAGATGCCAAGTATTTCACACCGCTCTCCTTGTTCTATCACTTCTTTGTGGCCAGGCAGATCATCCCTCTACTGTGAAAAGAGCTGCAAGACTCAGCCATCCATGTGAAACTTGGCCTGGATGTGGCTGAAAATGTTTGTGGAAACC
The DNA here is from genome assembly GCA_039654755.1 of Calcarius lapponicus. NCBI lineage: Eukaryota > Metazoa > Chordata > Aves > Passeriformes > Fringillidae > Calcarius > Calcarius lapponicus. The sequence continues at coordinate 103,555,302 of CM077465.1, read as the reverse complement.
TTCAGGAGGTCAGAGCTTGACTTGAGAGCCCCTTTCTGCCTCTGAGGAAGAAATATCATGGTTCACCAAGAGTCTGGGTCCCCTCCAGTGCCTGAGGGATGTGGGCAGCAGAGTTTCATTGCTCACTGCAGGCAGCCTCGGGGCTGGCCTTGCTGGGCCACCCAGGGGCTCTTCAGCTCATTGCTTGTGACAGTGACCGAGAGCAAAGGCTCCCAGGAGAGCAGAGAAACAGAGAGGAGCAGACAGAACTGAATCCAGCCCCCAGGGATGCCTCAAGGAGGGATCTCTGAGCTGCCTCCCTCCCAGCCACTCTGCCTGTCCATCTCCTTCCCACCAGAGCATCCCACGGACTCAGCAGCAAGCAAAGGAGGATCCCAGGCTCTTTTGTGTGCCCCTTTTTCTTCTAAGATATTTGCTTGAGACCTCCATGGGCAGAAAGAGAGGAAGCTGATTGCTTGTGTTTGTTGCTGCTCTGTGGAGAAGGAAGTGGAGAATCTCGAGGGAACAGATGTGCAAGAGTGGGAAGGAGGAGGTGACCCAGAACTAAACCACAGGGGACAAAGGCAGTGACACAGTGTGTGTGATAGTCAGAGAACTGTGAAACTGGGGAAAAAAGAAAAAGGAAAGGAAAGGGGAAGGGGAGGAAAAAAGGAAAGGGAAGGGAAGGGAAGGGAAAGGGAAAGGAAAGGGAAAGGGAAAGGAAAGGGAAAGGAAAGGGAAAGAGAAAGGGAAGGAGAAAGGGAAGGAGAAAGGGAAGGAGAAAGGGAAAGGTGAAGAACAAGAACATAAGGTGCCATTGCTTACTCCAAAGCCAAATGCTCCAGCCAGCTGTAGAAGGAATTGTTACCTCACTGGCAGCAATACCCCACTCACAGATTTTGATCTTTAAGTCAATCACATGCTATTTTATTGATAATTACTCAGCTCAAGGCTATGAAACTGAAGATATAAACTGATACATATACATAGGGAATTAATTTTAGAACATTTTAAGGAATCAGTAGTATTTCAGAAATATGATTCTTTGTCTCCACTATCTTGCACCTCAGTTATGCACAGCCCTTGCACACTAATAGGTTTGAGGAAAAACTTGATGCTCTTGAAATGCAGAGAAGGAGGTTTTGGCCTACTGTTTTGGGTGTTTAGGATGGCATTCATTATCCAGTCCACTGTCCCATCATTCTTATTGTCTGCTATCATCTAGTTTGAAAAACCTATAAAATAGAATTTATTTCATTTAACGTCTAAGAGCTGGAATAATTAAGGTTTTTATTTCATTCCCTTTCCATGAACAGTCAGGAATATACCTGAGCGCATCTACCTCAGATTTTATCATGTGAGTTAATTAATTTAATTTTAAATTAATTAAATTAAGCTACCACATTGATAAAGGGCTCCAAATGTAGGCTCCAAATATCACTTCCAGGCCAGTAAAGCTGGTGGTTTATCCAAAGGCTCTTCCTTGGGCCCCAGATGTGCCTGCCCAAACACTCCATTTAAAGAAGGAGCTCTATCACCATCACAGAGGGCTCCAGAGACCCTTTGATGGGTGAATGCCACCTGCTCATTTCCCTCCACCTCACCAATTTTACCTTTATCATCAGATACTTTCTTTCCATGGGGATGGCAAATCTATCCCAAAGTCAGCATCTTCATTTGGGCCGCAGCCAGAACTCTGAGAAGATCTCCACAAGTTCACAATTCCTAACACAGCCCCCCTAACACAGCTAAATATTCCTAACATAGCTAAATCACATTCCTAACATAGCTAAATGAGCCTGGTACCACTACAGGAAAACAGCAGTTATAAGACAGAGGCAAAGATGCACAAACCAAGTTGAGGGGAACAACCTCTGCTGTTTAAAAGTCAGTATTCAAAGTACTCAGGTGCAAATTTATTTTACCTGGTGCCTGTACAAGAAAGGGTTTGAGCTCCACCTGGAGACATTAGAGCACAGCAGAAAGGAGTGACAGGCTGACAGAGCACCACAGTGTCCTTCTAATACCCACCCAAGGATCAGGCAGTCAGATCTCATCCTTTCCATCTGTCACCATGACAGCCCAGTCATCCTCAGAGGCTTCCTTGAACTCTCACACTTCCCACACAATGGGGTCAAATAACAATTACTTCAGTTAATGGCATCTACAACACACCTGATGACAGCACCATTTCCAACAGCACCCAGGGAAGAGATAAGTTCTGTGCAGAGATAGAGACTGGTGCTCATAAACCAAATAAATTGCATAATGTAGGCCAAATAGCTGAAAGGCTGTCTAGCTGCTGGATTTCACAGCCACTGGGTAGCCTGGGTAGCCACCAAATCTGACCTACATCCAGTCAGGGTCAGCTCACAGTCTGGGAAAGAAAAATGAATGCTGCAACAGCCTGACTCTCTCAAAAGGGGTTTTTATTACAGAATTTTATCTGGAGGAAAGGTGATCTGAGAAGAACAGAAGATGCTTAGAAGTATTTTCAAAGAGAAAGTGACAAACAAATCCTTGAAGGGAGGGATTAGGGAAGGTGGAGAAAATACGGGATGGGCACAAAGAGAAAATGGGATGTGAGATGGGTTGAAAATGGGATGTGAGATGGGTTGAAAAACTCAGAGAACTCCCACGCAGAACAGAGGGGAACATGAGGAGAAGCTCTTTTTAAGAAGATCTTTTTAGGAAGAGCTTAAAAACAATGTGAGGGTAGGGAGCCAAGCCAGATAGGAAGAATAACGGCATAGAGACTTTCATGCTCCACTTTTCTCTAACTGACGAATGAAAGGATGGGAGTTCCTGTAGGATGTTGGACCAAGGTATCCCTGAATCCTACAGGGTTTCTGTTCCTCTTGTGAGCTGGACTTGGGAAAGCACATCCATGTGACATTGTACTCATGTCCTGTATGTGCTGTGTTCCCACCCTTGGAAGGCCTCTGAGCCTTGCAGCTCCACAGACTTAGATCTGGAGAATCCTTTCCCACCTGTCCTAGACTGAGTTGCACACTGAAACCATGTTTCCAATTAGAGACTTAATCCACGTGCATTCACCTCAGCTATGCACATCTTTGTCAGGAGGGAAAAATGAGAGCTGCTCTCAGCGGCATCTGAGCCCCACCAGCCAGGGATCAGCTCTTGGGGTCAGGGCCAAAGGGGCTGCAGGAGGCAGGCAGAGAGGGACCTGCATCAAGTACTCAGAGAGTTCTCACCACCTCCATAGAGTAAAATAGGCAGGACATTTCAAATGGAGAAACTGGTCTGCGTTTCACTGCCAGAAGAGTATAAACAGAAGAGGGTGGAGAACACTCAAAAATTACATGGAGTTTTCACCCTGCTGTAGCATGAACTGAAAATATGGATGGTAATTACAGCTCCCTGTATTATCCTAGCTCTTACAAATAATGATTTTATTCCCACCAGAGAGAAGGAGGGATTGATTTGCAAAGTGAAGAGCTGAGGTTGGTTGATGGAACTTTTAAATTCAGGAAGAGACACGTCTTGAAAGTCAGAAATTGGTAAATGAATGTAAATCCACATAAGACCTTAATTCCACTCAGCTGGAATGATGCCTCAGGACTCCCTTATCACTTTACCGTGACTCTGCTTTTGAACTGAGCTGATCATGAGCCAACATGCCCAGACCTGCAGGCTGCCACTTTCTGCACAGACAGAGCAGCACAGCTGCTGAATGCAGAGCACCCTGTCCCTCCTACAGCCCCACAGCCTTTTGCATGCAAGGCCACTGACACTGCACTTTCCTTGCTCTGATCACACCCTGATTCCTCCCCACTGAACTGCTGGCACTCCCTTGGCCAAAAAAGTGCTGCGCCTTTCTATTTCCACAGCTGTGGTGAAATTGGAAAAGGTACACTCATTCTTTCCAGGGACCCACCAACATCTTTCCTGGAACAGTGGTCAGGCAGAGGGTTGTGGCTTTCCCAGATCATTTCAAGTGAAGCTGCTCCAAAGTGCCTGCTGGCTGTGCAATGCAACTGCCTGCAAATGCAGCTGGTGTGCTTGCCACTGCCAGGTTCAGGGAGGCCAGCTATGTCTATGCTTTACTACTGAGCTTGCAGAAATGTGGTATTTATAGGTACAGACCTTCTGGGAGGACCCAAGCTTGCTGAGATATTGGGCAGAGTCAGCTAAGTTTCTCATTTGATCTAATTTGAAACTCGCTTGTAAAAGAGTGGAGCAAAAAGTTTTATGACATATTAAGCTGTGTGAGTTTGCAGGCTTTTTAGGACCTGATATATGGTGGGGGGAAAGAAGCAGAGAAGGGAAGAGCAAGATAAATGATAATGAAGTCTGAAATGCAGTTAGATATTTCATACACAAAGGAGATGGTTGTGCCAAACTGCCCTTCTGGGCACGGTCTTTTCCTGATGCAGCACATGCAGCTCTGACCTGGAGAGAAAGTTGAGATTTAAATTATTTCCTAATTAAATTAGGAAGAAGAGTTTAAGTGCAGTTTACATTTGTATTGCAGAAGAAGGGGCTGGAGGCATGTTTCCATTTGAGAGCCATAGGAGCCCAGGTTGGGGATTGCTGCTCTTGAGGCATACCTGGTGTGTAATGCCCCAGGAGGTGTCACCTGGGCTGAGGGTGTCACAGTGCTGCCTCAAGGCAAGCAATTGATTTGGTCATTGAATATCCCCCTGTGCCATGGTGCAGGATGGTCCTGGTGGCAATTTTTGCATTAGAAGCACATCAACAGTTTCCTGAGGATATAGAGGGGAATTAAAGCCAAGTGAGCGTTTGTGAATAAAGACTCTTCTTTCCCTATAAAGGCTTTAAAAAGCATTTCTACCCCCAGGACTGCCCCCTTCTCTCTTCAGAGGCGCTGTGTGATGTTTTATGTCATGAAGCACAGCACTGGGTACTGTCTGTCAGGTCATGTTAAGCTAAAGGAGTGGCCTGCAGCAGGGACTCAGAGCGATTCCCAATAAATTGTCAGCAGACTGGAAAGCAAGAGTTGCCCATAATTTGAATTTCATGCCAACTCGTCACAGAAATCTTATGTGACAGTTTGATGTGCCCAAGAGCTTGCTCAAATAGATGCCTGCATGCTCAGAAATTCTGTATTAGCTGCATCTTGTTGCCCACACGGCTTGCTGGACACTCGCTGCACAGCTTAACATTGCTCTCCCAGCACCATGAGTGTTTAAAATAAAGCTTCATCAGTAGTTTAGAGGGCCCAGCTTCTAATTGTAACAGCTGTGTAGAAGTGCAAAGCTGGAACTGAGCTTTAATTTGGCAACAGGAAAAAACAAATTGAGATGGTTTTGTCCTGGCTCGAACAAGGCGTACGCGTGCCATCCCTCTGGGCTGCCACTCTGCTTTAGGCTCTGGTTTATGCCCAGGAGAGCTTCTTCTGGCCTCTCCAGGAGGCAAATACTTCTGCAGCATCTGCTCCAAGTCTGCAGGAGCTCTGTCCAGCCTGGGTCATATTAAAACTCCACTATTCACACGGGGGAAGAAATGAAGGCAGTACAGAACTCTGTCACCTGCTGGGAGAAAACGCCAAGGTCATTGCAAGAGCCGTGGTCTCTACACCCAGGGGTCTGTAATCAAGGAGTTCCTTATGGGTAACATGGCCTAGGAGAGCTTTTAAAAGGGATTTAAAGGAAAATACTGAGGGAGTTTATGATTTTTTACAGGAAGTGTATTCAGGAATGAAAGGCAGCATGGGAGAAGACAGGGAAGCATTTGCAGTGTCAGTAAGACAAAGGTATTGGAGGCTGCTGCCTTGGGCAGGAGAGGCAGGAGTGACATCTTAATGAGAGATAATACTTAAGGGTAAGATCTGTCATTTGCTGGAGTGAGGACACATAACAAGTGTATTTACTGCTTGACAGCAAAGGGAGAGCTGTGGAGAAAGAGAAAATGAAATACATAGCCTAAGGGATTGGTTAAGAAAATTCTCTCTGTCACAGCACCAGGGAATGATACCTGCAAGACGTAAATAATGGCCAGTGCTTTCTCATTTTGCATACCTTGCATGGATGAGAATGAAACTGAGTCTTTCACTCAGAACAATGCCTGATGAATTCTGTCCTTCTCACATCATTTCATAGAACAGCTAGAACACCTCCAGGACACTCTGGTTTGTTCTCCAGACTTTTTGAGTTATATCTATTCAAGCTTTTAATTCCAGCATGAGCAAATTCTCCAGGTTCCATTTGCTGCAGAGGAGCTGCCAGTGGCTCATTCCAGACAACATCTGTATTCACTGCAACCTGAACTCCTTCTTTTGGCCACCAGTTGATCAGCTGGGTTGAGGGAGAAAGCAAATCTCAAAACGATCAAGAACCTCTGACCAAAACACTCAGAGATCCTTCAAGCTTTGTACAACACCACCATAAATTCAATTCACAAGCCAAGTCAAATGATTACAAACTACTTAACCTCAGCTGGCACCTTTCTTGAACTTTTACTTATGGGAAAATCCAGCAGCCTCATGAACAGATCTGAGACTGGGCTTCCAGGCACAAATACAGCACTACTGTAACTGCTGGGATGATTTCTTCTACACTAATTGTTCTTGAAAAATGAGACACCACGTGCACCTAAAGGTGAGAGTGCATCTGAGATAAATGGCAATCTCTGATCTCCCCTGCTGACACAAGGCAGAAAGTATGTGCCAGCTCTTTGTTCAAGGCAATAAGCAGAGGGCAAGTGGCAACTCCTCATTTTTCCAGGGAACACAGAAGGTGCTTTTGTCTCACATTGCCAATGAACAGGTTGAATCTGCTTATGATGCCTTGTAGAAGGCAGGTGGTATCTGCTCAGGGTGCCAAGGAACAGGTAAGTGGCATCTGCTCATCATGCTACCCAACTGTGAGTCAATTAACATTAGGGTGGATTTTTAAAATGCTTTAAAATGTTGAAATTAGAAGCCAATTATAGATCAAAAAAGAAAAACGCAAAAAAATAAAGGCGAGGTTTTTATCCCTGATTGTTTATCTCTGACAATTTGGAGACCAACCTCACTGACATTCCTCAACTTATTGCAGGTTATTGTCAAAACCAAACTCCTTTAGGAACACCTCCTGAAAAGTTTTGTCACACAGCTGCACTGATGAGCCCAAGAAACTGAGCTGAGGAGCAGTGTCTGTGGAGGCAAAATTCTGCAGGACTTGCAGAGGGTAATGTGATCTGGTCCTTCTCTGCATCCCCTTTTTTTTTTTTTCATAGTTTTGACCTATGAAAACCCCAAATGCTAAACATATCTCATGGTTTTTCCTTCATGGTGGTAAAAGGCAGAAGGCCATACAGAGGGAGCCCAGTGCTTTCTTAGTGACATGCGCTCTCATGAATGGCCTTCTGACAAACTCATATCCTTGGACAGAACCTAATTTCCCCACATACCCTCTTCCAAGAGCAGAAACACTGTGAGAAAACTTCAGACAAAATTTTAATGAGAAACAATTTTTATTTTAATCAAATTTGAATATTTCCCTTGGTAGCCGAAGCTGCACTTCTAGGTAACTTAATTCTTTTCTAGCACTACCAGTTCCTTTCACCAGCTTCCCAAGATGTTTCCAAAAGGATGGAGGCACTTATTCAGCTTGTGTCCTGGAAAATGATAATTGTTTGAGCACCTTGCTTTGCCTACCAGATCTCCCTTCTGTGCATTTCAGCTGTGGCTGGGGCTCACCCAAACACCCCCCAGGGCTCATCTGGGAGGGGGCAGCTTGTTCCAGCCCCATCAGGAATTGGCTTACACTGGGAGAAGACATTTCAGCAGACATGGAATTTAAATACAGGCCAAAAAGGAGTGGAACAAATGCTACACCAGTGATTCAGGCAGTCAAACACTGCCTTTTCATGGCCAGTACTCCCTTTGGAGGCTGCAGGAGGCCTCAGCCAATGCTGGAGGTTACTGGTGGGGAACAAAGCTCAAGCCCAGTTATTAATCCCATTGATTTTATAAGATCACACAAATTCTGTGCCAAGACCCTAGAGAAGCCCCCTCAATTTCTGAGCCCCTAGAACAACCACCCAGGAGAAATATTTATTACAGTGAAAATAAACTCCCACAGACTCTTCCATTTCTACTTCAAAAATGTGATTAAAAACTGGAAGCAGTCTCCCAGTTTGAAGGGTTGTATAAACCTTCAACCTTTTAATTAAATGCTTTATGTGTTAGCAAAACCACAATTATTTCAGGGGATGGTTAAGACCCTGACTTGTAATGTTAACTCAGCTCACTACCTTTTCAGGACTATAAGAACAGACAGAAAGGATAGACTGCTTAATTTTTTGATAAAAGATATGAAAAAGTGAAATTAGCTTAAGCCTTCAGGTTCTGAGACAGATTCCTGCCTGACCTGTTCTCACACCTCTGCTACAAGCCAAACCAAAGCTACATTTAATAAAGAAAAACACATTCAATTATACAGGTTCCGTCCACTATTAGATAGACAACCAATATAAGAGCTGACAAAATCAAGCTGAAGCAGCATTAGCACATCCTTTTCATGAAACATCAGTATGCACCAGCTCTGGTAGTCTGTGATTTACAGTACAACTGAACATTACCTGTATTTGACAAACACACATTTGAGGCCATCAGCTCAAATGAATTTCAATGCCTTCAGAGGAATAACTCCATTTATTGTTCTTTTAGTCTTTGAATACACACGTCCTCATCAAGTGAACTACACCAAGCGTTCTTGAATGTAATGTTTCCCCATGACTGTACAGCAATAATTATTGCTATGGAGTGGAAGCAATTCTGAAAGATGCTTTGAAATTTTAAGGTGTCGATTATAATTATGTGTTCCCAGCAGTTTAGGAAGAAAACAGGTCCTTCAGCCTGACATCAGCTCCCTTCAGCCCCTGCTCCCAGCCTCAGTGCTCTAAACACGCACAGACACACTCCAATAAACAGGAAACAAATCTTATTATGCCTGCAGGAGGGCCAGGGGCTCTGATTTTTAGATCTCTAAGATGCTATTTGGGGACTGAAGGGGTTTGTGAAGAGAATAGCAAGCTGGAGTACCAGTAAAAACTCACAAAGGTATTTGAAATCCCTTGCATGAGCTGATAAGATCTTTGAGGAAGGGCAGCATTTTGCTTCCCTTTTTGAGGTTTGCCTGTTTGCTGCACTGCAAGGTGTGCCACACATTTTGGAGGAAGGGAGGAGTGTGACCTGAGCTCTTGCCCAGAGCTGTTCCAAGCTATGGCTGCCTCCCCTCAGCAGGACCACAGGGTGCAAAAAAGTCCTTGGCCCCCCTTCCCTGTCCATAAAATACTCTTCCTGCCCCCTGCCTTTTCCAGGGGTGAGCAGAGAGAACAGGAGACCAGGAGCTGTCATGGTTCAAGCTCTCTGGAAGAAATCACAGCATGAGTCAAGCTCTCCCACCACTCCCAGAATTACATCTCTGCTTGCAATGATAGGGCCAATATTATGCTTCCACACCTCCCAAATACCAGAAAAATAAACCTTGAGCAATCCAGAGCTAAATAGAAATAAAATGCAGGCTTTGTTCACACAGTGAATTATTTATATATTAAAAAAAAAATCATTCTTTGAGGGCTGCTGCTGCATTCAGCTTGGATTTCAGATAACCCAAAAAAACTTAAGCACCCTCATTTATATTCCTAACAGCTATTCATTGCAGCCATGTTGATTTCCCATGATGTTTGATATTGGCTACAACAAAGTTTTGTCTGGACAGATTAGTGCAAAAGGATTGTTCTTCATGCAAACATACGTTTATCCCCACAAGTAAAAAATTCAGCCTCCAAACAAGATCATATGTGATTAATTATTTAGCAAATGCCAGTCTTCCCATTTGAGAATTTTAAATTACCCAGCCAGAAGCCAGAAACTACTCAGTTTAAGGTAGCTGTTCTGTTACACAAAGGTAACAGGAGACAGTGAGACTGAACTGTCTGAAATCAACATAAAATCTTTAGACACTTAGTTCAGACGGGGAAAAAAACATTTAAGAATACATTGACAGAAAAACTCTCTCATTTCAGCAATGCCATGGCTGCAAAAATCCAGGAATGCTGATGCCATGTAAGTCATTGCTGCAATATGGCACAACACATTTTTCTGCAGCGCTGATGTAAAAACAGGATTGTCACCCACACATTTCTCCACCTATTATTGCCAAAGGTACCAAGTCCTGTGTTTCCACATGCATATTCCTTCACACTGATTGTGACTTGAAATGAACATGGAGCCACTTTTTAAGCCCAGCTGGAGGGAAGCCACTTCTCTACTCATCACACAAGTGGGCTGAAACTGCACAAGAGCCACCACCACCATCCCAGCTCCCATCTCCATGAGCTGCCAGATGGGTACACATCCAGATACTGCCTGCACTCCTCACACTGGGAGTTGGTTTATTTTCTCAGCCTGTACTACATCTGTACTAACATCTGTTCTGCAGGAAGAACCCGCTTTCCACATCCTGCAGAAAATGGATCTCGCTGCCCCAAGGCTGAAACTCAAGGGATTTTTCTTGATGATGACCCTCAAATTCATCCCAGACTGAACCACCTGGCAGAGTTATCTGCATTTGTACTTCTCCACATTCCCTATTCTGATCCATTTTTGTGGTTTGTAACTCACCAAATAAATAATTTCAGATGAAAATCCTCCACGGTGAAAACACGCCATTGCTGTGGAACTCTGTGACAGTAACCACCTTTGTGGCAGAAACTACATCTAACCCTGAAAAATGAAATCAAGGAATTATATATAGAATGGTTTTATGGTCAGGAAAACGGCTGACAGTCTCAAGATATTAAAATTGAATTTTGATAGTTTTTATTTGTCTTAGCAGTAACTGCCTTTTGTCAGAAATCCTGGTTGGTTGTCATCCCAGTGTCTATTTCCCCTATCCTTTTAACTTACCAGAAAATTATGTGGGTTTTTAAAGCTGTATGTTTCACAAGTTTGGTCCAAATTCTCGTTGCTAACTATGAAATTTAAGTGTTTCTTGGGTGACCATTGATGATTTGCAGGGGCTTCTTCAGAAGGCAACTACCCAACCATTTGACTAATTCCTCTGGCACCACTAGAAACAGCTGTTCCTTTCACTGGTTAGGATGAAAGAGTAGCAGGAGCCCATTCTGGAGGGGGAAAAGTGCTTCCCTCTTGACTAGATGATTTAGGGGACAGAGGTGTTCATAATATCTTCAGAACCACCAGCCAATTTCCCAAAGTGCCTTAATCCTGCTTCTATCTTAATTCTTTTGGGGGGCAGATGGTCACAGAATTTAGTGGGGGGGTTTTAATCCCTTAAGCAAGTGTTCTTGCTGCCCTGTGCAAATATTGCTACTATTCAGGTAGGTGCCCCCTCATCTGAGCCAAGAAAATGTTTTTCCTCTGTAGGAGCAAGAGGGAAAGTTTAGTCGATGTCTTGAGACCCATCAGCCATAATAAAACTGATCCCCTCCTCTGGTTCAATTCAGGACACCAGAGCACTCCTTAGACATTTGAATATTACTTCTGCAGGTCTTAGAATAATTCAGTCCTTTGCCTTCCTTCCCCTAAGGCATATTTAATATATCCTCTGTGTAAGTCATTCAAAGGCTCCCAGAAATTACTTCAGAGCCTGTGTGAGGCTCACTGGGCTGCAGAAAGTGGCCTGAGGCCATTCCACCTGGTGCTGTGATTCTGCCTGATTTTGCAGTCCAAAATCCACGTTGGGTTGGTAACTGCTGGGAATATGTGTCAGTGTGGATGCTCAACAGATGTTGAGGAAACTCCTGTAAGCAGAATGGATCTTATGCATTACAAATTTTATTTGCTAAGTTTAAACCCACAGCTCTGATGGGGAGGTTTCTTCCAGAGCAGTATCAACTCTGAATAGTTCTGTTTCTGGCTTTTCTGCAGCCCACAGACACATAAAAACCATGTCAGCCTGCAGATTTCTTTATGGTTTCAGCAGCATCTCTGGGCTGTTTATTTGGAAAAGGATTTTGCAGTGGTTTTGAGGGAGCCAGCCATCTGGACACCCTCAGTGAGCACTGAACACTGTATAACAAGAAGACACATAGCAAGAGGCATTTCTGAACTTCCAGCATGCTGCTTGACAAGAGCTGATCTATCTGCAAGATGTGCCTACAGGAGCTATTTGCATCATCTCCAAGGTCACACTCAGGCACCTTGATCCAGGCCAGATGCAGGCCCTCCATTGTTGGAACTCAGTTCATCCCTCTGGGTGTCCAGAGCTGCCGAGGACCCCGCCAGGGGGCTCAGAGACCCTGGCACGCAGCCCAGAACACCTGCGGGTTTGATTTTGACCTGTGGAGCAAATTACCAGCTTTGCATGAGGACCTGAAAGTCACAGAAGTTTGAATAGTACAATAATAAAATTATCACAGGGTGAAAATGTATATTTTAGGATTTTTGGTATGGGGGTTGTGGGGACAAGATGGAGGAATCTGGGTGTGTCCAGCCTTTCTTCTTCTTCTTCTTCTTCTTCTTCTTCTTCTTCTTCTTCTTCTTTTTCTTCTTCTTCTTCTTCTTCTTCTTCTTCTTCTTCTTCTGCTTCTTCTTCTTCTTCTTCTCCTCCATCTTCTGCAGTGCTGTTGGCACTTTGGGATTGGTTTAGAATAGAAGTGCACTGTCTAACATAGGTGACAGGTATTGGAAAGTAATTGTAAATATGTTATACGCAGTTTGTAGTATAAAAAGACAACACCGCCTCTGGGGTGGTCAGAGTGCCTGTGGCTGCCCTGCTGAGCAGATCTCGGCTGGGCAGAAAGAAAATTTTATAGCTAAGAATTAACAAACAACCTCAAGACCAAAAACTGAAGAGCCCTGACTCTTTCTTCGGACGCGCGGGCCAGAACAGAGACATTCCACACATCTCGGGGCAGCAATTGACAACCAAAAACCTGAGACTCCATTAGCTTCATGTATTAATTGTAATTCCTCTCAAACATTCCTGGATTTTTCCCAGTTTTATCTGGAGCTGGGCCACAAAACTGAGATGGAACCTGAGCAGCCACACACTCCTGAAGTGCCAAGGAAAAGCAAAGAGGGTCCCCACAGATTCTTTATTCCTCATCTCCTGCAGAAGGAGAAGGGATTCATGGAGCTGTGAGATGAGCTCCACCTACATGATGAGGATCATGGCTGGATGATACCAGCTCAAGGCACCTCAACACCCAATTTTCAGACCTAGAACAGCTAGAGCCTCCCTGCCCCCTTGAAAAGCTGTACCCCCTTCCCACCTTTGCCAAGCAGATTCCCAGTGGCTCTGGCAACGAGGGCACCACCAGGTGCCTAGAAAGGCACAGGAGCCGAGGTGGCAGAAGGCTGGAGCTTGTGCAGCTCCAGCTGAGAGCAACAGTCTGGGTATGCTGAAAACCAAACTCCCATGCCTCCATCTGGGTATGCAGATGGGGATATTTTTAACCTCTTTCCCTGAATTGCATTTTATGATCAGTAAAGTGGAGTTATTGCATGTCCAGGTGAATGGCATAAAAAAATGTGCCTTAATATTTGTGAAGCATTTAGGTACAGTAGCAATGAACATTAAAGGAGAGCCCAGGAGGAAAATAACAATTGTTTGCTGAGTAAGGTTTGAATGGTGTGTGCAAGTAATTCATGGGGCTGCTCAGGGAGCAGTGAGAAAAACAGAACTAGCAAACATCAACTCATTCTTTGAGCACCCCTCTTCTGTGCACTGAAGATATGGAGAACCTGTGGAAAAATAGTGTGCAGGCATGTACATATTGCACAGAAACTCAATATTTGGGTTTGGACAGGCAGGCTAATTCTCTAACTTCTCCTTTTACAGGAAGGGGACTTAAAATAGTAGAGTAAGCAGGTGAAATGAAAGAAATTATATCAGACAGGTGTTTTCATCACACCTAAAACTCTTTTTGCCCATCCATCCCACAAATATGGCTTTGAAGCACTTCAGTACCCAATAGTATAGAAATAAGTTTGCATGAAGTTCAGTATTCTGGTGCAAATTAATATCATTTAGTCCTCAAGACAGCAGAAACAAGGAAGGAAAGAGACTTGATTCTAAAAAGACTTGTGCTACGTCCTTTGGTGCTGAAGGAGGTTGGCAAGTGCACAAGGACTTTTGGTAAAGCAACTCTATACAGAGAAGAAATGCTCCAACATACATCAAGATTTTTTTTTTTTTGCCTTTCTAACTGGTTACAACATGTATTTGTACTAAATATTTTGTGCTTTGAAGTGCCAACTTCTTGTATTTGCTGATGAAATAATATAATTCTGTTGATCTATGCATCATTAATTCATGTTATTCCATTGAAAAAAATGCTGGATTTGCTCAAATATTTTATTAACAAGCATTTAACATATGCTGCAGAAGGAAATACGAACTAGATATTAGTGCAGGAGGCAGACCTAAAAGAGCAGGTGCTCATGTTCTGTTCTGAGTCATTAAAATCAGTGGAATTGCTGGGATTTATTTCAACAGGGCCAAGCCAGCACAGTCATAGAGGAAGGATGGCTTTATGCAAAAAGGACCCATAGGCCCATTCTCTATTTTTAGTCCTGACACAGAGCCTCATTGCAATCCTGATTTAAGTCACCTAATCTGTGGTGCAGCAATATTAATCTTGTGCTTTATAAGCTCACCTGGCTCCACCACAAATTACTGTAAACCCTGTTAGAAGGTTTAACATGTTTCTGGCTTTCAGTGATCACACTCAAATCCACAGGCCAGGAACAAAACATATCACAAAAGCTCAAAATCCAAGGAAATATGGATAGTGCAGGAAGAAACACCAACTGCTAATGCCAAGAGGTGCGCACAATTTTCCTTCTGGGACCTTTCAGCCTCCAAACTTTGTCACCTTCCCCACAGGACACGTCCTTTCCCATGAAATTCCTGTTGTCCCCAGTCAGGCACAGCACTTCCCAAGTCTGATCTCTGCCCCACTCCATCTCTGCAGAGCAAGGCACCAGCACAGCCCTTGAAACATGATTTGAGAAGAACATTTTGCGTGCATGAGAGCCTGGAAGGTCCAGCTTTAGACCAGCTTCACTGCCTGGAAAGTTAATTTTGATATCAACAGGAGCAACACATAATGCTGAAGTTCTCATTCAAAAAAGCTTCTCAAAAATCTTCCTTCAAAGCCACAGCACCTACCTACCCATTTTGATTTTCTAATTTTTCTTTTTTTTTTCATTACCACTTGATTTTACTGCGTTTATTCGATGTCCCACTTGCGTACAAGGTCTTGATCATGTAACTCTCTAACTCATACGTGACCCAATCCACTTCAAATCTTAGTATTTCCACAAAAGTCAGTGTTGAAAAATGATTCCACTCTTAGTCCTCCCTGGCATCAGAAACTGTGGAGTTGTACTGGCATGACCCTTGGTCTGTGTTTTCTTTATAGGCAACTGCTCCTTCCAGGACACTCCAGATCCTCCCATATGCCAGTGCTCTCCTAACTTCCAGATCTGAATTGCTGCAATACAACTTTATGAGAAATTTAAACCAGTTCACTGGTTGTTATTCATTGCACAGCACACTCTTGGAGTTTACTGGCAGGTTCACAGACACAGGACTCTCCATCCTGCATGCTCTCAGACACATTTCTCTGCTGAATTTGATGAGGCTCGTCCAATTTCCTTCAAAAGAGGTGGTTCCTAAATGGTATTTATTTGTTTTTCTGCTTATGAACAATTTGAAATTCAAATATTTTCCTAGGGAAGTAGTAGATATTGGGTTTTGTGCAGTAAAATTAGAAAGAGCTTATTTTAAACTTATAATGGTGCTGGTTGTGCTAAAGAGAAGTAAATTATTAAATGAAGGTAACCATAAATCTGTCAGAGTAAACTGTAGAAACCATTGCCATAGGGTGGTAAAATGGCTGTGCACTGACTATTGTTTTACTATAACAGCTACCATTAAACTGCAGTTTTATCACCACCATTATTGATTTATTTTCCTGAACTTCCAGAATACAGCCCTGTTAAAATCTTAATTCAGAGTGTATTTCTTCTTTGTTGGCACTGAAAGAAGAATATCAGGACTTTCCCCTTAGGTCAGGGGTAATTGTGTCACTCACACTGGGCTGCAAAGAGCCCAACAAAATAATATCTGAGCTTTCACCTGGAGGTGAAACTCTGGGCAGGAATTACCTCCTTAGCTGACACAGAAAGTGAGAGGAATGTGTTGGGTGTTTCTGCCATGAAGCAGGGATGAGGCTGTGACTCCAAGGAAGCTCAGTCACCACAGATCACCAGCTGAGGAGCTCAGCCTGGACACCTGCTGGCCAGGCTGACCAGAAACATGATAATACCAGCCAAAATTATCCCTGTCCATGGCACCTGAACTTGTCCAAAAGTGTGGTGAAAATGCCTGGTCACCCTGCCAGCAAAGCTTTGTAACACTCTTGGCACCTTGAGGGGCATTCTTGGAGGTTTTCTGGACTCAGCTAGCCAGGGTGGACGTGGATGTTGAGTTCCCAAGGTCAGCCTCTGGAGAAACTCAGAGCACCAAGAAAAAGGTTAATTTTGGCCTATCACACCTAGGCTTTGCAGAGCTGTAGACCAAGTAATTAAATCAATGCAGAAAAACCAGATAATTACCCAACTCTATCATAAGCCCTTCTTTTATATAAACACTGATGGCTGTGGGAGGAGTCCTCCTCTATTCATCCATGAGCATTTTACAAAAAACTCTCATTTAAACCACCCTAAATTTCCTATTAACAATGGCAAGACCAGCAGTGTATCTACACAAACAGAAAAACTAATGAGAAAAAACCAAGTGCAGGGTCATCAGATGATAGATCTCTGCTACTGCTGGAAAAGCAAAACAAAAGGTATCTGGCTAGGTAGGAGACAAAACTGCTTTGCCTGTGCTGCTCTTTCTATTGCAGTGCCCTTTATATATGCAGGCTGAGAGGAATGCATCATAAAAGGTGACATTTTATAACAGCAGTTTGTAAATTTTACAGAAGCTTACTGCCTGTAAATCACACAGCTTATACCCTCACTGACTTTATTACTGCAAACCCAACCGTGGATAAAATCCATGCCAGTTTACTTTAAATTTATCTTTTTTATTCAGACCTAACTGAGGTCTTTTAATATTCCTCTTCTTCTAATGATAAAGCCATCCTGATAATCTTATTTTCTTGACAGAAATTTTGAAGGACTCTATTGTATCTTGAAAAAAGCAATTCCTGGTTTGGGTAGTTCCTATCTTAGCATGTACTTTTGCTGTCAAAAGATGTGCTTTTCCCCTTTATTCCAATTGCATGCATTTATTTGTAGTCCAAATCCTCTCATCACCTAACCCTTTGACTTGCTTCACAGCCAGACATCACAGAATGGTTTTTACAGGATCTATGCACAAACCTGTCCTTTATTTGGTAACATCCACGTTTATTTCAGAGCAGAGCTACGCAATTTACTCTCCCATCTGTGCAGTGGATATTTTCATGGGTAATCTTCTCAGGCATTAATGGAAACCAGTGGCACAAATTCCTTGTGCTTCAGTGAGACTTTTGTGAATTATCTTGTTTTTCCAAAGAGCTTCAAGGAGCAGAATGCCCCAGCAGATGAGTTCCCTCTCTTTTCAGCAGTTCTTATCCTCTGCTTATGGTCCTGTTCATACTTCACTTTCAGCCCTAATAGAAGCCAAGGCTACATTCTGCTCAAATCTCTGTTTCAAGGGTGGAAAAGACCACACTGTTTGGAAACCAGTGGGGAAAGGTATTTTCTCAGAGTGGTTGACAATGCAACTATTTAAAACTTGAGACCTATTTTCCTTGGCAAGTTGCGCAGGATTTGCAGTCAGGTTGGAGGTAGTGCTCTCCTCTGGAGCTCAGGGAAGTGTTGGCTGTGCCAAGGTGTTGATTGCAGTGGAAATCTGTCAACATGGAGCAGCAAATGACATGGCCCCTCTTCAGGCTCTGCTGCTGGCTTCGTGCCTGCCTGGAATCACATCCCCTTTTAGCAAGGATGCAGTGAAGTTTCCCTGATACAGCCTGGCTTGCACTGAGGGCTTGGCACCAGAAGCTGGCTGGCATCCAAAGTCTCTCAAGACTCTGAACAGCACCTCGTGGCCCCTTTTGGGCTCATGAAACCCTCTGCTCCTTTGCTGCAGAACCTCTGCAGTTTTGGGGCAGATGTTTCATTGCATGGATGCAATGGATGAAACCATCTCCCCTTGTGACTTTCTAGCCAGCAGCACCAAACTTAAAATTCGATTTTATGGTACCTTGTTGTCTTTTCATTTATTTACCATTCATAGGGGGATGACTAGACCAAAATAAACATTAAGTCACACTTCCTCCAAGAAAACAAGCAGCTTCAGCATGTTGAGCTTTGTAGTTTCATGGCCACTGCCCAAGCAATAATAATTTGTTAAGATAATTGAGATTTCTGCTACAACTTTGGAGTATAATGGCTTAAAGGCACCTTAATGTGAGATTGAGATGTTTTTAAACAGGTTTTTGATCCTACAGATGGAGGGAAATGCCTGCTGGGATATTGCCAAATCCCAGGAGTTAGGTTTTTTGGATGCTGATGCAAACTACCAGCAGATAGTTTGCTAGGTTAGCATGACAGTGACTTTCCCTTCTATCATCACATCCATTGACAATAACCTCAATATCTTGAGAAGATGTGTGTCAAACACAACAGGAATTCCTTTAGTCCTCATCCACAGGGATGAACAGTCTCTCTGAACACACCACAGAGGACTATGAAGGTGTTCAGTTAATATTTACTGCTGATGCTGAAATGGAGATTTCATTTCCCACAAGACATCCCCAAAGTATGCACATGCAGAATCCATTTACTTCATCTTTGGTCCTCAGAGATGCATCAACATATAAAGGCATTTAATTGCTGCATTTTAAATGCCCTGCTTGGAGATTAAATATTACATAGAAAAATGGATTCGATAAAACGGAGCACAAATCATTACAATTCCAAAACATAAATCTCTTTGTTACTGCTCTTTTGCTGCTGCTGCAAATTGTTGGCATGTTTTACTGGAGCTCTTTTTGTCTGTTTTTCTTTTAAAGTCTGTACATAGAAAAGAGGATGGAAAATGTAGGTGGAGGGTGAGGGCATTTTTTTCAGCTGGCTACAGTGAGATGGGGAAATATGTTTGCTTTATAAAATCAGATTTTCACAGGATTCTGGTTCCATATGGGAAATAGAAGGGGTTGGATAATTTGGAAAGGACTTCCTAAAGATATTCCAAAAGAATGAACTTTTGAGATCATCTATTCCATGTGCCAGGACATCTCTTTTTTTATATGAAATTTAATCAGCATTGTGTAATGACATTACATTTTATATTGCAAATTACATATTGTAATTACCTAATTACACATAGTAAATATATGATTACATGAATTTGCACCAAAATTCATAATTACACTTAATTACACTAATTGCATCAATCTAAACTAATCAACTACAAAATACAAGGAAAACTCATGCAAACAAATCCAAAAAAAGGAACATTTTGAGAGTGAGCTCACACTCCCAGAATACCCAGAGACACAACATTGCCTTATATCTGGAAATAAAATCATAAGTAGAGATGTGTGGGAAACAATTTCTCCAACCTTAAGATGTTTTTATGCTCTAAAAGAAATCACTCCTGTTCTGAATTAGGGCAGACACTCCTCCAAATCTTAGAAAGATTTAGGAAGGTTGGACTACTGGGGGCTTTTTTCCCTTTTGTATAAAATTACAGGAGACTTCTCATCGGCTCCAGATGGAAGGGATTTGGCTTCAGTGAACCACCAGCTTCCACCAGAAAAGCAGATAAATTTGGATGCCAGCTTCACCAAGAGCAGCAAGTGCTTCACATCCCTTAAAACCTAGTCCTAAATCTCCCACTACAGCAACAGGACTGGATTTACCTTTGTTGTGCTGAGGGCAATGGTCAGCAGAGAGGATTTAGCACAACCTGGAGCACATCCTTGTTCATTTGGGGTTCATGAGGAAGCCCAAGTCCTAAAATTCCCTTTCTTACAAAATTAACACTGGCACGTTCCAACTCCATTAGCGTGGATATCACCATGCATGATCATAATTTACTTTCTCTGCTAATTAGTGGCCCATTTTTCTGTGGGACGTTCATCATGACTCCGGGAAAGGTTTTAGTCATGGAAACATAAAATGCTTTTGATGAATTTTAAGTAATTAAAACCCATCTTACATATTTATATACATTTCATTCCTTTGGGGAACAATTCTGAGGAAACTGATGGAATTCCTGCTGATCAGAGACAAAAATAGGCAATTATGGATCATCCCTTTCTTTCCTTCCCTTTTATCACTTCTGTATTGGTAATTAAAACCGTTGTATTGTAAATATGGCTTCACACATCTCAAATGAAGAAGAGCTGTTGCCAATAAAGCCCACAGTGTGCCCAGGCAGTGTCATGGTAAGGGAAACAGAGAGATGCATCCATTTCCCCATGGATGCACTCCGGAAAGTCCCATTAATACTCATAATTAGATGATGAGGTGGGTGAGAGGATGCTGCTCCAAGGCATTTAGAGGTGCTACAACTCAGCTCAGGTGTAGAAGATGTGCTTTAAAATGTTGCATCCCAGAAAGAAAATTACCTTTCTGGCAGTTTTTCTTATTTGCCTAATAGGTTTGAAAACAGAAAGAACCTTTTCTCTGCAAGCCGCAAGAGGTGAATATTTACCCTTTGTCTCTTTGAAATGTCCCCTCCTCCAGGAGCAAGACAGCACTTTGCAGCAGATGTGTTGTGACCCTGGGAATGTCCCTGCTGGCAAGCAGGGGACTGGGAAGGGTTGGAGAACTGCCTCTCAGTCCAAAGCAAAGAAAAGCACAGGTTTCACGTTCCCACACCCCCTGTGTACTGCTATCTTTAAAGCCTTTTGTAAGACTCTTAACTTGGTGAATTGTACGGTGTTATCCTCATTCTCACTGATACAATCGTGCTCTCACATTTAATGAAAACATGAGGGAACATGATGTTTGCTGTTTAACCAGGAGATCCTATCCTGAAAAGACTCAGCTCATAGAAAGCCACTACAATAAATATTGCTTCAAAGACAGCAACACTTCTTTATCTACTGCCTCTAAACCAGCACCAATCACACAAAGTATTTTCAATTGAGCTACAATTTATGATGTTTCTATTCAAAGATAGGCACGCCTGAATTTAAATTTATCCATGTAATCCCAGTCCTTGCTGTGTGTGACATAGTCTTTAGGCACCCAGTTACACATTGTATTTTCCAGTGGATTTAAACCCCTTGGAGGTCCTCTGCAGGGCATCCTGCTTGCATGTTAGACTTTAATCTGCAAGGGGACTTAGGCTCACAGAGCACAAAACTAGGATGTCTTCAAAGTCCTCCACACTGGTTCTGCCTTGCCTGGGAGGTGTCCCAGGTTCCCAGAACTTAATTATTCCACATCTGTCAGTAAATATCCTTAAGGCCTCGAGGCATCCTCTGAGGGATGTATGTCCTGATAACTTTGAGAATCTTTGCATCTCCATTCTCAAACACCACTAGAATCCCACTGGGGATCTGTGAGCAAACTCATCATTCCCCTGCCTGCTTTCCCTGAAGATAGCTAAGGAACATTTACAGGGTCAATCTCCTCACAAAAGAGAAGCAGAAGAGCATTTCCCCATTTCCACAAGAGCTCAGGACTCAGAGGTCTCACACAAGGTACACAAGACCCATGCAGCTCTTCTCTCTACCCCAAAACATTTGACCTTCTCTCTCCCCTCACACCAAAGCTCAGGGCAGATAACAAAGGGAACCTGCTGCTGCTGCTGTGTTTGCCTGGTGAAGCAATTTCACTGTAGCAGAGTCTAATCCAACACACACCAAGGCAGAAATCAAGCAACACCAAGTTTCAGCCTGTCTTGCTGTGACATCCCCAACAGGGGCGGCAGTGCCAGGCACTGAAACCTGCAAAGCCCTTCCCTGGATCTAGACCTGACACTTCTCTCCAGCTGAATTTTCTCATGGATTGAATAGGGTGAAAGAACATTATTTCTCTCGGCAAAGATGGGCAGAGAGTCACAGAGATGATATTACCCAAAGTACCAATCAAATTCAGGTGCCTGTTTGCTCCTCAAAGCATTGCCTTGTTAAGTTCAACCTGGGTTAGTTATTTTAGATTCCTCAAACCAGTCCAAGACGAAATTACCCACAAATTACCAGAGAAAAGAAGGAAACACCTCTAAAGGTGATTTCCTTTACATGCCATGGATGTCCTCTGCCTGTTCCACACACAACACACCAGAAGAGACTTTCAGACATTACTGGCTGTGGATTTGCACAGAAGTAAAAATGTGATCTTTGCCTTTCACTGACACTTTGTAGTTTTGGTTTAAAGGCCTCCTTAGTTCTGCCCCACAGATCCAGCTGCTGTGTGAGGTCAGGAGGGAAGCTGACGACTACAGCACTGGAGAAATGGTTTCTGCAGTACTTTGCTCTCACAGCATCACATTTATATCTGGGTCATTTATATCTTTGATCCAAACTGATTTTCATTTTAATGGCTGTTTCTAAAGGAATCATACTTATATAATCATCCAAAGGAAACTCTTCATTATGATTTTAAGCTAGCATAAACACTTTAACACAAAATTAAAGGGTTTTGTTCCTGAACAGGTAGTTATTTTATGTAGAAAAATGGATACACTTCCACTGTTTAAAAAATTAACAGAAGGTAAGCTTATTTCTCAAAAAAATCTTAAAAATCCATATAAAAATATATTGAACCATGCTGCTAATTGTTGTGAGCTTTCAGACAGTGCCTGTCACCCTCAGGTCTGGGAGTGATGGTATCAGACACCTTTGTGTGTTCACTTCCTCCTCTGTCCAGTCTGTGTGCTTTGGACTTCCTGACAAAACCACTGAGAGAAAACTGATCACAAAAACCTCAGCAGCCATTTCTGAGTCCAATGCTGTACCAAGCTGATAATATTGTCATAAGATGTATGAAGCCATGGGTATTGAGGAAACACCTCCAGGGATGAATGCAAAACAATAGGATATTGGCTAATTCTACGTAAGGCTGTTCTGCATTGTTCTCCAAAAATATCAACTCTTTTACCATCAGGAATCAAAAAGGCAGTAATATTTGGAAAGGGAATGAGAGGATTAAAATCCCAGCATTTTTCCAAACCATATTCCTTCATGCCAGGTTATATCTTGGATATCATGCAGTCCTTCTATCCTTTTTTTCTCCCCAAAAGAGGAAGCACTGGGAACATCAAAGCTCATGGCTGTGCCCAAGTAGGGAATGGCCCCTGCAAAGGAGCAAAGTGAAACAGGTCACACTTCTGCCTGGACAAAGGATGGCAGGGAAGGCATGTGTGGCAGGTTAAGGTTGGCAATTGTTATAAATTATCAAATCGTCAGCCAAATTTATCAAAAATTTAACAACGATTTATTCGGTCAATTACAAAAAAACAGAATTTCATGCAACCTCCACAATCAAGACAGCGTCAGCCCGGGATCAGACGCTGGGTGAGACCAGAGAGTCAACCAACACAGTGACCGTATCTCCTCAGAGGTCCACCCCGAGCTCTTCCAGGGTCCAGCTTATATACAGTTTATTCTGCCTGAGGCACAGATGACCACATCTTTCTATTCATTTCTTCAAATGCAAATCCGTTTCTTTAGACAGATCCTGGTTTGCAGACACGAAGTATGGAGCACAGGCAGAGCTGGTTTTCATATGTAATATTCTGATATCAGCTCCTGTAAGCCCATCATGGTGTGTCCAAGCCTCCTGAAATTCCTGGAGTCATGAGCCAGGAAGGCCTCGATGTTATCTCCCAGGTGCAGAGCACAAGGAAGCCACTGATAAAAGGCCAGGATAGTCCTATTCAGATGTAAAGCAGACTGGATGCAATCTGGGCGCTGCCCAGAGTTAGTTACAATTTGAATAGGACGCTGTTTCTGACTGGGGAGGCTAGCATTCCATTTGGAATGTCTATTCTATTACATTCATCATATTCTATAACTGCATACATTTATTTATACAGCATGAATTAACCTTCACATATCACAGCAATCATGTTCAACCACAGTAAAGCCAATCTGGAAAGAACAACTACTGCTCATAGCCCAGGAACTAGAGAGCACCTAATACAGTTGTTAGGCAGAGAAGGAAGTATTGTCTTCACATATTATACAACTAAAGCACAGAGCTTGTCACCACAGGATGTTGAAAGAGCTGAAGGTATAAATATCCGTGATAGAAAGTTTATCTGAGAGTGTTAAACCAGAGGATTGAGAGGATACACCTGCCTTGCTGATGGCTGAAATTTGGGTAGGGAATTGATTTATATCTTTTCCCTCAAGATGTTTTCTCAAGTATCTGCTGTAGTCACTGGCAGAGGAAAGGCACTGGGCTGAACTGGTTAGAACATGTCCAAAAGGGCAGATGTGGAGTGAAAGCAGGCACAGGGTGCACCCAGCACAGCCAGGGTCCTGTTAGTGGAGGTGATTCTTCCCAGCTAATGCCAAGGGCATTCCAGAGCAGTGCTGAGCTGTGGCAGGGTTAGCGATGGGTGAGAGCCCTCCAGTCCATGAGAAGGCATACACACACTCACACCCCCAGCCCCCTGCACCTGTATCCAGAGCCAGCCCTGCCAACCTCAGGGAGCTTTTGTTCCTGCAGCGAAGCTCATCCTCATTTCCTTTGTCTCAGCAAAGGCAGACGGCTCAATTTGCATCCAGGTGTAATAACCAATCTGCCTTTCGGGAGAGCCAGGAAAGGAAGCACCTTAATTCTCCCCGCCGAGGGCTGAAAACCCTGGCACCAGAGATGAAAGCCGCCAGAACCAAAAAGCACTTTCAGAATTTCATCCAATTAAACAGAGACATCCTTGTGTGCGTTTCTCTCCATAACAAGCAGCAAAAAATGATTAGCCTGCCAGTTAATGGGAGTGCTCATGGCTCACTCCTCTGGCTCAGCCACAAACGAGGCGACAGCAACTGCAGAGTTTGAGTCGTTTTCTTGCAATCACAGCTGGGCAATCAGACTCCTGCCTTCCTTTCATGGCTAAGCTGGGAAACCGGGGAAGGAGGCAAAAGGATCATTCGGGAGAAGGGGATCATTTACTGCAGTGTGTTTGGGTAAAGCCGGTGTCGCTTTATTATTTTTAAATTGCATCATGAAGCAATTCTAAATTAAATACTATTTTTCTAACAAATTTTTGTAGATAAGTGCCCCCCACACTGCTCCTTTGCCCAGCCCTGTTCTCAAATTCACCACACACTCACAAATAGTTTCTGTCACCGTAAAATTGTGGATATTGATGAGTAAATTATTTTTCCAAATGTCTTCATCTGAATTTTCCCTAAACTTCTCCACTCTCATTATTTCAGCATAGCTGGGTTAGAAATAGCATGTCCATGCTCTCATTCTTTGGATTTAAAAATTAAAAAAAAATTCTTTTTAACCTACTGATAAATTGTGCCTTTGCACAGTGGCTTTGATCCAAAGCTGTGTGAAACAACAGGAATCTTTCCCCTGACTTCAGTGGTTTGGGGACTTGGCCCTTATGCTTTCGCTGAGGAATAAGCAAAAGCTATTACCGTGGCACTGTGAGATAATTGTTTCTTTCGTCTGTCATGGTGCCCCAGCACATCAAGCCAACAAAGCCCAGCTCACATCTCACTCAGCACAGCCTGAGATGCATTTCAGAAAGGCCTTTGCCAGAGCTTTATCCAATCAAAGCGACAAACATGAGACAAATGTCACTGCTATATTCAGCAGCATCAAACTCCCCTTTATTAACACGTATTCGTGGCATGGCAAAAAAAATCCATGGGCTTGCAAGTCAGTGCTGGTTTGAATACACAAGGCAGTGCAGAAATCATGGAGCTGCTGTCAGCCATGCAACAGAAGCAGAGCTGGTTTTGGGGGCTGCTGGAGGAGTGCTGTGCAGAGGAGCACAGGAGGTTCATCGGGGATCAGGACCGGGAAGATGATTCCACAGAAGCCAAACGCTTGCAATGTGTGGGAAACTCAATAAAAACCAGCGTTGGAGCAGACAGCAGGTGCTGATACAGCGACTGGCACTCGCCAGCCAGACATGGACTCCATTTTATTACTTCAATTTGTTTTACTTACTCGTGCAGCTCATGGTTTTAAAGAGCCTATCTGAGCGAGGCAGGGAGACCGAGGTGTGTATCAGCAAAGCATTCCCATAGCAAGGTTGAGAGAAATAATAACTTGTCACTGAAAACAGTTGCTTCCTGGGGGAAAAAAAAAACAGCAGTAATTGAATCCTCATTCTAGAAAGAGTAAAACCCACAAACAAATGTTTTCTGCAACAAACCCCTCATTATGAATATGAAGGTTTTTGTGCAAGACAGCGTGCTGCTGTGTGATTGCATGTTTCTGCTGCTGGCTGCTCACATTGAGATCTGGGGAGGTTGTGTCTCTGCTGATGGAAAATTCTGGCTGTAGGTACTACACACAGAAACCAGGGAGTGTAAACCTGGAGCATAATGCCAGTGAGTCATACCCCTCCCTAAATCTCCCACTTGACTGGGTCATGGTATGAATTGTCGGCAGAAATCTAAATCTCTAATGTTATCTTTAGGGAAATGAATTGAAAGGAAACTTGGAAATATGTTGATAAAGACCTATGAAAGGTCTGATCTGGCTCCAGTGATGATTTCACTTCTCCCCAGGAAAATAACAGGAATATTTACGGCTCATCAGGGGGAATGTAGGAAAGCTGGGCATCCAGGATATGCTTTTTAATAAAGGAATCAAACAGAAATGAAACCGTGTTTAGGCTTTTCAGTTGAGCTTTTTATGAGTTCTTTGACTCAGAAATTCCCTACAGATAGGTTTCTCAGTGTTGCCCGTAGCACAGCAGGTTAGCTGGGAAACTCAGAACAAAGAAGCTCTCTAAGAAATCAATGCTTTGGTACATTAGAGGCACCTCCCATAATTTTTTATATGCAATAATAGATAGAAACCTCATGTACAAGCACAAAAAGTATATATAAGCACATTTTCTTCAATAAAGACATTTCCATGTGCTGGATACAAAAATTCAAATATTCCAACAGTTTCCACCAGACATCATGACCTAGAGGATCTGTCGAGGTCACAAGCGCTGCTTTTCCAGATTCCCCTATCCCTTGGGATCAAGATTCAGCAGGATATTTTTCAGTTTCAGAATGTCCTGTCCCCCCCTTTCCACTTCCTCCTTCAGACAGAGCCTGCCTTGAGGTAAAATCATTGCAACATCTTGGGTGTGTGCACCAGGAAGTCATCGTTAGTGTGCAGAATTCATGCACACAAACGGGTTTCATGCATCACCTTCTGAAACATCAGTGACTGATCAGCATCTTAAACACTATTTTGGAGCAGAACCCAGTGATGACCTCATCATCAATCTTCATTGCTACCAATTCTCAAGCTCCCATTGGAAGTATTTGAAGGGGGAACAAGTACATGGACTGGGCTTCCTAATGACTTTTAACAAAGTCCCACTCCACAGGTTTTCATGGAAAGTAAGTTGTGGTTACATAAGAACAAACCCCCCTGTTTGAATTATTACTTGATTAAGGGACAGGAAACACAGATAGCAGTAAAAGGGCAGCTCACACATGGGAGAGACGTCACTAGGAGAGCTCTCCAGGGAGCTGGGCTGTGCTGGGTCTGTGCTGTCCAACAAGTGCTGTAGGAAATGGGTGAAGGAAGGAGAAATGGGGTGGAGGTGGAGGGCAAAGGAAGGCAATGGAGCGGCAAAGATTTCTGATGAAACTCAGTGATAGGTTATGAAAGAAAATAGCATAGTAAGGGTGAATTGTCTATGAAGAGCATCTCCTGAGGACCTTGCCAGACTGAGTGACTGACCAGTAACAGATGAAACACAGTGTAGGCACGTGTGGAACAAAATATATGGCTGAAAGAACCCCAGAAACCTAACCTCATTTATAAAATGATGGCTTCTGAGCTGAGCTTAACCCCCACTACCATGATGAGGAAAATCTTGAATTCATGGTAGAGCATAGAATGGTTTGGATTGGAAAGGACCTTTAAAGTCCAGCCCCCTGCAATGAACAGAGACATCTTCAACTAGACCAGGTTTCTCAGAGCCTGGTCCAGCCCTCAATATTTCCAAGTGTGGGGGCATCTACCACCCCTGGTCCAGTGGATCAGCAACTTCATCAACAAAAGTTTCTCCCTTATATCCTGTCTGAATATACTCTCTTTTAGTTTAAAACCATCTCCTTGTCCTGTCACAGCAGGCCCTTCTAAAATGTTTGCCCTCATCTTTCTTATAAGTCCCTTTTAAGGTCTCCCTGGAGCCTTCTCTCCTCCAGGTGAAACAATCCCAATTGTCTCAGCCTTTACCCACACGAGAGGTGCTCCATCCCTCTGATCCTCCCTGGATTCACCCTGACAGGTCCATGTCCTGTGTATGTCGGGGACCCCAGAGCTGGTACAGCACTGCAGGTGAGGTCTCACCAGGACGGGGCAGAGGGGCTGAATCCCCTCCCTGTAGATGCAGCACAGGTTGCAGTGGTTTTTCTGGGCTGTGAGCACAGCACACGTGTCCAGCTCATGTCCAGCTTTTCATCCACCAGCACCCCCCAGTCCTTCTTGGCAGGGCTGCTCCCAACCCACCCAGCCTGTGCTGGTACCAGGGTTTGCCCTGACCCAGCATTTTGCCTCAATGAACCTCACTAGACCCCCACTGACCCACTTCTCAGACTTGTCCAGTCCCTCTGCATGGCACCCCATCCTCCTCATGTGTCAACCACACCACTCAGCCTGGTGTCATCAGCACATTCCTGAGGGTGCACTCACAGATAACTGATAAAAATGCAGGTCAGTGTTCGTTAGAAGTAGGTAAGTAACTCAGAATATATAAATCATAAGGAAAGAATACAATCAAAACCAATGTGCCCCTGCTCTGTCTTGAAACACTACAAACATTTTTAGGCCATCTGGTAGGAAAAGTCCATAGCCAGAGGGAAGAAGGACAGAAAAAAGGAGCTGAAAATGGATAGCATGTGAACACCAAGATATATTCCATCCACGTCTAAATCTTCTCAGCCCGAGGTACCTTTGTGACAGGTTTTGTAGTCACCACTTTACAGAAGGAAAAACTGATACACAGAGATTTGGTAATTGGCCCAAGGTTACACAGGAAGTCTGAGGCAGAAACAGGTCTGTGCTCAGATCTTCAACTTCTGTCTACAAAACCCAACGTGAAGTGTCGAGGCAAGGGAAATGTTCCCAGAGCGGTACAAATTAGGGCATGGCACATACAGCGTGCCTCGCTGTAAGCCTGTAAGGGAATGTTAAATGTGGATTTGGAATGCAATTATTCTGCCCTAGTCACAGAATATGTTTTAAAAGGCTATCTGGCCCATATCAGCTCTCATGACTGAGAATCTCTGTAACCAGCTCACAAATCCAGGGCTGCACTTAGGGGATTAAAACTGATCAGGAAGAAAGCAGGAAGGAAAGTAGGAAGGAAAGTAGAAAAGAAAGAGAGCAAGAAAGGAAGGAGAGGGAAGTGAAGAAATGGGGAAAGGAGGAAGAAAGAGAGAAAGAAAGAGAAAAAGAGAAAAAAAGAAAGAGAAAGAGAAAGAAAGAGAGAAAGAAGAAGAAGGAAGGGAAGGGAAGGGAAGGGAAGGGAAGGGAAGGGAAGGGAAGGGAAGGGGAAGGGAAGGGAAGGGAAGGGAAGGGAAGGGAAGGGAAGGGAAGGGAAGGGAAGGGGAAGGGAAGGGAAGGGAAGGGAAGGGAAGGAAGGGAAGGGAAGGGAAGGGAAGGAAGGGAAGGGAAGGGAAGGAAGGAAGGGAAGGGAAAGGGAAGGGAAGGGAAGGGAAAGGGAAAGGGAAAGGGAAAGGGAAGGAAAAAAGAAAGAGAGAAGAGGAAAGAGAAGGAAGGAAGGAAGGAAGGAAGGAAGGAAGGAAGGAAGGAAGGAAGGAAGGAAGGAAGGAAGGAAGAAGAAGGAAGGAGAGGAAGGAAGGAAGGAAAGGAAGGAAGGAAGGAAGGAAGGAAGGAAGGGAAGGAAGGAAGGAAGGAAGGAAGGAAGGAAGGGAAGGAAGGAAGGAAGGAAGGAAGGAAGGAAGGAAGGAAGGAAGAAGAAGGAAGAAGGAAGGAAGGAAGGAAGGAAGGAAGGAAGGAAGGAAGGAAGGAAGGAAGGAAGGAAGGAAGGAAGGAGGAAGGAAGGGAAAGGAAGGAAGGAAGGAAGGAAGGAAGGAAGGAAGGAAGGAAGGAAGGAAGGAAGGAAGGAAGGAAGGAAGGGAAGGAAGGAAGGAAGGAAAGGAAGGAAGGAAGGAAGGAAAGGAAGGAAGGAAGGAAAGGAAGGAAGGAAGGAAGGAAGGAAGGAAGGAAGGAAGGAAGGAAGGAAGGAAGGAAGGAAG